>JAMYCR010000007.1:18776643-19465507 GCA_028830335.1 Eucera pruinosa
GTCTTGCATTTCACGCGCGAATTCTAAGATGGATAACGATTCTTGACCGTTTCAACAATTTCCTAATCGTTTTTTTGTTTTTTTTATTTTCCCACGAGTACCATAACACGATTCGTAAAGGTTTAAATAATTTCCTAATCGTTTCTTCGGCTTATTTAATTTCCCACAAGTGTCCCAATTTTTCTGCACGCTAGTGTACATCTTTTACTATATATTTCAAGCCCTCAGTCGTCGTTAACTCCTTGTCTTACGATTATTTTATTACCCAAGCATGCCAGCATTACTAAATCTTCGATCCTATATTACAAAGCCAAAATTAGCGTTCAAGTTAAATCTGATCTTCAACGTTACGCGTTTGCGTTGAATCTCTGCCATAATTCGTATCCCAAGCGTGATTCGTTGCTCCAAGCCAAGAGGTTAAAGAATTCCACGCCGCAGTAGAAGCTACCAAGTAGTCGGACGTTACTTCCAACCCAAACTACTTCCTTTCTCCTTCTCCACGTTGTCACCCGAAATCACGCGATTCGTTGCAGCGCGACTATAGTAGCGATAAAAATAATGTGGCAATAAACAATATACTACCTCTTTCTACGATTACAATCTACAAAATAAAAAACAGGCTTGCGGAGAAATAAGTACACCGCATGTATAAATATTCTAACGTAGAAGCGTGAGTATGAAGAGAATCGCGTGAAACGCATATATTCACGCCACTGTATTACGTAAAGTTAACACAAAGTAGTGAAAAATAATATTTACGGTCTCTATAATTTTAGGTATGAAATCTGAACGTCGTCAACGCGACGCGTTCCGTGAACCCAGTGTTAAAGTTAACGTCAGCTATGATCTTTCTTGTAAACTACATTACGGTTAAGTTCCATCTCGCGTTCGTCGCAACAGTAGCTTCATATATTAATAATTGAATCCATAGAAAGCGTCGATTGTTGGGTAGCTTGCTCGAGCGAGTTTTTATCTTAAATTTACACGCTGTCGTAGCTGTGGTAGCACATAAATACAAACAAAGAAAAAAGGGCGTGCGCTTGGAATGGTCGTTTAGCCGGCGTGGTAATTCAGAGGGGCGCATTGGAAATTTATTTTACACGAGGGGCGATTTATCGGTTTCATTAAAAGGCCGAGGAAAATCGCCGGAGCATTTGTCGGGTGGCCGCGCGCGCGACGCGACGCCTTTTCCCAGTTAACCCGCATTTTTGTCCTCCTTCTCGCCCTCTTTTTTGTTGCCCCGCTGGCCGTCGAAAAATAAAGGTCGTCGACCCGAATCCCGAAGCGTTCGCTTCGCCAGCGCCAGTCTCGTCTATTATCCGAAATTGCCTTCAATGTCGCTCCCATTTCCCCCCTCCTACCCAATTTTAAATCGGCATCCAATCTTGCGCATTCGAGGAAAAGCTCCCCTGACAATGCTTCGCTGGAATAAGCTTCGAAAGCGAACCACTCGAACAGCAATATTTAATGGGCGTACGAATAAATGGCGAGGAAGACGAGAAACAGCGATGCTCGCCGTCAGATTTCGAGACGCGAATCGCTTCGCTGATCGCCGCCGCGTAAAGCGGCTGATTCTATAGCTTCTTTTACCTTGCACGTAATTGTTGTGCAACAATTGCGACTATTTGTTATAGTAATAATAATGATAATAATGAATTTATTATGAATTCAACGGGTGTAAGAACCCTTTAGTATACATTGAAAATATACACAGAGTAGCGGTGCAATAGAATATAAAAGAAAGATAAAATGAAAGAAAGAGAAGAAAACGAAAAGTAAAATGAAAAAAATAGAATAAATAATATACAGTAGAGTAATAAGAAAAGAAAGTAACGGAGAAACAGAAAAGCACGGAAAAACGAAGAGTAATATTAGGGATTATTATCGACGGCGATAAGAACGGAGTGTTTGAAAGATAGATAAGAGGTCCCGAAGAAACTTAGTTCACTGCAAAATTTGTTCGCGTTGGTACGTAGTCTATTTAAACAGTTAAAATTCCCACAAAGAGGGAACCCTTTGCTCTGTAATAACGAGTCGCACTTCTGCTATAAATTAGGGCACAGATTTAACCGAACCACGTAATGTTGACGCGAAAATTTCAGTTGATACTTAATTTCGACTTCGCGTTATAAGATTGGAGGTTGTTAAACAAATATTTGCACTCGACATTATACGAAGTCACTTATCAATTAATTCCACCATACGTAGGTAACAAAATAATCGTGGGGCAAGGGGTTGATAATAATTATGATTTCGTTGTGCAAATATCATTCTTTTCTTTTTATGTGTGTGTGTAATAGAGCAGCAGTTTCTCAACATTTTCTCCTCGCCTACAATCCAATAGATATGCGATCGAATTACGCGTACCATGTTCGTAAAAGAAACGAAGGGAACGAGATGTGTTGCAGTAGAATTTACATTATCTGGCATTTATTAAATATTGAAATTTTCAAGTCAGTACGTTCTGCTCGCAACGTGCAAAAATATCCGAAACATCTAAACTATACATTATAATATTTAGTAGGCGATAGAAGTTGCTATTGTAGTTCCATTCTTTTAATCATGCTTCATATCTACTGTTAATAATGTTTAAGCAAATTGAAGGAAACAATATGTCTTATTTTTTCAATTACACATATTGCGTAAGTTCTATACTCGCATACTCTACTACATATATATGTATTTTACTTTTGCATATCAACTTGCGTTTCTTAAATTATATTCCTTTTATTGCACAATACAGTAAGTATAATTCAATTGTCCACCATATTTGATTATCCACCACTGTCTCGGTCCAAACGTAGCCGGATAATCGAAATTCTACTGTATTTATTACTTTATTCTTACTATCCATTTACGTATTCTTCTACTTATTATTTATTAATCGTCCGTTAGCGGAATTCTCCAAATGAACCGGAATTAGAGCTTCCTAAAAGAAATGATATTCGTCCGGCTAGGATAAGCATTCCTGTCAGGGCGCGCGTTGTTAAATCGTTTTTTAAAAGCGCCGAATGTCGAGAAGGTGTCGAACGACGCGTGGAATATATTGCTCTCGAAGGCAATTCGAGTTGCGAAACTCTCCACGCATCGAAGTTTGCGCCACGCGGAGTACCTAAAAGTGAAAACTTGCCGGTGCAACGCGCACCCTGTCAAACGCGATGCTTCGAACGCAGCCGAAATTTGCAAACGCTCATCGAAGGCATCCTCGCGGTCAAAACAGGCGACTTATTTGTTCCGCGTTCCCCCCCTTGCCTTTGCTTTTACTTTTGTTCGTCTTCTCCGTTGCAATTCAAGTGCAATTATCCATTTAGCAGATTCGTGTATTTATATTAGGTCTACCAATCGTTACGATACCTACACGTAACTATATTTAACTACCGTGGGATTGAAAGATTTGCAAAATCAAAGTCACGTGTAATGTAATGTAATATATATGTATATATTTAACTAAAACGAAATCGCACTAAACTAAGCTACGCTAAATATCCTAAATGCGTCTATTCGATGCCACGCTTTCCTACGTTATATGCTTCCGCTCAGGTTTCTACTCTCTTCGAGTTCTTGAAACACACTTCTCGCTTTTCCTTCGATGGCCACCCTTGTCGCCAACCATTCCTCTTTTTCTCTCTCTCTTTCGCACCCCAAACCTAAACAATAAACTTACCCTAACTAATATTATCCTGAAATGCTTGGGACGCGGTTCCGCAGGTCATCGTCGCTCGCCTGCGAACCATCCGCGTCCCACATGGCCTGGTCTTAAATTACTTAAACCTAAATGCTCTTAACCATAACGTTATAATTCTATTTATAACCAATATTTATATTACGTCTCTATAATCGTCACTTTGATTACTTTACTTAATAGCGAACGAATGTACGAAGAATCGAGAGCAACAGAAAATTTGGACTTCACTTTTACGTAACAACACGTGCACATCGCGTACCTGTTTATATTTTAATATACGATGTCTGTGCGTTGCCACGCGAACCGAAGTTCAAATTTAGTTTGATACGTTCTTTGCTTACGATTCTTTGTACAATTACTTTGCTGTTAAATAAAACGTACGCGGGTCATTTACCCTACGTTTCATCTGGTCTACACGAGGGAGAAGGGAATTGATTTTTTCCCTCGCTCGTTACTCGAATCTGCCCCTTAAGAGTCGCGAAAGGAGGTTGACGATCCCAGTTGGAGCGTCCTCGCGGACGTTAATTTATTAGAGATCCGAGGGCTGGTTTGTCACGTAAAAGCCGGCATTACGTAACTGCCAATTAAATAATGGCTGGAAGCGTGCCGCCCGGTCGTTTGGTCGTTCGCTCGGCTAATCGCGTCTCTCGTGTATCCAATCTCGATTCGATCGATCGCCAAGCGTCACGCTTCGCGACAACCTAGCGAATCGAGCGAGTAGCGCGACGAAACGCGTCACTTTTACTCCGATTCGCGTCTATTCGCGTTCCTTCGAGCATAACTGTATACGGATAAACTATGTGGACATCGAAACGAAATTTCGGCGGAATACTGTTTATGGGTAGAACACAATTAACCCTTTGCGGACGAGTGTCGGCAGATATCCGCTGAAACTCTGAATTTTCTGGGTAAATGTCGATTTTCAAAAGAAGAAACTTGTTACACTAATAGAAACGACATAATAAATATAAGAAACTAGTGATACTAATAAACACTTTTGATAATAATTCGGCGAAAATTGGTTAAGTATTATTAAGTTCTTTCTGTGATTAATTCATAACCGAATGGAAATTTGTTAAGTGTTATTTTTTTTTCTCGTCCGCAAAGGGTTAACCCTTTGCACTCGGAAGCGTTGAAAATTGCTTCGTTTTGAATATTGAGAGAGTTTGTTAAACGGTAAAGGGTTGGTTTGCAATTTGTTAAAATAGTAAGCGAAGTTATTAGGATTTCCTTTTGTTCTTATGCTCTGGACTGAATATTATTTACACTGTCTTCGTAGCAGAGCTGGTGAGTTTGATTGATGAAATTTTAAATCGAGCCCTCGAGTGCAAACGGTTAATTAAAGACGATATATCATTAAAAAATCGATAGATTTATGAGTTCTGTTTTCGAAAAATTGCTCGATTATACCGAATTTTATAAGAGATCTATTTATTGGTAAAGAAAGTGATACACGTATAGAATATTAAATGTAATAAAGTTTGAGACTGAATGAGTAACTGCAACGAGATACCAAGCAACGAACGATTAAATGATAGAAATGAATGATTAAAGACTTCGATCAAACAATTTCTTATAGGGTTGGAAAATGAACAAATGTTGCAATCCGTAGATAAAGTGGCAACTTTTATTTTCTATATAAAAGGTATTTCTATATTCTATATTAAGATATCTATATTCTATATATAAAGAATATTATTGAGTAAACATCCTACATGAAGAATTGCCCCTTTTCAACAGCAAGGAAGCATAATATGACACGAGCAGTATTTGACTCTGTTGCAATATTTAGATAAGGTGGCAACGTTTATTTTCTATATAAAAGATATGTCTGTATTCTATATTAATATTCTATATACCTGTATTCTCTATACATCTATGTTCTACATCTAAAGAATATTATTGAGTAAACGTCTTACTTGAAAAATTGCCCCTTTTCAACAGCAAGGTAGCATAATATGACACGAGCAGTATTTGACTCTGTTGCAATATGTAGACAAAGTAGCAACGTTTATTTTCTATATCGCATCGAGTAAACGTCTACAAGCATCGCGTATTTATATTAATATCGATAAGAATCGTAGAAGGAAGTAGACACTTTTTAGTATCCGACTGCTATCCGCTCGAAACTTATGTTGCTCCATCATCCCCTGCAAATTTTCCGCGGGCTTTGACTCGAGATTCCGCAACCCTTTGTTTCCATCGCGATTGTCTCCGATATCCTCTCTAGCAGCGAGTAAGAAAAAAAAAGAAAGAGAGAGAGGGAGAGAGAGAGAGAGAGATAGATAGAGAAAAAAAAACTAGAACTTTCTTATCCCGGACAAAAGCAAATGCTCGGCCGACAAAGGAAGCTCGCGTCTAGCTGACGACCCAAAAATCGCATCGGACGGTTTCGCAGGGAGAAAGAGGACAACCCCCGTTGGCGCAACTCTTGCACAGCGTCGTTCGCGTCTCGGATATCATAAAAAGCCGCGAAATTGGGTCGAAATTTCAACGGAAGCGTTACGCGGACTGGTATTAGGCCGATTGTCGGGGCTGATTGCTTTCCTCCGACCGGAGGCTAGGGTAAATGACCCACGTACTGTCACTGTTCCTATAACTGCCACCCGAATTCGTTTATTTTTCACAGCAAAAGTAACGTGTAAAGAATCGCGAGTAAAGAAATTTTCGTACGAAATTTGCACTTCGATTTACGCGACAACACATAGACGTACAGTGAGTCAAAAAAGTATTGGCACACCCAGTTTTTCTTGCAATATCTTTCAACTGTAAAGTAATCTATTAATATTAACTATGTTTATTAGCGTCCTTTGACACACAGAAATAGTATGTTGACTGAGAATTGTCAGTTATTTGTTATAAGGAATTATAAGGATATTCGTTTACGCTTAATATTTGTAAAGAAATATTGCGACGTAAACGTGCTGTTCAACGTTGAAACGTGACCAATATAATTATAATGTATGGAACGTGTGATAATTCAGTAAAGCGCGACGTTTACTATGTACCTTACATCTGTTACACAAACTGACGCGTTAATATTATACATGTAAAAACGCGTTTCTATTTAAATGAAAAGTTTTAAAGTGACAGGACGAGGGACCGTGAACTTTGTCGTACATCTTCACGTACCGTCCGTCCACGAAAAGAAGGCAGACGAGTCATTATATTCTCACTGTAAATACGGTCCACTGTCTTCCCTATCACCGCACGCGTTCTTCGTTATTAAAGCAGTATCGATCTTTAACGTCTTCGTTTAATAGTCAACAATGAATGCGATTGTAGGGAGGCTAGTAGATTGTAATTAGAACGGGAATATAAATACTTGCGTGCCTTCTTGTCGCGGACGAATAGTACGTAGTAATGAATTTATTATATTGAACATATAGAAAACAATCATCACAAATAAATGAGAGGTTAACCGATTCTGTGCTCCAAACTGGAACCGAATCTTTACGTTAACGACGTTCTAAAATAGTTAAGCTAAAGTTACTTAACCTGTTAACCGCGGATGACGAGTTAACTCGTCTTACGAGTTACTAATATTTTCGATATACTATTTCACTTTACAAGAAATTCCTTATTTTCAAAAGCATCTTTATATATATCGGTATCAAAAACACGTTACTATTACATTTATATTCACATCAATTAAACTTACTCCGCACAGTATTAATCATTGTTCATTCAATTCCATTGCTACGTACGAAGAAGATTCTGATCGAATAATTCCTCAGCTAACAGGTTAAAGCGCGAACCTTAAAGTGGCAGTACGTCACATACATTTACCCTAAACTACTATTCCTAAAGTGACTACTTTGTTTCTTAACTTTTATCAGCAAGTGTACGTACGTAATAGGAAACATTCCCGTACTGCATTAAATAAATAATAACGATACAACTTGCTCAGTGATTGCAGCGTTAAAATCATCCGCAAAGAAAGGGTTAAACCCACCCCTGTCTCTGAATCTCGCGTACCTTTGCTCCGAAACGGGTTTCCTTCGCGACGGTTGGCAATAGTGGGAAGAGAAGTACGCGTGTGGCACGTGTGAGCGGGCAAAAGGCTGGGATCCGCAGTTGGCAATACTGAGCGTGACGCCCGTAGGGTGGAACGGGGAGTACGGCGACTCTGTAGGAGCACGAAGCAAGCGAACGGGGGTGGAAGAGGATCGTTGGAAGGGGGGAGGAGGGGCCGAAAGGGCGGCATGAATGAACGATCAATAGATATATAGTTACTCGCTGCCAGGTATCCACATTTCCATCTATTTTCTCGCCAGACGCTGCTGCTGCTGCTGCTGCTACTGCTGTTCTTCCCCGAAGAATCTTCGATCCCCCTTCCCGAATACGCGAAATGCTTCTTCTCCACCCCTTTCACTCGCAATCGGGTTAACCCTTTCTATGTTGGCCACGTCGATGCCCGCCCCTTGGAAATTGAGCAAACATTTTTGTTGGAAACGTACTATTCGTCGGCGCGACGAGAAGGCACGCGAGTACATTTACATTCCTGCTCTAATTAAACAATCTACTAGCCTCCATACACGCACGTGCTTTGTTCACTACTGACCGAGATCGTTAAAGATTTATTATTATTCTTATTATTGTAAGATTGTATTTTATTCCTTTTATGATACTTAAAGACAATGGAATTTTTAAATGCTTATGTCTCGGCTTCTGGACGTGTTGTGTTAACAAACCTTGGCTCGAATTAAAGCTCAGGCATTCAGCTAGGAGATCTAATATGTTTAAAAGCGATTCCGTTTGTAATTTGCCTGTTATTCCTAATTAATGGAAATAAACGCTTGCAACTTCCGAACCGGAAGTCGTATCGGGATAAAGTCTACTCTATCTTATAGCCGAACGTCTCCCCTTTAATTTGAGTCGTCGTTTGTTCCGATCTGATGCCTGAAAGCGGAGAAATTAATTTTTTAATTTAACAAGAATTGTTCATTGTTCGGGCAAACATATCGGACAAACCATTTCCAGTTTGCTTAAAATGCTAATTTCTCGGCTTCTAGACGTACGATTTTGATCATCCGCGACTCAAATTAAAGGGAAAAGTCCAAGGAATACTCTTCATATACTTTTACAGCCTTCCCAAGTATAGTTCTTGAGTGGCTGCAAAAAATAGAAAATATTTGTTTGTAATAAATTAACCACAATACGTATCGGGAAATTGGGAAGAGGATAACATTTCTGGGACCTTCCCCTTTAATTTAAGCCACGAGGCATTGAAATCGGATGTCTAGGAGCCGAGAAATTAATGTTTTTCTTCGGATACTTTTTGAGTAATCTACCATGGCGCTATATATTTGTTTATAACAAATGAACTGCTAGTGCTAGGTGCAAAAGGCTATAGAGTAATATTCCTCAGACCTTCCCCTTTAATTCAAGCCATAGAGCATTGAAATCGGACATCTAGTAGCTAAGAAAATAATATGTGTCTGCAGGTACTACTTTTTGAGTAATCTACGATGACGCGATATATATTTGTTTATAACAAATGAACTGCAAGGGCTAGTTGCAAAAGGCTATAAGGTAATATTCTTGGCATCTTCCCTTTTAATTCAAGCCAAGGGGCATCGAAATCGACCCACTAGAAGCTGAGAAATTTTCTTATACGTTATGTTCCAACACAGACGAAATACAAGATCAACTATCCCTCGACGAATGCAACATGGATATCCAAATTATTATATTACACGTTACTAAGTAGTCATATGAAAGTAAGGGAGAGCTTATTCTATAGGGAAAACTTCAACTAATACGATGTTGCAGCTTTGGAAACCGCGAAACAAATTTTTCTTTATCTTCCATTCATCCGATCGTGCATTTAAAAATACCAATTTGCATAAAAATTCGCGATCCAGCAGTAACAAGCAACCTAACTCCTGCGCATCAAGGATTCGTTTAATTTTAAAACCACGTAGGGAAAGGGTTAAAGCAATTGTAAAAACGTTGCCATCTTTATCGAGCGAATCGATAGAACAGGAGCTTCTCTGTTGTATTAAGGTTGAACGCGTGTTACGCGTGCACGCGCTTAAAATACGCCACGATAGGTCGCGTATACGCGTCCTTCGTACATAATGAAAGCTCGCGATTCCCCGCGGGGTCGGCTAGGCCACCGCGGGGATGCTTTTTACATTCCTCGATCGTATCGCCAGGCCAGTTTAATGCTCATAGTTAGAGCCGCTTCGTTCGTTTATCCTAATTGCCGCAGATAGTTCGGTTAGATACGATGAACGTCCGAGGAGCGTTAATTATATTGGCGAACTGCTGCCGCGTTTTTTTGCAATTTACGTGCCGCTTAATTACGCGCGATTATATTGAAACGCACTCTACTACTACGGCTTCTCGAAAGCGAGAAATGAAACGATCTTTCCTAGGATTAAAGTAGGATAGACAAAGTAGACAAGTAGACAAGATAGACAAGTAGGTACACAAATTTAGACGCTTTCCAAAGGGTTATTCAAAAGTACCTTTAGGATGTTGAGAATATCTGTCAAACGCCGTGTTTGTTAGTAATATAGAGGCGAAGAAGATAAAAATTGAAACGAGAACGAAGGATGATAATAGAACGAAAAAACAGATTCGAAAAGGGTAAAGCAGAAAGGGAAAGAAAAAAAAGTGAACGTAGGTGTTCCTATAGTCTATTTTGAATAACCCTTTATATAGGAAACTTTATAACGAATACTGGAATAATGTAAGGATACAAAGAAACGATGCGGATACTTTACTTTGAATCAATTTTCGTCGAATATTTGGGCGCGTATATATAGCGAAAGGGTTAATGGAAGTTTTATACGAATGCAGCTGGAATCAAAAATCTGACGACGAAGAAAAGTGCCACGAAATTAATTTATAGTGACTACAATAATTATTAGCACTTTTTATTATCCAACATCGTTTCCAAATATTACTTGATGGAAACAATAGCCTCGAAAATGAGCAGAGCATTGGACGTTCTTTAATTGTCGACCCTTTCGCTACGTCGCCTTAAAATTGGAACGCGCCTCGGACGCACGGATTAGAGTAGTTCTTAATTTTGTGGGACTCGCCTTTTTCGTTCACACGCCTATACGCACGCAGCAGTTTTCGCGTGCAGTAGCCGTTGACTCGCTGATGATACAGTGACAAAAGAATCGTTTTCCAGTGCTTAGACGGCGGTATTCCTTTCGAGTCTACTATCGTGCGAATCACCATGCATATCCTGCCTTTTGTTAGTAAATCACGCTGTTTGTATAATATAAAATAACAGAAAGGTTTATACGTATCTTATAATCTACATTTCTCTCTTGTTCACTTTCTCTCTCTCTTTCACCGGTTATCTTCTTTTTCCCTCACACTTTTCTTTTCGTTTATGTTGGGTCTGCTCTCTTACAACATCTGTTTCATACTCTTGCGTCACACCGCCATAACTATCGTAGAACGTAAAATATAAGACTGTCCTCTCGCACATTCGCATCGTACCATCGTTTATAAAACCAAATCCACACCTTTTGACCTTTCTTCCAATATCCCAACGTCTAAGGCAGGACCTGATAAGTAGTCGCCTTACTGATTATAAATCCGTTCAAAGAGAATTGGCAAGAAATATAAACAGTTGCGTGCGAGCGACGCGTGATCGGAAAATGGACGAAACGTAATATCCAGATCCTTACACAGTAGAAAAGAAGCTACGTTTCTAAACAAGTATTACTCGCCCTCTATATTAATGTAATACTGTTAATTAAATATTGTTAATATAATTATACAATAATGTAAATAAGGAGGAAAATGAAAGTACAAAGTAAGGTGTGAAAAAAGATCGTCACGTGGGGGTGCTTCTCAAGAACCATTGAAAAGCTTCACTGAGCATCGACGTTCGGCAGCCACAGCGTCGATCACGTGAACTTTCTGTTTACATTTCCTTCCAATTCTCGTTGAACGGATTTATAATCAGTAAGGCGACCTAGCCTTTAACGGAGTATAGCGTTTAGGCGGCGGTATTCCTTTCGAGTTTAACCGAGTCTTAACCTTTCTTCCAATATCCCAACGTCTAATGCAAGACCTGATAAGTAGTCGCCTTGTTGATTATTCCACAAGCAGGCCCACGACGAAACGCGCGCACCCTTCCTTTCTCCCATTCTACATCCCCTCTCTCTAAAGCGCCGCGATATCCATCCTCAAAGGGTTAAAATCCCCTCTGCAACTTTATGGATATCCAATTAGCCGCCGTAATCAGGATTTCGCTGTATTCAAAGCCCGCAACTATTACGTCTGTTCGCCATCCGAATATTGCACCGCGAAGAGGTTAACGGGAGCTGAGTAACCTCGACCGGTATTCGGATTATCCGTGGGTGTAGTTGGGGCAGTGAAAAGGGCAACCGGTGTACGCGTACGGCGCGTTGCGTATCGAGGGAAACGGGTTTCCCAGCAACCACCATGGCGATGACCAAATGGCGCTCGAATGCTCGGTGACCTCGTGGCGTGGGCGAAAGAGGATTCCTGCGTCGGTGTATGCGCGTACATTCGCAGCCAGTTTACGCGTGCACGCGTGCGTACGCCTCTGTTCCGGCACTGTCCAACTCCTCTTCCATTCCCCCGCTTTTCCCATCCGCCGTATTCGCCCTTCCTTTGTCGTCGCTCTCCGTGTGCCGCTTCGGCGAATGCTGGAGACGTCGAGTCGCCCCGGTTGACCTTATACCATTGACAAGGGCGCCTTCCCTTGATTTATTAAGCTTCGCCCCGACTCGTCGCGACGTAAGGAAATGAGCTTCGCGTCCTGCGATAGAAGTATTCGCTCGCACCGAAAGAGATCGTGGCGAATTTTGTATCGGGAAAGCGTTGCCGAAGCAGCGCCGCGGGAGTATCGATTAAATGAAATTGAAGTTGTTGTAATAGGTTGATAAATAGGTCGGGTAGATAACCCACGTGCTGTCACTGTTCCTTTAATTCGTTCACTTCATAGAAATGTAACGTGTACGGAATCGTAGGTAAAGGAATTTTCATACTAAATTTTGACTGAGGTTTCGTTAAAAATGCGCATAGACATCGTATATTCGTTTACGCTTAATACTTGCAAATGAATATTAGCAGGTAAATGTGCTGTCTAACATTGAAACGTGACCAATATTATTCTAAAGTATGCGTGCATCTATTAAAGTATCTTTAAAGTATCTATTCGAGTGACAACTTTTCAAGTATAGTACGAGGGACATTAGACTTTGTTGTACACTTTCACGTACGTAGAAATGAATTTATTATATTGAACATATAAAAAAAAAAATGTTCATGCGGTTGAACAGTATTATGGAAAGTGGAGCACAATACCTAATGTTTATTATTTTTATCGGAGCACGATATATAACGTTTATTATTTTTTATCGGAGCGCAATATATATTGTTTATTATTTTTATCCCAGCACAATGTATAATATTGAATCGCGCCGAAAGGAGAAAAGGGAAAACGTTGCCAGGAGTCACGCGTGCAAATTCGCATCGATTAAAATAGGTTAAAATCGGATTGCGCTGCGGTGGAGGTAACGCAAAAATTGTGTCGACTTTGCGCCTCTCCCCTGGTGATCTAATAATCTCGAACGGCGAAGCCGTTTTACGTTACGTTGCTTGCCGCGGTTTGCTATAATGTTAACAGTTCAAGGATCTGAGAAGCGCCACGCCGAGCCGCGCGTCCGCTTATTCGTTATTTCGCGCAAAACGGCGCATGTTTCCGCGTTTAACGAATCGCGCGCGGCTTTCCGTACGACGACGGCTGCTCGCTGCTCGCGTTTTCGATTAATCGCGATTCGTCGAAGGCCGAGAGCCGGTGTCGTCCGTGCTGGAATGTTATAGTTGAAGGATCCCAACGGTGTATGTCTACGCCGAGCGAGCGTTCGCCATCTACCGCGCTGCTGTTATTGCAACGTTGCGTATGTCGCATAAACTTCGTTGCGCGTTGAAATTCGATGCAACGATAGCCAACGAGAAACCAATTAGTCTCGTTCGCTTGGTTTTTTTCCAACATCGTCGCGTCGAGTAAACGATACGACGTTTAACAACACTTCGACTGCGGCGTAATGTTCGCTTGACTGTTGTTTGCAGAGCATAATACGCGTTTAGAATGAAACAAAGGTCGTGGCGAATAAAGGAGAACATAAGCAAATTGTAGCAAGAGTTCGGGATAAATTTGGAAGATTCGCGTCGTTTCACCCTTTCGCTACGAAGGGCGTATGTACACGCTTTCAAAGAATGGACAATTACTTACTAAGAGTATCCGTATTGTTTCTCTATAGTGTAACATCACCTTTGTTTTCGTTTATAAAATAATATTAAACCGTAATTGACGATATAAAGCATCTAAACATTAATATTTAACTAATTCCTTATCCGTGCGTCTAGCTTTCATTTCCATCAAGCCGCAGCGAAAAGGTTGAACACGATCACGCGAATACAGGTATCGCGAGCAACTTGAATATTATGTCGCCGGAGGTTCGCGGAAAATGCTTCGAGACGCCGAATAGCGTTCAACGATTTTCCATCGTTTCGCGGAATCCGTGAAACGGCGAAGCGGAAAAGATCGATCGGAATAGAAAGAAGGCAGCAGTCGTGGCCTGCCAAAAGTAGCGCAAGAAGTTGCACTGTCTCGGACGCGTAGTAAAGAAAATGGGCAGCGCCTAGCTTTGGCACGTCCACTGTTTTAAGTGGAGCAAGTACGCGCGTGGTCAGACTAGCGAGAACGCCGCCACGGGAACGAGTTTGGCACGCGCGCTACACGTAAGTACCAATTCCGTGATCGTAGTTCACTTAACGGCTCCCTCGAATATTCAAACGTTCGCGGTGATTACCGTTTAGGCTTGTCCATACGCTAGTTCGCCAGATTTACGGCTGCCCATGATCGTATTTTCAAACCACCGGCGCCTGAAGATTCGCTTGGGGGGGGGGGGGGGGGGGAAGAATCGCAATTTGGCGAATTAATCGTGGAAAGATCAAAGATGGAGTTTA
Organism: Eucera pruinosa; assembly: GCA_028830335.1. NCBI lineage: Eukaryota > Metazoa > Arthropoda > Insecta > Hymenoptera > Apidae > Eucera > Eucera pruinosa. Next base: position 18,791,306 of record JAMYCR010000007.1, read on the forward strand.
TTTAAGGACTCCGCTTTAAGGCGCGACCTGTTAACACTTTTATATTCAAAATTTTGAAACGGTACAACTGACTGTTCGCCTGTGTTAGAACTTTTGAAGCTAAGAGTAAAGCTAAACTGTATTCATTAATGTTCATGTTCAGTCGATATGTGTATCGTACGAAATTTTATTTAACTACATGTTAAAACTGTACTTTAGAAAGAATAGTAATAATAATAATGATAACGCTAGATACATATATATTTCACCTAATTTGACGGGGAAAAATGTCGCTAATATGTCGGCAAAATTTTCCTTCGCGAAAAGGCAAAGATACGAAAATATTGCAAACGATATTTCGCTATAATATCGATACGCAACGTTTGATTTGCAATCGAGTGAATTTAATTTGCAACAAAGTGAACACGATCCGCATAGCTTATTTATTTATTTTAGTGGTACACCGAAGCAAGCGAAAGTCGAAAAAATATCCATCGCCCTACGATTTTAATTAATATTGATAAATACGCGATTAATGCAGTTTTGTTCGTCAAACAAACGTCCGATGATTATCCCGCGAAGGTAGCGCGCGATTTCTAATACATGCAAATGACGAATTAACACCGAGTAAAGGAAATATTTCACAGCGATTAATATAGGTAGATAACGATGACGATTTGCTGCGCAAAATCTGCAAACCACGAAGATGTTGCAACTGAAATGTCGCGTTAACGCAACGCAGATCCGGAATGGTTTAACTTTGGCCACGGAGACTCGGGGAAAAACGATTTCCCTGCGCCGAGTTTCTTGGAATTACACGTGTAAGGGAATTTGCATATCCTAATTAGCATTCTTCGGGGAACGTTGAGCGTTCCGTTGCTTAATCTATTCCTCTCATCAATGAACGCGAGCTTCTTGGAACGGTTCTTTCACGGTCGCGTGTTCCGCCCATTCATTCGCGGCAGTCACCAAATCATCCATTCGAATACGTGGAACGACCGTTACCACCGCCTCGTGCTTTATTTTCTGATTCATGAAACCCACTCCCTTCCCCCCCTCTCAATCCCCTCCCTCGCCTTTCTTCCACGCTGTTCGGCTTTCAGTCACGTAGGATTTCGTAATCCTCCAGTTGCCACGCGCGTCTCTCAACCACTGTTACGATACACGGGGAGGGAAATCTTGAAGGGGGAAAGCAACGTATCCATTCGTCGGTTACAAATCTAACGCCGCAAAAGTCGAAAAGTCTTCGTTGCACGAAGGAGATACGGGTCACGAACCTTACGAAATATTCCCATAGGTATCGTAAAATAACTCAACATACACTGCGATTGGTTTCTTACATTTCTGGTTAAATTAGCTTGGCGTTGAAGCCGAACACGTGTGGCTTATTTCGTGGAAACGCCAGCGACTCGATTTTGCGCGAACCGAGATAGGGGATTAAAGAGTAAGCGTCTTTTAATTATTGTTGGAATGCACGTGAGAAGCTTCAACCCTTTGGCAATTATTATTATTATAATTATAGATGTAATTGTTATAGATGTATGTAGTAGGATAAAGTACCCTAACTAGTCAAGGAAACTTTGTACGATTTTAATTGTATATTAAGCTTCTAGTTCAAATAATTCTCCTTGTAAAGTACAATTGATGATTTTAATTACAAATTAAGGTTCTAGATTAAAATTAACGTCATCTACGATTTTTCTTATGAAATACAATCGATTATATTTTGTCTAGTGTCTGCCGTAACAGCACCTTTATTTATTAATGATTAAAGTCATACAAAGTGTCGATGACTGGGTACTTTAATAAAATCAAATGAATCTTATCAACATCATCGAGCATCAAATGAATTTTAGTATCTTATGACTGATCGAGCTATTATTTGCTATATCCCTTCATTAATCATTTACAATCTATAACGCATTGTTCATAAGCTGTTTACAATTTACACGTTTAAATTGTGTTTCTTATCCAATTAAAATTTAATCGCTAGCCATGCAATTTTGCAGACGTATTTAATGCACAATTTCAATTTTTATATTGACCTTAATTCGTCTAAGAAAACTATGAATAAAATGTTCACTAGACTGCGGATCTAAAGATGTGCGAAGAGGTACAAAATATACGTAGCTCGCAAAAATCATTCTAAATATCAAAAGTAAAGAAACACACTTTACAATACGTAGACGGTGAAAACAATCAGCAAGTATTTAGTCTTCGCCAATTCGCATTTGTAAAGATATGGATTAGCATAAAATTCCACAGCTTAATGATCGTACAATAGCACCATCATCTGATCAATTCTGCGTATCACAATATATTTACGTACTTACTTACTTAGTACTTATTTTGTGCTTACTTACCTAGTACTTATTTTGTGCTTATTTACTTAGTACTTATTTTCTGCTTACTTAATTATTTTTTACTCAAGACCCATATTTCGTTAATTTCCAACCCATACAATCAATCCTTCCCAAATAACCATTCCGAAAATTAGCCAATCATTATAGTCCCGCTAGAAAAAGCAACATTCGCGCGTCTTTGACGTTACCTAATCTACTAACTAGCAAATCCAGGACCAAAACACCAACCCAAACTCTCTTCCCAAGTAACCCCAACGTATTGCAAAATAATTTCCCCTCGCCCTAAACAATTTGCTCCCAATACAGTATTGCCTTGGATATTGACCGAGATTTTGTCTTGGATATTGGCCGGTCGCTATCCCCACAAGTTTTTCGAACTGATTTCGTGGAGTGAGCCTCCGACCCTATCCGCTTAAGATATGCATATGTACGTCTGTGTTCTTAAATCTACCGTGAAATGTCGATGAGCCGTGCCCTGTATCTCTATCTCACTCGCTCTCTATGAACCAGGAAACACTCAGGATTTCCTGCAAGATCTATCTCCCTTCAACTTTGGCCAGATTCGGTCCCGAACGTCGGCTAATATCCAAGGCAACGCTGTAATTGCATTGCATCTCGCGGAGAACACCGAGCGATTGAATTTCAGCGCAGCAGAGATAGGGGAGGGCGCCGGTCCAATGATCGCGTATCTCTGCTCACAAAAATGAAATGCATCCGCACCGTTTGGCGCAACCACTCGAGGAATCGCGTGCGCGGCAAGTAGCGTGGGCGTTGGACAAGTCAGACGTCCCCGGCGTCTGGCCGTGACGTTGTTCCGTTTCCATCTTTCTCTCCCCGTTCCCCGTCCCATTCCCGGTAGTTGAAATCGTCCGTTTGCGCGTGCCACGTTGGCGCTTGTAGGCGTTCTCAGGCGCCAGACGATCCGGCTCGTTTTACGCCTATGTCTCTCTCGGCTCGCGTTACGAGCCGCGCTAGTACTATTCTTCCACGAAAAGAACGCACAGCGTGTTTACATTCCCACTCTTGCTGCAATCCGCTGATTGACTTACGAACGCAGGCAGCGATCGTTATTGGCTGGAACACGCTGTACAAATGTAAACACGCTGCGATTTCTTTCCGCGGAAGGATAGTAGTTACGGTAGCTCGATTCTCCGCCGCGACGTTCCGAGCACTCGTTAATCCGAACGCGTGATTCCACCGAGGAAACGCTAACCTGTAGTATGCCACCGTGACAATTTCAGTGGCGTTTAACTCGAGCTGAGAGTTCGTTGAATTATTTCAGGAGAACTATTGCTGGGTTCACTAATACAGACTGGCGAGTAGAAACGATAGAAACTCGAAGAAGCCAAGCGATTTGTAAAGACTTCGGACTTTTGAGAAGCAGATGCACACGTTGCTATGTGTACAATGTAACGCTAGCTGTTTCAACCCTTTCGCTGGCAACACTTTGAACTAAATACTAGAAGCGTGGATAAGAGTAGCATCTATTAATTCGGAAATAATATAGGTACAAATATTTCGATGCTCTATGCAACTAATTTACCTGAATATTGACATACGAATGACGCCAGGAATTATTATACCGTGTAACAGAAACAACGTGGGTATGCTTTTAATAAGTGTCAGTCGAATTCTTGAATGCGTATAAGTATACGTCCACGGTAGTGGAAGGTTAACAATAACAAAAGCGTCTCTATTGTTATGTAGCCAGTAGTCACGATGATTTCGGTACGATACTCGTATGATTATTTATTAATCGCTCTACGATGCTTCCAAATTTATATTTGGCGCGTATACTTCAAGCTGATCATTTATCGCGTCGAAGGACTCGAATTTGTAAACTCTACGTCGTGCATTGAAAATCGGCCGCGTGTACGCGTTCGTAGCGTCGAAAGGGTTAAAGTTGGCGATTTAGGGGATGGGAAAGGGAAACGGATACGCGTATTCGTCGCACGCGCGTGCAGCTGACGTAACCCCGGTTACTGGGGGGCAAATAGACCGAAAGGTAATTTTGCCGGAGCATGTAGGCGGTTATTATGGCTAGGTGGCTCTCCAACGTTGGCCTTCCCTCGCTTTCCGCCCGTTTCCATCGCCGTTCGCTTGCGTTTGCACGGCTTTAACGCGCGGACAATGCTATTAGCGCTATTTATGGTCCCTTAGCTTCGTATTAGGCTCGTCTCGATGATCGCCGCCAGTCTAATTGCGCCGCCCCCTCGCTGTAACTCGAATATGAATATTTCTCAGCGTCTAATTTCGTTCACTGAAGCTCTCTCCTTTTTCTCCCATGGCGTCGACGTTGATTTTCTCAATAGAGACACGCAACTCTTGCTATTGTTTTCCCTATCGCTTGAATGCGAAAATTAAGAAACCCCCAATTTTGCCCAATGAAGCTTTTCGACTCCTTTCCAAGCGTCGATGACGATCTTTCTCGCGGATACCTGCAATTCTTGCTTTCACTTTCCGCGTAACTTGAACTGGAGAAGTAAGAAGCCCCCAATTTTGTGTAACGAAGCTGTTCCCTTTTTTCCACGCGTCGAAGTTGATGTTTCTTTTTTTTAATAGAGACACGCAACTCTTGCTATTGTTTTCCCTGTCGCTTGAACTCGAAAATTAAGCAGCCCTCACGATGTCCAACGAGGCATTACCCTTTTTTCCATGCGATCGAGACGTCGCTTTTTCCATCGAGGAATCTTCAATCGAAAAATTTGTTCCCTATGTTAGCCTCACGTAACGATCCACTCGTGGAAACGACGTTTGCGAATGGGATCTAACGGCGTCGTCCAGTTCGCCGATAATAACGTAATCGATCACTCCTTCTTTTTTGCCGCTAAACGAGCTACTTTCCCCCTAGACACCAATGATTTCCCGAGCAAAGACGAAAGGTGAAAGTTAAGATCGCGAAAACTTACGGAGCGTCGATTGAAATCGGCGTTACATTCGTCGTTCTTCTTCTCGCCGTTTAGTTTCTAACGAGAACACGGTTGCGAGCGCGAAAGTGTTCCGCAAGGCAATGGCTATCGATAACGGGGCGATCGATCTTTTGTTCGGTCGCCTAATTCCAGTGGCGCGTATGCTATCGCTGGAAACTCCCAACTGGGGCCCACGATTGCGCCATAAACATTGCCACACACAGCTTGTTGCAATAACGAAACTTGTAATTGCACCAGCCCCCGAATACGCGAATCTCGAGCTAACGTCTTGCAAAATTAATTCCTCTGATAGGGGATGGAGGTATCGTTGGAGATTTCGATAACGATCGAGTTGTTTAAAGCTGCGAGCGCGATTTCGAAGTATAAACCGCGTACTTTGTATTTTTAGAAACACGGTTGAGGAATTGGGACTTAGAGATTTCATTTCTCTTCCAAATGTTACGAAGGATATTTTTCATTGAATATTTGCTACATTTTTACGTATCATTTGCACCTACTTATCAATGCATCTTCTTGTGCATTGAAACCCGTCCGCAATCCACGTGTTAGTATTATTAATATTAATCGTTTCAATTATTCTAAATATATATTAGGTTGATCAAAGATTTTTATTGTATTTTAAAAACGCGTACAAGCAAAACATATAGCGTTTACCCTTTTCAATCATTTTCTGCTATATTAAATATAGCTTCGTTATTCCGTCCTTCGATAATTTCATGTCTTTTGATCACGAACACGATCGATGCAATTAATCGTTAAGATCTTTCCCAAATGATAGACTGAAGTGTCTGCTAGCAGATCTATTCGCTATCCATACATTTAACATATTTATTTGTATGTTACAATTCAGACGCCACGTTGCAGAAAAAGGAAAATAATTTTTGATCAACCTATTTGTACCAAAATTTATCCACTGCTTTAGCCCAAACCATACCACGCCCGGTTAAATGGCCTACTTTAAAACGTTTGACGTAAGATTCTACATTCATTGTTACCCCTTTCGTTCCTTCAACTTTACGCCAATTTTTCTCCTGTCCGATTAACCAGTTTCTCATACTCTGTCTTTCCGTTTGCTTTTTTCTTCGCTCCGGATGATCTACCGAAAGTAAATGCACGCAAATTTTGGTATCGTTTAACATTCCCATCCGAATTTGCAAACTTATGCGTCGTATTTAATCATCGATGGCTGCTATATCGAAAGGGTTAAACTCTTATCCAAGCTTCCCGCTTCCCACGCGTCCGACTAGCGTTTCGTTCACCAAATTCTCTCACGCATCGTTTCGCCCTCCGATCCAAAGATCGTATTCCCCAACCCACGCGAACGGAAGTTTGCAGCGTTGGCTTGGCCAAGCCGGTACGCGTACGCGTCGATTTGCCAGAAATCTTGGCACGGTGTCCTGATCGGCGTGGTCGATTGACTGGCGCCTGGCGCGCACCAAATCGAATAATTAAGTCGGGCATCGTCGTCGTCGTCGTCGTCGTCCGGGGTGGTGAATCGCGTCACTCGATGCCGAGCATAAGCGAACCGCTGCATCGAATTCCCACCTCGAATGCCCACGTACTACCCTCGACCTAAATCTACGCACCGGTGACCGGCGCGCAGGGTTGCCTTTACACCCGTACAACAGCGGGCAGGGTGAGAAGACCCTTGCGCTTTTCCAACGTCCAAGGACACGCGTACGCACGTGCACTGAAACTCGAAAGGTTAGCCATAGGCGAAAACCGGGTAACAGTGTGTACCTATAAGTATTTCCATTCCCGTTCGACGTATAATCTATACAGTTATCCAAAATAGACTATAGGAACACCTACCTTCACTTTTTTTTCATTCCCTTTCTGTTTTACCCTTTTCTAATCTGTTTTTTTATTTCTATTGCCTTCGTTCGTTCTCGTTTCAATTTTTATTCTTTCCACCTCTATTTTACTAACAACCATGGCGTTGGACAGATATTATCATTCAATATTCTAAAGGTACTTTTGGATAACCCTTTACTAGCCTTCCTACTCGCGCGTGCCGTGTTCGTTATTAAGCGAAGACGTTAAAGGTCGACGGTGGTTTAATAACGTAGCGTGTGGCGATAGGGAAGGCAGTAGGTCATATCCACGGTGAGGATGTAAAGACTCCGTCTGCCTTCGTTTCGTGGACGGACAGTGCGGATTATACCTATCGTCTTACGGGACTTCGTGTCACGCGGTTTGAAATAAAAGGTGACAGCTTTCGGGAGAGTACGTCTTACTAGTTTTATTATTCGATAACAAACGGTGCACGCTTGTAAAGTATTTTAATGCACGAAAAGTAAAAGCGTTGACTAAGTACGGGATAGACTATTGATTCATTATTATTATTATTATTATAGGAAATTTAGTTATAGGAAACTGAAATAAATTTCCAAATGAAATTCGGCGTTTGTAAATAAGCAGAGGTTTTCCACGCCCATAGCGATTTAGAATGGTTATCGTAAGAATCATATTCAATCCGACCATCAGAGTTGCGAAAGTTAACCCTCTATCCACGTATTAAATATAATTATACGCTTCTTCATATCGAGTCCATATACGTGATGATTTCATATAAGAATGGATAATCTATTCTATGTTTCGTCAACGATAAAAACGAACGCAAAAGCAGAGCTACACTTGCGATGAATACTTCACCTTAAATACAACGAATACACCCTATACAGTAATCAAATTTACCTCCAATTGCAATTAATGTTTCACCATACAAGACAGGAGATTAATCGAGACCAAATTAACCCCAACATTTGATTCACGGTATTAAAATAGTACCTAGCTAACGTTACACGATTCCTGTTAATACCTAGTTAACGTTACACAGCTTCCTACGCCAAAGGGTTAGAATACTTCCCAAAGTTTACCCATTCCTCGTCAGCTAATAAACCCCCCCGAAAAGAAAACTCTGATCTTTAATGCTATCGTTGCTTCGACCCGCGTGACGAGCCCCGCAAGACTCTAGGTCTATCCTTTAGCTGAACCGCGTAGCGAAAGGTACGCGGCCGGTAGTGGCGGCGGTCGGCGATGGTCGTGGCTCGCTTGACGTCACCGGACAAAATGGCGGTGGCCAAGTGACGTCACGAGGAGAGCCCCCTCTTTCAGGGTGGCTCCGCAACGTCGCCGAGGGGTAGCCTCGATATCGCCCGATGATGGCAAAGAATCGAGCCGTGTTTGCGTGCGCGTGCAACAGAGAAGGATAGTAATAGGTGGGTGGGCCTCTCGAGGTGGTCGCGTACCCGTTGCTTTTCCTCCTTCGTGTTGCTTCCAGCCACGATCTTCCCGGCGGAGATCGTTTCCGCGCGCGTTTTACAGGGCGACATTAGCCCCGGCTTTTCGGGATAACGATCGCGGTTCGCGGCGACGGAGGAGCTGCCAGCCGGGAGACGCCCCGCGCCAACGCCGAGGAAAACGCGTCCTCGTTGAAAACGGCGGTGGTTCGGGACGCGGTGCTGGTGGTGGTGGTGGAAAGCCGGCGACGATGCTTGCACCGGTGCTGGCCAGGCTGATCAGGATCGTTCGATCGGCTCTGCGAGGAGCGTGCACGTGGTGGAAAAAGGCACGTCGCGGCGAACGGTAGGTATAGGGTTATCCAAAATACACTATAGGAACATCTACCTTCACTTTTTTTCTTTCCCTTTCTGCTTTACCCTTTTCTAATCTGTTTTTTCGTTCTATTAACTTCGTTCGTTCTCGTTTCAATTTTCATTCTTTTCACCTCTATTTTGCTAATAAACATGGCGTTTGACGGATATTCTCATTCAAAAGTCCTGAAGGTACTTTTGGATAACCCTTTAGTTAGGAAAGCAAACGAGCGAACGCATCGATACCGCGCGCGTAGCATAGACTGCGCACGTGGCGCAGAACCGCGGCGATTCGGGATTCTGGATTCTGGATTCGGGAATAGAGGGATTTAGGTGGCAGCCGGAATCCCTGCGACGACCCAGGGTAAAGCGACCGGCGCACTTCGACTACTCTCTAGCTTTCTCTCTCTCTCTCTCTCTCTCTCTCGCTCTCTCTCACACACACACACGGCGATTCTTAGCCCGACGAGTATTGGGTCGTTGCGTACGAGATGACCGATTTTATATAGCTCGAAACGTTTTTTAGCCGTCGGTTATATTATTAACTCCTTCGCTACGGGACTTAAAAGTTAACCCTTTGCACTATAAGGCTTTTTCTATCGTGGAAAACTATGGCTGCTGTTTTTAAACGAACGTACATATATATGGACGAATACTATAGGTGCCGTCCGATATCTAACGAAGTTTGCATTGAAATTGTGATTAAATATTGCGATACGCTCGTGCTTTCGACATACGCGACCTGTAAAATCCAGGTCTGCAATAATGTGCGTAGAAGTGTATTTTATATGTATATTGGAATTCTAGCATTTAATCCTCTACAACCCGAATTTAATTTACTTTTACGATGGGATTGTAAACGGGTAACTTTATCAACTTTATCTGTTCCAAATCGTAAGGAGTGTAAAAAAAACCTCTGCTTCTTTTGCACGCGTGGAATTTCAGTGCAAACTTGACGATATGTTCTATAAATAAATAGTCTATCCTGTACTTAGCCAATGGTAATTCTTTATTCGATGAGCTCGCATCGCGTGGGAGTCGCTCCAAGGATAATTCGAGACTGGAACACGCTAACCCGTGCTTCGTAGCCAACTATAGAAAACCCCCCTTCTTTTCCCCCGCTCTTTTGGATGGCAGACAATTTTCTGATTCATCCAGCGGACGAATCATCCGCGAATATTTGGCCACGGAAACGTTGAAATCCATCGACTGCGGTTGTTTGGGAAACGTAGAGTGGTGCTGCAGATTTATGGCTTGGCGACGGGAAGCTACGCTATTTTTGACAACGAAGCCAGCAGGAAGGGAAATCCTTTGCTGGCAGGCTTGAACCAGATGCTGACCACTTGAAGGTTCTGGTCCAGCGCGATAGTCAATAGCGGATAGCGAGCCATAAAACATTTAGCAGCCCACTCGTCGAAGAAAGTTGGAGTTTCTCCTCACGGAATTTCCGACGCTTGGACAAATCCGTTTTCCCGCCGAAATGGTCACTTTAGCGAAAAGACAAACGCAAAGGGATGGAAAGGGAAGCGTCCATGCGTGGAAGCTTTCCATCCGCTCGCGGAAAAGTGAAAAACGTCTTTGGAGAGCGTCTTGAGACGACGAAGTAGAAACGTGAACTTCGTAAAGATCGCTAGCACCAAGAAGGAATCGTCCCCTTGGTAGAGATAACCACGGAAACAGAGACTTATTGTTAGATCGTCCAGAGAGTAACCGGTGCTTCGACAGCCGAAGCCAAAGCGCCAAAAAGGGACCATCCCCTTGGCGTAGATCGAGTCTCGACGTGAGAAGATCGTGGTCCTACCGCCGGACACGATAGTAAAGTCTTGAGATAGAAGGGACCGTCCCTTAATAATCAAGCGTTCGAACAACATTTTATACGGTCCACTATTATCATAGATGTAGACCCGTAGGCTTAATTATATGGTCGCGTAGCGAGTGTTAGAAGGTGAGAGCCTGCCGTAGCAACAATAAAGTCCAAGGAACCAGTACTTGTTAATTTTGCAGCTGGTCAGCACGTGAACCCAAGATTTGGGATAGTTGTAATTTCGCTATTTTCGCATGTGATTTCAAAGTCGAGGCGATCCTTGGTTTTTATCGCTGGCTGCCGAGTTCCGGGTAGGTAACGGGAAAGACCGAATGACCGTTGACGGGGAAGTGGGAAATTCTAAGGGGTAACATACCCCTTAGCTCTCTCCATCGGGACTATTCCCCACTATTCGGATATGGAAAATATAAAATGGTACGCCGGTCAACGAAAGGCTGTCTGTGTCTATCGCCCGTCGAACGAATAAGGCAACGTTAAACGAATTGATTGTATTTTCCTCACCGCCCCGAGTTTCGGTCTACATAGAATTCCGAATCGCATCTTTCTCACGGGTACGCGCAATTCTTCGTTCAGCGAACACTCCGGGCGCGAACAGCGGTACTTTTCTTTTCTTGCTCCTCCGGGGGAGAAGATAAAAATCGACAAGAAGGGTCGTCGTTTCTCTTAGCCTCTCTTTTACGGAGTCCTTCAATTCCTCCTCTTTCGGAGTTCATTGAGAGATTGAACGCTTGAAATCTATTGTTTTGCTTGGCCGTTTGATTCTCGCTCGTAAATTGTACGCCTGCGCCGATTCTTGCGGTGTCTATCTATCCATGGAAGCTCTGCGTTTTAATATTCCCATTCGTAAACCACGTTACCACGTTCTATTGTATTCGCGTTTATTAGATTTAATGGATTATTATTTTATTGGATCGCAAGCAGAAATCTGCCTGTACGTTTTGCAAACGTTTGGAAAATAATTCAGCGCGTTAAAGGGTAAAATTCGATAGATGTAGTTCCATTCTATAGGTGAAGGGTTAAATGTTGCAACATTTGTTAATCCTTTCGCTACCAGCACCTTGGGACTTTAAACTAGAAGCATTTGCCAATATGGAAACGATATAGGTACAAATATTTGGATACTCCGCGTAACTAATTGTACCTTAACATTAGGTTTACGGACGTTACGTGCATACGTTGACAGGTTTCCGGAAAAATACATATACCGCATATAAATATTCGAACGTAGAAGCGTGAGGATGAAGAGAATCACTTAGAATACATATTCATACCATTGTATTACGTGAAGTTACCATAAAGTACTGAAAAATGATACTCATCGTCTCTATAATTTTAGGTATGAAATCTGAACGAATCTGAATTTTAATTCCGTAAACCTAGCGTTAACATCGACACCCGAACGAAACCGGAAATTATTGTATCTCGTGTAACAGAAAATACATAAGTATACTTCTAACAAATGTCCGACTAATTCTCAAAGTCGTCTATATACGTCCTGAAGAATTAGGCAATCGTTAGGTAAAAATATACGCGTATTCTTTTTCCGTAACACGATACTATTTTTCCCCTGTAACTTATACTTGGTCCACCGTGATTGATTATCCTGCTTTTTTAATAATGAAAATAATCCCCGTTGGTGCGTCGAGAGTATTTTTAATTTTAAAGCGAGGAACCGAAAGGGTTAAGGGTAAGGGTTGCGGACAGCAGTGGCTGACTAAACGAGCTACACGTGAAAGGGTTAAACGGAGGAGAATCATGCAGAGCGATACAAAAAATTTTCAAGGGGATCTCCGTTATAGCGGGGCGTCACGTCTTTCATATTGATTCCCCGAAAGATATTAATAACCCTTGGAGAAGTATCGTCGATAACTGATGAGCCATAATAAACTTTTAAGTGCCGTCCCAGTTGCTGCGAATAGGCACTAATCTCTATGCTCCTCGACGTTGCAACGTTTCTCCGTCGAACCGGCATCCCCCAGACGAGACGCGGAAAACGTGTTTTTCCTTATCGTATAAAGATAATTGCTTCGTCGCTTTGAGTGCCGAGAAACGCCCGTAAACTGGTCAGATTTTGCCCCGATTTATTAAAACGAGCAGCCATCGTGGATTTCTTTTGCAATACCTGAAATTGCTTGGATACCATTACCAAAAGCTTGCTCAACAGTGTAAACGTCTGATTTCTTTAATAGCACGACGAGCGTAGAGATGTAACGATTTAAGATACGAATTATTTTCGTAGCGTTGAAAAACGTACGAAGCAATGTCAAACTTTGAGCTACGTTCTTATCGAAGCAGCAACGAGAATCATTTTGTTATACTTTCTTATTGAATGTTTCGAAACGTTTTCAAGTAACAAGAATCCATAGCAACGTTTCATTCGCGTTAAAACAATGTAAAGCAATTGTTCGGGAAACATCTATGTTAAAGAAACGTGAAGCAATTCTTCGGGGAACACGAAACATTAACAAAATATTGCTCCTTGTTGTTTCAGTGAGAAACAGCTTAAATAATCAGCAAAATATTACAATACAACATTACAACGACGTGAAAAAATTTGACACCGTTTTAAAAGTAATAAAACTTCCAAATTTTAACCTACTATCTCATTTTATCCTGGTATCCGATTTTATCAGAGTTTCCCCCTTTAACCCTTACTATTAACCCTTTCTCCGTAAACAGAAGTGAATCTAACCCTAGCTTGTTTGACTGTAACGCGTATCTCCAAACAAACGAATACAGAATCCATAATTTCCCCCGTGAAAAAGTTACTACACGATCTTTCTACTCTAATCTCAAATTTGGAATGTTCATTTTTCTAAACCATTTCAAACACTTTTGCCCGCTTAAAATTGACCTAAAACCACGATGATTTTCCGTCCCCATTTACGAAGCTGATTAAAAGGCCGTTTACTAAACTGTACTTTTTGTAGCTGCTATATTTACATCTGCGAGAACATGAAAAAAATGGCCTTCCGTTAGGCTCGCTGCCTCGTTACTTCGCGATCCGGAATCGAAGGCCAATTATTTTTGCGCGCGTACCTTCGGCCTCTGTCGTCGATTCGCGACCAGCCATTCTTTTCCAGGCCATAGCTTTCCTTCGACGCGAATTTGCAAGCGCAGGCGTATCCCTTTAATTAGCGAGAATTAAGGAGAGGCTAATTTAGCCGGGGAAAAGTAAATCGGACCATCTTTCCCTTCTTTTTACGGGGCAAACTTTCCTCCTTCTTCGCGATCATTCGTATTAAAAACCATAAGGCGGCTCTTCTGAGGGTCGAGAACGCGGAGAGTTGGAGGAAAGGGAACGATCGATGCCTGTAACGATTCAATTAGACGGGATTTGAGCTTCGGTTACCGGTTTCCCCATTAGTCGACCAATTCTACCGTACCACGATTCGAAGCGGCCACTTTCGGATAAACAGGAATCGAGAAATTCCACCGCGCTCCGATATGTATAGGGTTATCGAAAATAGACTATAGCAACACTTACCTTCACTTTTTTTCTTTCCCTTTCTACTTTACCCTTTTCTAATCTGCTTTTTTATTTCTATTGTCTTCGTTCGTTCTCGTTTCAATGTTTATTCTTTTCACCTTTATTTTACTAACAAACATGACGTATCAAAGATATTCTCATTCAATATGCTAAAGGTACTTTTGGACAACCCTTTATGTATCTGTGTACACGTTGGAACGAGGAAGTAGTATAAAACGTTGCACGGTTCGTTGATCCAATGCTTCGAGTCTGCCAAACCTGGTGCTATGCGAAAATCTTGGGCTAAGGATCGAAAAGTGACTCGTGATTTATTGATCGCGAAGACCGCATATTAAATATTCCAAGGCATACCGATTGATTATCCCGTTGATAGATTAAATAAATAAAGGAAGCTCGAATAAATTAACATTACTCGATTGAATCGTTCGAATAAAATTTTATTCGAATAACGCGTCGAATAAAATTTTATTCGAATAACGCGTCGAATAAAATTTTATGCGAATAACAGGTCGAATAAATTCATAGAATGACGCTTCCAATAAATTACGAAGGAATGTTATTCGACGAATTTATTTAAAGCATTTATTCGAGACGTTATTCGAATACAATTTTATTGGAGTAATTTAATCGAGATTTTATTCAAAACTCTGGTACGTTTCGATATTTCGCATACGAAATACAATATATTACTGTGCTACTGTTCTTTGAAAAATCCACTGCTTATTTTGTATAGGTAATCGCACTATTGAAACTATCCAGCATCCCATGAAATATTATAATATACATTTAAGTAGTTAACGTAACGCTATACGAATTGAAGACTAAGTTTATTCGAAATAATAAACCCCTTTGCTATTCCATTTAAATATAGCTAATCAATAATTCACGTTGCTAATTTACTAGCTGAATAATCGCCTAAAAATCTTACAACACTACAGAATCTATCCGTTTTTAATAAAATTCTCTTTGACGAAGAGTCTAAACACCGATTTGCATTTTTCATTCATCATAGTAAAACTATCGCTAAATAATCTAACGAATTTTCTTTCAATTGCGCAGCTATCTAAATGTTCCGAAATTCATAGCAATTTTATAGTAAATAGTAATAGTAAATTTATAGTAAGCCCGATAAATTTCCTAATCGTAAGACTTTTAAACAGCAGTGTAGCTATCGACGCAACGTTAATCTTTTAACGTAACTAACAAAACGAAAAGTAGTCGAATCGCAAATAGTCTTAGAAACAGAAGCACTTAGGCATAATCACCTAACTATTTTTTACAAAACAACATTGACATTTGCTATGAATTGGTCACCTCTTCTTTCACGCACCTGTCACTAATATACTAAATTATGGAGAGCTGGAAAAAAGTCTCGTAGAGGAAATACGCGTCCGATTGGTTACACGTCTACTTCTCCAGCGAATCATACAAATCACGCGTGTTTGCACCATTGAACGCGACGTTGCTTAGCAGTAAAAGGAAGAAGACACACGCGCGAATTATCTTGTGCCTCCACTATCTTCCAAGAGACTTTTTTCCAGCTTCAAATAATATAATTAACTGAAACGATCACGAATTACCACGTTGCGGATCGAAGACTCGCGAAAGAAATACGCGACGGATTATAAACAGAGATCAGGCGTGTTTGCGTAGCAAAAAGTCGAAGGGGACACGTGCACGAATCCAGTTGTTTCTTCATCGTCTTCCAAGACTTCTTCCTAGCTTCCAATAACACTATATGTAGCTTCTAATAACGCCAACGCGAATTACGTGCGTCGCACAACGAACACGCGAGTCGCAATCTCCACGTCGCGATTACGAACAGAGATCACGCGTGTTTGCGTAGCAAAAAAGAGAAAGGGACACGCGCGCGAATCCTCTTGTCCCTTAATCATCTTTCCAAGACTTTTTTTCCAGCTTCCAATAACGTTACTAGCCGAGACGATCACGAATTACCACGTAGCGGATCAAAGACTCGTGAAAGAAATACGCGACGGATTATAAACAGAGATCAGGCGTGTTTGCGTAGCAAAAAAGCGAAGGAGACACGCGGACGAATCCTCTTGTCCCTTAACTATCTTTCCAAGACTTTTTTTCCAGCTTCCAATAACGCTATTAGTCGAGACGATCACGAGTTACCACGTGGCGGATCAAAGAATCGCGAAAGAAATACGCGACGGATTATAAACAATGATCAGGCGTGTTTGCGTAGCAAAAAAGCGAAGGAGAAACGCGCACAAATCCTCTTGTCCCTTAACTATCTTTCCAAGACTTTTTTTCCAGCTTCCAATAACGCAATTAGTCGAGACGATCACGAGTTACCACGTGGCGGATCAAAGACTCGCGAAAGAAATACGCGACGGATTATAAACAGAGGTGAGGCGTGTTTGCGTAGCAAAAAAGCGAATGACTTTGAAGACTTTTCTCCAGCTTCCAATAACGCAATTAGCCGAGACGGTTACGAATTACGTGCGTCGCGGAACGAACATACGCGATCGACTGATCAGAGTCGCGCTTTCCACGTCGCGGTTATAAACAGAGGTGACCGCGTGGTCGAGTCGTTGACCGAGGCCAAATACGAAGCGATTCGAATCTCGCGAGACTTTTGTCTAGCTCTCGATAATACATTGGCCAAGCCGGTTACGCGTCGTACGCGAAACTGAAAGGAGTGGGGGCTTGATTAGTTTCAGTTGAACGATCTACGGTTAAACGCGAAGACCGGTCGCGCGTGTTTACGTCGCTGGCCGTATCGTCGCGAATCGAATAAGTGAAAAGGCTAGAGATTCCTTTTATCCCTCTCCTGTCTCGCGAGACTTCGTTCTAGCTCTCAATATTAATTATGTATAATTATTATATAACTATATTGTAATATACTTTTATTGACTTTATATTCTAATGCATAATTATATTGTAATATACTTTTAATAACTTTATATTATAATACATAATTATATTATAATATTCTTTTAATAACTTTATATAATCATATCTATAATTATTATATAATTATAATAATTATATAAAGTATATATACGAGTAATTACAATAATAATAGTGTATGTGAACGCTTCACTAGTCGAACATGTATAATTCCGTGACGTTTTTAACACTAGAACTACTTACCAAGGCAATCAAAATGGTTTGCTACAAGTTTACCATGACACGTATGTATGTATGTATATAAATTTGCCACGATGCATTTGTTAGGATATCACGTATTTTTCCGTGCAAAATATAAACGAAGATTTACGTGTATTATGCTTCAATCACATGGGTTTTGCAAATGTTTACCATTTTTATTTCCTTGGTACAAATATTGGTATGCTCATTTGAATCAAAGAAATAGAAATGGTGAACGTTTGCGAAGCACGTGCGACTGAAATACAACGAAGCTTCGTTTACATTTTGTACAGAGAATCATGAAATGTTTGAAAAAATGCACTGCTGCAAATTTGTATCATTTTTATGATAAATTTGTAACCAATCATTTTGACTACTTTGGTAGTTCTAGTGTTAACCCGAGTCACATTCGTGACACGAATTATGGTATTAGTTCGCTAAAAAGGGATTCCACTTGCAACAATGTTCAATTTCAACGTAACTTTTGGTTTACATTCACACGATTCGTAATCGCTAACTAAAAATTGCATACAACATTTGAATACTTTGTACACATAATAACATATGAATCTACTGAATAACTTACGATACGTGCATCGATAAAAAACAAATGGGACCAAGAAATTCAACATCTTTACCCTACTTGTTTACAAAGCCAACAACTACATTATTCATCATTATTTTATTGCTATATTATTACCATATTACACTATATTACTCCATTATTGTTTTATCCCACTCTCCGGTACTAGAATCCAGTCTGCTGTCGCGAATGGGTTAAGGACGAACCCAGCAGCGAAGAAAGAGAGAGAGAGAGAAGCTCTCGAATTAATTACCGCTAATAAAAAACGGGGGTAATCGGCGACACGATGGTTTGGCACGGGTGTCTCTGCTCCGAATCGTCACTCGGCAACCCCCGTAAAAACTCCTTTCGGGCAACGCTGCCTCGCATAAATCCCAATTAACCATCCCCTAGCTTTTTCAACCCGAATCACTCGCCGTGACGCGAAATTAATTCGACCACCGCGACTGCGCGTCCAAGTATCAAGGCGCGTTCGTCTAACGATAAGTTCGAAAGTAGAATCGTCTGTAAGTCAGACGCGTGCTACTGAACGCACAGCGTTCCCTGTATTAACCCTTTGCGGACGAGTGTCGGCAGATAGCCGCCTAATCATTTTTCGGCTTTCCGAAACCACGTCGACTTGTAAAGCGCAGAATTTAATGCAATGAATACTTAATGTAATAATAAACGTTTGAAATCGTTGGAAATGAAATGTTTTCGAACTAAAAAGCGTGAAAACTCAAAGTGGTGGAATTCAAAACTTAAAGTACTCTCGCAAGTGTCATTAATTCTCGTCCGCAAACGGTTAACACCTTGGCTTACGAATTTTTCGAAGCGTATTCACTGGAATTTTGACTACTTTTTATCGTAACACTATATCGAACGGAAAGCACTAAAATATTATACGTAATTCGTCTACTGATCTTAGATTTCTCGATCCTGCAAATCGAAACGATGCGAATTAAAATTTATTAGAAAATACAGCATGTTTTTATTGTAATTGGTCCACAGATTAAATCACGAATGTTGTAAGCCAAAGGGTTAATACGATTGCAGTTACAATGGATGATGCGTTCTCGTACGAATTATTATATATACATTCTAACGAATAAGTTTCGCCTGTTTTATTGAACAATAGTGACAATCGTAAATATATTCGTCTGAACGCAGGTCGTACGCGATAAGTTTGATTTTGTACGGTAGGACTTTATACAAAACCACCGGTTTCGCTTCGCTGGTTTATTACAGTCCATTGCGCCACGTGTTTACGATACAGGATGTTCTTATCACCTAACAATACACACCGCTTGCATTAGTAACGTAACACGCGACGCAGTCGATATTCTACATCGTCTGCATCTACTTATTTCTTCGCAGTACGGAAACGTGTCCGCTGTAACAGCAGCGTACGTCAACGTGACAACCAATTGTAAGAATCAGTTCTCCATTGTAACGGTACACAAACGCGTAACGCGTAGAAAAATCTATGCTTCTCGCTTACCACATTCCAAAGAAATGAATCCTATGCGTTCTATGTTTTTGCACGCGTTTCACGTTAGCGTGAAACGCCCACCAATCCGTCTACGTTTATTTCTACCGAAATACGATAAGATAGACATTCGTATATCAGTCTTTGTTATGTGGAGCTGTAGAGAGGGGATAGAATAGGAAAAGGAAGGGTGTTGCGTTTCGTGCTGGGCCTGCTAGTGGACTCATCAGTGCGGCTACCTAGCAGGCCCTGCCTTAAATTTGGGATATTGGAAGGAAGGTTAAAGGCGGTATATATATGGACGAGGTAGTTGGAGCGAGTACTTTCGAGAAAGCCTATTTCGTATGTCCCTCTAGTGGCGGGTGCAGGAGAGCCGCCACAGTTACTTTGCAACTGAAAACAAGGAGAACCGTGCGATCGCAACGACAACGCGCTCTTCGTATGCATTTAGCTTTAATCTCGACTAGAGCAGCGCTTCTTGGCCATAATTTAACGCGAAATTCTAGAGAGAGAGAGAGAGAGAGCTATCGACAACGATTTCCAAGCGCAAATCTCTCCAAATCTCTCGTTAAATTGCTAACAGTTCACTGTAATTGCGCGCGCAAAGTTCCGCGCCGCGAAGTTAGGCTACGTTAAAGGATCCACGGGAAAAGCTAGGGGAATCGCGAAAGTTCGCAACGGTGCGTAATCAGCGATAGGCTACACCTGTTGCTGGCTTGTAACAATCATCGAGAACGGCTCGAATACGGTGAGCGGGATTTTAGGTGACGCAACGCGTTTTCCATGGCTCGCGCTCCGGAGATGCTGCTAGGCTCATTTTCCCAGAGTACTATCGATCTTTCCGTTACGGGGGGCGCGCGCTCTATCAATTATTCCCACTTGGATTTTAATAATTCAGTGGCCCTCGGTTCGGGCAGAGAGGCGAACGGATGGGCCAATCTGCTTGCCACTCGCTTCCGATTCCGTCTTCTTCGTCTTATCGTCCTCTTCTCTCGCTTTTAATCGGAGTCATCCTCTTCGCAGAACGGATCAAACATCCGCTGATTTAATCTAGAGGAACGTTTATTTTTTTGTTTTTTTTTGAGGAATTTTTTTGTAACGTTTGTAGCATTCACTTTCTGAGGGTGTTAGCATATGGATTTATATGCATCGATGGTTTACTTTTAATCGTTCATAGCGCTTTGCGTTAGAGGTTTTAGAACACGTGGTTTTGCACGTGCGTAGCGAATATTGTGGAAACGGTGTAGCTGTATTAATTAAGCAGTCATAGTTATCGACACCTTTGGATAGATACATATAGCGTTATCTAAAAGTACCTTTAGGATGTTGAATGAGAATTTCTGTCAAACGCCATGTTTGTTAGTAGAATAGAGGTGCAAAAAATAAAAATTGAAACGAGAACGAACGAAGATAATAGAACGAAAAGAACAGATTACAAAAGGGTAAAGAAGAAAGGGAAAGAAAAAAAAGGAAGGCAGGTGTTCCTATAGTCTACTTTGGATAACTCTTTACATTAATTACACTATTAAATAAACGAATTAAAGTGGCAGTTACAGGAACAGTGGCTGATTTATAATTTTATATATTTCTTTGTTAATGTGTCAATTTGACTTGACGTGATATTTGTAAATTTCGTCTTCCTATCTTTACTATTCGCGTTTCGTAATTTCGTACGAAGTTGGGTATTCATACGCACAGATTAAAGCTTTTAGATTATTGGATAACAAATTCGCCGCTTTACGAGTTAGCTTAGCTTTTAAGAGTTTAGGTATAAATAGATTTCGAATTTGCACGTTTATTAACACTGGAACTACCGACCATTAAACTATACTTATCTGTACCAAAGAAATAGACACTTGCTTGCGAATCTCGCGTGGTCGAAGTACAATTCTGGAAAATGCACCGTTGCAAGCTTATAGAATTTTTATGGCAAATTCTAAACCAGTCGTTTCGACTGGTTTGGCAGTTCCAGTGTTTAACGGTAGAAGTAACACGGGTTGCCAAAAGTTTTCGGCCAAAACCGTAACTATATATTAGGTAGATTAAATCAAGCATTAGTAGCTACATTTTTCTACGAACAATTTAACAAGATCATATTTTATACGCTGCGATATGTAATTTATTTTTATACCAAGCTTTTATTTCGATGACACAATAAGATTGTATTTTGGCAGCCATTGTATTTGCACTAAAGAAATCGTCGCAAAAGATATTATATAGAAGCAAGCAATTCACGAGAATCGAATCCCTATTCGTTCTTTTTACAAAATGGATACATGCATTCATGCATACATTCAGGTACATTCGATGCGAGCTATTTGTTCAATTCAATCTTACATAGCTGAATCAATGCTCGATCCATCCTTTTATATCGCGATATCTTCGCTACTGCCACGTAGATCTTCCGATTAAAATCATCCATAACCTAGCAATAATATTTCCCACTAATCAACTCGATATTCACCGTTTCCGTAACTCAGCGTCAAATTCGAAGTCTGTCGAGTAACGAGGGTTTAAAAATTCAGCGCCACAACAGCGGGCACGTGTACAGCATCGAGTAACCTTCGCGGATTGCGCGTCGTTCGTCGAAAAAGGCGTTCGCAAGCCGAAAGACGCGACGTCGTGTAATTTGTCGGGAGAAAGAAATCGCGGATGGGAATTATATCGGTGGGCGTTTGATGCATAGCGGCGACGCGTCGTCGATCCGCCCAGAAGATGAAAAAGGAACCCGAGAATGGCTCGCGGGCGTAGGGAAACACGGGGAATTAGTTGGAACAGCGAAACGAATCGGGGGAGTATTAATCTTGGCGCGCGCGCGTGTGTCGACAAATAGTCGCCTAATCATTTGTTGGCTTTCCGAACCCATGTCGTCTTTTAAAGCACAAAACATAATGTAATGAATACTTAAAATCTATAACAAATACTTGATATCGTTGGAAATTAAATGGTTTGGAATTGAAAAGTCTGAAAACTCAAAGTCGTAGAATACAAAACTTAAGTACTTCCACAGGTTTCATTACTTCTCGTCCGCAAAGTGTTAATCTTGGCGCGCGTGTCGCGTCCACTTGCGTCGTTCTATTTCCAACGAGGTCGATCCGCGATCGTTCCGAACGAGTCGCCCAAAAGTGCATACTTTGCCCGGTAGAGATTCGAGATTTTCGAAAATAGAGAGGAGGGCTGAGGTCACTGCGGATCGCGAAAAACTTGGGCCGGATGCCAGTCCCCAGCGATTTCCCAGTCGTCGCGACGCGCCGCGTCTTCCGTAATGCGGTCGGCAAAAGTTTCCCTAGGATAGTCCCCCTTCGGATAGGATACAGATGTACCGCGTACTGCCACTTTAAGCTTTATCGCGTTTAGAACTTTATTTAACTATTCTAGAACGTATCCAAACTAAAAAAAACAACGTACCAGTTTGAAGCATAACATTGTTCAACCACTCTTTTATTTGTGAACATTATTTTTATACGTTGAATGTAAATGAATGAATAACTATGTAATACGTCCAATGTCCGTACCGTCGCTTGAAAAGTACTCTTTTAAATGGAAGCATACGTTTTACACGTACTAGTAGTATAGGTTTCGAATTGTGACGTTCTCAAAAGGGCTGAAATGGTTTCGAGACGTATACCAAATCAGGAATAAAGAAATATGTAGTAGAATATGTACACGTTTTGTTCCGTTAGAAAATTTGAAACCTAGCAACGTACTCGGCTGGAACTTTGAACCTGTGTAAAATATCGCGAACGTTGCGAAGAGCGGGATCGTGTTTTGTTCGCGTAAACGTGCTCGAAATTCTTAAAGGCGTTCCCGCTGATCGCGGCTGAATAGAGAATCAAGGCCCGGTGAATAGGATGCAATCTTGCAGCGATACTTCTGCTGAAGTATTGAGCGCGTATCGTGCTGCAAAGTGGAAAGCACGCAGCAAGCACGCGCTTAACGGATCCAGCACACCGATGCACCGATGCACCGATGCACCGATGCAACGAGGATCTTTGTCGCCAGTTATTGCATTACCGGCTACCTTGATTGCACTTTCCTACGAGGAGAGGCTACGCATGCTGCGGCGCATCCTGCTTGCAAAAGTCTTGGATAATGTAGTTAATTAGCCCCAGTGGTACGTTATATGCTCGCGTGGCCCATTAACCAGCTCTCAAGCGAAACACTTTCCGATTATTGGGTCGCTGCGTGTCAGACGCGTCGAATGCTCGGATAAAACGAAGCCAGCTGCAAACGAACCGATTCGAGTGGCTCGAAAGAATCGAGCTGCTCGAAAGAATCGAGTAGCTCGAAAGAATCGAGTAGCTCGAAAGAATCGAGCAGCTCGAAAGAATCGAGCAGCTCGAAAGAATCGAGCAGCTCGAAAGAATCGAGTAGCTCGAAAGAATCGAGTAGCTCGAAAGAATCGAGTAGCTCGAAAGAATCGAGCAGCTCGAAAGAATCGAGCAGCTCGAAAGAATCGAGTTGCTCGAAAGAATCGAGTAGCTCGAAGAAAAGTCTATTCAAACGTTACAACCCAATCGTTTTCTTTGCTCCGCAATGTTTTATATTATCTCGAACGCAAGCTGCGGACTCCTGCTTCATACGT
Source organism: Eucera pruinosa (assembly GCA_028830335.1). NCBI lineage: Eukaryota > Metazoa > Arthropoda > Insecta > Hymenoptera > Apidae > Eucera > Eucera pruinosa. The sequence goes on from JAMYCR010000007.1 coordinate 18,815,245, forward strand.
TGATCTAATAAAGCCGTTAGCCCGTTTAAAAGCAGCGAATTCGTTATTGATAAACCTAATGTAACCCACCGCGAGTAGAATGTTAACCCTTTGTGCTCCTTAATTTCTTTTCTTACCTACTAGCAACTCCTTAATTAATTTACGAAATAGATATCGTATTGCAACGATGCGGAGTGTGTAACAAATATATTTTTCACTTATATTAAGCAGCAAGGTGGTAAATAAATAAGAATGTATATATTTGACCAATTTATTTACCCAAATTGTAAGTGTAAGCGTAAGAAATGTGACGTCGAGCCACACTCGATATAAGAGCGGTAAGGGTTAAGAATAATCGCAATAAAATTGCGAAGTACGGGTTAACATTCTACAACGCAGTACCTTTACAACGCGGTTGGAAAGATGCGGAACGTTTCCTACAACGCGATATTTTTACAACGCGGTTTAGGAAATGTGCAACGTTTCCCTACAATGGCACAATTCTATAGCGTATTTTCAAGGAACGTATCTACCGCGTTGTAGGTGTTCCACCTGTACTTAATATTTGACATCGAGCCTTGGAACTTCCAAACTTTCACGTTCCCAAGCCATCGAATTCCCAAAGCACTTTGACGCGAATGAACTTTTCCGTCTGCTTAACGCGTAATTCGCCAGCGTCGCTATTCTTCTCTTCGCTCGAACCCAGCTCTACTTTCCGTTAGGCGAAAGGGGAATGCTCCTTCGAAATGGAATAGTCGATCCCCGGTAGGAAATCGTAAAAGTAGAGACGGCTTTGTTTAGGGCGGCGAAAATTCGTTTCCGTGTTTGCCGATGACACGCGGCCGAACGGCGGAGTTTGCAAAATCGATTGCAAGGTTCCGTTTCCGTGACACACGCGTCCCCGATAACCCGCTTTGAGTTTTGCTCGCCGGCTAACTCCTTTCATCTTGGTTGCTTTGCAGGTTGGCAGCGCAAGAGGCGGCACAAAGGGACCCTGGATACGCGAGTCAGTACAGGAGAAGGCCGAGGTTGGCCGGACTGAGTGGTCTCGGTGACTGGACTAGCTTTGGAGGGGAGGTAAGAAACCACTTCTACCCTAAAAAGTCTCTTTCTTCCGCGAGATCCTCTTTACTATTGGCTTGTTGCGCGATGAAAGCCGTTTCGGAGATAAACAGCATTTACAAGTAGACTCGCTTTTAATTATGCTAATTATTTGCATCGGCAAACGTTCAGCAGAAGTTTCTAAAAATGTTCTAACGAAACCTACGTAGCTTCCAAGAGGCTCGAATAGGGCAATGATCGTTGATGAAGCGTAGGATAGACTGTCCATTGTTGTAGAGAATTATTAGGTAGCTATGCACGATGTTTCCTATAAATATCGTTAGTATAGTATAATGATATAACACAACATATAACAAATATACATATGTATATATATATTATTATTATTATTATTAACGGGCAAAAGCCTACGAAGTACAAGAGAAGAATTATATACATTAGCGTTGACAGAGTCAAAGTGAAATACATAAAACATGTATACTAAAGATTTCTTATACCCGTCGATTCCCAATCAAATTAAATAAATAAATATAATAGGGTTTGAATTCCCTTGCACACGAATACTACATAGAACTACAAAATATATCCGTACAAAATCTCGCCCGCGATGCAAACACAAATATGCCGAAGTAAAATGAAACTAAAGTAACGAAATAAGAAATGCCCGCAACGATGGTAATTATACAACCTTACGTAAGTTTCAATTGTCTTACTCTATCGTTTATAAGAAAGTAGGCTCTATCTTACTCTATTAAGAAGTTGGAATAAGAGAAGAACTATAACCCTGGCAAAAAGTTTTCAGCCAAACGCGATAAAACGTTCGATGATTTCGTATAACAATGGACAGTCTACGGAACGGTTCGCGAACGGTAAGATTAAAAGGGGGGATGAAATTGGGGTGAACAGGTACCTGGTCTGGTGGACATGGCGCCAGGCCGGGATCAGGGCGGAGGGGCGGGTGGCGGTGGGGGTGGCGGGAAGGGGCCCACGTCGTTGTTCATCCTGTCGGAGGATAACTGCATCAGGAAGCATACCCGCTTCATAATCGAGTGGCCGCCCTTCGAGTACGCCGTCCTGCTCACCATCATCGCCAATTGCGTGGTCCTCGCCCTCGAGGAGCACCTGCCCAAGCAGGACAAGACCATACTCGCGCAGAAGCTCGAGGCCACCGAGATCTATTTCCTCGGCATCTTCTGCGTCGAGGCGAGCCTCAAGATCCTCGCCCTTGGCTTCGTCCTCCACAGTGGCTCCTATCTGCGCAACATCTGGAACATCATGGATTTCTTCGTCGTGGTGACCGGGTGAGCCAACCATTTTTCCATTCTCTCTCTGTCTCTCTCTCTCTCTCTCTTCCTTTCTTTTTCGTCGTTTCTTCCGTCCCACCCCTCCATCACGTCACTCGTTCGCGGAAGTTTCGCAATTGCCCAAGCGAGATCCCTCGAGAAACGCTTTTTCGGTTTTTTCGGGTTTTTGGGTTTCGTTTCTCTACTAACCTGGAAACACCGATTCTTTTTCTTTCTTTTTTTTTGTCGCGCGCGTGGAACGGATCTAGAGCAGAGACCTCGAACAAGGGGGGGCGGGGGGCCGAAAGCGGAGAGGGATGTTGCTTGGGATAACTCATCACTCAACTTTACATACTCTTTCGTCTTTCGTTTGCGTTTTTTTTTCTTTTTTTTTTTTGTTCGCTCCTATTTCTCGCGGTGCATTCACTACTCATCGTTTCGCGTTCTAAACCACCCCTCGAACCCCGCGGGTTGCTCTTCTTCCCCCGCGTGCGCAACGCGAAAATAAACCAGCGCATTCTTGCTCTTTCCACCTTTTTTCTCTCTCTCTCTCTCTCTCTTTTTCTTTCTCTACTTCACTATCATTGTATACTCTCTGTGTTTTTTTATTCACTTCTCTCTCTCTCTCTCTCTCACTCTCTCTCTCTCTGTATTTTTTTCACTCGCGACTGTTGCGTGTTCTGATTTTTTTTTTGGACGAGAGAGAACGCGTTTCGCGCGTTCGCTAATCGCGAGCGCATCTTCGAGCGAAGGAGACAACACGTGGAGAGGAAAACAGTGGACGAGGAGAATGTTAGTTGGTCAGGAATTTTTTGATCGACCATCCCAAAAACACCGCGTTACGTAACGATGATGATTTCGCGTTACAACTACCACCACACACCTCTTCTTATCCCCTCGATTACGCTCGCCGAGAGGAGCCCTGTTTACGGTGAAAGATCCTCGACCACTCGTTCGACGTTCCTCCTTTCCGATTTTTAACTCTTCGCGGTTTTAACGCCAGATATTCTTAAGCATTTTTATTACCCTTGTCGTACGACGGGGGAAATATTGCTCTGTGCGACGACTAGATAATCTATGCAAGTGGAATGCACTCGTTTAATACGTTCACTGTTTATACATACAATCGTGAGCGATGCGCAATTGGATTTTATTAAAATAACGCGTTATCGACTGCTATTTTATAGACGAAGAAATTACGACGAAGGAATTAAAAAGAAAGCAAAATTTGTATGCTTGAGCATTTTGTTACTTTGTTGCACGTACAAATGGCGACTACGTTACGTGTCTGGACGGTGAACGTGTTAATTAGCTGTAATTTATGAGTTCTTTGGAGAAGGTGGTAATATGGGAACCTCCTAGTGAATTGGAATCCTATAATGAAATTAATATTGGAACAATGTCTGTAATACGTTTGGCGCGGAAAGAATTCAATTACATACACATGAGAATAAAAGTGGACGAGTTTCAAATGTATTTGGTCTTTCGTAAAATGAAGTAGCTTCTTTCTATTCTTTTGTATACGTTAGCTCTTTTGCTTGGTCAGCCGTAGGCAATTGTTGCGGTTTTTTTACGGTTGCTCGAGGCTATGTTTACGTACCGCAACAAGAAGCTTCGCGAGATGTTTTCACTGTTTACAAATACGGAAGTACTTTGGAACCTTAGCTTGTCAATGGTAGCATGGAAATTATTATCTAATTCATTTTAGTTGAGTAAATATGTTTCTTTCATTCGTTAAATATATTTAAATAATAATGGGGTAGATTAACCATCGAAGATTATTGTAATACATTGGTAATGTCAAGTTTATTAAATATTATAGTCAATGTATTTGTACCAATAAAAGTTTTCGCTTAAAAAATTGAGGTTCCATATTTCTCGCCGAAAGATTCTCAAGTGAAAAAGTGCACTTCTTCAAATGCAGACAAAATTCCGTAGTTGAAGCATCCGATTTTTGTTCGAAGTTCTTAAATGTATCAGAGGAATATATGAAAATTAAATTCAAGCTAAATTTAAGTCTACAATTGTCAGAACATAATTAAGTCCAAAACAAGTGCACGATTTTTATTCGCATTTCTTAAATATGCAAGAGTAGTAAGACAAATTTGACTCTACAATTGTAAGAACATATTTAAGTGCAAAATAAGTCCAAATATAAATACGTACAAAATTAAGTGTACGTATAATTTAGGTATCAATGCACTGCACGTTAACTCTCTAATTTAATTCCTTATTAACGCATTGCACGTTAAATCTATAATAAATATCAATGCGGTACTTCTCGAGAAATTGTCGAAAAACTACTTGACTTCTACTACTCCGATTACCACCCTCTCCATAACTAATTAAACCTACAGCTTCCACTATAATAATCGTAGAGAAACTACTACTAAAAGTACCCATTAGCGCCGCAAAGAGTTAACCATTGTATCGATTCGACCGCGTTCAGAAAAAGAAACAAAGATAGAATCGAAGCCCCGCTGGATTGGAAAAAAGAAAAAAAGAGAAAAGACTTGACGAAGACTAAAAAAGAATAAGGAACGAGGAAAGAGGGGATCTTTCTCCGCGGCAGATTTAAGATTTAAGGAGATCGCACGTCGATCGGTTTTATCCGGCCGAGCAGATAGATTCTAGAGTGATCCTTGGATATTAGGTCGATGACCGTGTTCGCCGAAACAAACGTGGACGTCGACCTGCGTATGCTACGTTCCTTCAGGGTCCTCAGACCGCTAAAGCTGGTTTCGAAAATTCCAAGTGAGTCAGTCACAGTTCTGTGAAACGGCAAACGATATTACCAAAACGCCATTAAGTAACTAAAAACAGTAACAGAGTGCAGTAACACAGAGAACAGTCGAGCAGCAGATTGATAAACTAACTTTTAATTCCCCCGTTGTTCCTGGCAGTTTGTGTGCGTTCGACTAGTCTCCTTAGTTTTATATAACCTTTCTTCATTAATATAACCAAACATATACACACTTAGTTCTTTTATCGTCGACCATTTATTAGTTCTTCTATTTCTTCTATCTCTTCTATCTTCTCTCTCTCTCTCTCTTTCTCTCTCTTTATCTATCTATATTTTTACTGTGTCTATCTCTCTATTTGGCTTTAGTTGACACGTTCGGTCGACGTGTTTAGTTCTCTGGCAAGCGAAATCGGCTAACTTCATTATTAACACTTAAATATCCGGCGATTGCAATTAGGTAATGTATCTTGGTTTTGTTAACTATCGTGTTAAATATTCGGCGTTATATTTTTTGTTCGTGTAACTCTTATGTTTATATTTACTCTTATACTAGGAATATGTCCGTACATTTGTCAAGTAAGGAGTAACTTTTTTGTTTGTTATTAGTAGATGGCGGATTTTTATGCATTTATAGAAAATTTAAACGTGCAAGTGATTCCCGGAAACGTATTGAGAAATATCGCTAGCAAAATAGGCATTGCAATGTTTTGAGGCGGAAAGAAATTTATTTCTTCGAGTATATTTATAAATATTCTGAATTTGGGTGAAGATCCGTATTCTACTAATTAGCTTTCGTAAATAAATGTTTGAAAACAATAGACTAGAACGTCGATTATGCGAATTTTGGTTGTAGAATGAATGGACAAAATTAAGGGATGAAGAAATTTCGATGAAAAATTGCCAATATTCAACGTATCGTAACTTCGTTAAAAAAAATCGTACGATCTTCTACCTGTGCTTATTTTAAAGGGCAAAGCTTCTACTTTAACACCAGTGGACGAAATTTTCCATAAGATAATTTTATACTAGGATACGAGGGAATGGATGGCGAGAGTAAAGTTGATTATTTTCCCAACAAATTATATTCAAAATCAAATGAGTGCACGAAGTTGAATAAATTTTTTTTGACAATTCCATCCATAGTATAGCTAAGGGGAGAGTCTCCTCTTTAAGATAAGCCCGTAAAAGTCCATGTACGATTTTTTTAAAATGATCATCGCTGTCATAAAAGATTTGTATAAAATTGTTAAGGTGACGTGCAAAAGAACAAAATGATACATTGCAGCTAAAATGACCCTTCGAATATTGTTACACAATGGTAAACTACGAAATTAATTTACGTTGCATTATTCACAGTCAAAGGGTTAATCGAAGAATACGTAGAAGTCATCAGAATACCAAATTCCATTGCGTTAAATTCGTATCCTTTTTCCAATTCTTTTCTAAAGAATTTCAAACCTTTCAAGACGCCAATAGTATTTATAATTGGGCATCAAAATTGACAAGCAAAAATCACAAATAACTAGCTGTGCTCAAATTAATCGAACGCACCTGTAACAACGAAAGGGTTAAAGAAAGAAATTATTAATATTTTGCTTGATTTCAAAATTAACGCTGGATAGTTTAAGCATAGTTGCATAAAACAAATATAGCCGGACGTTTAAGTGTTAATATATGTTCGTATTACTTCTGAACACCTGTTATACGTTCGTCTGTCTCTAATTCTCTGCCTTTTGTTAGTTTCTAATCCATTTAGTTTCCTGGTTTTAGTTGGTCCCAAATTTAACACTGTCTTTGCGTCGTTTAAGAGTTCCGTTTTTTATCGTTGATTGACCACCACTTAGAGGCTATGGGTGTATTAGATCAGTTGATTGACGCTAGATGATCGTTGAACAGTTGATGATCGATATATTTAATTGAATATAATATCTATATACATACATATTATATATATATATATATATATATATATATATATATATATATATGTATTAATATATGTATATATATATGTATATTCTGTGTCCACGTGGTTTGCGTAATTCGAGTGTCTTATATATATATATATTTATACATTATATATCTATTATATACGTACTTATTATATACTTACTCTACTGTCTCTATAGAGGAATTGCGTGAACTAGTCGCTAGTGTTATATTTGCTCTATCTTCTGTCGTTATGTTCAGTTTTGTGCACACGTTATTTCGTACTTTTAGACAGTTTCAAAGTCGACGAACTAGACACGTATACATATACTTACTTACTTAGTTACACGCACATTTATACAGGAAACGCGACCAACGTGCGAACAGCTGCACGAGAATCGGAGCAAAATAATATTTTCATTTCTAGGTAAATTTATATTTTCATTCATGCAATTAAAGTCGAGCAATTTGCCACAAAAAACAAAGCTATTTTCTTATGGATTTCAATGGCTTTGAAATATGTTATAGAGGACGCCATTTCGAATAACTTTTTCCTGCGGAATAATTGGCGATCGACTTTAGTTTCGGAAATATTCGCAGAAAACTTTCGAAAGTATTGCAATTGAATTTTTCGCGTATTATACAGGGACTGAAAGAAATTATTCGTACACTTTTGAATCCTTTTGGCACTGGGTACTTATTTGCATCAATAAAATTAAGATGATAGATACTTAACCCTTTGAGTGATATTTTGTAAATGCGACGTGGACAAAATTATCGTTAATTATAAATATGAATAATAATATAACACATGTTTGGAAGAGGTATAAACGTTCTACTTAATGTTAGGGAAATAAATGGGTTTAATAGTAACTTTAATCAGTAAAAACTTTACGTAAAAGTACTATTATTAAAACGGAAGAAAATTTGTCGTACTTTTCATAGAATTGTAGAAGCAACACTTTATAGAAAATCTTAGCAAATTAATCTTGGCAAAAAGGATGCATAGGTATAAATTTATAGTTACAATTTTTACAGAAAATTACAAACGGATCTTTCTATCCTCTTTCGATGGTTTTACTATTATAACTATTAAAACACCGATATATCTTAAATAGATTTGCAACTGGTAGCTAAAATATTACAGCTTATTCGCTTACAAATACGTTTTAACTAACCCTTTGGTATTCGAAAGATATTTGTAATAGAAGTTAGGGGTTCCTTAACGTATGAATATATGCACATACTTTCTTGCTATTTTATTTATACGGGAAAACAAGCCAATTAATAACACCGATACGATTTGAACGCAACAGAGAGAATACAATTGCAAATCATGGCAGCCGAAAATCAGATAGAATACCGTTCAAGTCTCGTGCAGCTTTACGTACGAGTACGAGTCGTATATCCGTGCAATCTTTGCCTTTTGATTAGGAAAAGAAAACTCGTGGAGCGCGTTACGAATTTTAAAACGATTCGCCTATTTTTATGTACCGCGTCACGTGGATGGGATATTTTTTTCTTTCCACACGCTACTCACGTAGCCGGCTGTATTCAGTGTATTGAAAATGTTTCGCGCGCATCCGTCACGGGCAAACGTTCAAATGGATAAAAAAGAGTCCAGATGTTTGCGCAGAAATTGACTTCCGTTCCCGTGAACCGGCGATAATAGTGAACGAGATTCAACCCTTTCGCTGCGGCGCTCTATAATGATTAAAGATGCGGTTAAGAGGTCAATCGAGGCAACTACTATTAACACTTTGCGGACGAGCGTCGACAAATAGCCGCCGAAACTTGTTCAATTCTATTGGATAAATGTCGGTTTTCAAAGCAGCAAATTTGGATTAGTAACGCTAATATGCACTTTCGATAATAATTCAGCGAAAATTCGTTTAGCGTTATTAAATATGTCCGTGATGGATTTGTAATTGAGTGGAAATTTGTTACGTATTATTTTTTCTCGTCCGCAAATGGTTAATATTGAAACAGGTTGGGTACAAGTATTTATTGGGTTTCAATATGTATATGCAAATTCGTCCCATTTTATTAAGATTTTTGTTTCGATACTTTGGAATTAAAGACGTTTGTAATACGTGTAAATCGGGGGGCAATTATTATTAATACCGAAACAGTGCGAGTACAAATATTTATTGGGTTGTAATATACATGTATATGCAAATTCGAACCATTTTCTTAAGATTTTTGTTTCGATACTTTGCAATTAAAGACGTGCTTAATACGTAAATAGAGGGACTATTATTATTAATACCGAATCAGTGCGAGTATAAAAATATTTATTGGGTTGTAATATATATGTATATGCAAATTCGAACCATTTTCTTAAGAATTTTGTTTGGATACTTTGCAATTAAAGACGTGCTTAATACGTAAATCAATTATGATTAATATTAAAACAGTGTGAGTACAAATATTTGTTAGGCTGTAATATATGCAAAATCGTTCGAAAATTGATTAATTACAAGAAAGCATGACGAATGTATGTTAATACGACTCAATGAATACTTTAACCCTTCGAGTGTTAAGTAATTTTGAGAGATCGACGTGGTTCTGGATTTATTTGAATATTGAAGTGTTCACGTTACCTTTGATATCAATATCGTATTAATCATTAATCATTACGATGCCTTTCAATTGATGTTTATCGAATTTGTACATTTTATGTATCGTGTATCGACAAGTATCAGGATTTAATAGAATCCAATTCTTGAAAGCATATACAATATACCCTGTTGCTAAAAAAAAGTCACAGAGCGCAATAGAATCGTTATGCATTTAATCAAAATTCCATTCGACGAAGATTACAAACTTTGAACCGAATTCACCATTTCGTACCAAGTTCCCCTATCAATTCTCTTCGATTAATCGTCTACTTGAGGTAACTTACGATCCTCAAATTGCATTTACCATTTAGCGAAACTATCACCAACGCATCAAATTAATTTTCGCCAAGTTTAAACCAAAAAAAAATACGGCAAATGTCTTAAAAGGCTCTTGCGTGCAACGATACATTATCGTTTCGCAGCGAAAGGGTTAAGAAACGATGCCCACGAGTAATTTCTCCCCATCGCGGCGTATTTCTATAATCTTAATCGGAAATTGAATCTCCTTCGTTTCGGTGGTAAAATTGCAAACGGGGTAAAAAAGACACGCACGCAAATTCACACGCATACACACACAATTCACACACACAAACACACACACACATAAACACGAAAACTAACTTGGCCTGCAGGTGTCTCTATATTTAGCAAACTCTATCTTTTAGCTACAGTCACTGATTGATAGAATTGACTATACGTTGGTAAATAGGTACGTGTTCTAGAGCAGTAACAGTATTCGAGCAAGCTCGTGTTTGCTAGACAGTCGTACATACCTTTAGACACCCTCGAGAGACCGAGTCATAGTTCCACACAACTTTTAGCCTCCCATTTTCATCCGCCTCTCCTTTCCATCTTACCCCTCTCTCCCCCCGTAAATCAGCCAGCAAACGCTAATTCGCGCATCGACGCAGAAATCGATGCGAGCGATAGGTTTCAGTTATTTGTTCACGCGTCGCTGTGTAATTAGCGTGATACATCGAAGTCGCAGCATTTCGCGAGCCACTTACTTAATTAATCTCACTTCGATGCAAGCGATGGGTTCAAGTTGTTCAAACCTTGCAAAGTGCTGCGACTTCGATGTATTTTCTAAAACCGTCGATCGTAAGATACTCGGATAAGCGGTGAGATAATCGGGTAAAGGGAAATTATCCTGATACACGGATACATCTCGTGAGATCGATAAAATAGCCGTGAATTTCGCCACGAGAACCGAACGATAATGAAAATAATAGTAATGAAAATTACTACTATAAACAGATAATGAAAATAATCGTAATGAAGTTTAGCGTTAATTGTATATTATTTCAGCACGGCCAATGTTCTTTGGTAACATTATTAAACGTTAAAGTTTCGCGTGGATTTGTCGTATTATTTAATTGTCAACTTATTCTCTTGCTATATACTTGCACACGTATTGTAAACATTTTGTTATTTTATTCGTAAACGGAAAAAGAACTCCATTAGTTTGACATAGTTTATCGTGCTTGGGTGGAAGTTATACTATTCTTGCGATTGATCCGCGAAATACATTTACAGAAATGCCAAATAGGTCAATTATTTGATAGCAATTGTTGGCAAAATTGGCGATAAGAGTTATTGGGCCTGTGGAGCCAAACGTAAACCTAAAATATCAATCTTATTCCAATCATTTGCCACTAATAATAATAATAATAATTAATTCAGAACAAAATTAGTATTTTAAAAATTGTACGCATATTTGTTAGCATATGTAAAGTATTTAAATCGGTTTCTATTTAAATTAAACTTAAGAATTGAACAGTAATGGGTTAATCCCGTAAATTTATTAATAAATAGATAAATAGATAAATAATAATAAATTCTCGTAACTGTATTTATCGTATCCAAAAAAAATGAACCATCCTAAAACGAATTTCTTCAAGTAAGTGAAATTGAACATTTCTGTATTAGGTTCGACAATGATGAGAAATAGAGGATCGATTCTTGTGACAAAATCCACAGCTATCTATCTATTCCTGTATTTCACGGGACATCCGAGTATACTTGTAGTTTTTTATTACCCAAATACTTAAAAATAATAGCGTTAGATTTTCCAGCGTCTCGAGGAAAAAAAAAGAAAAAAGAAACGACTAAAATCCATCGCTTTAATCGATGCGTTAATCGGCGTTTGTAAGATGCTTTACGGAATATCAACGACACGTATATTGGCGCATGACGAAAGAAATTACCGGGCTCCTCAATTAAGGATGCAGATTCAGCGTTACGCAAAATGAAATCAATTTTTTCTTCCACCACACGGACGAAGATTTTCTGTAGGTAAAATTGTGGATCCTACGTTATTGACGAGAAGCTTCCACAATGTGTTTGGCTTCTAATTTATATACACATGTATGTATATTCCCAATAGCGACGTATTTTAGGGCTCCAATGATGATAGTTTTATTTAGGAAGCTAGTATGAACCCGAGCGTATCCGTCGCGGTCGTTCGCATCTCACGAATTCTTTATGTAACGCCGACTAAAAGTGGACGCGTCGATATTTACATTGCCCGACAAAAGTTTGGAATCGCTTCAGAGTTGGAAGGAATATAGAAAAATTGTATCAACCCTTTATCGCGTTGATTACGATTACAATGTGTTTGTAGTCGTTAACGAATCTGAGTAGCGGTAAAATTTAGGAAAAGTATTTGGACAGCTTTATATTAGTAGACGTTTCATTATAAATTAGGGGAGCGTAAATTATCTTTAAGATCTGAATAATTCCACGTACGAATTTAATGCTGAAAGTGTTATGCTTAAAATGCAAACGTTGATCAAGTTTTTACGACTTTTAGTATTGTAGATTTTTAACAAATCTATTATAAAATCATTATCAAATCTATCTTAAATAAATTTAAGCAAATGTTTAAATGCAGCTTGCTTGTAAGTACCTATATTTTATTAGTGAAATTTTGGAAGCAGAGTTAATAGTATAATTTGCCACAGTGTGATAAAACGAAGCAAACGTTGGAGACTCGTTTTATAAATAATTGAATAATGTTTGTATTTTAGTCGGTATGGAAATAAAAATTGATATTCGTACCTGTAATAACATTTTCGAATTAATAAGACGTATAAGAAATTATTTATCCCTGAAAGATAAACAATCACCATTTTTATAGATTGCTAAAACATTATGGTTTATGGCAATGTAATCTGTTTTTTAACGCGAATAAATATTGAACTGCAGGTTGGGATAAGTATATTTTATTAGCCAAATTTTGGGGATAAAATCCGCACGAAAATTTGCAATATTGCGAGAGAAAGAAGAAAAATAGGGACATTCGTAAATTTACAGCGACGTGATTAATGTTTCTATTTTGAGAATTTAGTCCTCGATCAAAGGTTCAAATAAAAAATTAAATAAAGAAAATTATTACTGGTACCTGTAATAACATTCTTAAATTTACAAGAATTCTAAAGAGTATTAAAATAATTTAAACAAAGGGAAGTATCGCTTCCTAAATATAACAAAAATATATTACACACTTCTAATACATTTTTGGAATACTGCGTAAAAAATTCACAATCTAATATATTAGCTGTACAAATTAATTCGGAATCTTCTTAAGCTTTTCGTATCTCTATCGATTCTAAATCACCACTTGTCAATTTTTCACTTGACGACAATTAGCTTCGTGAACGCAACAATATCAAAACAAAACGAATATTACTTGCGAGTAAATATTGAATCTTATAAAAACTCCGATGGCTCAGAATTAATTTGAATACCTAACAATACTAATAGCAACAATTGAATAAATTCGCAATAGAAACGAACTTATAGAAGCTATTGCAAACTTTTGTCCGATACTGTATAAGGAATAAAAAGTAGGGGAAAGGTTTCTATAGGAAAGAGAATTGAACGACCCCGGCGGATGTTACGTTTATTATCTTCATGGAGCTAGAGTTATAGTTAGCAGGATTACCTACAATCCAACGGCATCTAGAATTAGAATCTCGCGTGAGTAATTTAATAAGAATATCCCCCCCTCTCTCTGTCCAGTGCCGAAACATTTATAAACTCCCTTAACTTAATGAGAAAGAAACGAAAAGAATGTCATCGTTAAACGCATTTAATCTTCACGCTATAGTTCATCCCCGTCAGACCCGCTTCCGAAACGCTTTCGATATTTAAACCACATTTTCAGTTTAGTTCCCGATCGCTTTCGAATTGATTTCCTTTCTGGAACCGTTCTCTGCCCTTTTTTCGAGATCACACACAGTTCAAAGGGTAATCCAGCGATGCGCTAATTCGATAAGATAATCCGAGGCTGCGAGAATCAAGAGTTTCCGGGCCTTTTGTCTTCCGGATTTGCCGGCAGGATCGAAGGAATTCGAAGGAACTTCAACTCTTTCGAGGCCTTCGATCCGATCGCGGGAATCCGCGACGAATGTCGAATTTTTGACCGTTGCCCGTTGAGCTAAGGTAAACGTTGATAATATGGAACACATGATTTTAAAATCTCGAGGGATTCGTCCTTCTTTATAAACAGAAAAAGAATATTAGCTTCTTCTAAACTAATACCTATAATATTAGTTTCTTCTAAACTAATATCCATAATATTAGTTTCTTCTAAACTAATATCTATAATATTAGTTTCTTCTAAACTAATATCTATAATATTAGTTTCTTCTAAACTAATATCCATAATATTAGTTTCTTCTAAACTAATATCCATAATATTAGTTTCTTCTAAACTAATATCTGTAATATTAGTTTCTTCTAAACTTGTAATAAACTTTTCTTATAAACTTTGTAATTACAGCGAAATTCGTCAGTTCGGAAACGAGTCACTTAATATAAAACGCCTAAAAAGTGTCTAAAAAAAAGCTCACGAAACTGTATTTGTGTATTTACGAAAGCGGAATGTTTATTTAATCTACTGTCGAACAGTCATAGTTAATAATGAATGATATAAAATTAATACTCTTTAACTTACCTTCATTGAAATATTTAACCGTTTGTTGACTCGCCTCTTAGAAATTTTTGCACATCGTGCAGGTGAAAAACATTTGTCGTTTAATCTTGTAGTTTATTATTTACAAGGAACTCGTGCGCATTGTTGCTGGTAACATTCATTATTTAATTACCGAGAATTTACAATGTTCCGTATCGCGCGCTGTTTCATATTACCTACGTTTACCTTACACGCGGCATTGTTTAAACCGGTTGCAATCATTTCTAGAGCATAGTTGTAGAGAGAACGGTCGCCGTTTAAATCGCCTTTCGTCCGAATAGTTTTCGTCCCCCTTTTACTCGAATAGCAAACAACCTGTTAGTTTAGAAAAGACGCTAATTTAACGTGTCCCAATAGATGCAAAACGTATTCGTACAGTCAGTCACGAAAGTCTACGCAAGATTTCAATTTCAAATATTTACATGCTACAGAAATTGAACGATTCGAGAAATACTCGTATCAACACTTAGCTTTCACTTTTAACGTCGCGCACGTTTTTAGCCTGACGTTAAATCAATCGAAAAATTCCGTTTCGAAAGATGTGGTATAACTTTTTACTAACATTTCCAGTGTTTTTCTAGCTATCCTCGATTGCAATTATTAATTCGTTTACTGATTCTTGTCTGGTAAACAAACCACTGTAATATTTTCCTATTTCATGGTCTTATTCAGTAGTCAATATTTATTAAGGATTTGCAGAACTTGCCACATGATTATTGAACGAAAAAAGACAGCGAACCAATCTTTCTGTCGCATAGTAAAACATTAATTTTTCGAAATTTTGTTTGTCCATTTAATTCGAATTAATGAATATTCAACGAAATAATGGATTACAATAGAATAATAATAATATTGTAACATTAATGATAGAATAAATAGAACGAATAGACTAAATAACAGAATGAATAATAATATTGCTCCTAAAATCATTTAAACTCGAAAGCATCTCGTGTTTCTTTAAATATTTGAAATTTACAGGTGCACGTAGACGTTCGCAGCCGACTGTGCGCAGAAATAAAATTGATTTCGTGTGTCCGTGTAAAACGAAGATCCGAAAATACGAATCGAATCGCATAGTAATAATAAAAAAAATCGTCTCCTTCGGGAACGCTCTTTTCACCCCCCGAAAAATTAGTCATTCTCCCAAACTCCCAAAAGAAAAAAAAAAAAAAAAAGAAAAAAAAGAAATAAAAATGAAACGGGTTTATAGGACATAGAAACGCTAGTTACCACCATTAGTTGTGTAGCTTAAGTATTTAAGTAGCGTGAGTATTAGTGTAATAGAGTAGTAAGTAGTAAAGTGTGGCGGGGTGTGTGTGTTTTGGGGCAGGTTCATCACGGCGTTCTCGCAAGGCATAGAACTGGATATGGATCTGCGCACGTTGCGTGCGATACGCGTGTTGCGACCGCTCAAACTTGTCTCCGGCATACCGAGTGAGTAGCGTTTCAATACAATCGGCCATGAAAATCCGAAAAGCCGAAACGAAATCGAGCCACAACACGATCGCCTCGTCTCTTTTGCTTCTTCCGTTGATAATATCCTCGCGATTGACAATCCGCTCGTATTGCGGCCTATTAATGCCGCCGAAATATCGCGTAGCTCTCTCGATGCGACGATCAAAAGGAAGGATCGATGCGCCACGCGATTAAAGAAGAAGAAGAAGAAGAAGAAGACGAGAAAAGAAAGGCGAGGCTCGTTGCTCGAGGAACGCGCGCCCGTTCGCGCCGCCTCTGCAATTCGGATACTTCGTGAATCGAGTGGATCCGTGTTCGATTCATCGAAACGTTTCCATCTACATACTTATATATATATATATACATATACATATATATATATATGATAGTTGCTACGTAGATCCGACATTACGAGCGAACCGACCACGATCTAACGTTTTCCAAACGCAAAGCTCGTAGTTCAGTGTAGTATTAATATTATTATTATTATTATTATTATTATTGATTATTATTATTGATTATTATTATTAATGCAAGTATATATCTCTATATATCTATATCTATAATATATACATTATATACATATCTACACGTAGATGCCTTGCAACGTTAGAACGATTATTTTGTTTACGTAGCACCACCCAAGTTAGATATATATATATCTTTTGAGAGTTGTATGCTGTGTCCATGTTAAGAAACCGCGCGAAGTATCCCAATTGCTCGGTCGCTGGATCTCCGCTTTCTTCCACTCGATCGTTCCGCGGATACTGCGTCTCGAACGCCGACAAATGTCAAACTCTAACAAATCTAAGCGTCGTTGATTACGAACGCCGACGAATGTAAGCGCCGTTAACTAGAAACGCTGACAAATATAAGCGTTACTAATCGCAAACGCGAACAAATTGCAAGCGACGTTAATAGGAAAACGCCGCGAAGTAAAAGTTTCTCAGAGTGGAAACGCCGTGGAATTTTGGCAAAAATCGAAGGAATGGCGCGCGCGTTCAGGCGAGCAGCGAGGGGGAAAAACAAAAGAAAAGTAAGAAACGCGAAAAATGAGTCGAGTTCGAATGAATAGAAAAGAAATGACACGTGAATCGCTTGGCGGGCGCGGTGGCTGGGCCTAAATTACTCCTGTCGCAACGTTTGTCTTGAACAGGTCTCCAGGTGGTGTTGAAGTCTATAATCAAGGCAATGGCGCCGCTTCTGCAGATCGGCTTGCTGGTACTCTTCGCCATCGTGATATTCGCCATCATCGGCCTCGAATTTTATTCGGGGACCCTGCATAAAACGTGTTACAGCATCAAGGACATCAGTGAGTAACGCACGAGCATTTATCAATCGCCGTTCGAAGCGTCGAAGCAAAAGCGATCGCGTGCCTGCCCGATGTCCGTTTGATTGCGATTCAAAGGATTGAAGGAGGGATAATAGTAGCCCACGCACCGACGTTCTTTCCGTTTTCCTCGCTAACTAGCGAGATATCACAGTCCGTCTGTCAATTTATGTATTTACTCCTGCCGGTTAAACGCGTACCGGGAGCCAAACGAATCTTCTCAACGACAAAAATCCGCAAGGGAAGAATAGGAATGACGTCAACTTTCTTGTCAATGACTGACAAGCATTCCCTTCCCCTCGTCGAAAATAAAATCACCGTTGGTGGGCAGCGACGCGATCGTAATCCCTTCTCGACGAGTTTCTCGACGAAAAGAACGACGCTCGCGGAAAGAATGCCGGTGCACGGGGTACTACTAAGGACGGAGAGATCGGAGCGATGATCTTTCGGGAACGATCGGTGTGACGTTCGATCTGTTGTAGATATAATCATGAAGGACGGCGAACAGGCGAGCCCGTGTAACACGGACAACAAATCCGAGGCGCCATTCGGAGCCCACGTGTGCAACGCGAACACGTCGACGTGCATGGATCACTGGGAGGGACCAAACTTCGGCATCACCAGCTTCGACAACATCGGATTCGCCATGCTCACTGTCTTCCAGTGCATCACTATGGAGGGCTGGACTGCCATATTGTACTGGGTAAAGCAAGAGATGTGTCCTTCAGTGTTAAAATCTATCTTCTCTATTTTTCCGTTCCCTACGCTCGCGTACGCTTTGTCCCTCGATTCAACGCGGTACTCCATTTCTGCCGCGAGTTCCCTTTTTACGCGGGGAATCATTCGGTAATCAGCATCGATACGCGCCAACCTTTTTTTATTTGAGTTTTACGGCTTTCACTTAGATTTTTGGTAGAGCGGACGGTTGATACGTCACGGATATTTTACCATTCGAAAGGGTTGAAACTTAGGTAAACAATGTCAGACCTAGCAATAGGTAATGTCGTTTTTGTATCGTGCATTTGTGATATTAGAAAACGATGTTAATTGCCACTGGATCGGATAATTCGCGTAATGAAGTAAGGAGAATGTTGTCACGAAACAATTTTGAATTCATTCGACTAGCAATCGAATCGAGCTTATTGTTAGACTCAAACTAGACTGCAAACTTTAATAGGTATTCATTTCTTCGCGAACAAAAATAGGGTAGCTTTACCCTGTGAACGTATAAATAGTAGCAATCATAACAATCTTACGAATTCTTGCTTAATGCGTGTACTACTATACACCGGATTGCATATTTAATTTTCCTATAAGTGCATAAAAATTCCGCCGTTTACACGTTAAGTTTGACCATCTACATCGAGGATGAATAAACCTTGCAAAACTTATATCGTCTCACGTCTATTGTTGTTATCGAACTTCGCGCAGTTCCGCAATAATTAAAGAGGAAAGTTGCGTAAAAAGTAATTTCGCGAAACGAATGGATCCGCGTAAATCGAGGGACAGCTGTGCGTACGCGTTCTCCGTGTCGCGCATTTCATTCGCATCGCGATCGACGCGCGTTCAACGTCACGTCGGCATTTTCCAACTTCGCGCTTTCTCCTTTTTACGCCAAGTCGATCCGTCGTACAATTGTTTCCCACTCGCGGTTCGTCGTTTGTTTTTGGCGCCCCTTTCTCCCTTTCTAGGGTAAATGACCCAACTACTGTCATCTATCCAATCACTGTAAGCTCGTTTGCCCAAACGACCAACGAAAGCCTAAAATGTCATACATGAGAGAAAAATCTAACATTGAATTTTAAGTGCAGCGAATGTAATAAAATAAAGTAATACTTAACATTCTTTATTTATTTTTGTATATAAAATGATAGAAAAATGTTTGTCGATTAGAAGAGCGAGAACGACAATTGTACTAATATCAGAGTGAAATTTATGATACTAAATAGAAAATTTTTATCGTAACAGTTGAGTTATAAATATAAGTAGAGATAATTTTTGTAGGTTTCATAAGCTTCGTAGAACGTGATTGCATTCGTAGTTTATCGATTTATCGAATCACTTTTATTTAATATTCAAATGACAGTAACTGGTACAAACAATTTACGCAATTTTACACGTATTTCCGTGGCAGTATTTGCACTTGCAAACGAACGTGTGTACCGTTTCCGTCACCAATGGTTACTATGTACAAGGAATATACGTAACCATAATTCGGCTGGTTTAATGCGAGGTGTTCAATAAATGCTTTTGACAGGTGACGGTAAATGGTCTGCCAGTACGTGAATTAGGGATGACAGTATTAACTCGGGCGTTGTTTTCGTTAACGTATTGAATTTGTAAACAAATATAAGGGTTTTAAGAGTCTTATTATTTTTTTTCCTTATGGTAGAAACACTGGATCGTGACAGACAAGAAAAAAGACGCGTTATTTTGATAACGAAATAACAAAAATAGCGCACGAAAGTCATAGTTGATCGTTCAGGTGGCAGTAGTTGGGTCATTTACCCTATGTCCCGCGATTCGTCGCACTGCGCGTCACGCACCTCGTTGCACGTACCCTTTTCGCCCTTGTCGCCGATCACACGATAATTGATAATCTCCCCGATCGTAACGATTTCGCCGAAGGCAAACGACCGCAGTTGGAAATGGTCGTCGATTCGACGATCCTTCTGTCATTTCATTCGCTCGCGGCCAGTCGTAAAATTACTCACGATTATTTGCAAGCGAAAAGGTGACGGAGATATGAAAAATATTAATGTTACAGCGTGTAAATAATTTTTGGTAATAATAACATTTGGAAATGTTTTCCCAAGATTATATTTAATTGTCGCCATGAAACCAGTGTCACGAATGGCCTAAGATTTGTACGAAATTAGCGTGGATATATATACGCATTCGCATTATGAATAAATAATAATTTCAAGTATTATCATACTATATAATAAGAGTTATTCTAAACAGCAAAAGACACGAGTAAAAATTGCAAAATTCAATATCACGTTTAGCCAAGCTACCCCATTTTGTTCAATTTTCTCTTACGTACATTTTGCAATGAAATAGTTACCATTTCAACGACAATATTCATTATTATCCGTGTATCTTTCGTATCTCCGCCTGATCCTTTCGCCGTTGCGAATAATTTTCCGACTAATCGTACTCGTGTTCGATTGCTTGCCTACACTTTAATCGTCTGTTGATACTTCTAAATGTGATCAGCCCTCGTAAAAAAAGGATTCCACCTTTTTCTGTGTTGCCGTGTTTACAACCTCTGTCTCTATCTTTCTTCTCTGTGCCTGCCCGATATTAACGTGTTCCGCTTCCGCCGTTTCTCTTTCTCGTCTACACCGACAAAAGAAAGAAATCGAAGAAGAAGAAGAAAAAAAAAAGAATGCTTGCAGATGTTTTACAGCTAACACTGACCTACATGTTCACCTTGCTCAGTATAACACTGTCAGTTTCAGCCCTCTTTGCAAATCTTGGTGTTCATTGTGTATACATACTCTTTATACGCTTCGTTCTCTGCGCTACCGTGCCTCGACGAACTCTGAGTTTCACTTGAGAATCTCTCGAACCGTGGATCCACGGATTCGAGGATTTTGGATTTCAGATTTCCTCGAGACGCGCTCGCGCACGATGATCGATATTCGTTGACTGTTCTTTCGGCAAGGTGTATTTTCAATGTAAATACACGAATGCCGGACGAGAAATGGCACTGTAACTTTTTTCCCTACGTGTCGAAGAAGCTTGAGATTGAAATTGGTACGGTAAGAGTTTTCAAGTGGACAAGGTGACGAATGGTTTCGAATTCCGAGGGGATAATTAAAGACTGGGCATGGAAAGGGTTGCATGAGCGGGACAAATAAATTCTGGAAGAAACTACAGGCTTGTAATCGGGGAAATATTATTACGAAGCTTAGTTTTTATGCCTCTTGAATTTTATATAAGAGAAATGAGAACTGGATATAAAATAAAATTGTCGAGCAAATTTTAGTGATTTCTAGTAAGGAGAATATTAGTCGTCGACGAAATACAAACAAAATTAATTATTAGAATTTAGTTCCTACGTGTACTATGCTGCTTCGCGCAATATCAGAGTATTTTTGTTACAGTTGTATTAATTATCAAAAAGACAATTCTGTATTAGCCTGAAGATTGAAGTTCATATAGCAGACTGAAATGAAAGTATTTTCCATTAAACGGTGTTTTACGTTTGCTATTACGAAATATTGATACCAACATAAATATCAAAACTATAAACTCAATATTAAGCCAATAAGTTTACCAAGATGTACACAAATATACAAAAATTCAGGGCCTCGATAATTCGATTAACTTTGAACCTTTCGAGTTGAAAAATAAGATTAATTCCAACACTAAACATTTTTACACGTATTGCTCCAAATCTCAGCTTTTCGTATTTGCATGCCTCCTCGTCTACTCAGTTTTTAATTAACATTCCTATATAAAAATTCAGCAGTGCTATTTCTCGCAAGGAAAACGAAGAACGAATCAGAATTTGATAGAGCTAAAAATAGTAGCTATCTCCGGTGAAAATGATTGGAAATGATAAACAAAATTGGGAGGGGAGGGACGGGAAGAGGATAGGAAAATTGAAGCGTTAAATGTCTCGGTGTTTTTATGTCGTATGCCAATGGTTTGGTTTCGATCATCGCGATCGATGCGTGTAAGAAAAAACTGTGTGGAATCGGTGATTCGCGCTCGCACACGTAACACGTGGGCTTCACGTGGCCTTTGGTCAAATTTGCAGACAAACGACGCTCTTGGCAGCACGTACAACTGGATTTACTTTATACCATTGATCGTCCTTGGCTCATTCTTCATGCTGAACTTAGTTCTTGGTGTCCTGAGCGGGTGAGTACATTCATTCTACGTTCTCCCGCTCCTTCTTACCTCTTTTACTTTAATGCTACCCTTACCGGAAAGCTTTCGATCGAACGCGGCAAGAACGTCGAAGTTTTTGTAGCGCGAAGTAGTATCGTATAAAGGTGAAACGTAATACGGAGAATTTAGAGACAACGCGGTGGAAAATTGGTTAATAATATAGTAGTCCGCGAAAGTGAAATTAAGCTTCGAGAAATGATAATAAAATTATCGCGAAGAGACGTACATATATGGAAGATGTACGCGTTGAGGAAATCTTGTAAATACTTTTAAATAATCGAATATGGACGTAGAAATATTAGAAAATGTCAGACAATATAAATATTGTCTCAAATATCAGACAATATAAATATTGTCTTAAATATTAGACAATATAAATATTGCCTTAAATATTAGACAATATAAATATTGTCTTAATTATCAGACAATATAAATATTGTCTTAAATATGAAACAATATAAATATCGTCTTGAATATCAGACAATATAAATATAAAGAGACGAAGTATCGTTCATTTCATTGCAGATTTATTCTCCATCCTGTCTTGTTCTCAACGACAAGCGAATATTTTTATTCTCTTCCTTTTCCCATTTACTTCATATCAGATTTGTTTAATCCTCCCAATACGTTGCGTCTCGAAAATATTGGCGTTCTTAATTTTCGTTACGTTTCACGTTGTCGCGTTTGATCGAAAACTGTTCGCCGAGGTGTTAACGTACAATTCACGAGCGACTTTTCGTCTTCGTTGTTTTCAATTAAAACAAAAACGTAATGAAACTGTGCGTGAAAAAGTTGCTCGTCTGTATCGAGCATTTATATCACGTTTAAGAGAATTGTTGGAATAGGGTAAACCATCCAGTAATTGTATACTATATTTTTATTCGTCGTCACGAAAGATTTCCCGAATAGATACTTGTGAAATGCTTGCACGATCAATGTTAAACAATGTTAATCGCAATTGGAAGCGTGCATAAATCGAACACGTCGGTTATTTATTGGTTGGTTTAGCCTACGTGAACTCGGCACGGAATCGGTTTGCCGAGTTTCTAGGGAAAAGATCGGCCGATTACCTTTCTTTCTGTTCGTCAGGGAGTTTTCGAACGAAAGAACACGCGTGGAGAGGCGGGCGGCTTATCAGAAAGCAAAGAGAAAGCGTCTATTCACGACTGCGTTCAGTGCCTACTTAAAGTGGATCACTCAAGCAGGTCTCGAAACGATCGATCTTTCCTAACCCTTTCGTTCCCACTCTAATTATACCGCTACGCGGT
Organism: Eucera pruinosa; assembly: GCA_028830335.1. Classification (NCBI taxonomy): domain Eukaryota; kingdom Metazoa; phylum Arthropoda; class Insecta; order Hymenoptera; family Apidae; genus Eucera; species Eucera pruinosa. Next base: position 18,838,798 of record JAMYCR010000007.1, read on the forward strand.
TTTAAATTGCCGAATAGCGGCGCGGCGGCTGAAAAACGACAAAAGTCGAACAGAGCGTAGCGTCGTTAACGCTAAATTTACTGTTTTATCCGTAAATTTTATCCTTAAAATCGCAGCCATCGCGAATATTATTTTTCGATCGATGCAATGGTATTAATATATATCGTAATTGATTCCGCTACTAGCTTTTGTATACAATACCCATTTCTCAGGAATCTTGTGAAATGAGACTTGAAATTTCCGTAAATCTAGCGTTCAAAGAAATCGGTTTTTAATCATTATAATTGATCAATATTTGTCTTATTATTATTACATTTATTTACTTTATTTCTATGTTATTAATTGTATATTATTTTATACGATTATTTATATATAACATATATACATATATTGTATTATATACATATATAAGAAAAATAGTTTTTAACCAATGGTAATCGCACCTATTTCTCGGCAGCTGTTAAACAGATCGAGCGATTGTTTGCGAACGAAAGGGTTAAATTTATCTATAGACGCTAGACGTCGAGCGGAGTATAAGTAGCGAAGCCAGAGTATGTCGCCGACCTGCCGCGCGCCGCAAGTAGTATAACTCAGCCGTATTTCGGAACAACCTGCTGCTGCGCTTAAGCGTAACTCTCCCATCCTATATCTAAACGCGGAACATGTAAAATCATCGCTAGAAACACTCGCTATAGAGTAACACGAGGGGAAAAAAACCGTGGATACCGATGCCCTGATTTCTGTCGTAAACGTGGCCCCTCTATCATTTGTGTAACGCTTGTAGAGAGTTTGCGAAGGAGAGAGAGAAAGTGGAGAACCGGCAGTCCTTCCTGAAATTGCGAAGACAGCAGCAGCTCGAGCATGAACTGGTCTGCTACCTGAATTGGATCTGCAAAGCAGGTTAGAAAGTCAACAATCCCAGCTGTATCGATTAACTGATCGAGCTTTCCCTTTAAAGCTAACGTCTCCTTAGGCCGAAGTATCGTTTGCTTTTGCGCCCTCCCTTGGATATCCTTTTGCCCCCTTTTTAATCGCGTCACATCGGTTACGGAGTAAACGGTTGTTGCTATTTGCAGAGGAAGTTATACTCGCGGAAGAAAGGACCACGGAAGAGGAGAAGAAGCACATATTAGAAGGTACGTTTCGATTTTTCCTTCGAATTATGCAGGAAAGAAACATACGTACAGTGGGAAGTTTTGCTATTTTAGCCGAGGCTCGAGTTACGTACAACTTTTGCTTATAATTTGTTTGGACAATTTTTAATTAGAATTTGAGATACGGATAAATTTCGAATAGAGTGGGAATAAAGCCAATATATAATAATTCGCCAATTATTATTTACCTCAGCAAGAGTATTAAATGGTACTTTATACTTTATACAAAATAGTGGCAGGGTTAATATAAATTTAACAAATGGATAAATCGAGTTATTCCACAACAAATTGGCTGCCATGAAATATATACTAAAATAAGGAATTAAAGAAATAAGGAAATAAGGAATAACGTTCTGTCTGTGTCTCCCTTTCCTCTAAGTTTTAAGCTCAAAGCACTCGATGTCTTTTTCGCTAATTCTCGACGCGTCCTTCTTGCAGGAAGAAAGAGAGCCGAGGCGAAGAAGAAGAAGCTCGGCAAAAGTAAAAGCACCGACACGGAAGAAGAGGAAGGCGATGACGACCAGGACGATGGTGAGTTGTATCTTTCCCTTTCGATCTTATATTCTCGCGCTTCTCTTCGATTTCTCTTCTCATTGAAACGTTAACAATCTTTGGGATGATTTGAACGAACGAAGGATTTTATTAAAGGAGCCATTGTCATCTTTAACTCTTTGACAATGACTTCAGTACCTCGTACAAACCATGCATTCATCCATGATAACATAGACTACTTGCCTAAATAAGTTCCTGGCTTTGAATTAATTCGAAATCGAGCTCCTAAAGTATTCTAGATATTATTTCATTTACATTACCAAGGAAGCAACGTGTCATTCTATTATTGATCGTAGAATAGCCAGCACAGAATTGAATCTCGCGTTAGATTTCAAAGGGTTAAGTGAAAGCAACGATGAAAAGTGTGACACTTTAATTCGATCACGACTATCAAATGTTCTTCTTATTTCGGCGTCTAAGAAGGAACCAAAAGGTACATACTTGCAAACGTCAGCGTGACAACTGACTGCGAATAGCAACGCAAACGAGGCTGCAATTCGTAGCTTCTTTTCCGTCTCTTCGTGTCTTACGTTTCACCTGTCACACATCGCACGAGTCACAGTAATATTCGTATATGCGTAACATTAATATTCGCAAAAATGCACATGGAAACACAAAGAACAGGAATACAGCGGGAATTTACAATATTGCGAATTTTCGAATTGTCAAAAATATTATCGCGAAAACGTCGGTTCAAATTCACTGAAAAGTTAGAAAAATTAAGAAATCTGACGACTGGCAGAGAAATAGACAAGCGTAAATTGATTATAGAGTTGCTAAGATAATCGTTTTGTGTTTTACAGGGTACTCGAGATCTTCCTCGACGAAAGAGAAAGGCCCTTGCAGGCAATTCTGGCTGGCCGAGAAAAGATTCAGGTTTTGGATACGAAACTCCGTGAAGTCGCAAAAGTTCTACTGGTTCGTCATCGTCCTCGTGTTTCTGAACACCGTCTGCGTAGCCGTGGAACATTACGGTCAACCTCAATGGTTGACCGATTTCCTCTGTAAGTATATCACTTCTACCCACACATGTAATAAAAATATTAACCCTTTCGCTACTTACGGACGTGTACAGGGTAAATTGACCCACGTAATGTCACTGTTCCTATGACTGCCGCTTGAATTCGTTTCATTTAATAGCAAATTAATGTGTAAAGAATCTTAAGTAAAGAAATTTTCATACTAAATTTGAACTTTGCTTTTATGTAACAACGCATATACATTGCGTAGTCGTTTACACTTAATATTTATAAAGAAATATTGGGAGGTAAACGTGCTGTTGAACATTAAAACGTGTCCAATGTAATTGTAAAGTATAAGACGTGTCATAATTTAGTAAAAGCGATATGTTTACTATATATTTTATATTTGTTACCCAAACTTACGTGCTAATGTATGGACAATTGTTTCTATTTAAATGAAAAGTTTTCGAGTGACAGTACGAAAGATATTGGACTTTGTTGTACATATTCAGTTACGTAGTAATGAATTTATTCCATTGAACATATAAGAAAAATGTTCATAAATAGAAGAGCAGTTAAACAATATTATGCTACAAACTGGAACTGGATCTTTACGTTAACCACGTTCCAAAATAGTTAACGAAAGTTACTTAAAGCGCGAACCTTAAAGTGGCATTACGTGGTACATTTATCCTATACATCTTCAAGGATTGGATTGGCATTTACTAAAAGCATAGGTACATTTTTCCCACAACGCGATACAATTTCTGAAATTATTCACACTCGAGTCAATATTACGATAGACGTAGTATCCAAATATTTATCACTTTCATATCAACAAAACGTTATCATTGCCTACGCTTTTAGTCTCTAGTTCGAATTCGTCGACAGCGAAATGGTTATTAAGTACGAACGTCGAAGATAATAACGTTCGAGTGGCTTTTGGGAATGTTGACAGACTTCACAGAATTCGTGTTCCTGGGCCTGTTCATGATGGAGATGTTCATAAAGGTGTACGCGCTGGGCCCCCGCTCGTACTTCGACTCGAGCTTCAATCGTTTCGACTGCGTGGTGATCTCGGGATCGATCTTCGAAGTGATCTGGTCCGCGTTGAAATCCGGCTCTTTCGGCCTCTCCGTCCTACGTGCCCTTAGACTCCTGCGAATTTTTAAGGTCACCAAATATTGGAAGAGCCTGAGGAACCTCGTAATATCGCTGCTCAACTCGATGCGTAGCATCATATCCCTGCTCTTCCTGCTCTTCCTCTTCATTCTCATATTCGCGCTGCTCGGCATGCAGCTGTTCGGCGGCCAGTTCAACTTCGAGAGCGGCACGCCGCCCACCAACTTCAACACCTTTCCCATCGCGCTGCTCACTGTCTTCCAAGTAAGTTCGCGCAACTTTCTCCGTTCACCGTCGACCATGTTTCGCGTCCTTTGCCGTAGAGATATTTCGCTTCTGCTGTACGCGCAAGGAAAGAGGATAACAGACACGTGGTCTTTCCTTTCAGCTGTGCATGATTACAAATTAGCAAGGCTGAATGAAGAAGAGGTGTTTGGTAGAATTAAATTGGGACCAATGGTGTTTCAGTTTTATTGCTTGTGTTGCAACGCGTAGCGGCTATAAATTGTACATTCGTGAGTCAATTGTTTAAAGTTAATCCTTCGGAGACGACGCGATTCTCTGTTCTAATGCGGCTAGAAGAGATTTCTTCGTTTCGATAACATTGCTACATTGTGCTACTAGTTTAACACGCTATTTATCGAATACGGAGACTAACAACGCGTCGTGTAATAGCTGATAAATAGTTATGCCTGTTACAAGTAATTATTCATCGCTTTACACCACTGATCGTAAAAAGAAACTAGGGTATGCACGTTGCACGGATACCGTCTCCGAAGGGTGAAGGGAGTTGCGAATGTTTAAACTACTGTAACTTCGCGAAGGGGTATCGCAAATTATCGACATGATATTACTATTATTCGTAGATATTTGTACTATTTAGATATCATTATCGTTGTACACGAATCTTGCTGGCGAGTGTAATTAACTAAATTAATAAATCGGGACACGATTTGATTGGGCAATATAGATCCTGACCGGAGAAGATTGGAACGAAGTGATGTATCAGGGTATAGAATCGCAAGGCGGCCACAAGAAGGGCATGATTTACTCGCTATACTTCATCGTGCTGGTGCTGTTCGGTAACTACACGCTGCTGAACGTGTTCTTGGCTATCGCCGTCGACAATCTGGCGAACGCACAGGAGTTGAGCGCCGCCGAGGACGAGGAAGAGGTGGAGGACAAACAGAAACAGGCGCAGGAGCTCGAGAAGGAGATTCAATCCCTTCAGAAGCCCAAAGACGGTAGCGCGCCGAAGGTAGAAATCTGCCCTCCGAGTCCAAACCAGAATTTGTAAGTTTCCTCGCCTCTCGTTCGCTTATTTCTTCTTACTCAACCCTTCGCCGATCATTTCCACGAGTTCTATCTTTCGTACAGGAGACAGAGAATAATCGTTCGACGCAGAAACAATTATTATATGTTCGTATTTGTAGGAATATTTCATTGGTCTTCGTGATTTAATGCATATAGTATTAACTCCTTAATTTCACACGTTTCTCTTGATGCTATTATTACGAATGATTTGCGTTTGCATTATATTCTACCTCTACTACTTTCTATTTCGATGTGCATCGTTAAATACTGAATTAAATTATGAATTTGTTTGGAGAGTATCGATTAATAAGCTGAAGAATAATTTAAGCATTCCCATTAATGGTGGGGTTAAATTAGATTATCAATGTCTCTAAACTGAAAAGTGGTTCGTCGCTGAAGGGTTAATTAATTCGCCGGAGCATCGATGGTAATAATGATTTGCGTTTGAATTTCAGCAAAGACGGAAAAGGTGGGAAACAGTCATCCGAAGAAGAGAAAAAGCAGGATGAAGACGATGACACGGGACCAAAACCAATGCTGCCATACTCCTCCATGTTTATACTGTCCCCTACGAATCCGTAAGTTCTCCATTTTTTCTTATCAATCGACACTTTCGTTGCTGACTATATTACGCAGCTTCGATATCGACTTTCTCACAATTGGACCAGCAAACCAATTCACCATTCAGAAAATTCAAGTCAACCTTTGGGAAAATCTAATTCACCCATTTACGAATCGTGTTCGTCCTTTAGCGAACTAATTCATCCTTTGGAAATCTAATTCACGTTCTTGCAAATCAATTTTTCCCTTTGGCAAACTAATTCATACTTCAGCGAACAAAGTCATCCTTTGTCAGTAAAAATTAACCCTTTAGAGAATCCAATTCACCCATTGCAGATCTAATTCACCCTTTCGCAATCTAAATTCGTTCTTTGGATATCGAATTCACCCTTCGGTAGACCAATCCACCTCTTAGCAAAGAAATTCACGTTTTAGCAAATCAATTTCACCCCTTGCAAATCAATTGCACCCTTTTCCAAATTAAGTTCATCCCTTTGCAGGTTAAATTCAGCCTTTAGCAAAACAATTCATCTTCTAGCAGACCAGTTCATACTTTAGCGAACAAATGCATCCTTTGTCAGTAAAAATTAACCCTTTAGAGAATCTAATTCACCCATTGCAGATCTGATTCACCCTTTCGCAATCTAAATTCGTTCTTTGGATATCAAATTCATCCTTCGACAGACCAATCCACCTCCTAGCAAAGAAATTCACGTTTCAGCAAATCAATGTCACCCTTCTTCAAATTAAGTTCATCCTTCTTGCAGATTAAATTCACCCTTTAGCAAACCGATTCTGCTTATAGCGAACCACTTAACCCTTTGTTAATTCGATTCGCTCACCGAATCGCGGTCGCATGAAAGTTAAAACTAACGCGTGATTGGATGATCGTAGCGTAAGAAGAGCCGCCCATTGGGTCGTCAACCTGAGGTACTTCGACTTCTTCATAATGGTGGTGATATCGTTGTCGAGTATCGCGTTGGCCGCCGAAGATCCGGTATGGGAGGACTCGCCGAGGAACGAAGTGCTAAATTACTTCGATTACGCGTTCACCGGTGTCTTCACCGTCGAGATGATACTAAAGATCATCGATCTCGGGATCATCCTTCACCCGGGCTCGTATCTGCGCGAGTTCTGGAACATTATGGACGCGGTGGTTGTGATATGCGCCGCGGTTTCGTTCGCCTTCGACATGACCGGCAGCTCGGCTGGGCAGAATCTGTCGACGATCAAGTCGCTGAGGGTGCTCCGCGTTCTCAGGCCGTTGAAAACGATCAAGAGGGTGCCGAAGCTGAAAGCGGTCTTCGACTGCGTGGTGAACAGTCTTAAAAACGTCATTAACATTCTCATAGTGTATATATTGTTCCAATTCATATTCGCTGTGATCGCGGTGCAGCTGTTCAACGGCAAGTTCTTCTACTGCAGCGACGAGAGCAAATATACGAAACAGGATTGCCAGTGAGTACCAGAAACGTTTTTAATTCACTATCTATTTATACGGCGAGATAAGAAGAGGCGTTGCAAGCGTGTGTAAGCTTAGAGGCGCGTGATAACGAGAATTTGGGGAGAAAGTAACAATAGTGTTGGAATACAGCGACGGAAAGAAAGTATTGATCAACGATCGAGAATATTGATCAACGATAAAGAATATTGATCAACGATCGACAGATGCTGAGTTTGGTAAAAGATTCTTTATTCTGGTGTTTGAACCCTTTTAGGGTTGATCGTAATGGCGACACGTTGCAATTTTAAGTAGCATAATCTTAGGAAAGGGATTTCATAAATCGTAGGTGGTAAAAATGTCTTTCCATTGATACTTTAATTGTTTTCAATCTCGATTGAAATAGCATTGGGTTCAATTGCGAACGATTCGAAGAAACATCAAGCTTAGAAAGAAGGGTTTCATTCGTTATATTCTTCGTTACGGTTTTAAGGTTGATTAAAATGACGATGCATTGTAATTCTGAATAACTTTAAATGGCATAAAGCTTGGATAGGGGATTCCCATATTCTACGCCATAAAAATTTCCTCCTTTCGATACTCTACGTCTTCCAATATTAATTAAATTTAACCCTTTCGCTGGGGCGTCTTAGAGCCAAGAATTAGAAGCGCAAGCAAGGCCAATTTTCAATCAATATGGGAATAGTATAAGTATAAACAATGATCAGATACTTGATACCATTAATTAAAACGTAATATCGTTTGACTAACTTGTCCTACAAACGTTTCACTATTCCACTTATGCAAGCTATCATTAACAGATTACAGTTCTCGCGTTTGCTCGAAATATCAAAATCCTTAATCTTCCGAAGTGAAGCTGAAGTTAGAATAAAAGTGTAACACTATATCGCAAACGGATACTTATCTGCAATAAATTCTATCCACAATTTGCGCTACGAGTGTGACTCATTTTTGTAAGCAAGGGGTTAAACAAGTAGTTAGCCAATTCCCGAAGAGATACACGCGCGTTCCCCAAAACCGAAATGGTTGAAAAACCAGCTCAACCCAGATATTTGTTCCCGTTAAGCAAAGCGTCGTCGCTGATGTCACGGGACAAATTCGCAACACTTGCTAAAATAAAATAACATTAATAATATCGCGTACAATACAAATTAAGAACTGGACACACAGACTGTCATGGAGAGAAGAACTCTTCTAAAGGAGTTTCCTCGGTTTTTATGAATTCTATTGTGAGGTGATGGGGGTAAGGATAAGGATAAGGATGTTTTCTGAACTTTGTACAGGGAGTGAAAGTAAGGAGAGTGAGTAAGGAATGAGTACCGTAAGTGAGCAATATGTTTTCGACGCAGCGGCTGTGTATGACTGTTGATAAAGTTGCAGATTGTTTAGGGTAAATAGAAGTTTGGTCAAGTTTGATCTCCGATAGAGATGCGATAGGACGTCCTCAAACTGACGTAAGTCAGTCGATTTCCAACGACGATCTAAACGATCTCGCGATGTGTTTTCCACGCAGGGGTCAATATTTCGTTTTCGAGGACGGCGCCCTGCTGCCGGAGCCAAAGAGGCGGGAGTGGCAGTCGCAGTTTTTTCATTACGACAACGTGATGGCCGCGATGCTGACGCTGTTCGCGGTGCAGACGGGCGAAGGCTGGCCGCAGATCCTTCAGAATTCCATGGCGGCCACGTACGAGGACAAGGGGCCCATTCAGAATTTTCGTATAGAGATGTCCATTTTCTACATCGTCTACTTCATCGTATTTCCATTCTTCTTCGTCAACATCTTCGTGGCCTTGATTATCATCACTTTCCAGGAGCAGGGAGAGGCCGAATTGCAGGACGGCGAAATCGACAAGAATCAGGTTCGTTGCGTTTCGCTTGTTCCTCGATCTAGATCGCGGCGCGTGTATACTAATCGCGCGCGTTAACCCTTCGCACTCGAAAGCTTTAACCACTCGCGCTGCGATTAACGAGTCGCGCTCGTTCCGTGAATCGTGAAGTAGATTCGACGAAAATGAACGCTGCTGACGTGAAAATTTAATTCGAACTCTAATTTCAACTTTGTATTATAATATCGAAGGTCGGTGTATAAATATTCCCTGTAATATTCGAATAATGTGCACGCAACAGTGATAAAAAGGCAGGGCGTTGCTAACGTTAACGTGCCTAAGTAATAAAATAATCGTAGCGCAAGGTTTTAAAGCCAACGCATTTTAAAGTCGCGTACAAATCTAAACAACTCGCTTCTTCTCGATCTTAAGATCGTTGTAATTCGCGATAAGTCCCGCGAACATTTCTGTTCAATCCATCGTTCCTTTTGGTTCGATAAATCTCTCGAGTGCAAAGGGTTAACGATGAATCGAAATCGTTCCGACGCGAATCGAATAAAAGATAATCTCTGCCAAAGATACGGTTAAAGGGTTGAACTGCGATTGCGTTGATGAACGGGGAGGGGGGCATGGTTAACCGTTTTGCGACCGGTTTCAGAAATCTTGCATAGACTTCACGATACAAGCGCGTCCACTGGAGAGGTACATGCCGAAAGAGCGGAACAGCGTAAAGTACAAAATCTGGAGGATAGTGGTATCCACGCCGTTCGAATATTTTATCATGGGTCTCATCGTGTTAAACACAGTACTGCTGATGATGAAGGTAAGCGTCAACGAACCGTTCGTTTGCTCCTCACATTCTGTTTCTCTTCGAATCTCGTTTCGAAGGGAGAGACGTATGTAACGGATCTTTATTTCTTGTGGACGTTACGAGCCTAACTTACGACGCGGAAGACGCGAGCACCGCAAGGAAGCACGCGCTAGTATCCTTCTTCTTTTTTTTTTTTTCTTACCCATATTTCTCTTTCCACGAAAAGTCACTCGCAAAAGTCTACGTATACTTCCTTCGACCCTTTGCACTCGTTAGCTGTGCGAGTAGTCGAGGAATGCATTTTTAAAGCTTCCGTGTGTAAAGGATTCGATTTCAAATATTTTAGACCGCGTTTTAGGATAACAAAAAGGGGCGCAAGAATTGAGAAACGAAAGATTCTCAGACGAAGTTTCGTAGAGCGAGTAATTCGCTATGAAATAGTAAAAGATATTGTGGTGTTTGTGCTGGACAAATTAAGGCACGCGGAGGAGCATAAGAAAGTTTAACGATGTATTAATACGATGTAATAATAAGTTTCGTGTACGATGACTGCGAAAAGTATTTATATGTCAATGTATCTATTCAAACATTTATGCGTAAATTAATTAAGCTAGGCAAAATTAAGTTTCCCGTTATTTAATAGTACTTTTTGGTGCCTGTATAAATTTTCTACGCTGGAAACGATATAAAGAACCCGATTAAAATGGGTCTAATACAAAAGTGCTATATATAAATATTAATATATATTAATATATTAATATTCATTATAATATTAATATATATTAACCTATTAATATTTACATTAATATATATATACCAAAGTATCGGCAAATTTTATACTTCGCAACTTACTTAAACTTACTTACTCAAAAATTTAACGTTGCACAAATAATCCGTGCAACTCGATCGACGAGAATTTCATCGAACAAACATGTGCCAATATTTTTCGTAGCAACTGTAAATCCACAAAAAAATAAAAATGCATTTTACTAGATCGTCAACCATCTGGATTATCTACGAAGGGTTTAATAAATAGATTAACGTTGTTGAAACGATGGAAACTCTTCTACTATTGAAGTATTTGAAATTGAAAGGTGTACGTAGACTTTCGCGAGCGACTCGCGACGATATTCGCGTTCGCGATTCGAGAAACGCGCGAAAACGAAGCTTCCCTTTGCCGGTATGACTCGACCCGGTCGCGTTTCGTCGAGTCTTGCTCGCGATTCGGCAACTTTAACCAATCGAGAGGCAGCCGGAAACAGCGAGATTCTCGCCACGACGAGAATCAACCGTGGAACACGTGTACCGGTTAATAACGCTCGTCGAATAGTCGACAAACGTGCACAATGGAGAGTTCGAACCGACTGTAAGATATAACGTTATATCTGTACGAGGACATTGTTGTTCTTGCCTGCCAATTTATTTATTGCTCTCTGTATAATTGTCATCCTTGTATCCATTGATACGTGTACCACCGCAGCTGTGTTCGATACTCTTTGCGTCTCCCTTTCTCGAAATTTCCCGCCTACAATCGAAAACCACCTTTTTTTTATTCTCTCTGTCCTCCGTTTCGATCGCCGTTCGAAGCGAAACGGTGTTTATGTTGAACGATCCTGATCCACCACGCGTGTGCCTCGATGCTTTTTATTCCAACCCTTCCCCTCCTCCTCCTCCTCCTTCTGTGCTTGGAATTTATTTTATACTATTACACGCATCGATAAACAGTAACAAGTGCTTCTACTTTTAATTCGTATCCGTGTGTCTCAAAAGATAACGAATATACGTAAAGTTTCGCAAATGTTTCTTAACTTTTCTCAATGTATGGCCGAATAGTTCACTCGCAGCACAGTTTGTTTATACAATTTTGATAGCCTGTCGCCATTCCGATTCTAGAAAATTCTTAGTGGGGTCAATTATACGTCGGTGAAGGAAAAATTTTGATTTTAACGTCGATGAAGAGACAGTGCTTTAACGAGTTGAAGAAATATTAGTTTTAAAGGAATAACAAATGGACGAAGATCCTTAAATGAACGTGTCTAGGTGGCTGGATACGTTTGCGAGTAATTTTAGGCAACTGTTAAACGATGCAAATAGTTTCACTGTCCAACATTGGAATTATACTTCGAGGCACTCTCGCGTTTTCCTCTATCCTACTCACATCTACTTAACTCCATCCTCCTCGCCTTTGTCGAACCTTTTTTTTTCGCTTACCACGCTGTTATTTATCTTTCCTTTCGCTGGTTCCTATGGTTCGTTTCCTTTCGTTGGATTTCGTTTGGTTCTGCTGCGGATTTTTGTGCGAATTCGCGTGTCTTCGAACAAAGTTTTAACCCTTTCGGTACGATAGACGTGTAAATATATATATATATGAGAATACAGAGGCGGATTTAGATATAGAAGTAGATTATAGCGTGGGATGGTTGCTTTTAAGGGAAGCTATTTTTCTTTTTTTTTTTTTTTTTTGATACATCTTGATTCGGGGAAGATTTCTTTTCGCAAGATAAAGTTATATGTTTTTAATCTTAGCTGAGATTTTATTCAGGTGGATCGTATTCTGCTTCCTTTAAATATATTATACTGTGTAAATATATTAATATAAAAGTAAAATTGGACAAATAAGTGCTAGAAGCGTAAGAAAAGCATAGGTACAGGATCTACTGTCCCTCAACGAGTGCAACATGGATATCTAAATAATCCTATAGTTTGTTTATAATAACCTGTCCTATATTTCTCTTACGTGTATTATTTTCTATAGCACAGTGGAATCTAGTTTACTGTTCGATTAACAATACAACCCCGCAATTAATAGGGTAAAGCAATTAAACATTTCTATTTGTATCGTTAGTGCGTATTAATTTCCATATTGAGAAACAATTCTATTATCTACATTCTCAATCTTTACTTTCACGTCCCTCTTAGCGAAAGGGTTAATAGAGATTTGTTTCGCGAGTTACAAACAACGATGTGCAAAGATGCTTACAATAATCATCCTAAATTCTAGCCAGTAACTAATCCATTGTCTTTAGTCTCTAAAACGATAATAAGTACATATTGACATCGAATATCTTTTGAAACCTAAGTATAGCTGCGAATATTACACCCAAGTTACTTTCACTAAAATACAATCTTCCCTCTAAACGTTGCCTATTAAAATCACGCTTAATTACCGCCTCTTCGCGTTTCCAAATTCGCGACAAACAAAAAGATAATCATCGTATTAACCCATTGCCCTGCTATTATTTTATTACCTACTTAGGCTACCATCAGTTGACTACTATCTTTGCGTCGCGTCGCATACGAATCGTTTGAATATTGTACACAATTTTTCCTTAACAACGTCCAATCTTGCAATACGAAATGAAAATTAACGTTCAAACTGAATTTTATCCTCTGTAGTAGGCATTTTTTCGTTAACCCGTCGGCGTACAAATTTCTCAAAGACTATTCATCGTGACATTTGTTGTTTTCTATTTCAACGATGTGTCGTATTTTAGTTCAAGTCCACTAAAATATTGTACGTAGCTTTTATTCAACAGTCTTCGTTCTTACAAATCGAAGTTGTAATCGGAATTAAAGTTAAAGAAAGAAATATTAAGAAATACAGTGTATCGTTATTTTAGTTAGACCATATTCTGCATTGTCATTATACGCCAAATGATTATTAACCTGTGTAATAATTCATAGAACGAGTTTATCTCGTTATTGTAGGGCAAAGGGTTGATTTACGTATACGCCAAAGGCTTTTCTAACTCTACTAAAATGAATAATAATAAAAGCAACGCAAACGCGCAAAAGTCCGCAACCAAGTCATTCTAATACATTTTCTTTTACGTATCATTCTAATACGTATTTTCATTTGGGAATCGTTCCTCGGTTGCTCTGCTACTCGTTTCGTTCCGCTCCTCGCTCCTCTTCTAACTGCATGCCCGCTGATGTGTCCTCGTTTTGATAGTAGACGTACTCCGAAGATGCGTGCGGAGGAACGATATCGAATTATCGATACGCTCCCACGACCCAACCACACACACACACACACATAAACAAACGAAAAGTTAACACGCGACGTGCGTTCGACTCACACGCCTTGGCAAGCCCATGTTTGAACTGGTGGCGAAGTTCGAAGCGTTGCACCCAAGCTTGATCCGATTAAAGGCTAAGCAGAACAGAAAGAACGGAAAGGAAAAGATCAATTCGAAGCGTACCAAAGCTCTGCTGCGCTAAAGCGAATCCACGTGCTTCTTTTTTAAGGCACGCATCTTTTCGTGCGACACTCGGTCCGTTTGCGTTTCTACAATCTACAGCGAACTCTGCGTTGCGTTTGAATCTCTCGAATCTCGTGAATCTCTTCGAATGAAAACGCGTCGAAAGGTTTTCTAATTTCTTTGTAATCCCTTGCCGTGTAACAACGAGTGTAACTCGTGACGAAGAATGTGATTTAACCATTTCGCTACGGTGAATTTGAATGAGAAAATATGCCGAAGTCGTCTGAATACCGCGTTGCGTTCCATTGAATTCATAGTTTTCTTCTAACTCTTTCCTTTTCTTTGGGTAACAAAAACGTGCAAGCGTTACAGGACGCTAACGGTGTTTTTAATTGCGGGAATGAATCGGTAAAAGACATCGATAACGCGCTACGTACGAATTTGTTGAGCACCTATAGGCACCAGTAGTAACGAAAGGGTTAAAGGCAACGAATGCCCAGCTTATCTTAACCCTTCCGCTACGAAGGACGTATATATTATACGTCCTGAAAAACTGGGCCATCGTTCGTTGAAACACGACCATATTTTAATTCACATCGTAATATCATTTAAATTTTTGATTTTAGACTCTTAGTATTTAAATTGTTATTCGTATTATTTTATAATTCAACAGTGAATTACCAAGTGTGTAAATATTTACTCGTACTATTCTTAAATGAATCAAAATTATCCTCACCTGAGCGTTAGAAACGGTTTCGAATTTTAAGCTGCCGTAGCGAAATGGTTTTAAGTAGATGGTAATTTCAACTCTAATTGTATTGCTAAATTGTAACGTTTAGTTGTATCGAATACAAGTTGCCTGTAATATATTAATATTTTATAGTCGACGCGATGTTAAAGCGATACATATTCGACTTGAATTTTCCAACAAATGAAACGATAAATAAGGCAAGGGATTAACTAAGCGATCGAGTTTTTGGAGTATCTTTATTTACGTTGTCCGACTTTTCATCGTTCGATCGGATATGAATTCCACGTTCAACCTTTTGCGAATCAAATGCGTTCGTTTGTAAGGTGAATTCAATATTTTGGGAATCGAGTTAGTATAATTGCAAGGGAATTTCTTTCTCAAGCATTGGATAACGATAAAAGTGAAATCGAACGTGAACGTTCTGTTAAAGAGAAATGGAATGGAAGTATAATGCAAAGATGTGCATAGGATTACCGACCTATTTAACCACTTGCGCTGGGAATTATTTAGCAAGTATCTATGATAAACCCATCTATAACACGTTGCAGCGCGTTGACACTTGAAATTAATATAACATTATCATTTCTAAACCGATTTTTATTGTTAATGCATAAAACATACTTGTAGTAATTCCTAACACACTTCATATTCATTAATTTACGAACGTTCACAGTTTCTAGTAGATCTAATGCGCACTAATCGACGTGTATAATACGTTATTCCAGCGCAAGCAGTTAATAGCAATTATATTAATTTGCCATACGGAATTTCACAAGTACGAGTTGCATATAGGTATGAGAAAAGTGTAGATACTCAATACGTAACTTAATGCAGGACAAGAATCGGTAAACTATTTTTCATTCATGAAGAAATAAATGTTAGATGTTTCTAAGCTTTGCAAGCCAAATAGTAAGATGCAGATTGCCATGTAAATACGCAGATACTTAAAAAATAGAAAATGTCTCCGCAAATCCTTAGCTGATTACATTAAAGTATCTTTGTAAGTGCAGCTACTTTTACTAAGTAGCTAATTATTAATGAATCGATAAAAAACAGTGTGTTTGGTTTGCAAAAGAGCGACGGTACAAAAAGCAAGCATTACACCGACCAATAGTTGCCCAAATCGTCGTTCATTTTTAACCGGACGACAAAAATCGGACAACGTAAATACGATCTTAGACCTGCGACAGATCATCAATTTTTCAACGTACGATCGTACGCGTTTTCTCATCTTTCCAATGAAAAACAACGTAGACAGACATACGATGGTAAAAACAGCAGCAGCTCATTTAAACGATACTTACAGTTTTGTTTACCCGTTCAATAATCTTGCCTAATCGATAATAACGCGCAATGGAAAGTATACACCATTCGTATTAAATATTCGTGAGCTGAACGTGCGATTAAATACATTAGAAGCTATCTAAACGCTGCTTTTAATCGTTCAACAAAATTCAGCAAAATTATATCACATACTTAAAATTAATAATTGATGATTAAATTGCAACAAGATTAATTAAAATGTCGTCTAACTTGAACGATCCGTTATGAGCGATTCTATGCTGCACGATCGTGCGTTGCAAAAGCAAATAAAAACACACTTAACAATAAGTACAAACGATCGTTGGTTAAAAACTCGCTCACTCTGCGTCAGGTCTAAGCTTCGCAAAGTTCACAGGAGCGTCGAAGAAACGATCCCTTCCTTCTTCCCTTTAACTGGAGGAAAGGAAGGGATAGCTGTACAATCTTCCATCTTTTCGGCGCTCGTGCGTTACTATAGGAAGCTAGAACGAAGTCTCTCGCGGTAGAGGAAGTGGAAAAGGAAGATCTTTGCTTCTTTTTCGCAACCTTTTAGCCAATCTTTGTAATCACGTCGTTGAAAGTGGCACTATGACCAACCAGGTCCAGAATTCCTACGAATGAGACTTCTTTCCAGCTGCCTATAGCAACTCAGAGTTAATTAGGTGATTCGCGTAGAGGCGCGAGAGATTCTCAACTAAGCTAGAACGAAGTCTCGTGCGACAGTAGAAGTGGAAGAGGAACGTCTGTGCTTCTTTATTCGCCTCTTCCCCTTGTTCTTCGTAACCTTTTAGCCAATCTTCGTAACCGCGACGTTGAAAGTGGCACTATGACCAATCAGGTCCAGAATTTCTAGCAATGAGACTTTTTTCCAGCTGCCTATAGCAACTCAGAGTTAATGGAGATTCGCGTAAAGGCACGAGAGATTCTCAACTAAGCTAGAACGAAGTCTCGCGCGACAGTAGAAGTGGAAGAGGAACGTCTGTGCTTCTTTATTCGCCTCTTCCCCTTCTTCTTCGCAACCTTTTAGCCAATCTTCGTAACCGCGACGTTGAAAGTGTGACTATGACCAATCAGGTCGAGAATTCCTACGAATGAGACTTTTTTCCAGCTTTCCATAGCAACACCGAGTTTATGGCGATTCGCGTAGAGGCGCGAGAGATTCTCAAGTAAAAGTATAACTTGCCACTGCAGCGCTCGAATTTCCGGCGGACGCACGAGACACGTATAGCCACTACGCTTTGAATCAGAGTCGATCCACGGCATCTTGGAGCCGAGAATACGAAAGCCGGGAATGGTTGAGAAATCGTCTTTTCTACTCTTACGGCTGACAAAATTCGAAACACTGCCTGACGACGCAAAGAAACAACACGCAAAGCGAAACTCTGCACACCCATACCGCACATGGTTTTTGAGAATGAAGCGCACACACGCGATGTCTGAATGTTCCTTGAAAAAGCAACGAGGAAAGAGAAACGAGACCGTTTAAACTATCGGAAACGAAGCGCGATTCTCGCTGTTGAAGCGTCGCGAAGTTTGCAAATTTACGAGGACTCGACGGCGAACGAAAAAAAAAAAAAAAATGCAGATAAACGCGCGTCTCGATCTCTTTGTTTCGAAGGCACGTTGATGGTTCCCGACACCACGCAGCACGATTCGTACAAGTGTCTCTCACACACGCGTGCAAAACAGCGCGTCGCATGCCTGGCTGCTCGCATATGCGAAACTCGACCGAACGAGTCGAGCCAATGAAACACCAGATAAACCATCCACCGAATTTCTCTCTCTCTGTCTCTGTCTGTGTGTGTGTGTCTGTTCATTTGATTTTCGATAACGAAAGACACGTTTTTTTGTTGCACGGGGCGCCCGCACGACTTCATCCTTCACCCTCGAAACCGAAGAGACGAAAGAGGAAAACGTTTCAGCGGGGGAATATTCGCCTCCGCCTTTTTCACCTGTTTCTTTTCCTCTTGCAAACCTCCTTATCTTCTTTTCCTTACTTTTCTTCTCGACGATTTTTTTTCTTTCCTCGCGGCTCGATTTTTAGCACGAGGCGGAAACGTGTCTTAATTCATTTTCGTTCACGTTCTTTTTTTTTGGATTTGTTCGTTTGTTTGTTTGTTTTTACGTAGTTTGCGTTTGCGATTCGCTGTTCCTTACTTGTTTAGCGCGACTCACTCTTCTTCTCCAAACACCAAACTCTCGTGTCTCTCCACCAAAAAAAAAAAAAAGAAAAAACTGATCCCGACAGGAATGATCAAGGAACCGTGAGTCGAATCGATTCGCGGTGAACTTGGTCGTTGCGTCACGCGCAATTTGCCAGTGTTTTTAACCCTGGATGTGTAAAATTGCATCGCAATGGTAACGGATGACTACTTAAGGAGATCCTGTTTCTTGGATGTTATCTTGTTGAGGAAGACGGAAAGGTTGCGATGTCGCGATATCCAAGTAGCGTACATTGCCACCCATAATTGTTTCGACGATTTGAGATTACAATTAGAAGGTGTGTTGATAATTTAAGTATAGGAGACCGAGCTGAGTGAGATCAAAATATTTTCCAAATTCAACTGTGGACAATTTCAATTCGATGATAATTAAAAGCTGCGTTGATAATTTAAGTATAGGAGACTGAGCTGAGTGAGATCAAAATACTTGTTAACTTCAACTGTGGACAATTTCAATTTGATGATAATTAAAAGCTGCATTGATAATTTAAGTATAGGAGACTGAGCTGAGTGAGATCAAAATACTTTTCAACTTCAACTTTGGACTATTTCAATTCGATGATAATTAAAAGCTGCATTGATAATTGAAGTATAGGAGACTGAGCTGAGTGAGATCAAAATACTTTTCAACTTCAACTTTGGACTATTTCAATTCGATGATAATTAAAAGTTGCGTTGATAATTTAAGTATAGGAGACTGAGCTAAGTGAGATCAATATACTTGTCAACTTCAACTGTGGACAATTTCAATTTGATGATAATTAAAAGCTGCATTGATAATTTAAGTATAGGAGACGGAGCTAAGTGAGATCAAAATACTTTTTAACGCTAGAACTGCTAACAATTAAAGTATAGGTACTTATTTATTTGTACGAAAGAAATTAAAACAGTGGATGTTTAAAGAAACATAGAACAATGCAATAGGAAACAAATCTTTACCTGTTTATTCCTTTAGTAAAAGACGATAGGAAATTTGCAATAACGTGCCCATTTGTGTAACATTTTAGGGTTTCGTTGGTATTTTAGTCAATTTATAACTTAGTACGCGGATCATTTACTCTTGATTTATTCGCTGGAGTTGTGTACTTCTTTAAAAAGTCAAATTTGCGTATCCTAGGTTATAAAATTTGAATCTCCTGTCCACGAAATTCTAGTATAAAGACATTGAGAAGTTGCACAGAATTTTGGTAGATTTTTAAAAGCCTAGAATATCTGGAAATTTTCGCTGCGTCCAAATTGCTGACGGTGTTAAAATATAGTAAAAACATGATTGCTGATAAAGGGTTACGTGTCGAATATTCCGATAGATTAGAATTTATGCTGGTAATAGTATACGATAGGGAATCTTTTACAGTGAAATTGAGGCGAAGTATATGAAATCACCATCGTTCGAATAATTATGAGCGGCTCGTTTGTCTTTCAATTTTCTTCACCCTAATTCCACCCTTAGAAGTCTCGAATTTGCTCGGTAAAGCTACGCGATGGCGGCCAATGAAATTGCACCAATTTCTAAATAGTATACATCATTTGTATCTGCTATTCATTGATTACGTCAAATAAATCACGGGTTTGCAATCTATAGGATCTTTAACAATTTCAATTCTGATTATTCTACTAGAAGTATCCATTTTAAGATACTACATACTCTACTAAAACTATTTATTTCGATAACAATATTCTAGCGCTCTGCTAGTCTTTAAATTATCATCAAATCTATCATCATTCAACCGCGATTCAAAATTATTTATCCATCTATTATAAAAAGAGAACTTAACTACGAGATCGTTAAAAATCACCGTAACGTCGTTCGCTTTTCAGATACAGAGGATTCGAATTAAAAGTAGATTGAACTTATTGCTTATCGATGCATTGTAATACTACATTTTTATACCGTTGCGAATTCTAATCTACGAATCTTAGAAGCGAAAAAATACGCAAAAATTCGTAATCGACTACTTTGTTTCTTAACCTTCGTCGGTGAGTGTATAATCTTAATCGTAATCTAAATTACCATCCAATCATTTCGATCGTCTCGGCAGTTTCAGGTGGCCTCTGTAAAACGAAAAGAAAAAAAAAGAGAAAAGAAGGTTGATAATTTTAAAAGGTTGCAATTTTCCACGGCCGCTGTCGTGCACGCGTGATCCCCTGCGCGCGATACAAACGTTCCGCAAAGCGATCCCCCCGTCCCTGTCTCGTTATAACGCTGGAAACGATCTCTTTAATGTCACCGTTACCGTGCACACCCTGTAGGGTCGTACAGATACACGTATTTATCTAGGTTAACGCTAATATTATACACCTATATGTGTGTGTCTCTCTCCCCTTTTCTCTCTCTCTCTCTCCGTCCACTGCAACGTCTCTCACTAAATATATACACCGTGTAACTTACAGATTTCGCACTCTATTTTACACGTGTTCAATATATATATATATATTTATATATATATATATATTTGTAATAGCGCGTCGCATCGTATTAAGGGGAAGCCGTCCTTCGATGGCCGCGACGCGTCACGCGACCATATACATATATTCCCAAGCCAATCGCTGCTAAATATAAAATCGCTAATCGCTAAACTTGGAACATCGCGCTCACCTTTATTATCCACTTACCTGCGGACGAGCAAAATTCCCCTTCGATCCATCGATCGAGCGAAACTCAGTGGTCCGGCGATTTTCGATGACGTTCTTCGCGCGAGAGAAATGTTTCGTTTAACCCTTTGGGAACGGCGCGCGGTTTCCTCTTACTCTAAAACGCGAACAAATTTACTTCGTTGGTTCGCTATTGTTTACACTATCGTTTAGTTCTCTGTTTAAATACGGAGAATAGCTGCGTGTTCTATAATTGGCAACAAACGGTTCTCTATATTTTAAATAAATATCAACCCTTTGCGGACGATGAATAATTTAATCCTTTGCGGACGAGCGTCGACAAATAGTCGCCTAATCATTTTTGGTTTTCTGAACTTGTGTTGACGTTTAAAGCGAAAAACTTAACGTAACGAATACTTAATACATTAATAAAACATTTAAAATCGTTGGGCATTAAATAGTTGGGCACTGAAGAACTTCAAAATTCAAAGACATAAAATTCAAAACTAAAGTACTCCCATAGGTGTCGTTACTTCTCGTCCGCAAAGGGTTAATTGTCGGTTAAAAGAGTATTTTGGTTTTGAATTCCAGAACGGAGAAATGTCCAAAAGTTTCAAGAGTTTTATTAACCTTGCTTTAACGATAGACGCGCGTCCGCAAAAGCCAGAAAATGATTAGACACTCGTCCGCAAAGGGTTAATCGTCTTTTGCTAATTTTAAGAGGAAACTAGCGTCCGAAACTGAAGGGTTAATTTATTAATTACGTAACGAATGAGAGCCCTAGAGAAAAAGAGTAAAGTGACGCGAAATACGTAGATAAGATTGCGTCTAAGACACGCAAGTGAAATGGAAAAATCCATTAGATCTGTAAATATTATTATTAATAAAACTTCGTATGCATCGTTAATAGAAATAAATGAATGTATACGAAATTTGAGACTAAACGTGAGAGAGCTCGCAACGGCGTAAAATGTAGCAGGATTATTTGTTAACACTGGGTTTACGGACTTCGATCGTTTGATTTTGGTTTCTTAATCCACCCTTTTCGAACTGAACTTCACAGGTTCCTCTTAGCAAGCTTCATATTAACATTTTAGGTCCAATCTGATTCGATTACATTGCTACTATTATTGTTAATACGTTCTTTTCGTAAATTTGGTATGTTGAAATAAATGAATAAATAAATAGTCGGACAGGTGTCCGGAAAAATAAGTATACCGCATCTAAATGTTCGAAATTAGAAGATCGAGGGTTAAGTAAATGAATTAGGACACGTATCAACGTTAGGTTTACGGACGTTACGAGCATAATTCGACAGGCTTCCGGAAAAATACGTATACCGCATATAAATATTCGAAAGTAGAAGCGTAAGGATGAAGAGAATCACGTAGAATACGTATTCATACCATCGTATTAATTAAAATTAACGTAAAATGCTGGAAAATAATATTTATCGTCTCTACAATTTTAAGTATGAAATCTGAACGGCGTGAACGCGATGAGTTCCGTAAACCTAGTGTTAATATCGTTGCATCGATTAAACCTGTTAATATTCCTATCTATAATAGAAATCGAATAAAGTATCGCTAACTCGAAGTCGATGTAAATTGTGGAAAAATAATACTTGCGAGCTCCGTAACTTTAATCGTGAAACCTGAGATACGTCAAATCGACGAGTGGCGTAAATCCAGTGTTAAGTAAATGAGAACTTTCCTTTTTTTTTCCTTACTTTTTGTCGCGTTAGAAACATGATTCGGACCACTGTGAGAAGCGTGATCGACGCACGAAGATCGCTCGATACAATCGTAGCCATCTTTCTCCGCCACTCGTGCTTTCTTTGAATTTTCTTCTCCAATCGAGAGAAGAGAAATGCGAAGAATCATTGGAGAAAATGGTGCGCGATGGCTGGCTGCGTAAATCTGTGGTTAAAAGGGTAAACAACGTAAGTCACGTTCCTTTGGTTAAGGGAAACTTTTAAGTCTTTTAGCGGTTGAATAAACTTTGGAAACAGCGAAGGAAGAATATAAAGAATTGCGTTGGTAGCGAAGATGCATGAAAACGAGGTTCTTCTGTGTTTCGAAGGAAGCATGTATTTCCATTGTTCGAGGAGATGTTTAATTATTACGGGAGAATTTAACCCTTTCGCTGCTAGCGAGAGCCACGTTTGAATATTTAGAATTGCGAGTGATTCCGTGGATTGCAGTGGAGAGATTTCAGTGAGATTTATTTTGGTCGCGAAAGGGTTGAGCGATTATTTTTCCGAAGTGAAATCGTGTGACTTACTGTGACTCGTGTGGTTCGTCAAGAAATTGGAAAAAGTGGTCCAAGAAAAATCAGAAAGATACAAAATTAATTAAAATTGCAATTGGATTCAAGATTGAATAAAAGTTGTCTTATTCGATCGTGAATAATAAATTAATGAGAATTTTATTTAACGATTTATTCGTGCTATCGAATAGAAGATCATTGTAAAAGAAACTTCGCTTTGAATCTTCTTCGGATTTTTCTAGAGCAGAAATCGTCGAACTATTTTTGCGAATGGTCGAATAGAAATATTTTTGGATCCATTGGGTTAAATAATTTTAATACTTACTTGCAAGAACCTACTACGACTTACTAAAAGAAATCTCTGAAAAATGTCTTGCTCTAAATCACTGGTTCTTAACTTTTTTCTAAACACATGTTTTATTGAGAGTTATATTAGATTGATAAATAATAACGCACTTAAGAATCATAGCAGAGTTACGGAAGAAAACATTGGTGTAAAAATATGTGTACGATTAATGCAATTGGACTGATTGGCTTAGGTTTACAAAGAGTCAATCGTGCAGATCCATTTTGTACGACAATCTTCAGTGGAATGAGTACAATTTTGCACGCAATCGTGATCTTTATCATCGAAGAAAAGACATACAATTATTTTAATGGATTATTGAATATACATACGTCGACAGATATTAATAATCTGCAGATTTTTATCCAGATTCAAGAAAGGGGATTTAATTAAAGGGTTGCTTCGCCCAATAAATATAATAATAACCAGGTTTAAGTTCAGCAAAGACAATTGCTATTGGCAGTGAAGTTTAATAATATAACTCTTACTTTAGCTTCGATTGGACTTCGTTAAATGCAGATTGCTTATAACATTTGAATAATTTGTACTCAGTATAATATAAAAACAAAGATCAACTAACTCTAGCATTGTTAGATAGAGAAATAATACCTACTTTAGGTTCAACAAAGACAAGTGTTACTGGTAATGAAATTTAATAACTGTAACTGTTAATTTAACTTGGATCGAGACATAAGATTAGTCTTTATTAACCCGTTACCTTACGAAATGTTAACGAGAACAATTTGCTGCTTCAACTTTACACCGGATGCAACATTTTAAAATATTACACGTCACGTGTATTCGTTATATTAATTTCCAAAGATGTAAGAGAAGTTAACTGAGCTGAGTCAAATTTTGTTATAACCACTGCGAATGTTTATTCTATTTACACTACAGTTTACACCACGAGTGTGACTATTATAAGGCAAGGGGTTAAATACAGATTACTTATATGTAGCATTTGAGTATAATATAAAACCAAAGATCAACTAGCTCTAGTATTGTCAGATAGAAAACTATTCGAATAGCGAGGATTTTAAATACCTAAACACCTAAACAAATCTTCATTTTTGACCTGTCGTAAACCTAAGTAATATCAACTCCAAGATTAGAAATAACAAGGAATTGCCAAGCAATGCTTCCAAACTCTGCTGTTATTCCGTTTGCAAAATTACAAGTTTCGCAAGACTGTATCGGTTGTTCCTAAGAGGAAAACGAAAACGGTTAAGAACCGTGACGCGCAGTTCTAGATCCTAGAATCGGCGAGTCGAAACGTCGTACGCGAAGTAAACATCGACGAGCTACGCGAGTCACCTTTTAACCACGGAGAGCTCCGCAATCCGCGCGGCTCCAAGCCGGTGTACGCGGGGAAAAAAAGAGAGTCGAGAATACGCGCGTTTCTATAGGCTTGTACGTCTGCCTGTCTCCTCGGCCGTGTGTGTTGTCAGTGTATGCATTGCAGTTCCATCGGCAAAGCGACGCGTACAAGAATACGCTGAAGTACATGAACATGTGCTTCACGGGGATGTTCACCGTCGAGTGCATACTGAAGATCGCCGCATTCGGCTTCAGGGTAAGCTCCACTATGCCAACAAATCCCCCCCCACCCCCCTTCAACGAACCGATTATCGAGAGAACGTTAATCGCTTAGAGTAGCCGGCTCAAGCGCCGGATTTTTCTTTTTCCCCTCGAAAAATGATCCCTCTGATTTTTCTATTCCGTTACTTCCCGCAATTATTGACGTTTCGAGTTACCAACGAGGCGAACTCGAAGATATTTTTGCGGAATAATCGTGTGCTTCGTTTATTCGTGGGCGAGATTTCGCGTGGATTACGAAAAGGATAATAAAAGAGGCACGCAAGTGTTTGGTTTCGATAAATTACGGATGGATACGCAACTGTTACGTTGCGAATAGGTATTGTTTGTAAGATTGATGGTATTTGTGAATTGATAAAGGGTAAAGAGTGAGTAGTTTTAATTGTGAACGTGGAGAAGGAGATTTTGTAAAGAGTTAACGTGGTTTTGAATACTCTAACCCTTCTTTGGATATCCAATTCTAGGTGTTATTGTTTAATACCAAGCTTCTCTTTAATTGCGGTAATTAGAATTCGATAAATTACAGATGATACGCAACTACGTATTAAGTTTGATTTGTAAACAGATAGAGGCTAAAAAGTTAGCAGTTTTAATTTTGAACGTGGAAAAGGAGATTTGGTAAAGAGTTAACGTGGTTTTGAATACTTTAACCCTTCTTTGGATTTCCAATTCTAGGTGTTATTGTTTAATACCAAGCTTCTCTTTAATTGCAGTAATTAGAATTCGATAAATTACGGATGGATACGCAACTATTACGTTGCGAATAGGTATTGTTTGTAAGATTGATGGTATTTGTGAATTGATAAAGGGTAAAGAGTCAGTAGTTTTAATTGTGAACGTGGAAAAGGAGATTTGGTAAAGAGTTAACGTGGTTTTGAATACTTTAACCCTTCTTTGGATTTCCAATTCTAGGTGTTATTGTTTAATACCAAGCTTCTCTTTAATTGCGGTAATTAGAATTCGATAAATTACAGATGATACGCAACTACGTATTAAGTTTGATTTGTAAACAGATAGAGGCTAAAAAGTTAGCAGTTTTAATTTTGAACGTGGAAAAGGAGATTTGGTAAAGAGTTAACGTGGTTTTGAATACTTTAACCCTTCTTTGGATTTCCAATTCTAGGTGTTATTGTTTAATACCAAGCTTCTCTTTAATTGCAGTAATTAGAATTCGATAAATTACGGATGGATACGCAACTATTACGTTGCGAATAGGTATTGTTTGTAAGATTGATGGTATTTGTGAATTGATAAAGGGTAAAGAGTCAGTAGTTTTAATTGTGAACGTGGAAAAGGAGATTTGGTAAAGAGTTAACGTGGTTTTGAATACTTTAACCCTTCTTTGGATTTCCAATTCTAGGTGTTATTGTTTAATACCAAGCTTCTCTTTAATTGCGGTAATTAGAATTCGATAAATTACAGATGATACGCAACTACGTATTAAGTTTGATTTGTAAACAGATAGAGGCTAAAAAGTTAGCAGTTTTAATTTTGAACGTGGAAAAGGAGATTTTGTAAAGAGTTAACCGTGGTTTTAAATATTTCAACCCTTCTTTCGATTCCGTATTCCAGCTGTATAGTTTTAGTTTCTTTCTAACTGCATCACCGTGTTGATAAATGCAAATTAATGAGGGTTGCAGCGTTAACAAATAGGGTTATCCAAAAGTATCTTTAGAGTGTTAAATGAGAATATCCGTCAAATCCATGTTTGTTAGTAAAATAGAGGTGAAGAAATAATAAAAATTGAAACGAGAACGAACGAAGATAATAGAAATAAAAGAACAGATTAGAAAAGGGTAAAGCAGAAAGGGAAAGAAAAAAAGTGAAGATAGGTGTTGCTATTGTCTATTTTGGATAACCCTATACAAGATTAACCCTTTCGCTACGATCAATTGTTAACGGTATACGTATCGTTTCTTTATAGTAAATTATTCTGCCTATTTCCATATATACGATAAAATTAGGATCACAGTTGACAATATAAAGCATCTAAATACTTATATTTATCCTAGTTTCGTATTAATTAAAACTGGCCTCTATCCACGCTCTCAGCTTCAACTTGCAAGAAGTCATAACGAAAGGGTTAAGTAAAATTTCGAATAAACCGCGCCAACATGGAATAACAATTCGACGAAGGGTTAAACTAAAAAGAAGGGTGAAATCCATCAATCGTATCCCTGTTAAACATTCACTAAAACCTCGCAAAAAATCCACGAATCGTACATAGAATATTCGTAAAAATCCGTAAGAGATTTAACGAAGCGAGACGCGTTATAAAACGCGTTGCGTTCGCCTCTCTGTGACTCGAAACGCTTTAATTATGAATATTCGCAACACTTTTCGCCCGACAAAGTAACTTGAAATGTCGCGAACGACGATTCAGCAGTTGCGATTAAAATCACGCTGGACGAGACTCAAGATTTACGCACGGAAAGTGTTGCTCGAAGTGCGAAGTAACTTTAGAAAGATGGTTTCGCAACGGAGAAAGATCGGGGGATCAGTTTTCGCTGTAGAATTGGTAAGTTTCGCTTATTAGAGAACAATTAGAGCCTTTTCTTTTGGAAGAATAGGTAGTATGTCGATTGGAGTACTCGAAAGTATCCGTACTTAACAAGGATACTTGTATGCGCGAGTATATAGATTATTATTTATCGGTAGATTACAATTTTCTGTTCAGGGCTGAACGCTGAAGTTTCTCGACCAACTAGTTTCGCCGCCTTTCTTACCTCACGTGTCCCTAATTCATCATTTCCGAACGTTTTAACCGATTAAGCATTCGGTTCGATTCATATTTCCGTATATATATAATTCGATCGTGTTTTATCGAGAATTCATTTTACTACAATCAATGGGCGTCGAACCGATATAGTTAATAAATTGCAGATTTGTATCTTAACCCTTTCGTTGCGGAGAAATTGCACGTCAAAGTGCTGAAACTGTATAGAGCAATTTAGCTGCGAGTTTACGATGTAACATCTGCTTGCAAATTCTTAGCTTATTAACCGATTAACAGATATTTAACGAATACTAAATTAACTACTAATCCAAGCACGTTAAACTCTACTATGCTAAACTTAGTCTGATTTTTTAACTTGCTGGATTTACAAATGGGTGAAGTTGAGTTAAACTTGATTTGCAAAAGGGTAAATTTAATTTGCAGAAGGGTAAAATTGATTTGCGAAAGGATTGAACTTGATTTGCAAAAATTTGGTGTGCAAAATTTATACGTGTTCTATTTTTGTATGAATCAAAATTGCCCGCAACTATATCTCGCTCTGCGCAACGCTGCAATGAAAGGGTTAAAATATCTGAAATAAATAAGAACGCGATAAGTAGTAGGACACTTTAATTAAGAAAGGCAGAGTAGCGTATCTTTAGTCGTTCTTCGTTCCTCCTATTAGTATTAAATACTTATCGTTAGTTGACATACGTAGAATGACCGTAAAATATTCTTAACTTTATTTCCCTAGTATCGTAAGCTGTTTTATTAATACATCGAATATACGATTTGTTAATAGAACAGAGATAATAGTAAACGTAGAAGATTGCAGCGGATTTTCGGCTCTGAACACCGATCGAAAATGTCGTTCGTGCTCGTTCATACGCAAAGTTGTTTGCTCGATGAAAATTGCAAAAAAAAACACCTGCAATTTTTATTCGCAAATACTTTTGTAAACGAATACACGCGACACTAGAAGAATTTCTCGAAGCTCAGCGAGAACGCAAGTGAATTTAATGGCGAGTTCTGGGAATCTGATCGAAGAACGCATCTTTAAAAAAATGCAAACGGTATATTCGAACACTTTTCGTGACCACTGTACATTTTAATACGGAATCTAATCGAAGAACGGATCGTTAACAAAGTTAATTACACGCGAACACTTTTTGTGACCGCTGTATATTTCAATAGTGAAACAATCCTATATCTTTAATTCTATTTATCTGTTTGTTTATTTATTAAATTTCTACTACCGATATAGGCTTCTATTAATGCAATGCATTGTGCGAAAAGAGACGAGAAGAATTTCTATGGTTGGCAAAAGTAATCAACGAATGAAAGAGAAAATTCCAACCCTTTTGGTTGCTAAAAATAGGCAAAAACAAAAGGAAAAGATTTACATAATGATCCGCAGTCTATCGATTAAAATCTTACACCAATTATAGTTGTGTTGCATTTTACGCAGGGTTGGAATATTAAGCAATCAGTAAAAGAATCGTACAATAAGAATAATTACTTTAACAGCGTTCCCATTAAAAAAAATCTACGACAATTGCAAGATTGTAATTCGCTACTCGCCGTTAAAAGCGCTTGCAAAAGTTCGCTACTAGTGTATAGAAACACACAAAAGACACAGCACACGAACACGACTCAGAACACTTGCATCGACACTGATCGAAATCCACGAACCACGATATATCCATATATTATACGTAATATACGAAATACATGTATATAAAATATACCATATAAATATATATATAATATATACGTAGTATAGTATGTGTAATATAATATATACTGTAATATATGTAACGTATACTGTACTGTAAAACATACAGTATATAATATACATACATAATGCATACATTATCCACGTAAACCAAACAGAAAGCATAATACAATTGTCACGTTGAATTATTTTCTGTTTCATCTCTTTCTCTCTCTCTCTCTATCTATCTATCTATCTATCGATCTATTTCTCTGTCTTCTTTTGCGGGCTCGTTGTTTTAATTTCGACGAAACTTTTCCTAAAGTTGTACGAGATACATCGAATGGGGTGGGAACCGCCTGGAGGAAGTAAATTTCGCTAGCACGTACGATGAACGTAACCCAGAATAAAAAAACGCTCCCTGCATGCCCTTCGCCTGGTTGCATCCGCACGTGATCACTGCACGTTTGACGTGGTTTTTTATCCTTGCATGCGTATGCCACTGGTTCCGCGAGCGGCATCGATTTTCCCCGACGATTGAAAGAAAAAAAACGGGAAAAACGCGTGAGAATCGATGCCGAACGTCGAAGAACAGGGTCTCTGTTGTTGCAACGACTGCGTGTTATTAAGCAGAGGATGATTATTTATTATCGTGATCGCCGCTTCGCGTGGAAACACAATCGCGAGTCATTGGAGGCATCCTGCGTTTCTTTAAGCTTCGCGATGGAATTTCGAGAGAAAGGAATTAGAAAGGATAATCGACGAATAAGTTTATTATCGAACGATACGGTTCGATTAAAAGTTGTTACGAATGAATTACAGTTGGGTGTCGCTTAACATGTTTCACAGTGGGTAATTTTTTCGTAGGTTGTTTGGTAAATTTTTGCGCGATCGAGTGATTTAACCCTTTTGCTGTGATGGATTTTTATTTGAGTGTGGAAAAGTCGTGGAAATATTGCATCGCGTTGCATTGAGTTTAATTTATACTTTTCTTTCGATACTTTCGTATATCTTTTGAATCGCAAAGAATTATTGAAAGTGCATTGGAACACCAATGGAGATTTCAATGCTGAGAATTGATTGAAATCAAT
Source organism: Eucera pruinosa (assembly GCA_028830335.1). Taxonomy (NCBI): domain Eukaryota; kingdom Metazoa; phylum Arthropoda; class Insecta; order Hymenoptera; family Apidae; genus Eucera; species Eucera pruinosa. The sequence goes on from JAMYCR010000007.1 coordinate 18,869,362, forward strand.
TGAAACAAGATGCAGACAACAGGGTTATACAGAAAGGGTTAAGTTATTCACACATTGCTTGTTTCTCATCGTACAATCCGCTACAATATTTTGCAGATAAATTAATACGTGACTAATTAAGGTTCAGGAATTATTTAGTAGATATATAGATGTAGTTTCATTCTTGTAGATTAATTTCGACACATGTAAAGTTGCAATAAAGTTAAAGAATGTTTATAAATGTTTTACTTTGGTAAAGATAAAGGAAAGATATATTATGGATCAAAAATAAAGATACTAAAAGTAATCGTAATACTCTTCATTACTTAAGAATTTTTATTACGCAATATTTATATAAGCAGACGCAAAAATTTATCAAGTAACCTAATGGAATACGATGTTATGCCTGCCCAAGAATCATTTATTATTATTATTATTATTGGCAGAAGAAATGCATTGACACGAAAAGTTATACAACAAAATATTGCAATGAACGCGGAAGAAAATAATATTAAAAAGATTAGGCTAAAATAGGTGATGTAAAAGTAGGTAAAAAATATATAGAAAATATATATGTATATTAAACAGCAATTATTTATACTTTATACTCTTAATAGTATGCACCCTTTGTTCTAAAATATTCTCCTGTAAACTATACAATTGTAGTAGCAATAAATATTGGAAACAGGATAAAAATGCAAGTTTCGACAAAATTTCGCGACGAATCAAGGGCTAGCATAAAAAATTAATTGGTACATAAATCATTAACTTTACTAATGTATCTTCTCCATCCCGATTTTTTGACGCGTTCCTCTTTGTCCTAAATTTAACTAATTCTGTTCGAAGTTGTCCTTTTCATCATTCATCGCGTGGCAAATAAATCTAGTCGAAACGCAATCGTACATAACTACGAATCAATTCCACGTACGTGTTAAAAAAATATCAGGTCCCCTTAAATTAATATTCTGCGCGTATATTAATAGCCAAGCCCATAATTTATATTAATATCCACGATCTCATATTTGTTTCTGTACAAAATTGAAGTTGTCCTCGCAAACGTGTTAAGCGTCGCTCAACCGCGTTTCTTTACCAATAATTCCTAACATTTCGAAACCGTGAGTAATTAACCCCTTGCACTCGACATTTTCTAAAACTACACGGTTCACTTTGATTAACCGTGAGTCGCGTTTCGAGTGCAAATGGTTAAACCAGCGATTTATTTAGATTTCCAAGCGCGACGAAGAACGGAGGAGCGAAGTAGCCTCCGGTTTACGGCACACGCATGATGCCATTAAATCATCGCCTCGAAAGGAACCGATTTCAGGTTCTACGCACACTCACCACACACACACACGCACACCAAAAGTAGTCGTTTCTCGCGCGTCGGGCGCGAAAACGACCAGCAACAGCGAAATATCGCTCTATCGGAGATTGGTTAGACTTGCTTCGATAGTTTCAGGAGTAGAAATACATAATATATATGCAAATTAGTTTCCCCGTTTCGAAGATCCACTCGTTAGATCGCAAAACAACGCAACGGGTTTACTACAAAGAAGTTAATAAAGAAATTATAAATGGGTTAATTGAAGGTTAACAAAGGCTCGACGAAGAGTCGATAAAAGGCTAACAAAGGATTAATCAAGAATTAACGTTGGATTAACAAAGGGTTAATAAAGAATTAAAAGGGAATTAATAAAGGGTTGATCGAGAATTAACAAGGGATTAATCGAGTAACCTCGTTGCGATTTGAAAGTTCGACAGACTTCCGCTATTTTATTTCTCCGTACGAAAATTTCACGAATCGAAACATTTTCTCGGACCCGTCGAACGCTATTCATGAAGTAAATTGGCTGTATGTAGAATAGTAAACGCAAGCGGAGAGGAAATAAGTAGAGGCGCGTTGCCAGGCCCGTCTGCAAAGAACGTTCGACGATAAATGGAAGATCGGCAAAGTAGAAAAAGAAAAAAAGAACGAATAATAATTATTGCGCGACGGGCGAAAAAAATAAAAATAGAGGATAGGGGATGATGAGGTTGTGTTACGTCTGTGTGTTGGGTGTATTTTGTAGTATCACGAGGCGCCGCCAAAGCTAGTGGACGCCTTGACCGTCGTGAACTTCGCCGTCACCCTCCTTTTCCTCATTGAGTGCATCCTCAAACTCGTCGCCTTCGGATGCAAGGTATAAAAAACGCCTCTTAATCACTATCTCCACTAATCACACGCAACTATTTCATTCATACGGCGCCGCGTGAGCCAGGAAATTCTTGCCACGAGACGAAGAGCGAAACGGTAACAGCGATATGAAAAACAAATGAATGTGGAAATGAAAAATGGGCGGCGAATATTAAGTTCTTTTATTTCGTGGCATATTTAACAGGCAAGATACACGTGACGTATAAAAATGTGTAAAATGTACAAAGCAAGGTGGAAATTGTAAAATATTCAGAGAGCATAACAAGAGTTCCATTTAAACCCCATTTTATTAGTTTCGTCGTAAATATGTGAATTTGCATAAAAAGTGGCATACTACTAGTTACTAAATTTCGATAGCGCAGCAAAATTCTGCCTACTGATAAAGCAATCGTTGGATTCGTTCTTTTACAACGTATAACAGACTTTGAATCGGTGAAATTATCGATGGGTTAAAGATAGAAGCTCGAAATTAATTCGTGCACCTAATAAAAAGTATTAAGTGTAACATAATTAATGTTTTCATCGTCTATTAAGATGTCAGCTTTGGAAATAAAATTGTTACGCTTGTTACTAGTAAAATAACTATGCCTATATGTTTGCAATAACGCGATTGTATTGAATATTTTATTATTATTATTATTATAGTTTTTCATACCTCTGTTATCGTTTAGCCGTATTGGCAATAATTTTATGGCTCACTGTATTTCTCGTCTTATTCGCCGCTTTTTTTCTCGGCCTTTAATCAACTTCGACGATCGTATAATTGATCTTTTCGTTACATTTCATTGCTGGCCTAAACGAGTCAGATTTTCACCGACTTTTCGAAATTCTTATCGAAATTTTGCCACGTGCATCCGCGTACACGTATAATAAACCAAGTGCAATAATTTAAGTACGGAAAAGCTAACCCCTTAACGCGCAAATTTCCGTTTCTTTGCAACGATTAACACAGCGCGTAATAATTAATCTGTATTAATATTGATAAAAGTTTTCGTTCTACTTTGCTTATATTATTATCTATTCATTCGTCTATTTTGCTTACGATATTACGATACGAAAAGAAGTAGATCTCTAATTTAACGAAAGCACTACTGTAACTCGTTAAAAGCAAAAAGTAGATGAGAAAAGTAACGTGACACGGTGTTTCTAAATTGCGAACTATTGTAATGAAATTTGCTTATTTCGAACCGATAAACTAAGGAACAATTTGAGCGTTAAGGGATTAATTAAGCAAACGGCGAACACATGGTATAGCACGAGATATATTTTCATCGTAATATACTTGAATAATGAAAGTTATTCAATCGAGTGTCCCAATATTTGTGGACGGGGTTGTACGTTTATCGGTGTGTGCGTAGCGGTCGATATTGTTGTTGTTGGAGGGGGTGGAAACACGCAAAACGGGGACAAAAATTAATAATTTACCTTGCGTCGGCGAATGACCAGTAGAATTTCCATTGATTAGTATTATTACCGTTCGATTGTACGCTTGTAACAATAGTTGCATCGTATTTGGTTTGTCCCGGGAATAAATTGCGCTTTCCTGTGGTGGCCTCGTGTTTGCAGCTTTGTATACAGGAAATATTTTATTCCGTGCAATACAACGCATGAAAATAAGTACAAACAACGAAGCGGAAATTAAATAGAGCTTCGTCCCTTAAGTATTGGAATATCATCTCCAATTTCGCTGTTTCGTACATTTTTACACGCCGCGTGTGTATTCTGTACTCGTTTACCTATTATAAAAGTCCAAAAATTCAGCCTAATTGTAATGTCAATGAATTCATTCAATTTAGTGAACTTGTTTATCGTTTTGAAACGCTGAATAGAACTTAATACGCAAATTGAGTCGTCGTAAACATTTAATGTAACATTTAAGAGAATCTTGACGAACAAAGAAGCTAAAGATAGTTGCATACAAATTTTCAGTCTAATTGTAATATCGTGAAATTCGTATTTCATAATAATTCACATAGAATTCAGATTGAGACATTGTAAACGTTTTACAGAACATTTAAAGGAAATTTGAGAAGCCAAGATGCTAAAAATAATTACATAAAAGTCCGCAGTCTGATACGTTAACGAACTCGTAATTGGTGAACATCTTGTATCGATTATTCATTGCTTCAAAGCACTGCAAATAATTTAATATGCAAATTAAACGATTGCAAACAGTTTACGTAACCCTTAAGAGAAATTTGAGAAGCGAAGAAGCTAAAAGTAATCGCATAAAAAATCCACAGTCTAATCGCAACGTCTTTAAAATTCATTTGTACCAATTATTCATTGTTTCGAAGCACCGAAACTAATTAAACCAAATAGGTTAAGGTTAACAGTTTAAGAGAAATCTACCGAGCAAAGAAGCTGAATATAGTTGCGCCAAAAATCGCAATTTACTTCCGGACAACCTAGCAACGATAGTAGCTTCGTAATTTTTCCCACCCTTGCAAGAAAAGTGAAAGAAAAGAGAAGAAAAAAAAACGAGAGCAAGTTGGTCGGCGTACCTTTGAATCGGCCTGTATTTAGAGTAAAGGTAGAAAGTAAACGTAACTGGCGATAATTACCGAGAAGCTGCGATAGAGTTGAGAGATTGTTACGCTGATACTCTTTACTGGCTTGCATATTTTAAAGCGTTTAGACCACGGTGACCCGGAAAACCCCGAAGAGGGGTGAAAGAAAAGAAAAGTAGAGCTTCTAAGAGCTGGTGTGCGACCGCTAATGACGGCACTTGGAACGTTTCGAATCTACGAAACGTCGAACAGTGGGAATCATACACGATGACATGCTAACGAGATCAATTTCACCAACGTTAAACAAATGGATAATGGGTTAGCTTTCGCTACTTTAATAGTCAATTCTTATGATAATCATTCCAAATCGCGAGTGGCGTAAAAATCCTCCGCTTTTTTTATACACGCCGAGTTTCTTTGTTTCGATTTCCTATAAATGGCCCATTCCGCGTTTAGTCGATGGTTTCGGGCTTTGAATAATGTTCCAAGTAATTGGAATTTAATCAACTGATTACACAGTATGCTAATTTTGTTTCGTACGTTTCTTCGTACCTTATATATGCCCGTAATTGTGAAAGTGGTCTGTAAAATTGTAAGTGAAAATTTAAATTTAATTTAAATTTAATTTTTTCTTCAGTCGCGATAGCTGCGCAAGGTTTTTTTAATTTTTATTAATCAAGACTGATAAAATTCTAAATTAAAATGTTACATGATATAAATATACTTTTCAATTTACTCAAATGTAATCCTTTAAATAGCTCGGAACAAGAAATATATGAAATATATGAAATATATAGAAATATATAGAAATATATAGAAATATACAGAAATATATAGAAATATATAGAAATATATAGAAATATATGTATATAGAAATATAGACCACTTTCATAATTATGGCCACATATTGTAAAGGGTTATCCAAAGTAGACTATAGCAACACCTACCTTCACTTTTTTTCTTTCCCTTTCTTCTTTACCCTTTTCTAATCTGTTCTTTTATTTCTATTATCTTCGTTCGTTCTCGTTCTCAATTTTCATTCTTTTCACCTCTATTTTACTAAAAAAAAACATGGCGATTCACAGATATCCTCATTCAACATCTTAAAGGTACTTTTGGATAACCCTATATTTCTATTCTCTCCCGCACACTAATAACGATTTACCCCGTTTAACGAATGAATCATAATAATAATAATAATAATAATAATAATACGCATTGGAAGCGTTTCAAATGCCGTCACTAGCGAGCCGCGTCTCCTATCTATCTATCTCTCTCTCTAGTTTGCTTGCTATTACCTATTACGGCATGCTCCCGTGGTAGATACTTTACTTACTTCTTTAGAAAAAATCCCCCGTCACTTATACTTCGGACGATCATCGATCACGGCTATCTCGTAATCGCCTAAACACCCTCTCAGCCGAGTCTCCCTTTATCTTTCCCAACGACACTATTAAATTGCGAGTTCCGAGGCGTTTCAACGTTTCAAGAAATCGATGGACTCCTCTTTTACCGTTACGCCATTCCACCCGCGATTTATTTCTATTTATCTCATCGTGGATTGTTCGCGGTACGAAATTGGATATACGGGGTGAATCGTTTAACCGTTTCACCTAAACTTACTCGTAAACGATTCGCGGTATTAAGGAATAGCTTCGAAGCGAAAGTTCTTTGTTACACTGTACAGTGCAATAGTTATCTTGTCGCTGTTCCACAAAATTTCGCGCAACTATTTCACGCGGCAAACAATTTGCGAGTAAATTTAGGTGAAACAGTTAAATGACTCAACCGGTATATTAGGTGTACCAGAGTTAATTAAAATACTATTCCCATCGTTTTAAAGACACTGTTATTTTATTCCAGTCCAAATTATTAATACTAGGTTTACGGACATTACGTGCATACGTTGACATGCTTCCAGGAAAATACGTATACCGCATATAAATATTCGAACGTAGAAGCGTGAGGATGAAGAGAATCGCGTAGAATATATATTCATACCATTGTATCGCGTAAAGTTAACGTAAAGTAGTGAAAAATAATATTTATCGTCTCTATAATTTTAGGTGTGAAATCTGAACAGCGTCAACGTGACGAGTTCCGTAAACCTAGTGTTAATGGATGTAGTCTTCGAAAAATTCACGTGGCTTAACCCTTCAGGTACGGCACTGTTTATCCACGTATCCAACGTATTTTATACGTTGTCATTATCTTATCAATGATCAGTATTAAGTTTATACGTTACATACTGTGTTTCATATTGCGTATTTTAAGCACTAGTTTATAGTCAGGTTTATGGATTGGTTGGATAGCGATGGAAATTACTGTACAGTACAAATTTAGGTTACTTAAGTCATGTTATATATGTAGTCGAGTTGCGTAAAAATCTAGGATAAAAATTCGATGCAACCGGAAGTCTTTTAAAACCGGAAGGTATGAAATAAAGTCTTAATAATGATGATAAATAACGTTCTCGTTATCTTGATCTGATTTCGCTTCGTAAAACAAATTCTAAAGCTATTCGAAACGAAATATAAGACAAAATTCGACCGCGTGCAGATCCGTAAAATGGATACGTATAGTGATTTCGAATTTGGGGAACGATATCAAAGTCGGTGCCGTCCCTGATGGGTTAATATGGCTGCAACGTACAAAACGTACAACAAATGTTAGCTTTTCATTTATTTTGGCCTTCGTGGGACAAAGGTTGCCCATCGTTAGCCTCCGGCAATTTTCTAATAAAGCAGTATCGAATGTTTTGTATTATTAGCTTCCTATTTTTAGTATCTGGGCAACCTATTTGGCCTTTGCGCCAATATTAGGCCTTCAATTTTAGCCCACTGTAGAAGAAAAGTTTCCCACGACTATGTTTCACGCTGTTTGCTATCCAATCACCATAAATTTGGCAACGAAACAGTGTCCACAGATTTATTATTAGCCTTCTATTTTCGGTACCTTTGCTACCTGTTTGCCTTCGCGTCGATAGGTATTAGATTTCTAAATTTAACCTACTGCAAAACAAAGGCTGCCCATACCTGGTTTAAAGTCGTCTACTAATCTCCATAAATTGGGCAATAACACAGTATTCGCAGTTTTATTATTAGCATACTACTGTATTTTTGGCACCTACGCCACCTTTTCGCCCATCCCGTTGACAGCTATTGGATTTCTAATTTCAACGTATCGGAAAACAAACGTTGCACATCCTTAGTTTAAAGCCACCTACTAATCTCCATAAATTGGGCAATAAAACAGTAGCGACAGTTTTATTATTAGCTTACTATTTTTGGTACCTTTGCCAATTTTTTACCGCCACGCTAATTCAAAATAAAAGTTTCCCATCCTTAATTTAAAGCCACTTACTAAACTTACTAATCCATAATTTTTGCAACAAAACGAAGTCAACAGTTTAATTATTATCTCCTGATTTTTTATATCTCTACAAAGGTTGCCTATCACTATTTTAAAGCCATTCGCTAATCTCCATATCTATCGCAATAAAACAATGTTCGTGACTTTTATTATTATCCTCCTATTTTTGGTATCTTTATCAAATCTTCGCTCCAATGTAGAGTAAAATACATCACGAATTCGACGCCAATTTAATATCTAATATCGATAAATTGAGTAATAAAACAGTATCCACAGTTTTAACATTACCTCCCTATTTTTCGTATCTCCATCGAATTTTTGCCTCCACGCCAATGCAGAATAAAGGTTCTCTATTCCTAATTTAAACCCAATTACTAATCACCGTAAGTTTTGGAATAAAACAATGATCTAGAGTTTTATTATTATCCTTCTATTTTTGATATTTATACTAAATTTTCGTCTTCGCGTCAATACAGAATAAAAGTTCCCCACCCCTAATTCAACCTCATTTAGTAATCTTCGTAATTTTTGCAACAAAACAGGATATCAACAACTTTAATATTACCTCCCAATTTTTGGTATCTCTGCCATTTTCTTGTCTTCGTACCAATATTGAATAACAATTATCCATCCCTATTTTAACGCCACTTAGTATTCAACACCTCAAAATATTGCAACAAAGCAAAGTATCAACAATTCTACTACTATCTTCCCATTTTTTGTATCTTTGCCATCTTTTTATCTTCATATAAATATTGAATAACAATTATCCATCCCTATTTTAACGCCACTTACTATTCAACACCCCAAAGTTTTGCAACATAGCAAAGTATCAACAATTCTACTATTATCTTCCCATTTTTTGTATCCCTGCCATCTTTTTATCTTCGTACCAATATTGAATAACAATTATCCATCCCTAGTTTAACGCTACTTACTATTAACACCCCAAAATTTTGCAACAAAGCAAAGTATCAACAATTCTACTATTATCTTCTCATTTTTGGTATCCCTGCCACCTTTTTATCTTCGTACCGATACAAAATAAAGGTTTTCCCTTCCCTAATTTAAAGCCATCTGCCAATCTTCGAAAGCTTTTGCAACAAAACGGTATCCACAGTTTTAATATCATCTTCCCACATTCGGCATCTCTGTCACCTTTCAACTTTCCCGCGAATAATCTTGCGACTCGCTGTGCACCGTACCAGGAACTCTCGTTTCACGTGCGACGGTTATCGTCGAACGTGTAATCGAACGCGACAGTTGCCCTCGGATAAGGAACGCCGTGCTCAAACGGAAGCTTTCCACGAGAACGAGAAGCATTTTCAAACCGCTACCAGATACGATCTATGTATGCCAGTGTTTCCCAACCTTTTCTGCGCCATGCCCCAACCTAAGCCTTTCTGAAATTCTTATCCCCCCTGTGTAACATATATGTACATACGTTTTAATTTTCAAAAATTCCATTGTTCACTGAAGAAACTTAACGGATAGGTTTTAAGAAGAAATCACTAGGAAATTGTTGAGGAAACACACGTTTATTATCTGTGATCTAACGTTTATCCAGCTCGAGTAGCGATTGAAAGTCGCCATACGTTTAACTTAAACTCTGCACGAGTTCATTTTCGTCGTGCCCCCCTTAACAATCAACGTGCCCCCCTGTGAGCCCCACGTTGGGAAACACTGATCTGTGCTCTCTAGTCGCGCGATTCCAAAGCACGACTCTTCTAATCCACCTCTAATTTACGTACATCCGTTCGAGGGTGCGTATTTTCGCACGCAATTCACAATCCGAAAACCTTAACACGCATTCCCAGTCACATACACACACACACACACGCGCGTACACAAAAAGTAAACACGTACATGGCGCACACGAGAACACGACAACACATTAAGTCGAATCGAGTCGAACTTCTCGCAGGTTTCTCATTCGACTCGAAAGTTCTGGTAGCTTTTTAGCTAGTTTCGCGATCCACTCACACATATTTCCGCCTCCGAGTTTCTTTAAACGCATCGAACGCGCGCTCGATCTGTAATTCAACGACGCGAGAAGACGCGAATGCGATTAAAGGGGAAGTCTAAAGAAGCTCGGAAGCGAGGCGAGGCAACAATGCAGGCGCGACACTTACTAATGAATTATGTTTTTTTTCTAATCCCATCGCGAGCAGAATTTCTTCAAGGACGCGTGGAACACTTTCGACTTCATCACGGTGATCGGGAGCATCGTGGACGCACTTGTGATCGAGTTCGGGGTACGTAATGTTAATTCTTCGGCAAACGTGCGGTGGTGGTTAATTGAATCGCGAAGGCGAGTAATTTAATCGTTGAGAGCGACACAGTAGTTTTATAACGCCGCGAGGAGAAAGTAGAATAGGGTAGACGTCCCGATTATACCGCCACATTTCCAACCGCGTAACTTTTTCTTTAACTACTTTAGAAATTGCTTAACGGATAAATCCTGCTCCAGTTCGGAGCGTAACGCAATTGTTGCTCAACGTCCGATTTATTTACGCGTCGAATATAACGAATTAATTACCGAGCAATTGAAAATTTACAACAAAGTCCAATGTCTCTATTACTGTCGCTTGAAACGTAGAAACAATTTTTACGTATATTAGCCGTATTATATATAATAATATTGTCTAGCAATATTATATATAATAATGTATATACATATATCAGCGCATTGGTTTGTGTAACAGATATATAAAATGTATAGCAAACGTGTCATAATTTCTACTTACATTGGTCACGTTTTAACTTTTAACAGCACATTTACATTATATAAATTATACATTTTATTTCTTTATTTACCTAATATATCAATTATCGTACATTAAACGTCTATGTGTTGTCACGTAAACCGAAGTCCAAATTGAACATCAAAATTTGTTTATCTACTTAAGTGCTTTGCTATTAAATGAAATAATTAAAGCGTCGACAGTTTGCTAGTATTAAAGATCGTATTACAGCGTTGAATGTAGTGTCGTATTATAGTATTAAAACGTGCGACAGTAATTGGGACATCTACCCTATACTTTTTTTTTTTTTTTTTTTCTTCTAATTATCTAAAAAGAAACCCGGATGATACCTTTCGATTCCCCGTTCTTTATCTTTAACTGTGTGGAACCCGCCCCAATGTCTGCTTGATTGTATATTATTATCGAGTGTTGTACTCTTTCCTTTAACCCTTTTGCTGCTTCTTTAGTTTCAGCAAAGTGTACAAAATATATAATATATATATATATATAAATAAATATATATATATATATATATATATTTATATATATATGTGTATATGCTAGCAGGTAAAAATCGAAACGACTCTTATTCGAACCCCTGTTACTATAATTCTCATGTATCTGCGTAGCTTTATGCTGCATTCATACGCTAACACACCCAACACTGTACATTGAATCACACCTGCACAATTCAAACGATCGCCACGGTATTTAAGCAGTCACACGTTCGTTGCTATAAAGTGTCTTTCAAAGGGAAACGTATCACGCGTATCTATATCGAAACAAGTAAAAATCGAGTGCATTAATAAATCAATTAAACAGCGATGGAATAAACCCTTCGTTCTTTTTATCAAACGTATTCTATGGATCTCTTATCATTGCATTCTTACCATTCTGTAAAGTATCCTAAAATATGTACGTACATACTTGAAATTTATTTATTATTAAATCGTCCCGCGTTAATTGAAACGCGTATACATTAATTAGATGTGGGCAGCGAATTTGTATGCGCTTGTGGGGAAATTAAATATGTAACAAAGGTACGGAAAAACGCATTAATATGAATACAGAATCATACAAAGTAATCGAAGGACAGTAGGAAATATAATATTCGAATAGTAAAACAACTCCTATTTATTTCCCATTTCTGCGACTTTAATTTCAAAGATACGAACTTGCATAGAAATCCACAGTTTAATTATTATTAGTTCTTATAAAATTTGTTGGTTAAAAATAGCCTCAGGATCTTTATGCAAATTAATGATCTTATAAACGGAACTTAAGAAACGGAATACAAGTAGAGAGATTCGTTTCACCCGATAAGTATTTTAAAATAGAGATTCCACTTTGTATACTTTGTATATTTGCACGTATCATGCGAATTTCATTCTTCTTTACCGAGTTGAATATTTTACAAATGCATCAAAATTCGCAGTCTAGTTACAAGACGCTTCGCTATACCAATTGCGAGACGAGAAATTAAAAAAACGCGCTGCTTAAAAGGAATTTAATAAGATGCAGGTCAACCGTATTAATTTAATAATTTAACAAATTTGAAAGCTTCTTAATCGCGTTACCTTTCGAAAGACAGTTTATCAACGATTCCGTCTAGTAAAAGCGACGTTGTACGAGCATAATCGACATAAATACAGCACTAACCCATCAAGTATTTAACTCCTCTGTAGTAGAAAGTATATTATACTTATACATATATATATATATTTCTTAAGACCCGAAGTAAACGCTCACACGCCGTAATATTAATGATCCAAGTAAAAAGCGTCAGTATAGTTTTTCCACGGTCGATTTGCCGCATCGCATCGCATCGCATCGCATCGAGACTATCGAGAGTCGAGATTTCTCCCTTTTTAAATGCTTGCACTATCCTCCAGTAGTAAAAAAAAGGTTCGCTGAATCGGCAGAGATTAAGGAGATCACGTATTTTTTATTGGCTACGAAACTTACCACTACTTTAGACGACGAAGATTTTCTTTTTGAATTTAAGGTAAGCCAAAAAAAAAAAAAAAGAAACCAAAAGCTAAACCAAGATTAAGCTTTTCACCGAGCTTCGAGTAAGATACGTTTGAATCTCAGTCCGTCTGAGAATGGTCGCCAGACAGCTTCGTTTATTATTGTAAATCTACGCTAGTATTGTTCTATATTCGCATTTGTTGAGAGAATTCAGTGTGTTGCATTGAAGTACGATCGATCCAATAACTTTTGCAATATTCGTGTATTTTTGTACTAGGAGCGGTTTTCGAGTATGCCCAGTGGCGGTCAACTAGGCGAAAAAAAGGTATCAATTTCGTCACATTTACATACACACCCACAGACGTAAGTTGCCGGTTTTCCAACGTGGTTCTCTCTCTCTCTTTCTCTCTCTTTCTCTCTCTCTCTCTCTTTGTCTCTCGATTTCCAACGATTTACTCGGCGATTATTCCGATTGCGATTACAAACTTCGAACTTTGAACTCGAACTAGAAACGACACGCGACTGCTTTGCTTCTGTCGGGATATGGAAAAGATCGAGCAGTTTCTATTGGAAATATTAACGCATGCCTGTAATTTTGCGTTCGATTACTATTACACTTAAACTCCTTGCCTTACAATGTTTAAATTAAACTGTTATACTATAAACTAAAGGGTTATCCAAAAGTCCCTTCAGGATGTTCAATGAGAATATCTGTCAAACGTCATGTTTGTTAGTAAAATAGAGGTGAAAAAGATAAAAATTGAAACGAGAACGAACGAAGATAATAGAAATAAAAGAACAGATTAGAAAAGGGTGAAGCAGAAAGGGAAAGAAAATAAAGTGAAGACAAGTGTTCCTATAACCCTATATGTTCAGACTTTACACTGTACTTACATAAGTTGTCATTAACGGATCACAGTTTTCATATTTCTTCAAGATATCGAAATGTTCTACGCGATTTTTATTTAACGATCCTCTATATTCCGAAGCGAGACTAAAGTTAGAATCAAAATAACGGAACTTACGGTTTAATAAATTTATCTATTATTCGTGCCACGAGTGTGACTCGTCGTTGTAAGCCAAAGGGTTAATTAGATTCAACTATTAGGCATGAAAAATAACTCGGTGTTTTCTTTGTAAAAACGAAATTCGATGCACGTTTATGAGAAATTAATCGTTGAAATATTTGGTGCCAGAAAAAAATCGCGCGATTCGTTTAGGAAAGATGAATACGAATTTAAATTAAATTAAGTTTCTTTTAGGTATTTTGCAAAGACAGTATATCACGATTGTTATATTAGCTTTGGGAGATTTTGTTCGTTTCGTATTTCCTTAAATTGAATTACACTTTAAGAAGATTCACATTATTCGAATAAATTCGAATATAAATTAAAATTAAATTGCTTATGGATATTTTGCAAATATAGTATAACGATTATTAAATTATCTTCGGAAGATTTTGTCCATTTTGATCTTACTTAAATTAAATTACTCGAATTTTGTACATCTTTTCTTAGTTCAATTTAACTTAGCTGATTAAATTCATTCGAACCAAGACTCAATAATTCCATAAGAAGATTTTGTCCACTTTGTACTTCCTTAGATTGAATTACACTTCGAGAAGATTCGTATTAATCGAATTTCGTGTATCTGTTCTTAGTTTAATTTAACCTGCTTCGAACTGAGGCTGAATAATTGCAGCAAGAAGAATGCAAAGATACAAGGATGTGTTAATAATTTCCATAGCCACTGCAACAATCATATTTAACACTAGGTTTACGGACGTTGCGTGTATAATTCGTCAGACTTCGAGAAAAATACGTGTACTGCGTATAAATATTCGAACGTAGAAAGAGAATCGATTAGAATACATATATTCGTACCATTGTATTAATTAAAGTTAACGTAAAGTAGTGAAATATAATATTTATGGTCTCTATAATTTTAGGTACGAAATCTGAAACGCGTTCCGTAAACCTAGCTTTAACAGAGAAAAGAGTGAACAAATCGGTGCTTATTCGTTTTTGGCCCTCGCGAATTTCTTCAATACAACGCATAAACATAATCGACATGCTTCTTACTTAATTACTTACTTACTTACTTACTTACTTACTGCACCGACACGATTTATACTTCCTACGCGCGTACACAAAGCAGCAGCAGCACACGAGACAATTTCAACCTCGAAATGGCATATGGATGCGGTATTAACGCGCGATCAAAATTTCTACGTTGCTTCATCATGCAGTCGCTCCATAAAAGCTTGACTGCAGCAAATGGGTTAACAGAACCGTCTAACAAAACGTCCACATGTCGAAATATTTACGATTACACAGCGAGTGTTTCGTTTCGCGTTAATTCGATTATTATTATCAGTCGCGGGTAATTCGTAAGTGTATCAGACGTTTGGAAGTATTTCTATGCGCGGGAGAAACGTTCAGATTGAAAAAGGGTATCGTAAGTTCCAAAAGGTTCTCTGGAGCTTCGCTCGTGTATCGTAAATGGAGTTGAGAAGCGTGTTTTACAAGTTTAGTGGACGACGAGCTTTTCTATCGTGGAGGTTTAATTTTTGCAGTGCATTGCTTGAACTCCAACTTAATAGCCGAGCTGCAAAACTACTGAGACTGGTTTTGAGATGGTAGCACAATGATATACCAAGATTGTGAAAATTTGGAGGCTTGCGAGTTTAAAATCTTGGGAATTCGAAGGCTTCGGATTTGGAAGCTAAGATATTCGAAGACTTGGAATTTGGAAGCTTGGAAATTCGACAGCTTAGAGTTTGAAGGCTTAGAAATCTAAGAGTTGCGATATTTAATACTTCGAAAACATGGGAATCCAAAAGCATAGAAATTCGAAGCCTTAAAAGTCTTGAAGCTTAAGAATTTTAACGCTTGAAACTCTAAAGCCTTAGAAATCCATAAGCTTGGAAATTCGAAGGCTTAGAAATGTAAAAGCTTAGAAATTCGAAAGCTTAGAAATTCATAAGCTTGGAAATTCGATGCCTTAGAAATCTAATAGCTTGGAAATTCGAAAGCTTTGAAATCCATAAGCTTGGAAATTCGAAGGCTTAGAAATCCATAAGTTTGGGAATTCGAAGCTTTAGAAATCTAAAAGCTTAGAAATCCATAAGCTTGGAAATTGCAAGCCTTAGAAATCCATAAGCTTGGAAATTCGAAGGCTTAGAAATCCAAAGCCTTGGAAATTCTCGAAGCCTTAGAAATCTAATAGCTTGGAAATGCAAAGGCTTAGAAATCCATAAGCTTAGAAATTCGAGGGTTAAGAAATTCATAAGCTTGGAAATTCGAAGGCTTAGAAATCCATAAGTTTGGGAATTCGAAGCCTTGGAAATCTAAAAGCTTAGAAATCCATAAGCTTGGAAATTGCAAGCCTTAGAAATCCATAAGCTTGGAAATTCGAAGGCTTAGAAATCCAAAGCCTTGGAAATTCTCGAAGCCTTAGAAATCTAATAGCTTGGAAATGCAAAGGCTTAGAAATCCATAAGCTTAGAAATTCGAGGGTTAAGAAATTCATAAGCTTGGAAATTCGAAGTCTTAGAAATCCATAAGTTTGGGAATTCGAAGCCTTGGAAATCTAAAAGCTTAGAAATCCATAAGCTTGGAAATTGCAAGCCTTAGAAATCCATAAGCTTGGAAATTCGAAGGCTTAGAAATCCAAAGCCTTGGAAATTCTCGAAGCCTTAGAAATCTAATAGCTTGGAAATTCAAAGGCTTAGAAATCCATAAGCTTAGAAATTCAAGGGCTAAGAAATTCATAAGTTTGGAATTCGAAGTCTTAGAAATCCGTAAGCTTAGAAATCCATAGGCTTAGAAATTCGAGGGTTAAGAAATTCATAAGCTTGGAAATTCGAAGCCTTAGAAATCCATAAGCTTGGAAATTCGAAGGCTTAGAAATCCAAAGCCTTGGAAATTCTCGAAGCCTCAGAAATCTAATAGCTTGGAAATTCAAAGGCTTAGAAATCCATAAGCTTAGAAATTCAAGGGCTAAGAAATTCATAAGCTTGGAATTCGAAGCCTTAGAAATCCATAAGCTCGAAAATTCAAAGTCCTGAAAATCGCCTTGTTTTCTAAATACATTTCCGCTGGCGAATAGCTTTGCAAAGCCACGTTGCCACTGAACGTGTTAAACGAAGCTTACGAACACCTCGACGTTACACGTGCGAAGCTTTTCTCGTATCGCTATAAGAAGCCGGCATTTTCGGGGGTTAAGTGCAATTTCCTCTGTCCCCCGCAGGAGAACTTTATCAACGTCGGCTTCCTCAGGCTGTTTCGTGCCGCCAGGCTCATCAAACTACTCAGGCAGGGCTACACGATACGAATTTTGCTCTGGACCTTTGTACAATCCTTCAAAGTAAGTCAACAAACGCTATTCTATATTTTCTCACGCCGGTGAATGAATCATTCATACGAATGCGTAAACGTCCACGGTCTACTCGTAATCTCACCCAACGAAGAAGATTAACTACGTTCCCTATTGGAACAGATCCTAATACAGCGTTTTCCTTTCGCAGGCTCTGCCTTACGTTTGTCTGCTCATAGCGATGCTGTTTTTCATCTACGCGATCATCGGTATGCAGGTACGTATTTCTGCGTCGAAGTAAATAACTCCTCTGTCGTGATTAATCCGCGATTGGTACGGAGGATAATGATTACGATCTGAATCGAGGGTTTCCAATGCGTGCGCGGAAAAAAAGGAAAGAAATAAAGAATGGCCATTGGAAGCGGCTCAGTTGGGGTAAAGGGAACGGGTGATACTGAATATTTACAGGAACAGAACACGTTAAACGATTCTCGGTTGCGATCGAGGCCCGATTAGTGACCATGAAATTCCGTTGTCAGGTCTTTGGAAATATAGCGAACGATCCAGGAACAGCGATCGATGATCACAACAACTTTCAGTCCTTCTTCGCCGGTCTTATGTTGCTTTTTCGGTGAGTCGAGCAGCTGAACCGAAGCAATCTTTCAAAGTTTTTTTTCTTCCCCCGGGCCAAGCGAACTTTTGTCAACCAGAGAGCTACCGATCCGTCAACCAACCCTTTCCTTTAACCCTTTCGGTGCTAAGTACGTTTGGAAGATGGGCAGATTTCTGCATTCAATTGCGCGCGATTTTTACACTCCGTGCAGTGAAATCCGGTAAAAGATTTCCGCGATTTTCGTTGCAGTAGATAATCGTAATATTCGTGTGTAATATTTGTAGCATATACAGTATTTAATATAACATTTACACTATATATATTATTTAATACAATGTTTACACTATATATATTATTTAATATAATATTTCCACCATATATATTATTTAATACAATATTTACACTATATATGTTATTCAATACAATATTTACACTATATATATATAAATATATATATTACTTAATATAATTCTTATAGTATATACAGTACTTAATATAATATTCACACATCATTTACATATTACTTAATATAATTCTTATAGTATATACAGTACTTAATATAATATTTACACATCATTTACATATTATTTAATACGATACTTATAGTAGATACAGTATTTAATACACTATTTGCAATATACAGAATATTCAATAACCGCAAATATTTTTGGCGACGAGTAAACGTTTGCGTCGCGTGCACTGCGCATTCCTTCGATCATAATTTACGCATCGCTTTCTTTCGCGCAACTAAGCGCGCTTCGATCGTCGACAATTCTATCGTTGAGAAAGTCGCGTAACACTGAAAGGGTTAATCGTAGAATGAATCGCGATCGATGTATCATTTGCAGAGGAACGCGTGACAGAATTGAAAAGGAAAGAGACGCGAAGGATCGGTAGCGATTAACCATAATGGTAGAGTACTGGGCTGTTGGCATGAGGTTTAACGAAACTAAGCTGCTCGACGTGTCAGTCTTTGTTGTGATTCAACCCTGCAATTAGACATCCCTCTAGACAGTTGTTCCATAGAGATGCTTGCCCTAGATTGTTCCAGTTGCTCGCGTTACGCCGATACTCGAGGGAGAAAGCAACATTTCTTACGCCAGCGCGGAAACTAAAAATCACAGTTCGATATTCAATTTCATCGCTGATGAAATTTCATACCCCGTGAATCGTAATAGAACAAGTGTGACTTGTTATTGCGGACCAAGGATTAACGTTACTAGATTTAACACCAGAACTACCGATGATTATAGAGTACACTTTCTCGTACCGAATGAATAAAAATGGTGAACAGTTGCGTAAACGTACGTAAACGAAGTGTAATAGATCTTCGTTTATATTCTGTACGGATTAATGTTCATTATACGTCGCATTGAAACACGAGACGTTCGAAGAAATGCACCGCTGTAAGTTTACATCAATTTTATGGTCAATTCGTAACCAGTCGTTTCGACTGGTTTGGTAGTTCTAGTGTTAAGTATCCGTTTCCACCTCGAAGATAATTATAAATCTCTTCCAACGAAACAAATTCGAACAGGTGCATAAAATCAGCAGCAGCTCGTTGAGCCGCATAAAATCGGTTATTTTGTGTACAAAACTATAGCGAATGTAAAAATTCTAGGAAGGATTCTCCCTCGAAGAAATCGGCTATCGACGCGAAGACGAAAAAAAAAGTAAAGAATCGCGTAGCTGGTAATTAATTGTGGTGGATGCGTATTATTATTAGAGGGTAGATTGACACTGTCGCCATTTCACACTGCGTTACTACTTAAACTCGTCCGTCCAAGAAAAGAAACGACAAACGCGGCGGAGTCGCCGCGTGGATTCGCGACTCGATCGGAAATCCGATTGAAATCGAAAGGAGAGAGAGAAAAAAAAGTTGTCCTTGCTAATGCCGTGCTCGCCCTTTGGCCGCGGCCATTTTTCTTTCTGTCGGTCTCAGGTGTTCGGTAACATCGCTCTGGACGCGGAAACTTCTATTACCAAGCACAACAATTTCCAAAGCTTCATTCAAGGTCTGATGTTGCTTTTTCGGTAAGTAGCGTCACGAACCGTACGATTGACAAAAAAAAAAAAAAATAAAAAAAAAACAATCGTTCACAAAGAGCAGCGGCTGTGTTTACGTTCTTTTTCCGTTTCTTTTCTCTTCGTCGATGTTTTCTATTCCTTTTTTCTTTCTTTCTTTCTTTGCCAAAAAAAAAAAGAGCACTGCGCTAAGATATTTATTACACGCAAATTATTGTATCGAACCGTCGGAGGAACTTCGGTTGACGAGCAACTTAATTCTCAGTGGACGAATTTTGCAGAATAAAGAGGTGATCAGATTTATCGTTTTTTTTTTTTGGTTTCGATGTCAGCAAGATAGATAGATAGAGAGATAGAAAGAGAGATGTTTAATAACAATTTACTAACACACAAAACACGAACGGGCTAAGATACGCCTATCGCGTACAAGTACGAACTAACACGTAGAGCTCAGAGTAATCGAGTAGAGAATTGAGTTACTGAAGTTACAGTATTCCGCTTTTGGTGTTGCATTCGATTAACCAGCGATCCGATTCTCCACGCATGATCCATAATCGATACTGTGTTCGATAAAAAAGAAACAAAAAAAAAAAGAAAAAAAATAAAGAAAACGATCCTTTCCCGTAAATTCGAGTATTCAGTGAAACATATTTTGTTCTGTCGTGCGTAATACTTGAAATTAACCAGCAATTTGTTCGTAGTACGTATCGAAGTATACAAAGTTTGCAACGAGTTTCTTTCCATTTTTATTTCTCTTTGCGAATGCAAAAGTTTCTATATTCTTCTTGTTGCAATAGATATTGAAAATATCGCTTACACTTTGCAAAGATGATCTATTAAATCTTCGTCTTAGATTCGCTTTCAATCCGTTGAAAGATAAGCTGTAAACAATAGGTAAAATAGCTGAGATAAAATAGTTAATGGAATAAATTGTGTAAAGTGGCTACGAAAAATATTTGCACACTACTGTATTTTTAAATTTAATGTCTACTTGAGTGAATTCAACTGCGTTACGTTTGCTATCGTTTAATAGATGCAGTCTTGTAACAGTGTTATTAAATGATACAAAATTTAATGTGAATTAACTTAACTAAGTTGTACTATTCCTGGCAACAATTATTAGCTACGTTCAACTATGTATATCCAATTTTGTCTCATTAAAATTAGTAAAATTGATCATAAAAATTATATAATCTAACAACGATGCATTTTTTGTAGAATATCTCATGTTTTGCCGTACAAAATATAAAGAAGATTTATTACACTTCAATTACGTACGTTTTGCAACTATCCGGCATTTTTATTTATTCGATACAAGAAACTACATTCCAATAATCGGTAATTCTAGCGTTAAATACTCTTAGCCAATACGTTAGATACGATAAATGTGCCAAATACTTTTCGTAGTCACTGCATAAATATAACAGTAATGGAAACTTTTGCATATTTCTAATAGAAGCTCCCATTTACGTCCAAAGTATCACGCTTCGAGTTGAGTAACTTGCATGCAGTTCGAAGAACGCTTCAACCAACGACTCTTGCAATTATTTCCACAATTTCCTGCGGAAACAAGGAGATATAAAACTTTACAGCCGGTTAATTATTATTAACCCTTTCGCCAGTGGCACGTCGAAACCAAAGACTAAAAGCGTAGGCAAAGATAACGTTTATTAATATAAAAATGATATTGGCAGAAATATTTGGATTAACGTGTACCGAAATATCGACGTACGAATGATTGCAGAAATTATATTTCCTTAAAGAAGAAATATACACATGCTTGTAGATGTATATAGACGTCCATGGTAGCGAAAGGGTTAATAAAGGAATAATCTGTGTACCATGAAAGCAAAGATTTCCCTTTCAAAAGCAACTTAACGCAAGGTTTATGGACATTACGCGGATAATTTGACAGACTTCCGGAAAAATACGTAATACCGCATATAAATATTCGAACGTAGAAGCGTGAGGATGAAGAGAATCACGTAGAATACATATTCATACCATTGTATTACGTAAAGTTAACAATAATGTACTGAAAACTAATATTTACGGTCTCTACAATTTTATATACGAAATCTGAACGAAGTCAACGTGACGAGTTCCGTAAACCTAGTATTGTGTTAATTATGAAAAGAACCCGATTGCTTTCCGAATCTTCGAGAAAAAGGGTGCAAACTAACAAAAGGAAAACAGGAATGAATAATTGCAACGGTTGTTTCTGCGTTTCAGCGCAAAATTCCATTACTACTACTACTATTACTACTATAAACAATACGATATGAATATTAATATTAAATGTCGCAATTGCGGTGGAAATACGAGTTAACACCGATTCTGTTTGGGATGCAACTCGATCAGATGCGCGACCGGCGAAGCATGGCCGAATATTATGCTGTCCTGCGTGAAAGGGCGCGCCTGCGACGTGAAAGCGGGTAAACAAGAACCCGGTGGCTGCGGTTCGAACATCGCGTACGCGTACTTCGTCTCGTTCATCTTCTTCTGCTCGTTCCTGATGCTGAATCTGTTCGTGGCCGTCATCATGGACAATTTCGATTATCTAACGAGGGACTCGTCTATATTGGGCGCCCATCACTTGGACGAGTTCGTGAGGATTTGGGCGGAATACGATCCGAACGCCACGGGGAAGATCCATTACACGGAGATGTACGACATGTTGAAAAACATGGACCCGCCGTTGGGGTTTGGCAACAAGTGTCCGAACAGGCTAGCCTACAAGAAGTTGATCAGGATGAACATGCCCGTGGACGTGGACTTGAAGGTGAACTTCACTACGACGCTGTTCGCCCTGATTCGCGAGAACTTGAACATCAAAGTGAGAAACGGTGAGTAACTCGGTATCTTTGTACTTTTGGGTTTCCAGTTACGTGGCTTATATGTTTATTTATTTATTTCTTTACGGGTTTCAATCCCCGCGCACGTTAACGTCATATAAACAAGATGTAAAAGAAAAATGTATCTTACAAGCTAAATAAGAAACGCGAAATTACCGGATTGACGTTTTACAGAGCGTATAACAGACGCATACGTTAGTAGTAGTCCTATTTTACTTAAGCAAATTGTAATAATCTGACACATTGTTATTTACGTTCCGTAAGAAGGCGGAATAAAATGGAGGAAAAGTCTACTCGATGACAAAATCTGTTTACAATCATATTCTATTACTATTAATCTATTACAATTTATATTAATCTATTATAATCTATAATAACAATTATGTTATGCGATTTATGCAGCTATAAGAATCGTATAGCGTAGAGTGGAACTCCTGAAGTATCATGCTAATAATGGTTTCTTCTAGCTAGTCTAAGCGTGGTTAGATATATTTTAGAAATTATTTCTAGAGATACGACGTTTGCCTTACAACCATACAAATATGTTCTCATAATTATGAAAGTATGCTAAGTCAAAATTTAAATTTAATTTCTCTAGTCACGATAGCTGCGTAAGATGTTTCTTCATTTTTATTAATCAAGACTGACAAGATTCTAAATTAACCCGTTGCCTTACGAATTTTTTAAAGATCGTACCTTGTAGCGTCAACTATTTATTATTATAATGTTCCATTGCATGCGAAACACCGAACTATTATACGTAACGTATACTTGATAATCATTAAGCTCATGAACTAAAATTATCGTCGCGGTTAAAACTAAAGTTTATTGCAAATGCAGTGCATTTTTGTTGCGTTTATAGCACAATATATATACCACGAGCGAGTCTCGTTATTATAAGGCAAGGCTTTAAAATGTTACATAATATAAAAATATTTTTTAATTCATTCAAATGTACACCTTTGAATATTGAAAGAAGAAACAAGAAATATACGACTTAGATCGGTTTCATAATTATGGGCAAATATATAATAAATGAAGTAAAGGTATTCATCATTGTAATGAGAGTTAATAATGAAATATTGTTAATGAAACGTTAGTGTTGGAAAAATAGGAGAGATTAGAACGATACAGCCTAAACAGAGCATCGTAAAGTGTTAACGTTATCATTGTTATTATTATTAACAGCGAACGAGAGGAATCAAGCGAACGAGGAGCTAAGAGACACCATCAGAAGCATTTGGCCTCTGCAGGCAAAAAAGATGTTGGACCTTTTGATACCTAGGAACGAAGGTAACGATTCCACCACCCCGCCCCGAATATTCGCGATCCTGTTCCGTTGAGGAAGCGAAACGCTGAAGAATCCGCGTGACGATCTCTGTTTTAGAAATAGGCAGAGGTAAGATGACCGTTGGTAAGATATACGTCTGCCTTCTGATACTCGAAAGTTGGAGGACGACCAAGTTCGGTCAGATAGAACCAGCCGTGCAGGTGAGTTTTCCCTTGCCCGTAACTCGAGTCTCGTACGAAAAATCGAAGCCCCTAGCGATATTTCCCTATTCAAACAAGAAACCTCCGCCTCGCATTCCTACAACTCGTTTGCCGCCATTTTCAATCGTCCTACTCCGGATTTATCGTCTGCCAAATTGTTAATTCGCGTCGCTGATAACGATAGCGAATTGTTTAATTATAGTCGAGGAATTGGAGATTCCAAAAATCCACAAATTTAGAATCTTAACGAGTTTTGTCTTGCAAACGCCCAAAGATTAAAATTTCTAAAGAGTAAATTCCGTGTTGTGAATCTTCAAATTTAGGATCTCAATGGATTTTAAGAATCGGGATTTTGGAGTGCACCGAAGTTTAGGGTGGCAAAGTTTAGGAGGCAGACGAGTGCAATGGGAATCCAGGCGAGGAATTCAAAGTTCGAAATGGATGTTTGTCGTTGGCTTCTTCGTGGTAGGATTTCACACATGGCCGGTGTGAAAATCACGTTTCGAAATATAGAGACTTTTTCCCCGAATAAAGACTCCAAGTAGCTTCTTGATCACCCAAACACGAAAGCTTAGTATCGCAGACGGTTTGCAATTGCGGAAATTTCAAATTACCACTTCTCGCTATCGAGAAGAGGAAGAAGAAGGAAAAGAAAAAAGTAAAGTATCGCTAAATAAAGATTGGGAAAAAAATAATTGTAGGCGCGATTCTAAGCTTCCATCCCGTGTCCCAATATTCTGACGCTATATTACTGTGTGCTCAGTAGTGCTGAGAGTTTTTCAAACATTCATATGTATTTGAACGAGTAACAAAGGTTCGATACTTTTTTTCGCCCGCGTTCCTTATCCCAGCGTGTTTTCCACTTTAACCCTTTCGCTGCTGTCGAGAAATGTGTCGGTGTTTTTATCGCAAAACGCGTGAAACATTTTCCCGTCTAAAGAATGGAATGAAACCAGGAGAAGAAAATGAATTAATGTATAATCAAGATTAGTATTTACTGTATTATTTAGATAATTAAATAAATAGCAGCGAAAGGGTTAATAAATATGTGAAGTTAATCGAAGATTCGGTTTTGGCGTATGCGGAATTGTTGATTAAAGGTTGAATTAATTTTTCGTTGGGGTAACGAATGGGCATAATTAGTTAACTATTAAGAACAAGAAAGACGTTCAATCTCTGTCTGTTCAGTTGAATTAGCCGAGTCAATATGTGTAGAAGCAGTTCGATGTCACCCCTCCTGAACGTCACGATTCAAATTTGATGCAACTGATTATTAACGTAGATCGTCCCGAGTCGATACATTGATCGCTATTCTTTTATCAGAAGTAAAGTTCGAATGATTCGGAAATCAAAAGCTTGGAAGTTTCAGGGATCTGAAATACGGAAGCTTGGAAATTTCGGGAATTAAAAGTTCATGAAAGCTTGAAAATTCCTAGGCTTAGAAAATGCAAAACTTTGGCAATTTCATAGCTAGGAAATTCGAAGATTTAGACATTCGAAAGTTTAGAAAATCAGAGGCTTGCAAATTCGAAGACTTGGAAATTTCTCAAAGCTTAGAAATCGCGAAGATTGGAAAGTCGATGGTTGCAATTGGAAATTCAAAGGCTAGGGAATTTTAAAGCTCGCAAATCCAGAAGCTTAGAAATTGAATGGCTTGGAAATTCCAAGGATCAGAGATACAAAAGCTTGGAACTTTGCAGCTTTGGAAATTCCAAAGTTGAAACATTCGAAAGCTTGGAAGCTTGAAGCTTTGAAAACTCCGAGATTTAGAAATCTGAACGCTTGGAAAATGAATGATTCGGGAATATAATCGCTTAGAAAATGAACGACTCGGAAATCTGATGGCTTGGGAATCCAAATGCTTGGAATTTAAAAACTCAAACATTCGAAGACGACGAGATAATCACTTAAAAATACGAATGAATCGTTACTTGTGCGCAATGTATCGACACGAAGAGGGACTTACACATAGAAAACTAGGACGATATATTAATTTTTGAATGAGTTACAATTAGAATATTAGAGAAGAATCTATATGTGTTGAATTTATATACGTGTTTCCATTAAAGAGTCATAGAAAGAGAGTACGACAACGAGGTTTGAACCTTCGAATTATTCATAAATAGAATAATTATGTTGTCATTATTATTATTATAATTATTATCATCCTTCTTATTGTTACTATTATTCTTATTCCTCTTATTATTATGATTATCGTTATTATTGTGAGATTTAGTGTAGGATAGTACAATTTTAAACTGTGCAATTGTGCCACAGATTATATATATATATATATCTATATAAATTGTTATTATTATTATTATTATTACTTTTATATATATATATATATATATTATATATATTATATATGTATACTTGTATACCCAGACAAGAGGATGTTCACGCAGCTCTCAATCATCTCTTTGTGTCTTTTCTCTTTGTTTTACAGAACGATAACGATCTTATCGATAACGATAATGCTGGGCAAAGTCCTGCAGCCCAGGCGGTAGTACTTACTTTTTCTCTTACTTATTATCATCTTAATACGGTCTTTTCGTTCCATTTTTTCTTTGTACATTTATTCCACATTTCTTTCACTAACACCTTATCAACCGTTCACTGCAAACTACGTCGCCGCTTAACTTTCGTTCTGTTATTAGTTATTAACACAATTCATGCATTGCAAACGCTGCAAATTGCAAAGGTTGGAAATCGGAAGACTTACAAAATGTACAGGTTGCAAATTGTAAAGCTTGGAAATTGGAAGACTTGGAAATTGAAAGATTTGCAAATTGCAAAGCTTGGAAATTGGAAGACTTGAAAATTGCAAAGCTTGAGATTTGCAAAGCTTGGAAATTGCAAAGCTCGGAAATTGTAATGCTTGGCAATTGCAAAGCTTGGAAATTACAAGATTTGCAAATCGCAAAGCCTACAAATTACAAGATTTGCAAATTGCAAAGCTTGCAAATTGGAAGACTTGAAAATTGCAAAGCTTGGAAATTGCAAAACTTGGAAATTGCCAAGCTCGGAAATTG
Source organism: Eucera pruinosa (assembly GCA_028830335.1). Lineage (NCBI taxonomy): Eukaryota > Metazoa > Arthropoda > Insecta > Hymenoptera > Apidae > Eucera > Eucera pruinosa. The sequence continues at coordinate 18,896,468 of JAMYCR010000007.1, forward strand.
TAATGCTTGGAAATTGCAAAGCTTGAGAATTGCAAAGCTTGGAAATTACAAGACTTGCAAATTGCAAAGCTTACAAATTACAAGACTTGCGAATCGCAAAGCTTACAAATTACAAGGTATACAAATCGCAAATGTTGGAAATTGAAAGACTTACAAAACGCACAGGTTGGAAATTGTAAAGGTTGGAAATTGGAAGACTTGGAAATGGCAAAGCTTGCAAATTGGAAGACTTGGAAATTGCAAAGCTAGTAAATTGCAAAGCTTACAAATTACAAGGTTTACAATTCGCAAAGCTTAGAAATTGGAAGACTTGCAAATTGCATAGCTTGGAAATTGCAAAGCTTGGAAATTACAAGACTCGCAAATTGCATAGCTTGGAAATTGCAAAGCTTGGAAATTACAAGACTCGCAAATTGCATAGCTTGGAAATTGCAAAGCTTGGAAATTACAAGACTTGCAAATTGCAAAGCTAGTAAATTGCAAAGCTCACAAATTGCAAAGCTGGTAAATTGTAACGCTATTAAATTGCAAAGCTTACAAATTACAAAGCTTACAAAAAGCAAACCTTATAAATTTCAATCCTTATAAATTGCAAAGCTTACAAATTACAAAGCTTACAAATTGCAAAGCTTACAAATTGCAAAGCTTACAAATTGTAAGGCTTGAAAATGACAAATCTTATAAATTGCAAAGTTTGCAAATTGCAAAGCTTACGAATTGCAAAGCTCACAAGTTGCAAAGCTTACGAATTGCAAAGCTCACAAGTTGCAAAAGCTTACAAATTGCAAAGCTTGCTAAAAGCAAAGCTTGTAAATCGAAAGACTTGCAACTTCTAAAGCTTGGAAATCGAAATGTTCGTTGATTCGAAATGCTGGAAACTTGAAAACTCAGGCGAACAGTTTGCAGCGGAACAATCTACATGTTTTTTGTACATAATATCCTTTCCGTTTGTTTTATATCTCGATCACGAACTCATGCAGAGACACAGTAGCCTATCGTGTAAATGTAAAATATTGTCGTGTAAATATGGTATAACACTGTCGTGTAAATACTATACAAAGGGTTATCGGCGTAAAGAAATTTTGATTTCCATCGATTCGCCATAGTATTTGACTTTTTGTAATTTAGCAACCGGCAGTTGTATCTCTGCTCCTTTTTTTATCTCTGTACTTACACGTTTCTTTCTGTGCATTTGCACACACACACACACACACACACACACATGCATACACACAGAAACACATTGCGTGTGAATCCACAAACACACACACACATTCGCACAACTATTTCGAACACTTGTACTTACATTTTCATTGGAGTTTCGTTCCTTTCACATCGTAGACGTCTATTCTTTCCGCAACTTTCTCACTGTCACTGAATCACTGATCATTGAAGAGAAACGCAGCTGCAATTGACATTGTAGACTTTTTTCTTAATTACTTTCCATAAAACAAGAGGCTTATGAGGGAGAAAAGAGTAGTCAATTTTATTTTAGTTTACTTTAATAGTGACTCATATTTGGACCAAACTTTCGATCAATTTTCTTTCAAAATTTTGACTTTTATTTTAAATTAGTAAATCGTGGCAAACATTTCTTTCGATCGATGTATTTTAATTCTACGACGGAAAGCTGCCGTGTTATAATTGCTAACTATACAATTTTAGAGACGTATTTAATGTTCCATTCGAGTCGCGATATCCACTATCTTCGAGACTTAATTATCCTGAGAATACTATACGCAAAATAATCGTACAACAATGGTGTTATTCGATGAATTTCGTAAGATGTGTTCTTTTCGTTGATAAGACGAGCACAAACGATGATCACTTTTACATCGGCGTACAAAAGTTTAAGTCGCTTGAACAGATTCGATACTAAACGCTAAATTAACCCTTTGCACTCCAAGACTATTTTAATAATATAATCTATCGGTAACTTTAACATATTTTTCTGGCTCTTGTAAGAAAGTAAAGTATTATTTCGTATTTTGGAAAGAGGAAGAGTTGCTTTTAATTTGCTCTGTTTTAAAAGAAATGAAGATTGAGTTAGCGGAAATAAATAGAAACCATAAATCTTGACTTTCGAGAAAATCTATATATTTCGCCGTAGCGACGCCAATTGAGTGCAAAGGGTTAAAATTGCTAGCCCATATTTCGACCAACTTCTCTAAGAAAGTTTAAGGAATTCTCGCCCAATTGTTAACAACGATGTTTATTAAAAATGCCACGTGCACGTTTGTGGTTTAAATACCAACACGTTTATGAAATACTAGAAACGATTTGGAGGGGGAAATTTTCATTGGGAAACTGGAGAGAAAATCATTGCTTATCGAATAGGAATTTACGATTAGTAATTTATACGTTTACGAAGCCCTAGAAATGATTTCGATGGGGAAACTTTCGATGGAAAACTGGAAAGGAAATTATTACGTATCGAACGAGAATTTAGTAATTTACACGTTTATAAAATTATCTATATAAGAATAAAAATAATTACATAAGAAAAGGGTCGATAGAAATGATGTAGAATGAGAAATTTTCGATGGAAAACTGGAGAAACTTATTAAGTATTGAATAGCAATTTAGCAATTTATCTCTGTTCGAATTTGAGATCAGCTTTTAAATCCAGTAGAATATAAAAAAAAAAAATAAAAGCAATTGCAGTTGCGTCGAACACGAGAAATCTCACAAATCACACACTGGAACTTTTCTTCTTTCCTAGGCACTTGATATTAATATTAGTGGAAGTACTTTTATAACTAGAGCATCTCTCGAGTTCACACTATATAATATAGAACTCTTAGCAATTTTAGTCTTTCCTTTTAATTACAACAATTTCCTTTCTTAATGGCACGTTTCCTCTTCAAATAATAAGCAACTAGTCTAGGATAATACTTGAATCTAGTCGAACACGTTCAACTTTACGCATTTACATATATATATACATACATTTTTTCACTTTACGTATAATATACATACCTAAAGGCAAAAAGAAATCGATCACGAATAGGAGAGATTATGGAAGTAGTTAATAATAATTGATAAAGATGCACGATGCGTAAAGTTGCAACTTGTTGCGAGTTTTTTTAGTGGTGGTGTCGATGTCACGTGGGGGTCGTTAGCACGTGTTCCCACGTGAATCGGCTCTTTGCCCTCTCCCGAGAACACGATAATAGCTGTGTGTAAGTAAATTACCTAGTACATCGAACCTCATAGAACGAATTTGCTCGAGAAAGTCAAAAACACCGGAGAGAAAGAAAGAAAAAAAAAGAAACGATTTGATCCGCCTTTTGCCTCGAGTAAATCGCTCCATTCTCATTAGGATATCATTTTTAGAATAGCGCTCACCAATCCTTCGATTAATCTAGATCGATAGTTCTCCAAAGCCCCCATGTCTTTGATCTTGATTCGATTTAGTGTCCGACATAGACGATCTTAGATCGAGCATATTAGAAATAATTACTTACTATTACGTCTCTTTTCGTTTCCATGTTCCTTGAGAGCGACTTGTTCTTGTTTATATCGAACTTTTTGCTGCAACTCTTTCACGACTATCTTTCCTACTTTTTTTTCCTTTTTTATTATTATTATTATTATTATGTGTCTTTGGTTTATTCCCCTATGAGAGCTCACGAACGTAGAAATGTCGGGGAAGTCACGATTGATTTTGGAAATGTTGGGAATTCGATGGCTTCGAAAGTTGAACTAAAAAGTTGGAAATCCGACAGCTTAGAGCTTTGAAGCCTCGGGAATTTTGTGGCTTGGAAATCTGTGAGGAAGAAAATCTAAACTCTGAAACTTTGCAGATTTCGTGAAGCTTGGAAATTGAAAAGCTTTGGAATCTAAAAGCTTGGAGATTTAATCGATTGGATATCTAAAAGCTTAGAACTTTAAAAGCTTGGAAATTTCGTAACTTGGTGTTCAGAAGCTTAGAAATCAAAAAATCTGTAAATTTAATCGCCTAGAAGTCCAGAAGCTTAGAACTTTGAATGCTTGGAAATTTTGTGGCTTGGAATTCCGAAGCTTGGAAATTGACCAGCTTAAAAATTCAAGCAGCTGAAAATTTGCAAGCAATTTAATTGTTTGGAGATCTAAAAGCTTAGAACTTTGAAGGCTTGGCATTCGAATGCTTAGAAATTGAACGTATTGAAATCCCAGAAACTGGAAAATTTGAAGACCTGGATATTTAATCGTTCGGAATTCGAAAGCTTGAAAGTGCAGAAACTTAGAATTTTTAAGGCCTGGAAATTTCGTAGCTTGAAAATTGAAAACCTTATAATTGCATAGCTTGGAAATTCGAAATGCTAGAAATTGAATGCGATGAAATTCGAAAGCCTAGAAATTCGAGGACGTAAACATCTAAAAAGCTTAAAAATTCGAATGCTTCGGAATTGCAAATCTTATTGATCCGAAAGCTTGAAAATTTGATCTGCTAGAAATTCAATACCACGAAATTCTAAAGCCCAGGAATTGGAAAAGCTAGAATCTCGAAACCGTAAAAATCCAAGAAGCTTAAAAATTCGAAGGCTAAGAACTCCAAAAGTTTCTCGAAGATGAAACCGTGGATCTTCGATAAAGTCTAAAGATCGACGTGAGTTCCTCGAGTTAGATTTCCGCCATTCTTGCTAGATGTACTGAATTCCTTTATTTATTCGTTTCTTATTATCGATCTCTGTTACATTCTCTAAAAACAACCAGCGTAGAGTAGAGATTGCTCTTAGAGGATCTACATTGACCACCGTTTATTTCCGTAGACTCGTTGCCTTGCTAGTTCTCTTCCGATGGCTTTATCTTCAAAAACACGATACCTTCTTTCTACAAAACACCGATAACCACACACGTTTGCATTCTGTTACTCTGTGAACACGCGGGCAACAACACCGTCGAAACAACAACGATTAATCGATACACGTTAAGAATTTTTAAGTAGCTAGATTACAAGTCTTTCTACAGAAGATTCGGTGACGGCCTTTTTTTGCGATAACTGGACTAATGCTGTGAACAACCAAATGTTTTTTGTCATCCAGCAAAGATTATTTGCTAGACGATTATGCTAGATGATCGTATCATCGGTGAGAGTGTAGCGATCGAGATACGATCGTTCGAAGCGCGGCAAATATTGTTCGCTGTTGATTAGAGGAAAAATACTTCCGCAAGGAAGAGATTTCCTTTATATTTAATGCGTTCAGTGTCGACTGCGATTGCGAAGATTTTTGGTGGGGAAGCATTCGATAGTTTAGATACATTAAAGCTTAGAAATTTAGGGAAGTAGACATGTAAAGCGTTAGAAATTCAATGCTTTGAAAATTTAGTGTTTTAGAAATTTGAGGGATTAGGAATTCAAAACCTTGCAAATTCCAAAGCTTGGAAATAAAAAGCTTAGAAATTTGGGGGCTTAGGAATTCAATGTCATGCAAATTCCAAGGCTTGAAAATAAAAACCTTAGAAATTTGGGGGTTTAGGAATTCGAAGCCTTGCAATTTCGAAGGCTTGAAAATAAAAAGCTTAGAAATTTGGGGGCTTAAGAATTCCAAGGGTTGGAAATAAAAGTCTTGGAAATTTGGGGGCTTAGGAATTCAAAGCCTTGCAAATTCCAAGGCTTGAAAATAAAAACCTTAGAAATTTGGGGGTTTAGGAATTCGAAGCCTTGCAAATTCGAAGGCTTCGAAACAAAAACCTTAGAAATTTGAGGGCTTGGAAATGTAAACCCCTAGAAAATTCAAAGCTTTGGAAATCCATAGGCTTAGAAATGTAAAACTTGGTAATTCGAAGCTTTAGAAATTCAACGCCATGGGAAATTAATATTTCGCAAATTTGGAGGCGTAGAAATTGAAAACGTTAGAACTTCAATGGCTTGGAAAATGCAACAAACAATTCTACTAACGATAAAAGAACATTCATACTTGCAGAGCCACGTCGACGCTGAACGTATTAAAAAGAAGATCTATTAGTAGTGAAAGTATTTTGGACACTTTGTAATTTAGTGGTATCGTACTGAAAGTATACTTAATGGAAGGTAATTGACAGTAGATGAAAACGTAACGTAGCCAAAATGTGGCGTATATATGTAGGCATGTTAGCAAGTTAACTCGAATAGAAAAAAAAACGTACACTGATTTTCATTTGCGTGTGCCTATGGCATATACGATAATGAAATGGTTAGCTCCCAAATAGTAGATCCCCGTCACGTTTGTTCGTTGTGATTGGCTTGTGTACTGTACTCTATGTTTGTCCACCACTTGTGTTCGCATATGTGTTATTAGTATCTATAAGAACATTTTCGCGAATCGTCGAAAGCTCCTCTTAAACTTGAACACGCGATTAATTCGTGGAGAAAATTGTCGCACAATTTAAATTTGCCCGCAAAATTGCCTACAGAAACACAGTAAAAAATGCATTCAAATATTTAGAGGATGAAGTAAATCTCTATTACAGTCCCATTTCTTTAATTATTCGTTAACTATGCCTAGCCTTGCGTTAATCTTTCATTAATGTACCTGAGTTAATTTTTATAAATTGTATACTTAAATTATACCCCATTATTTAATTGTGGCTGTGAAAATATGAATTCGTATACCAATTCGCAGTGTAGTAATCGTCGTTAAAGAAAATTGACTCTAAGATCGTCTGTTTTTAGTCGACGATGAATATTGTAGCTGGCTACAGTAGAAAGTATCGGAAAATAGTCAGACATAATATACTTAACTCTGTTACGATCTTCAAAGTTTTATTCAATTAAATTGCAACCATTTTTCTTTACAATTGGCGATGGAAATATTGTAGGTGGCCACAGTAGAAAGTATCAGAAAATAGTCAGACGTACTTAACTCTGTTGCGATCTTCACAGCTTCATTAAACTCAATTGCAAACATTTTTCTTTAGAATCGCCGATGAAAATATTATTGTTGGCCACGGTAGAAAGTATCAGACAATAGTCAGACATAATACAGTTTACACTTCAAAGTTTTATTAAACTCAATTGCCACCCTTTCTCTTTAAAGCTGGCCACAGTAGAAAGTATCGGAAAATAGTCAGACATAATGCAGTTTACTCTGTTACGATCATCAAAGTTCTATTCAACTAAATTGCAACTCTTTTTCTTTAGAGTCGGCGATGAAAATATTATAGGTGGCCACAGTAGAAAGTATCGGAAAATAGTCAGACATAATGCAGTTTACTCTGTTACGATCATCAAAGTTTTATTCAACGAAATTGCAACTCTTTTTCTTTAGAGTCGGCGATGAAAATATTATAGGTGGCCACAGTAGAAAGTATCAGGAAATAGTCAGACGTAGTAAACTCTGTTTGCGATCTTCAAAGTTTCATTCAACTCAATCGTAAACTTTTTTTCTTGGGAAATATTCCACACTTCTGAGAATAAAGAAACTTCTTAACCCTTTACTTTACAACACCTAGCCACACATTGATGCAAATTATAGTCCAATTACTATAAAACAGTCTGCACGCGTTACTTTAATTTTAGTTCTAATTGTAACTTCAGTTTGCAACATTGAGCATTTCCAACTACAAATTCTTTAGAAACATTTCAATGTCTCGCATTTTACGCGGTGTAAAACGGTAAATAGTCTTTGAACAATTTGTAAGGCAAGGGAATAAACAAATCTCTGTCTATATAAATACCAATATTACAAATACCGATCACAACTATTTTACATTCGTCTGAAAAGCTACAAAGTGTTCCTTTTTAGAGGAGTATCGACAGTTCGCGTGTCGTGTTGCATGCTTACAACTAACGTTTGCATTTCCACAGTACCGTAAACGTGACGCGTAATTAAGTGTCTCTATTTGCATACGATATTTTACGCTCACTCGTAAACACTTTGACAAAGGGATAATAAAGATAACGATCAACCTACGTACGTAAGAGTATAGCTTTTAACAAACATATACAGGCTTTGCCAGAGTGATCCACCCTCACAGATTTACCATTTTTTTTACCAAAAAAATCTTTCTCGCTATTCGACGTATCCGCGCGCGTTACAAACAAACAGCACGTTTCCTTTTTCCTTTACGAATGCCGAGCTGTTTCCTTTCGTGGTACATTGAAACACGCCAGCCTTCGTAGAAACTTGAAACGTGCCACTTTACCGTAACACGCATCGATACGTACTTTATACGATCAGTTTTCTCTGCACGCACATCGGACAATGGAAAGAAAAAAAAAAAGAAGCGTGTACTCCGTTTAGAGGAGAAGATATCTTTCTTAGCGACACTCTAAAGTGCACTATATATATACAGGTGGGTCTCCTACAACACGGTACCTTTACAACGCGGATTATCTGCAACGCGGTTGGAAAAATGCGGAAACGTTTTCCTACAACAGCGGTACTTTTACCAACGCGGTTTAGGAAATGTGGAACGTTTCCCTACAATGGCACAATTCTACAGTGTATTTTCAAGGAACGTATCCAGCGCGTTGTAGAAGGCTCACCTGTACTCTTTCTCAGCATGGCCTCTATTTTTACAAAAGAATCTCTCTGTCGCCCATTTTTTGATTGCCTACGCGTCCATGCTCTATTCTAACAACGATATATAATCATTCTTTTTCCTTCGAACTCGAATTGCACGCCAAAGAAAGAAAGAAAGAGAGAGAGAGAGAGAGAGAGAGAGAGAAAAGGTAAAAGCGAGGAGAACGAAAGAAAGCCTGTATGTGCCTGTGTACGTATTGTACATACTTACGATATATACCTTTTTTTGGGGTTGATCCTGATCGTCGGAACTTTTCTACGACGATCTTTGCGAACAAAAAAAGCATCCCCCATCAAAATAAGCGAAAGTTATCGATCAGCTCTGATAGTCGGTGTGGTTTCGCACGGTTCGACTTTAGCAATCGGCCTTCCTCAACTGCATACTGGACGTGACGGCGGTAAATCATACCGGAAATAATCACGGGGCCGGAAGTAGGGCGAACAGCCTCGAGCCGGTGGTACGGCCGACACCGGAAACCAAGCTCGATCAGCACAAGGAGCTCATGGAGGAAGACGACGAACGTAGACGTCAGCATAGCATCAGGTACTTCGCACTTAACCCTTTCCTCTACAATAGGAATCACCCGCGTCCGATTAACACAGTCCACAACAAGTATTTCTGATACATATATATATATATGTGACGTTACATCTATTTTGTCGCGTACACCTGCTCACGTTTAAGAAAAACGTTGTTAAATAAAAGAGATCTGTTGAACAATCATATGCACCAAACCGGAATCAGATTTTCACGTTAACGACGTTCCTAAATAGTTAACGAAAGTTACCCAATGCGCGCGTGTCTTGAAGTGGCAGTACGCGGTACGTTTACCCTAACAGTCATTCGGTTTCAAGTACACGCTGTCCATTTTAAATATATTAAAGGGTTAATCCTCTCTTTCGCGTTCGACGAAATTCGTAGTCGTTTCTTTTTTTTAACGAGGTTGCGTTGTTTGCTGTTTGTTGCAGAAATAAAAAGGTGAACTGGAAGATGTCCCACCAGTACGATATACTAGGCAGCAGCGGAGAGAGTAGCCAGGGAGGGGGTGGGTCTGGGGTTGTACCCGTAGTTAACGATGAGGATCGCGCCCCCGAGCTAGAGCCATTGCTGGCTGAGGTGCCCTCCCAGCAGGATCAAAACTACTACTACCACCATCACCATCACGACCAATACTACGATACCGACAATGATCTATACTATGACCATCACCACCACCACCACCACCATCACCATCACCATCATCATCATGCTCACCGACCACCCTCGTACTATCAACACCAGAATACCTACGCACCTCGCTCCTCGATCCGTTATCACAAGGTCTCTCGGCTCGATTCAATTAAAATCCTCCTCTCGATTTCGAATTTAACCACACATACACACACATACACATATACACGCACACACCTACGCTAGCTGACAAAAGGTAAGCAAACGAGCGATCGTTGGCGGATCTTCGAGTATTCTATGTTCTCGCGAGACGCTGGACTGCGTTGAGCTCGGAAATTTGCGTTTCCGGTGGCAAAGGGTTAAACAAGGTTCCTTTGTTCGGTTAACGTTTGGTATTACTTAATCGTTTGACGTTTATAGTATTGGTTACTATTATAAAGTTAATAGTATTTGTAATAGAGATTTTCCAATTAACACGTTGACTGCCAACTACGAGATAACTTGTACACTAGTAGTTTATAAACTCGTGGTTTGGGTTATTGCTTAGAACGCCAACTACGAGTTATCTCGTAGTTTGTTTACTTGGCATATTTGTGCAGCTACGATGAAATTTGTAGTATAATAGTGTAAATATGAATAGATAGCCTCAGGGAGGAGAACAAACGAATCAAGGTTGGCTTATGAGAACAGAAAATTGATTAACAAATGAACAGAAAATATAATTGCGAAGAGAAACAACAAAATTCGTTGCGCTGCAAGACGCTACATAATCGTGCAAAGTTTATTCAAAATCAAAAGCAAAAGAATATTGTTATTGTTGGGTGATAATTTTTAAAACAATCGTGATCACTATGTACTATAATTAGAGTTTTTAATAATATAATATAATATGATTGAATTAAATTGGCTTTTCACACCGGAATCCTGAAAAGTACCGTGGCAGTCAATGTGTTAATATGTCGGTTGAATAGTAATTAGTATATCGTAAGTAATTAATCTCGTTGAACTGTAACTACAATATTTTATTTGTTAATATCAAAATAATCATTTCCAATCAATTCAAATCGTATGCGGAGTCATTTTATTGTAATTCGGGAGGAAGTTGGGTTAAAATACTCGAAATACTCGAATTGCCTGTTTAAAGAATCGGAATGGAAGGTAAAAATTAGAAGCATACGATCACTTTACGTTTGAGTAATTGCACCCTTGAAATTTCTCGCGAATCCCACTGTGACGTACAATTAACGACGCGTTCGAATTCTGTCCAAGTCTACTAATAATAAAACCCAATTTTATTGCCACTCGCACTTCAAATCGTTTATATACTTTCCGTGCGAACTATACAAATAATAAATCTTGTCTCTATTGGCTTATTGGCCGATAGAAAGGAACGGAAAGAAATGCATGCAATGCAGAATACGACAGCAAATCTGATGCTGCAGCTAATTAAACCATAATTCTTTCCAAATGCAAACTTCCGAGCTCCACGCAGCAATTTAGAATATTAAAGATACCAGCAAAGGAAAACATTGCACGCGTTAATAAACAACAAAATATCGTATTTCCAATTGCAATGCTGGTATCCGAGAAGAGAACCGCGACGCGAAGATTCGCAAGCGATTTCTTTGTATTCGAATTTTTGTCAGCGAGTGTATTCTTCCCTCGATCGGTTGCGATACAGAACGAACCAACGAAATCATTGATCGTAGCTGTCGTTAGTCTCGATTAAAGTAAAAGAAACGAAACGAAAAGAAACGAAAGGAAAAGAGAAATAAAGTAGCGATTGTTCGATCATTTCTTTCGAGACAGAGAACGTCTAGATCGCGATAGATCGAGGATACTTTTTGCTTCAATCGGAATAATAATAGATCTTCGTGCTGTTACTATATTTAGTCGAACTGATCGATTGTACATAGAATCTACACGTGCAACGTCACGCTTTCCATAGAATTAGATCGCGAACGCGTTAGAACGGTATTACGTTATCGATCCGCGGAATTAGTTTCAATTGAGAACGTAGAACGCATATATATATATATATACATCCATACATATATACGATTCGTACGATTAGATGAAGAAACGACAAGCACCACACTATCTAGTTTAGATCAATGAGAATCAATGAAATTCCTAATAGACGGACTCCAATGACACCTTTTAGATCGCGGCTATAGAAACTTAGATAGATAGATCCTAGATAGATACGAGTTTTACGAGAGCTCGCGGAAAGCGCGGCTCGGCTCGCGTTTAGAAGGAAACTTTAACGCCGAAACGCCGGTATTCGATTCGTTAAACGTGAAATTATTCTCGGTGTATTCGAGAATCGGGGGATTATTTTTACCACCATTTGTTATCGATATTAGACTGCGGATCTTTTGTGCATTAGTGGCAAATTTAAATTTCTACACGCGTTATTAACGTCATTACATTTCTATACGTTTATAGAAAAATGTGTAAAATATTTCAAGCAAAGTAAAGCAAAGTACAAATTGCGTACAACGTTTCGAGACTCAAACAGATCGTTGAAGTTTTGCCGCATACTAATTTCAAGATCTTAGAGTTTTATCGCATAAACATTCGCAGTCTAATTATTATTGTTAGTGTAAAGAAAGAAAAAGTGGGAAACGGGAAATGAGTCTAGCTTCAAGAGATTTTAGGTCGAGTTTACTTCCATTTACCATGTTAGAGATCATTACTTGTCGACCGTGAAGTTCCCAAATCCGATCGAATCGATCTTGAACACCACACCTTAGCGCATCTGTAAATTTCGGGTTGTTGCCTATAAAATTATCAATTTTGTGCAGCTTAAAGTTCTCTGTAAACAGCGACGAGCATATATTTCTATTCCTTATTAAATTCGATTAAAACACCAATTGAACGCTTAAAGAAATTGCACACGTGAATGCTTAGAGTTTATTAGAAATATAATTAAAATGAAATGAAAGTAGAAATGAAATTCAGGATGGTATTATATACATATATTATACACTTGAATTTACGAGTGCTTCTCTATTTATATGCTCGTCCCTGTTAATAATTAACTGAAAGGGTTAATGCTCCTTTCGCAAGATATTTATTTATCTATTTATATATATAAATATATAATATCCCACTATTGCACAAAATACAAATCACCGATGCGAGAAATAAAATTTAGTTTGTCGATGAACAATTTACCATTCGTTTGAAAAATTCTGCGTAGAAAGTACGAACTTATTCGTTGCCTCTAAATGAAGCGGCCGAAACGATGACAAACTAAGACACAAACAATAACAAATCTAAACATAGAAACAAACGAATCTAAGACTACTGCTTAAGTCTGATATCTATAAAAACGTGCAAAGCACCGGATAAAAGTTACAATGACACCAAATCAATAATCAAACTTTAAGCTGCAATAATATCTAATAGTCACTTGATATGCAACAACTCGACAAAAGGGATTAGAAACGTGATCGTGAAGAAACAAAAACGTGACCGTGAAGTCAGGAAAAAGTTAAACGTGGACGTTTTAGAGAAACCCCACCCTTTTCCCTAGCTGCTTTCGAAAGCCTTGAGATTAAACTCTCGAGAGCAACGAAGCACTCGCGTTCGCCAAGCGACTGCCTCGTTCTCCGTGTGTCTCGTTGTTTGTTATTGAAAAAAAAAAAAAAAAAAAAAAAGAAAATATTCCATGTATGTCCGTGTCCCGGTAAGTAAGAACACACCTGGCGTCGACTCGATCCAAGGAATAAACCTCGGCGAGTAGTGGACACACTCGTTTTCTCTTTCTTCTCTCACAACCCAGCCCCCGAGAAAAGAAAAAAAAAGAAACCTCTCCGCCGAGATAGAGAATTCTGTGCTCGGCAAAGCATGTGCATGAACCGAAAACTCTTTCACTTGCATGATTCTACACACGCGCGTACATGTGCCTGTATTATCGACTTCTATGCTCCTCTATCACAACTCACTTTTCTCTTCTCATCTTCGAGATTGTCTATCGTTTCTTCGGAAATCGGATGAAAATGCTGCAATCGAACTGCAATCAATATCCCCGCGCGAAGTTTCACGCGTCCGGTTCGAAAGCTCGGGACATGTATGTATAATAATAGTAAGGAAATATATTATACGTTTGTACGTTAATAGTATACGATAAGGGAAGCTAAGATTATTGTAGCAACTCTCGTCGAATGTCGGGTTTAATGGAACTTTGCAGACTGCAGAATGTTGCAGAGTTATCCAGAAATATTCGACGGACGAAGAAATTGTTAGAAGATATTCAAAAAGTGAAAATGCAACTTGTATACGTATATACGTGTGTATATACTTAATATGCATACGAATATGCGCATAATATGCATACTAGTATGCGCGTAATATGCATAATATATTGTACGTAAGCTGAAATTTTGTGCTGCTTAAAAAATTCGTCTACTTTCACGTTTCTAAGCTACGTCGCATTATTCTGCATTTATTTAGCATCCATCGTATAGTAATTAATTATAAAATCGCTTACTTTCAAAGTAACGATTGTCAACCTGGTATTCTGCCATAGAAAAAGGGTTAAAAAACCCACAACTTAATCAGGTCTTTTCCCATACGATACGATGAGAAAATTCTAAAATCTGTGACCCTTATTATGAACGATTTAACTTGTGATATTTCTAGTATGTACCGTGATATATTTCATATATTTCATTCTAAAATCTGTGAGCCCTATTGTAAACGATTCAATTTCTACTACTTAATTAACAATAACACTTTTCGTCCACTCTACGAGTTTCTACAAAGTTCCATTAAAGCCAACGCGTCACGAGGATCTGAAAGATCGACGACTGCAGACTCTTGCAAGTAGAATAAATGTACGAATCCCGTTGAGCGATATTAATTGGAAAGCTCGCGCGGGGACTGGCATTTCGGAGGCAAAAGGCGTCTCGAGTTGGAGAAAGATACACGTGTTCGAGGCCGCGAATCGTTAGTAAAAAAAAAAACAAAAAAAACCAAGGCAAAGAACCGGCGACACCCCGACTCTCCTTAAAACTCCTGATTCGCCGAATCAACCTATCGAATCGTTCTCCCCCGCTAACCGACGAGTCTGTTCGTTTAGATGGAGCTTCAGGACGTGGTAGTTAGCGACTCGCGTGCCGGCAGCCTGGAGAGTCTCACCCACGCCGGCAAGAGACTTCATCAACCCGTGCAACCTGTTAGACATCCATCGCGTTCACCAAGTTCAAGGTAAAGGCATCCGTTAGAACGAATATAGGGATAGAATTCGATGTGAACTTTGGAAACTGCTCTGTGTCGATGGCAGAAGACACTCGCCGGACGTGCACGGATCCCAATCGCCTAGGAGGCCTAGGTACGATCATCACAGCCATTATTACCACGAAGGACCAGGATTTAGCGACACGGTTAGCAACGTCGTCGAGATTCAGAGGCACACGCATCATCCACATCCGTCACAGTACAATCACCGGCACAGGATGCGAGGTACAAGACAGCAATGATAATTTCGACGAAGAGAAACACGGTGCAACGATAAGTCCTTTTTACCGAATCGAGCCTACGAATCTCTTTCGTCGGTTAATCCTTAACGTTCGTCGAGGTCTAATCCGTCAACGGTGAGAAGTTAACGATAATTCTAACTCGCGATCAGAGTGGGAAGGTGATCCGACTGTGAAAACTGTAATTAACGAAGCTTTGAACAAGCGTGCGACTGTAAAAAGTGCAACGATGAATCGTGCATTTTCTTTTTCCTTTTTCTTTACGGTTATTTATTCGGATAGTTTAATGAGACGAGAGATTCGTAGTTACGATTCAGACGAAATATGAATGTCGCTATAAATGGTTTACTCGCAAGAGGCAGAAGCTCTGTGTCACTCGATGTAATACGTTTCTTCGTTTTTGTTCTGTTATGCGCCTACAAAGACTATTACGACCAC
This sequence comes from Eucera pruinosa, assembly GCA_028830335.1. Classification (NCBI taxonomy): domain Eukaryota; kingdom Metazoa; phylum Arthropoda; class Insecta; order Hymenoptera; family Apidae; genus Eucera; species Eucera pruinosa. Next base: position 18,912,052 of record JAMYCR010000007.1, read on the forward strand.
TGCGACTATTACGACGATGGTAATTTCTTTCGCAACTCCGTTTCATTCCCTTGTTCCGAAGCAATCTCGTTATACTATTGTTACTCGTTATATACATATATATATATACAATATACTTCGATTTGGCGATCGTGTTTGGCTTTCGCAGATACCTACATTCTGTATACTCAACACCGTCACAGACACACAATTACAGATACAGATTTTTTAGTGCGACGATGGCGAACCTTTTTATCCGCGAGTGCCAACAAATTTGCAAATCTATCGGGTACAAATTTGGGGAAGGAGGAAATTAATAGGAGATTAATTGTGGCAGAATTCTAGCTATCGAGATAAATGCAGTAATAATCAACGCGACGATCTTCGTAGTATTTTCATCCTGTCGCAAAGATGAACTCTTTGAGCAACGATTAGTAGACCGTGGATTTTTGTACGTTCGCAAGAAATTTAGTTGCGGCGAAAATTGCAAAACGAACCGCGATAAGCAAACGTGTATGAAATATGTAAAGTGGCCATTATTGTGTCTAGAAAGCGAGACCAATTTCTACTTAAGCAGCATTATTTTGCTAGCGTTACACGCCGTGGGTTCGCCATCCAAAGATTAGTGCTTTTCTCGCGCAGTGAACAACATTGCACGCAACAGACACTCGATTTACTATTGATCTTTTTCGTTCGTTTTTATCGATCTGTCTTCGTTGCGCAAGAATACGCGAAGAAATTCATTTCGAGCGACTGCCGGTTCTACGCAACCACGCTTATTATTACTTCCGGAAGTCTGTTCTTTAATTTATACGGAACTCTCTATCTATATATGTGCACGAGATAGACACACACGCTTTCGATATTCGAGCACTATTGCGCACACCGAAAACGAGCACTTTGTTCCTTAGAATCTAGAACACGAGTAGCGTTCGATATATCCAACACCGTAGAAAACTATTGAAATTCGTAGTAAATGCACGTGGAGGAGTCTAAGATCTTTTTGATGTAGTTTAGAGACGTAGCATGCGGCATGTTGATCGACGCAGAAATCCCGTTGCACCTCTGTTCGACGATCGATTAGACGATTAATTAGACGTTTACCGGTGACTCGAGACTCGGACTTTAGTTTCGTTCCAGTAATTCGTTCGATTGGATAACTGTAGCGGCTATTAGAAATGTTGGCACTTAGTGCGGTTATTTTATTGGGATTAAATACGGCATATTTGAAGGAGAAAGAAAATGGGTTCGACTTGGAGATAAACGAATGTACTAAGTTTGAGTTTTATCCGTGGTTTAGTTTCTTCCGTTATCCCTGTCGCTTCTTATTAAAGCAGTTGACGGTTTATTAATAGAAGGCTGTGGATCTTTATCCATTTATCGTGAAACTTAAAAGTATAAGAATGATATCAGACGTGATTAAACTACCTCGTACAAATTTCTTATTCGACGATATCTCGTATTTTCTTTGTATTTGCGATACAATCCCAATCGATTCACATTACCAAACGCCACTTTTCGTATCGCAGCTATAAAAGAGTATTTCAGCGATCGCGTAACAATTTCCTCGTCGCTACTTCTTCTCCCGCTTAAGTCCCGCGATTCTACACAGTTCAAAGGAACCGCGAATAAAACGTTGCATTAACGCATCCCGCTAAAAACCACGCCGAAAGTGCCAACAATTTCCTAGCCAATATATAGCTCTCCGAAACCCTAGAACGCAACTCCGATAACATAACAAAAGTTATCGTTACCCGTAACAAAATTCCCTACCCTAATAGTCTTGGAAATACGGTCGATCTCGCCGGTTTCCTAGGACAGCTAGAGACTTGTCGTCGCGTAGCTTCGCGAAACCGCAAAAATGCTAACGACTCTGTTCGTCAGGTCCGTGGAGCGCTTCGACGAGTCCAGCAAGGACGCCCAGTCCGATTCACCACATCGATCGAGGACGCCCTTACGGGACGACCAGTTTGGAGCAACGATCCAGAAGTCCGAGCCCGATCGGTGGTAGCCAGCCTGCTCATCCGCACCAACACTATCACAGGCATCATCCTCATCAGCACAGCCACCCGGTGTTGGTAACGAGACGCGGGCGGGGACGTCGATTGCCCCCGACGCCGAACAAGCCTTCGACGTTGCAGTTGAAGCCGGCCAACATCAACTTCCCCAAATTGAACGCCTCGCCGACCCACGGGCCTCACATACCGGTGGCGATCCCGGTTGGCATGCAGCATCCGCCACCGGGGCACGTGGCGCCGATGCAACCCAGCCACTGCCCGTTGAGCTTCGAGCAGGCCGTGGCAATGGGTCGCGGTGGTCGCCTGTTGCCCAGCCCTGTGCCCAACGGCTACAAGCCGCAGCCGCAGGCCAAGCAAAGGACACCCAGGTCGGTATCTTCGCTTTGCAACGTTGCATATTAGCATCCATCGCACAAGCCTACTACAGGGTGATTCGCCCGCGAGTAGAATCGAAAGCAACGCCGCCGTCTAAACACGCAGCGACAACCTCGCGTCTGTACGCTAGCGAAGAGGACCTGCTTCAATTTTGGGTCTCGGCTTTTTCGTTCACACGCATATACGCACGCGGCAGTAGCCGTCGCCGTCGACTCGCTGGTGATACAGTGATAAAAGAATCGTCCTCTAGCGTTTAGGCGGCGGTATTCGTTTTGAGTCTATCGGCTGACGAATCACCCTGCATTCCGATGCAACGGTGTAGGTGTTAACGTTTACGAATGGGCGCGTGATCGACGAGTGTTTGGACAGTGGCGCATAGCTGTGCAAGATTTTTGGTGCACGCAACTGTGACTGGGTCTCGCGAATGTCTGAGACGAGTGAAAGAAACGGTGAGATAGAATGAGAATGGGTTTCCAAAGAGAGTACACGAATAGAGTGAGAGTCGAGCTGTGAGAGTATTTCTGCGTTGACTAGTCTTAGCAAACATTTTATTTAATCGTTAAAAGAGACGCTTCTACCTCCCCGTACCTTGAAACCATCCACGTTGGGTTTGAATTAAACTAATCCCTAATGAGACTAAAATATAGATTAGTAAGTCTCTCTAAATACCGCAACAATTACGTTCCTTTTGATATGTAATATATATCTAAATGCTCCATACATGTATAAAGTTCCAAAATTCACCGGTGGCGTAGAAAAATAACGTTGCTACGTATATCTCGAGCTCGAAGCAAGCCTCGTTTAGATCCCAGCTTCTTAATCCTGCTTGCAGCAACAGAATTATCCGTGCTTATCGTTTGCGCGATTAAATAATGGAAAGTTTAACGGCCTAAAAGGTAGAATCGATGGGATGTTCGCAGATCGAGACACTCTGACAGCGACGAAGACGACTGGTGCTAGCCAAAGTGGGACCCTGGACGGTGGTCCGGTGACGTGGACGCCCCCAGGCGTCTTAGGGTTTGCGCGTGAATCTTCCACATCCGAGGGAGGCGCATCAATCTAGCCGCGAACGCGAGGAGAGCTCGGCAAAATTACGCGTTCGGAGTTGACGTCTGCGATCCGCGAATTCGGGCACGCGACAGGTGTACGATAACGAAGAAGGATAGAGCGCGAAGAGGAATGCAGGTGTACACCTAATGGAAATAGACGCGCGTGCGATCGAAAGAGAAGTTCGCCGATTTCGAACGAACGCGACGCAGATGGAAAAAGGCGAGGACGGGCAAAGTATTCCACAGAAACTACGCGACTAAAAACGAAAAAGCAACATCGGATGATCGTTACAGGGACAACAGGAGCAACAAAAGTACGTAACTTAACGAGCAAAATCGTCAGAGTGGCCGTCGTTAAACAAATTACAAACACACACGTACACACAGAGAGAGAGACTCTGCGTGCCACGGAGACGACGATCTTGAACGCGCAAAAAAAAAATGAAAACAAAAACAAACAAACGAACGAACGAATGAAAAGGGGGGGAAAAAAGATGGAGAAAACTCGCGGCGAGTATCTCTGCCGGATCGAGGCAGGCGCGAGAAGAAAAAGAAAAAAAACCAGAACAAGTCCGACGCGCCTCGGAACTTTCTCTATTTTCACGCGAAACTTTCTTTCGTCTCGAAACTTCGAAGCTTCCTTCGCTGTGCTTTTTAAACCAAAAGAAAAAAAAAAGAAAAAAAAATCCACGGACCGAGCCGAGGAGGATTCACCTTTTTATACGATGAATTATTACCACGAGGAAAACGCTTGCGAGCGTTCGCTTCGGATCCCTTTCCGCGCGAAATATCTCTACCAACATTTTTTCACGGCGCTCACGCGACGCCCTCTCACCGTATAGGAAAAGCCAGCCCACGTTTTCCACGTGCCGAAGCGAGATCCGCGCGTTTCTCGCCGACGACGAGCGACGCCTGGTTTCTATTTAAAGCTGCGCCTTTGAACGATTCGCCGCACGGTCGGCCGAGCGCGTTTCGCCGGAGGGATTGCCGCGAGGACAGACAGAGACTGATCGGCGAAGGCGAATCTTCTCCGGCGAATTATCGCGCGTTTCGCGCGTGCGAATCGGACGAGATTCAGGGGAACGCACCGTTCGATACGTTCGACGCGATGCAAAACCTTCCACGTCGATCTTTCGCACGGGGCTCGTTGGGAATTTCACGCTCGGCGAGAGTGTAGACGGTCGAAATTTCTCCGGCGCTTTTTGGATCGCGAAACGAAACCCGTGCAGGGATGATCGACTAGGAGGGCAAAAATCATGGCTACGATCGGTAGGCATGGTTTTTCTGCGGCGAACACGCAACGTTTCTTTGTTTTTTCTTCCGGGCGGAAAGCAAGTTCGCGACCAGTCGATATAGAGTTCACGCGCGTTCGCCTTCTCGAAATGTATCGAACACGGAGAAACAGAGAGAGAGGCGCCCGAAATTCGCTGAATCAGCGATAAGCTGCTTGTCGCGACCGTGCGTGAGAAGAAGCGTATATAAAAAAAAAACAAAGAAAGAAGAAGCTCTAAAAACACTCGTGCTGAACGATACATCGAACTAAATACGTAGGAATTTTTACTAACCAATCGTCAAAGATCGTTTCGATTCTCTAAATATCGTTAAGAAAGCACACCGATTCTCGTTTCCGTTTAGACGCGCACGCGTTTCGCATTTACCGCGCACCGCGAACACGTCTTTGCTCGCGTAAAGAAGAAGACGAACAAGAAGAAGAAGAAGAAGAAGACGAAGACAACGTTGGATGGAACGAATCGCGGTGTGGTTGTTCCGTGTTCTCGCAGCTCGTGCCAATGAGATAATCTCGGGGAGAGAAGCAGAAGAAAAATGGACCACGTTTCGCCACCGTCGCCGCCATAAAAAAAAGAAAAATAGAAAAATGAAAAAAAAAAAACACAGAAAAATGCCGAAAGGGTGCAGAGGGCCAAAGTGTTCGCGTTCCTTCTCGAAAAGGAGCAGAGAAAATCACCAAACGCTTGTAAAAAAAATTATCGCATAATTAAGAGGTTTACCATCGCTGCTATTTACCACCATCTACGAGAAAAAGGGAGAGAGAGAGAGAGAGAAAGAGAGAAAGAGAATGAGAGAGAGAGAGAAAGAACTATTCCACTAACTATTATTACCGCTACTAAACACGTAACTACGGCTACTACTGTTACACTTACTAATACTATCACTATTATCGCTATTACTATTACTAACTACGATTTACTACCACTACTTGTGTACTACCGCCGTCGATACTACCGCTAACTACACACTACTGTTACTACTATTTACTACCGCAATTACTCTGTTACCATCGTTACTAAAATACTAATTACACCACCGAACACCGCCACCTTCGCTGTCGCTGCTGCTAACTATCACGCGGAGTTGAGGAGTTTGCATTTAGGAATGGGACGGGTGTATAATTGGACTTATGGCAAGCATAATTCTACTTAGACGGATATAAATATAATATAATTTTAATAGAAAATTTCCAATTATATTATATTGAACTTTTAAATTTAATTATATTCGGAGTATGAATTATATTCAAATATGAAACGTTGGTGTATTAGTTAGAAGTTTCGGAGGACGCAGAGGAGAGTGGATTTGTTTACTATTCGATCGCGAACAGAAACTAGGCGAACGTGTTTATATCCCCACTCTGGATTTAGGCTAAATATCGGCTTCCCTACCGCAACACGTGTTCCTTCGATTCAGTCGACCGTAGTCGTCGCGTATGGTCACTAGTAAACGCGTTACGGTTTAGAAGTTATCCTATTAAGCTATTTTATTCTTACCGGCAGCAAATTTTAACTTCCCCCGGAGTAGTTTTATTTTAATTTGCATTCCTTCTTTTGAAACCGGACAAATTTCCCCCTTTTCGAAATGCGTAACGCTTAAGTTCTCGTAAGAGTTGGAAGTTTTGCAACGCAACGTGTTAATAGACTTTAATTAGAGTGATAGAGTGATAAAGTGTTTTCATCACGTTGATGGAAGATGCGATACGCGGCATCCTAGCGATCAATTCCTGATTTGGATTATTGGTATTATCGGGTGAGTCCTAATCTATGATTAGAATTCTTTTATTCTACGCGATTTAATTGGATATAAGCAACGGATATTAGTTATCTTGATTTTTTGTTGCATTTCATAAATTGGCAATTTGAACGCGATTATAAAATTTGCTTCGTTTGTTTTTTGTCCTGTTAATCGGCCGATGAAATTTGTCGCTTATGGAACGTGCAATTAAACCGTAGTTTTAGTTGAGGATCTTTAAGATTGTCGTTCAAATCATTCTTTATAATTTGTGCATGCCAACGATGCGTTAACGGGTTAATCTGGTATTCGTTACAAGAATAATCGAAAGATCGACAATATGATTGGACATAATTGAAAAGTACAGCCGGATTCGATAAGGAAAGTAGTATCAACATCGGTATCAATTACGATAGAAAGAAAGCGTGATAAAACGTCGAAAAATCTAATTATTTAAAATCCGTAATTCGTGCGCGAGCATAGAATACGATTTGTTTGTTTATTATCTTGTTATATTGATCGGATGAACAGCGATCTTATCGTTTATACGTAATTCGATTAGGGCGTAGCTTTAACGCGTCGAATGCTAGACGAATTTTGTACGTTTAGACTGAGGTAGGATTGATTTCATTTGCTCCAAAAGAATACGCAGCAGAGGAATTATTGAAAAATGTAATTATTCAACTTTTTCACGATACTTCTGATAATATGTGATCGTTGCCGTGGCATCGAAATCATTGAAACCCCTAGACACATAACTGTGCTTTAGTTAAACATAGCGTTTTGTAAACAACGTTCAAAACAAGATCGATAGATATCATTTTCGTCTCGCAGGACTCGCGAATCGTAGACCACAATGCGTTTGTTTACCTTATGCGTTCGTCGGTCAACGAAAGGAAACAAACTTTTTAATCCGTGCGCCATTTCGAATGCAAACTCGAGGGACTCGCGTGGTTTTCACTACTTGCTACTTCTCCTGCTACTTCCTGCTACTCCTATACTACTTACGGCTGCTACTTAACACTACTCATCGTTATAGTAGCGATCGAGATGTAGCGAAGTCGCGAAAATAAGAGCAACAGTTGTTCGAAGTAAATCGAAATAAATTAAACGTTTAAAGGAACGCGTCGAAGATACGTAGCTGCACTTGGATTGGGCAAACTTTAATGGAATATCAGAATTAAAAGTCGAATTGATCGTTTAGTTTGGTTTCTCGATTAAATGTTGCCGGATACAATTGTGGCTTAAGATTGAGTGAAATTATGCTCGGCAGCGATGCTTAATTGTTTAATTTACGAGCTCGCTATGTCGAAATCGCTATTATACTTCTACTACTACTTGTTATGCTGTTGGAAGCTGCGAAGAAGACTCGCAAGGCAACTGAAAGGCGAAAGGAACGCGAGCCAATAAGAAAAATACGCGCAATATGTCTTTATAAAATAAAGTATTCATCAATCGACGCTTTCTATCGATTTAATTATCAATTAAGCTTCTACTTCAAAATTAATACCATCTATGATTTTTCTTACGGAGTTACAAACCATAATCGATTGTATTTTGTGCTAGCATTTGCCATAACTTGTTAACAGCTTCGCTTGTTAATAATTAAAATCGTAGAAAGTGTCGATTACCGGATGATTTATGTTACAAAGATAATGAAACTGAATTGAGAAGCTTTTTGCGAAAGAAACGTGGCCAAAAATGTTTCCCCAAATTCGTTTCAATATTGTAACAATTGAAATTGGAGCAATTAATTGTTGAATCGCGTTGAATAATAATGATAATTCATTGAATTGCATTGAATTATAATAATTTATCGAATCGCTTTGAACTACTACAATTTATTCAATCGCATTGAATAGCAATAATCTACTTAATCGCGTTAAATTGTAATAATTTATCGAATGGCGTTGCATTATAATAATTTATCGTATCGCGTTAAACAATGATAGTTTATTGAATCTCGTTGAATAATAATAATTTATCGAATCGCATACGTCGACGAATAATCAGAGTTTATTGAATTGCGTACGTTGGATAATAATAATAGTTTACTGAATTACGTACGTTCAATAATAATAATTTATTGAATCGCGTACGTTGAAGAATAGTAGTTCATTGAATTGCGTACGTTGAATAATAACAATTTATTCAATCGTATACGTTGAAGGATAATAATTTATTAAATCGCATACGTTGAGTAATAATAATTTACTTAATTACGTACGTTGGATAATGATAATTTATTTAATTACTTACGTTGAACAATAATAATTTATCGAATCGCAGAAGTTTTGCAAAAAGCTCCTCGAATGTGTGAATAATTATTGGTCTAGAAAAACGACGAGACACATATTTTTCGCCGCGAAACTTTTCTTCAGCTTCCAATAGCATTTACCACTACTACTTACCGCTACTTATACTAACTACTTACTACTTACTACTACTGTTACTACTACTACGACAACTACTACTAACTGTTACTACTACAAACTGCTATTACTACTAACTACTACCGCGACAACAACAACAACAACAACAACAACAACAACAACAACAACAACTACTACTACTACTGTTACTATTATTACTACCGCTGCTATTACTACTAACTACTACTACTACTACTACTACTACTACTACTACGATTACTATTACTAAATAGTGTTATTACTACTTTTACTAACGCTACGATCACCGAAACGAAACGTTTTACTGAATTACCACAGCATCGTTGATTACTATACCGAGAAACGGTAATCGCTACGGTTTATCGAGCGTCCGTGAATCGTCGCACGTCGGAACAACGGTGGAAAGCGAAAACTGTCGAACAACAAAATATTAGCTCGTCGCGTGGGAAACGAACGAAATTCCTTAATCCGAGAAAACAGGATTTATGTGCGCAATAATTTGCGCCCACTGCCGAATGAAATCTAAGTAAAGGCAAACATACGACGCGTTTAATTAATTATCGATCGTCGTGCGATCTACGGTTTTAATCCTTTGCACTCGAATTCTTGGTTACCGAAGCGATCTAATTTTCACACCTGTGTTGTGTTCAAAGGGTTGAAATTTGATGCTAGAGTCAAATTTGAGGCGGAGAAAAGCAAAATAACGTTTGTGGAATTTTCGTTAAATTATTAGCCATTCGAGGAAAGGATTTAATGAATTTCTCGTCTAATTTTTAACAGCAACATCTGTTAACCCTTTTACACTCCGTTGGCGCTGTGAATTTCTTACGAAATTTAAGGTTTCTTATTTACTTTCGGTAATTTTTGTCTTCGTTTCTATTAAAAGAAGCCGCACATTTTTCCCTTTTCGTAATTACGTAACGCTTCTGGCTTTCGTAAGAGTCAGAAAAACGTGTTGAAATTATTGATAAACGTGATATTATATATCGACATATTAAAAAGGTTTTGGAGTGCAAAGGGTTAACGATATTAAGTTGAATTTCTCGTTACAAAAATTGATATACGTCTAAAGAAACCAAAGAATTTTGCGCAGCTCGTCTGCAAATAGTTAAATTGTTAAACCATCGGTTATATTTGCAATCGAATCGCGAAACCTACTAGCCATCTGTAGATTACTTTAATTTAAAGTCATGCCAGTATTTTTATTTAACAAGCGTTTGCGCGTTTCTCTTTTTCCAATTAATCTCAAAGGAAAAGGAAAGACTTGCAAACGTCCTTTGAAAACTACGGTTGCGTGACTTTAGCTTTGAGAATCTCTCAGAGCTACGCGAAATATTCGCGACGATAGCGAATAAGCAGATGCACGAATTAACGCATTGCGTACGGATCACGAGACGTTTCATTTTAATATCCTTTTATACACGCCTACGAAGTGCCGTAATAATGAAAAAGATCGATCATTACATCTAGAAGAATTTAATTCGACTGTGTCAAGCACTTTATTCATTTTACCGTTTCAAATCCGACATTTTAATCGATTTGTACAACTCGTATTAAATTTTCCACGCAATGCGTTAATATATCGAGGCGAAGATAATAGGAAAGGAAAAATTCGCTATGGTTGCAAATCTTTCGCGTGGATCTCGCAATGCTGCTTAATATTCGCTGCTATCGCTAATGTTACGCGTTGATCCGCGAAATCGTTTACACTTTACGCGACGAGCTAACGAAACGCGCAGCAAACGAGCAAAACGAAGAACAAGGAAGAATCGATGCGCTTAACGAAGCAAGGAAGGAGCATATATACACACGCATTCGCATATGTTACGTAAGATATAAATTAAAAAAGCGCGCGTAGCCGAGTCGCAGTTGCATAATTATAAAGAGAGTGAGAGGGAGAGAGAGAGAGAGAGAGAGAGGGAGAAAGAGACACGGGGAGAAGAGAAAGCAAAAGTGGAAGAGGAAATAAAAGAACACATAATGTAACATACTGCCAATCGTACATGAATGTATATAAAAAAAATAGCATACATACATACATACGTCTTTTTTCGCGGCACGCATCTACGCGTAGATAGATGTAAATACATTACACATACATACGTGAAGAAGAAGAGAAGAGAGAGAGGAGAGAAAAGAAAAAGAAACAAAACAAATAATAATGCGTGACTGCGTAAAAGCGAGGAAAAACGCGAATGACTCTTTTCACAAGAAAGAAACAAATATTAGGCGAATTCGCGAGGATAAATCTCGCGATAGAACGATTTTCAAATTCATTTTTCACTACCGTTAATAAAAGGGAAAAAAAGCAAACTTCACACTTGCCTGCGTTATAATCTGCGTGCGTGGATTTCGACTGAACATATGTGCAACTACACACACCTATCGTTAATTAATGTACTTAAGTATCGTAACGAACGTGTAAGAACGAAAGGGTTTTTTGGGGAGAGTGAGAGGGATGAAATGGAGATACGTTTGTGGACAATACGCGGATGCTTCTCGCGGCTCGAGGTTCTCGGCGATCAAACGCAGACTTTGTTTTTTCCTTCGTTCGAAGCGGTAGAATTTTGCCAGGTTTCTTTTTTTATTTTTTGGTTCACCGTTTTTTGCTCGGTCGATCGAGGAGAGTTAAAATAATCGAACGATTGACGAGAAAGGCTACCCTTGGCGATTTTTCGAATTTATTTATTTATTTATTTTATTAAAGGGGATAAACCCTTTAGAGTTGAAAGGAAAAGAAAAATGAAGATTAATCGTTAGAGTTAATAGAACGTAGCACGTGAGATTTAAATCTATAAAATTGGAATCGAATAACAATTGGAATATAATTGGAATCGAATAACAATTGGAATATAATTGGAATCGAATAACATTTTGTATAAAATTGGCATCGAATAACAATTGGAATACAATTGGAATATAATTGGAATCGAATAACATTTTGTATAAAATTGGCATCGAATAACAATTGGAATACAATTGGAATCGAATAACAATTGGAATATAATTGGAATGGAATAACATTTTGTATAAAATTGGCATCGAATAACAATTGGAATACAATTGGAATATAATTGGAATCGAATAACATTTTGTATAAAATTGGAATCGAATAACAATTGGAATATAATTGGAATCGAATAACATTTTGTATAAAATTGGAATCGAATAACAATTGGAATACAATTGGAATCGAATAACAATTGGAATATAATTGGAATCGAATAACAATTGGAATACAATTGGAACATAATTGGAGCCGAATAACATTTTGAACAAAGTTTGAATCGAGTAACATTTCGAATAAAATTTTAATCTGATAATACTTCGAATATAATTTTAATCTAATTATACTACGAATAAATTCTTCGAATATAATTTTAATCGAACGATAGATCCGAATAAAATGCTAATCGAATACCATTTCCAATACATTCTTCGAACATATTGAAATCTTCTACTTGTCAAATTAATTCGGACAAAATTCCGCGAAACATAATTGTAAAATCTAAATGAAACTCTCGTCCCTTCTTTTGGCTCGCAGAGGAAATTCTACGTGTCAATTAAATACTTAACCCTTTGTCCACTTATTGTTAGAAGTTTTTTTTTTAAAGACGAGTTGCATCTTACCAACTTGTTAATTGAAAACCAAATTTGCATTGGAAAAAATTCTTCTAATCATCCGTGTTAATACGAATAAAACCGTAAAGCTCGCGATTGTATTTAAGAATTTCGACAGGGGTAGTTTCGGTTGTAAAATCGTTCGATTATGGCAACGACGCGCCGAGTAAATCGACGTCGAAACGAATCGGAGGAGCGCGTTGACGGTGATATGTGTTGCACTATAAAAGCGCCGAAGCAAAGTGCCATTACGGTAAACGAAGAGGAAGCAAAAATAATAATAATAATAATAAAAGAGAAAAAAACGGGGGAGAATAATATTAAATGCACCGAGAATCTCGCGTGTATGGGTGTGTGTGTATATGTGAGTTTTATGATGCCGCAGTCGATTGTTGAGCGTGATTTTTTCCCTTAAGTGCTTTATAAACTCAATCGTATTTCGTATCGTCGCGTTCGAACGTCACTTGTAAAGAGACGGCGGTAAATATAATTGATATGGGAAGCCGGGGAAAACGCGAATGGGATTCGGAAAGAACGGAAAATTCCGCGAACGATTTATTCTTCGCCGCTTTCGATTCTCTTTTTTTCCGTGTTTATTTTTATATCGCTTTTATCGGAGAAACGAATGGGGTGAATCTCGATCGGTGAATGGGTAAATTTATATTCGTATACGGGCGATGTTTTAATTTGAAATAGCTTTTATTTAAAGAATTCATTAATATCGCTGACGCGAATTAAATATTTATTTCGTTTCACCTTGCATGAATTTTATTCTTACAAATTGTTTCAGATTTTAATATCGAATGAAATTTTTAATGTGAAGAGAAATTATTCCACCATTGAAGAACGCGAAATTGATTTGCAAAAGGATGAATTTTGAGTGAAAAACATATTAATAATGGTAAATTTTCTATATTACATGTATATATAATAGTGATATATTTAATGTAAAGTTAGACGTTTGCATTAAGTATCTTTCTCTCTAATTTACTCTCACATTTTTAACAAAAGCACCAATTAACGTCGCGACGTTCAGTCTTTTACTTCCGCAAAACGATCCTATTCTCTTGAAAATAGGAATTCAATTTATCTAGAAACTTTGAATCATTTTTAATCGTCATTCACCGATACCGCGATATTTACCCTATCGTGTTTTCTTTAGCAAAGGATTAAGTCACATTTATACTTTATATTTTATTTACACATATCTTATGTCTTTCATTTCTCGTACGAAATTATTTTACGTTTTGCGATACACTTATCGTTGATACTTTTCTTTTTATATTATTAAATATTTTATTCGCTTGTTACAATTGTTAATATTTGCGTTGTTATTTATTATATTATTACATTATATTCGAATATAGTTTACGCTTGAACATCTTTACAATTTTTCGTGTAAAATTATTTTATTTCCTCGTTAGACTTGTTAGTATTTGTGTTATTGTTGTTGTTGTTGTTTTTTCTTTATTTCTATTTCTCCCGAATCGCGCGAAACCTTTTGAGTTCGTCGAGTGTTCCACGGACACGGATACACGCGAAATGGGATAAAACGGGAATATTATTGAAACTGTTCTTCTGTGATAAATCCAAAGAATCTAGCCAAGATCGGCGACACCGTCGCGTCGATAGACAATTTTGTAGCCCCAAAAAAAATGCGTTTGTACCAATGTCGAATAAAAGGGAGCGAAAGAGAGCGACACGGCGAGCAAGTGAACGAACGAAAGGCTTGAAATGCAGCGACAGCCGAAGCTTTTCATCTAGAATACAATTCTACTACTATTCTCATTATCTTCGTATTCGTAAACGAGAAAAATTCCATTAGTTGACTATTAGTTGGCCATTGAACTACTATTATTATTTACCGTCGAAAAAATTTATTAAAACCTGGAATTCAAATTAAAGAAATTGCTTTACTATAACGGAGGAATTAGAGTAGGATGATTTGTTGGGCCAATTTAAGATTTGAAAATTGGAATCGTGTATTTTGATGTATTTATGGGAAACTGAGATTCTCAACAAAACTGTGTAACATAAGTAAGGGAAATGATTTTATTGATTCTATTCCTTCAAATTCGAGATTAAATCTATTAACACGAATCCATTTTACTATATTCGAATCGAACAAAAATCTATTAATTCTATTAATTCGAATTCGAGATTGATTCTACTAATACGAATCCATTTTATTATATTCGAATTAAAAAACGATTCTATTCATTCCATTAATTCGAATTCAAGATTGATTCTATTAATACGTCTCCATTTTATTATATTCGAATCGAAAGGGTTACATTGATTCTATTAATACGAATTCAAAAGTGATTCTATTGATTCGAATTCGAGATTGATTCCATTAATACGAATTCACTTTGTTACATTGGAATCGAAAGGGTTAAATTGATTCTATTAATACGAATTCAAAAGTGATTCTATTGATTCGAATTCGAGATTGATTCCATTAATACGAATTCACTTTATTACATTCGAATCGAAGGGATTCTATTAATTTTATTAATTCGAACGACCACGAAGAAACGATAAATACTAAATTCAACTTCTCCACAAGTATTGTTCAAAAACATTTCGATAACAACGGAATTAGCCTTTGCAATTGAAACCGAAGCTCAATTATACTTCGACCGAAAGCTTGTTGTGCTACGTCGCTGCATCGTTTAAATGAGAGCGAATGCAAATTAGAAAGGAAATGGTTGCGAAGGCAAAGGGGTGAATGGGGATCGACTGCCGATTGATTGGAATGCAAAAAGAAGAAAACAAGAAGGAACACACGTGTGAATCGACTGAATCGCTTTTCGCATGCGTATTTGTTGGTATGTCGTGTGCGTGTGAACGTTGTAAGTCGAAATCTGTGGAGAGAAACTTACAAAAAAGAGAGAAAAAGAGAGAGAGAGAGAGAAAGAAAACACAGAACTCTTTAGCGTCGTAAAGGCAAGCATATGACCAAGCTCTTAACGATGACTTAGCGTTAAATACGACGACAACAAAAAGAAACCACGTAAGAATAAAATATATGATTAAATGAAATGAATAAAAAAAAAATATATATATATATATATATATATATACATACATACATACATATAGTTGTAATTGAAAAGAGGAACGGTGTAAAGTAACGCGTAAATGTAATTTATAAAAGTAAGTAAATATATAAATATACGATTCACAGTTGAGCGAGGCTGAAAACGAGTGACGCGAAACCGTAATGAGGAAAGAACTCGAAGACTTCTACTAAGATGAATGAACGATAACGATAATAAGCACAGTAATAACGATAACGCTGATAATATTCGACGGCTACGCTGAATAACAATGCGACTCGTTTCTCGCGGTCTCGCTTTTGCAAAGAAACAGGACCGAGGTTTTCTTCAAAACAATATCGACAAGAAACAAAGCTGGCCGTTGTCGCTGATATAAAAATAGAATGGGTTTGAAGCGTTAATCGTAACGAGAGAGACGTTAAATTGCTACGCGTACAAATGTAACGGTGGGAATGATTCGAGCGACGCGTTTCAACGTTTCTACGCGGAAAGAACGACAACGGAGTATTTCGATATATATACATATATATATATATATATATATATATATATATATATAAATAAATATATGTATATATATATGTATATAAATACCACAACAGGTCCGAAACGGTAGACGTTAATGAAAAACGAATGCATAGTTCGATTATCGATTTTTCCAATTTTACTATTATCTTTCTATATTTGCATTCCTCGTAACGCGTAGCTTTCAGAGCCTCTGAAGACAAGTAGCGAGAATAAAGCGTATAGAAGTTGCTGTTTAAAATAGCCACGTAATCTAGTATCAACAGGAATTCAAATCCGCGAGATTCGCGGCGTTTTCGATGCGAGAAACGTTCAAAATCGTCGCGAAGAGGATCGAATAGGTGCGTGAAATAGAAGAAAAATTGGCTGCCATATTTGCAGCGCGACTCGCGCGTAAATTTGTTATCGTGTTGCGACGACAAAATGGACACGGATGATGCGAAAGGATTAAAAAGGGGGTTTAAAAGGAAATATTGCAAATTACTTCTCGGCTCGTTCGTAGAAAGTACTACGCAAACGCGAACGAAACTCGTTTTGAGGATTCAGCGAGGCGAATTATAGTATATCTGCATCGGTTCTAGAGAGCAGCCAGAGACTTCGAAGAATCATTTATTCGGTCGATCGTTGAAACACACAAATACACGTGTTAAATACGATTTCATCACTTGCATTTATTTATAATAATGGTAAGCGAATTACGGAAGAAAAGAGAGAGAGAGAGAGAGAGAGAAAGGAAAAGAGGAAAAGAGGAAAAGAAGACACGACGAGATGAAAAGAGGATATAAAACACGTAAAAATAATATAATAATATTACGGTTAAGAGTTTTTCTACTTATCTATACATACATATATATATAAATATAAATAAATATATATATATACATACATATATATATAAATAAATGAATAAATATACATAATATAAATATGTACACGCGAAGACACACGCATTTTATATCTATGTATTTATATATAGAGGTACACAACATTACACGCAAGAAGTATTATATATAAATATATAAATATAAGCGGGTTCACGAACGAATAATGGAAAGCGTATAATTGACACTGAAAACACGCCCCCTTGTCGATAATAAATAAATCACGAGAAGCAAACGCAAAACACACACATAAACATACACACAAACAAACACACGCGCACGCACACACAGACACAAGCAGCAACGCAAACAGACAAACAAAAAATAATAGATACGATAAAGAGGTGTGTGCGAGGAGAAGGAGATAAATAATGAGATAAAGTAAAAGTAAAGGTAACAGTAAAAAGTAAAATAAAGTAAAGTAAAGTAAAGTAAAGTAAAGTAAAAAGAAAATAAAAAAGTTCGTCGCTAGACCTCTCGGCTGTTGGACGAGCCGACGAGCTCCGTAGAGTTTCATACTTTTGCAAATAATCGAAATCTCGTCGATAAACCGCTATATTACACACCGATCTCTCTATGTATAAAATATAACGTATAAATATACTTGAACGTTGAACGTTTTAAAGGGGAACGTTGATCTTGATCCGAGTCTGAATCTTCGTTATTTACGGTGACGCCGTTGAACCGCTTCCACCGATCGCATGATCGTTTCATCGATCGTTTAGGCGACACTGTTTCATCGGCGATTCGGTAATTTGGCACTCGGAAGTTTGAAGCATTCGGGAAGTTTAAGCTTCGGCATTTCCAAGCTTCGAGAATTGGAAACATCGGTGATTCCAAGCTTTGAGAATTGGAAGCTTTGGAGATTCGAAGCTTTGGGAATTTCAAGCTTCGAGAATTGGAAGCTTTGGAGATTCAAAGCATTGGAAATTCCAAGCTTCGAAAATTGGAAGCATCGAAAATTAGAAGCTTTGGGAATTCGAAGCATTGGGAATTCAAAGCTTTGGAAACTTGAAACATTGAGAATTCAAAGCGTTAGAAATTCGAAGCATTGGGAATTCAAAGCACTGGAAATTCAAAACATTGAGAATTCAAAGCTTTGAAAACTTAAAGCATTGAGAATTCTAAGCTTTGGAAACTTAAAGCATTGGTAATCCTATGCTTTGGAAGTTCAAAGCACTGAAAATTCAAAGCATTGAGAGTTAAAAGCTTTGGAAATTTAAAGCATTGAAAATCCAAAGCTTTGGAAACTTAAAGCATTGGGAATCCTATGCTTTGGAAGTTCAAAGCACTGCAAACTCAAAGCATTGAAAATTAGAAGCTTCGGAAGCTTGAAGCATTGGGGATTCGTTACTCTGACAATTTTAAGCGTAGGCAATTCGAAGATTAAGGTGACGCGAAAAATTACCGAATCGATCAAAAAACGTATCGTCTGAACGAGTCCGTAAGAGTACGCTTCGCGTCAACCTGGCAAATGCTCCAGCAAAAAGTCTGCTCCCATAGTAAAAATGTTCGTAGAACAGAAGAATGGAACAAAAACAAGAGCGTTCTTTCGAGGTCGTTTGGCGTAAACGTAAATCGTCGAACGATCCGTTCGCAACAAACGCGAAGCGAATGTTTTGTCGATTAAAGAACACGAATCCATCCGGAAGAGGAGGATTTGCTGGGTTGGTTTTAAACGAACCGTAACGCGACGGATCTGCGTGGACGTCAATTTTTTTCACGTTTACCTTACCATTCATTTCTCTGTGCATCGATTCGAGCGCTCTTGAACCAAATCCGCGCGCGGCGATCTTCCCGTCGAGTCGAGCGATCGATCCGTCGAAACTTCAACCCTTTCACCACCGTATCACGCGATCGTTTCTCGATCACTGAGCAAAGAAGTCGTTTCGTTGCGTTGCAGCAACGCATACTGGGATTAACGATGATTTCACTGAGGATCTTTATGCGAATTTATCTTGATTTATTTATCTATTTGTTAAAAAGGCGGCGAACCTTTTCGTACGAAGAGATTGTACAGCAATATTTAACGCGAAAGCATAATAAAAGAACAGAGTAAAGAAAGATATCAGTTTGGATATCAGATATGTTAATTTATGAATATTATAACGTTTTATAACGGTGTAACTTTGCAAATGAATTAAACAATTATTGAAAATAATGACGATAACAATAACGGAACGAAATTTAAAGAAAGTGTACCGAAGAATTTAACTTCGATCGTTGAAAGTAATAACAATGACTTACTTCATTTATACGAGTCGTAAATGAAAATAAGAGAAAAGTAAAATACGGCACATGGACGAAATTGTAAGTGAATTTGAGTTTCACTTAATCAGACTCGACTAATAATTTATTTATTTATTTATTAATAAATTTACGGGATTAAGCCATTAGTGTAGAATTCTTAAGTATATAAATTCTAAACGGAAGACGATACGTATAGATGACTTCACATGTTAACCCTTTCGTTACTATTGGCGCCTATAGGCGCTCAACAAATTCGTATATAGCACGTTATTGATGACTTCTACCGATTCATTCTGGTAATAAAAAAACACTGTTGGCGTCATGAAACATTTGCACGTTTTGTTACCTAAAGAATAGGAAAGAGTTAAAACGAAACTATGAATTCGATGCAATGGAACTCAGTATTCTGACGACTTCAGCATATTTCTTCATTAAAATTCACCGTAGCGAAAGGGTTAATTAAGAACAAATAGCAAATATTACAACAATGTATCGTGCAGTATTACAGTAAATTAAACATACTTGAATACATTTTTGATAAAAGAATTGACGGATCCAGTATAATCGCAATCGATCGTTATAATTAAAGAAAAGCTGCAAAGTAAACGCACAAAGATCCGCAGAGTAGATCGTTAAGCGAAGACAAAAGACGAGAAACGATCGACGAGACGAGAAGCGTGATCGCGATTGACGGTCTGATCGCGGAATTAGCGAGTAAACGTTGGACGGATCGTAACACGATCGGTCACACCTCATTCATCGCACACGAACGATTCGATTTTTTCCACGCATATTTTCAGTGCCGTTCAACGTTACAACCGCCCACGCGACGATTAAATCAACCAAACATTCGCGATCTATCGCCAAACGAATAATAATAGTAGCACGAAAGAATCGAAAGGAAATCTTACGATTTCTTCGCGACTCTTGGAAAGGGTTAAAGAATCTCACGCGTGAGTCTGCGTTTTAACTATAATTTTCGCATGGTGCAGTACAAAATCGTTTGTTCGTCCTATCAACCGATATCGATCCTTTCGTTTCTACTAATCTATTGAACAAAAGTGAAGTTATCGCGTAGAATGCGCTGTCACGTTTGAGAATTCGAAGCATCGAAAATTAGAAGCTTTGGGAATTTCAAGCACTGGGAATTCGAAACATTGAGAATTAAAAGCTTTGGAAACTTGAAGCATTGAGAATTCAAAGCTTTGGGAATTTCAAGCACTGGGAATTCGAAGCAAAGGGAATTCAAGACGTTGAGAATCAACAGCTTTGGAACCTTGAAGCATTGAGAATTCGAAGCTTTGGAAACTTAAAGCATTGGGAATTCAAGACATTGAGAATTAAAATCTTGGGAAACGTG
Source organism: Eucera pruinosa (assembly GCA_028830335.1). NCBI lineage: Eukaryota > Metazoa > Arthropoda > Insecta > Hymenoptera > Apidae > Eucera > Eucera pruinosa. The sequence continues at coordinate 18,932,607 of JAMYCR010000007.1, forward strand.
AAGCATTGGGAATTCGAAGCATTGATAATTCAAGACATTGAGAATTAAAAGCTTTGGAAACTTGAAGCATTGAGAATTCGAAGTTTTGAGTATTTCAAGCACTGGGAATTCTTAAAATTGTATAATTATATAACGGAGTATTCCGTTTCTCCTTTATCGCGTTGATCGGTGACTCGAATTTGTCGCTGTACGACGCTAATTAGAACGCAGCCTCGAAGTATTCGCGATCCTTTCGCCAGCCGAATAATAATAGTAGCACGAAAAAATCTATAAAGAAAAATCGTACGATTTACGCGTGCACGTGGTTTATTCGGTTGGACCCTTGCTAACGTCGGACTAATCGCTCGGCTGTGGACGGGGTTTTCGCGGTCACGAAACACAAAAATACATAAATACATAAATACATAATAATAGTACTGTGTACAGAAAAAGAGCGTTAAATGTATTTTCGAAGAGGCGAAAAAGCTTTGCGTAGCTCGTGCAAGGTCAAAGGCTGGTATCCTTTTTTTGATTCCCAGGTGATACTTGGGAATCTTTATACGAAAGGGAAGAGGGTGAACGGGTAGTAAAAGGGGGGGGGGAGGAGAGGAGGAGAAAATTCGCGACGAATCATTAAATAGTAACAAGAGTTGCCTTAATATTACACGTTCACAAAACTAGGATACGCAAACGAACGAAGGAAGAGAGGATAGAGAAAATCGAAGGATTATTCGATGAAAGGAAACTCGAGCAGTCGTGTCTTCTGGTCACGAACGTCACGACGAACACGCGACGATGTTTATTGCCGATCCCTTGAACCCTTTTCCGAAAGCCTTCTCGCATTTAGGTTGATTTATAAAAGTAATTTCTCCGCTACAAGTCACTTGAGGCTTTGTTTAAGTAAAACAAAGAGAACGATGCTGCGTGCGCCTTCTGTCTTGCATCAATTTATTTATTTATTTATAACTTACGCGGAATACCGATTAGAAAATATTTGTATTGCGAGATCTGCACGGAGGACATCACATATAAAGAACATAGAAACACAACAAAGTTGCATAGTGCAATAATGTAGCAAATTAACCCTTTGCCCTGGAATAACGAGTGACACTCGTTTTATGAATCATTCCACGGATTCAACAAAATCATCTATTATTAAGGATGAAATCTAATTTGAACTATAATATTAGCTTTGCATTGTAAGATTGGAGGTTGTTAAATAAAACGTGCCTACAATGACGAAATGATTTGTTCGTGGCATGGTATGGAAATAGTAATCGATTAACACTAGTTTAAGCAGATAATCAAATAATCGTAAGGCAAGGGGTTACGCGTATTTACATTTGAAGCTAATCTTATTCAAAGTGGACTAAATGAACGACACCAGCACAGGATTATCTTAAATTGGTATACGTTTTTAAATGAAGCGACAAAGACGAACATCAAACGATCCATATTAAAAGGACACGATTTAGGGGAACTTCGAAACAATTTGCAATGCTTATATACGCAGAGTGTAAAATTTGCCACGCTTTTTTATGGCTGTGAATAAGCAGAAAAGTGTTATACAACTACAGGTCACTCGAAGCTTCGTTAAAAAGTTACGATATAACAATCGAATATTAAATATAACATATATTATTGTTGATAATATATATTAATGTTATATACACGTATATTAATAATAGTAAACGATCTTTTGGTGAAGTGAAATCAAAGTGAATTTCGTAAAACAATAAATTCAACTTTATATTATATTAGTAGACGTTTCCAAATCGAGTATTAATAATTAATGATTATATTAGTTGTCAACTTATTCTTGCCTTATGCTATACTTGCCTTTGTATTTTTGTATATTTCTTACAACTAATTAATGCCGCATCAAACGACCTATCTTTGTATAACACTTTTAGTTTATTCAAAACCGCAGTGTAAATTGATCGAGTTTAGCGGAAGAAATATCGGTACACGTATCGCGAATTCATTCCGTGCAATACGAACGTCGAATCCAATCTTCGCGATGAGTTTCTAAACAAGCAAGCCACGGAAATTGTCTTTTCGTTTGCGTTTTTCCCTTCTCCTAATTTGTCCATTTATCTTGCTCATCTTTCTCGAGTTTCTCCTCCATTCTTTAATATTTCCCTTCGTTTCACGCGGCAACGAAAAGGGAAAAGGGATCGGCGACGATATCGTTCGCTCGCGATAAAAAAAAAGGGGAAGAAAAGAAAAAAAACGAAAAAATCGTGCGCTACTGTTCGCGAACGATGCGCTCCACGAAACTCGACTTCCGCGTGTTTATCTCGCACCTTCTTTCGCTCCACGCTTGGCGTCCATTCTTTATCGTTGGTCCATCCATTGGATGTCGCGTTTTTCTTTTTCGGGATTGTTGGCGAACAATGGCGCATCGACTAAGGCGTCGAAGAAATCAAAAAGAAAAAAAAGGAAGAAAAAAAAAATAGGAAAAGAATCGAAGAGCGGAGGGAAAAAAAGGGGGAAAAGAGGAGGAAAGAAGGAAGCAAAAAGAAGAGGAGACGAAGAAAATGGAAGACGCGAGGCAAAGCGAACACACAATGGCGGCGCTTGGAAGTGCGTCTACGGAAAAGAAAGAAAAAAGCGAAAAAAAACGAGTGCGCGTTTGATGAGTTTGGAGAGATGAAAACTATCGAGACGAGAACAAAAACACGGGTGGCGATGAATGACAGTTCAGTGGCTGTGGTATTGAGAGAGAGAAAGACGAGGATAATTGCGTGCGTGCGTGTGTGCCTGCCAACCGAAACACAGCGAGGCAAAATAAGTGAAAACGCGTTGCGCGAAATGAAAGAAGGCCGGCGAGCGCGCGAAACGAGACGAAAAATCTCTATAAAAACGTGGCTTTGATTAGCTCTGCACGAGAGAATCATTTAACCGTACGAGGCGATGTTGCAAAGTCTTGAAAATTACGAATCTTGTCTTGCCCTCGATTAACAAATTCTTTTATGACCTTTGTATTGTTTCGAGAAACTATTAATCCTTTTACTCTACTAGAATATTTAATTATTTATTTTTGTAGGAAAACAAACCCATTAATAACAATGACAAAACTCTTTTATAATCTTGGTATTGTTCTTGGTTATTGTTTCGATCAAGTTTAACCCTTTGCACTATGCTAGAATATTTATTTATTTATTTATCTATGTGGGAAAAGAAACATATTAATAACAATGACAAAACTCTTTTATGATCTTGGTATTGTTTGGATCAAGTATTAACCCTTTGCACTCTGCTAGAATATTTATTTATCTATATGGGAAAAGAAACACATTAATAACAATGACAAAATTCTTTTATGATTTTGGTATTGTTTTTGGTTACTGTTTGGTTCAAGTTTAACTCTTTGCACTCTGCTAGAATATTTATTTATTTATTTATATGGGAAAGTAAACTCGTTAACATAACAATGATACAATTTCGTTATAGTAGAGAAAATAAGTGGGCGGAAATATAGAATTTTGATCGACGCATACGTACGTAATATTTATAATGAACAATGATTTGTGGAATTAATTAAATGGTAACGCGTTATTTATAAGTAGACTGCGGGTTTCTATGCAAATTCATGATTTATAAGTAAGTTTGAAGCAGCATCCTCTAAATTAAGGGTTGCTTCGGTCTCTGAATATAATAATTTCCGTCGCACTTTGGATATTTTATATACTTGCGCAAATTGCGTGTACTGTTTACATTTTTGCCCGTTTGAATGCATAAAAGCCTGCGGTCTACTTCTTAATGTGTAGCGGAGTTAAAGTTAGGCAGTACAAAAAAGTATTCGAAGTGCAAAGGGTTAAATATAATTGCATAAAGTCGTTATTAGTCGTTTGTTAATTGGACAGCATTAAAGTATTTAGTTCGTTTGTTCAAATAAACAATGTAAACGTGTACCAATGGAAAATGAATCGATATACAAATTGTGTCTAATTAAATTGTCTAATCAAATTAAACGCGTATTGGAGAATTAATATCTACTTTTTCACGTTCTACGTATAAACAGTAATAGTTATTCCATCGTTTTCAAATAAATCGAAAGCTTCCAATATTCACGATCAACTTACAAAAGTTCCAAAAGAATTTCTCCCATTAATTTACATTGCTACCTATTAATTTTCTTCGCGTTACTAATTCAATTATTACGCTTAGTCTCAACCAAGATTATAATGTTGCTTATTATTGGCAGCTATATATTATACGATATATATTATTTATTTATTTATTTATTCATTTATTAATAAATTTACGGGATTAACCGATTAGTATAGAATTCTTAAGTATATAAGTTCTAAACGAAAGACGATATTTATAGATGACTTCGCGTGTTAATTAAGAACAAATAGCAAATAATTATCGGCAGCTTCGACTGTGAATTGTCATAAAAAAATCGAGCCAAGACAAGACGCGCAATCAAGACAATCGAATAAATTCAAGTCTCGTGCAGCTCTACGTTTGGTAGTCGCGTGTATTTACAGCATTGTTACGAAAAGAGAAAGAGAACGAAGCAGAAGCATCGCGTAAAAGAGGGAGAGAGGTGAAAGAAGTGGAAAAAGGAAACCATTAAAAGCTTTAACTTTGACTAAACTAACTTTAAAAGGGTATATAGCGATATAAAACGCAGTGAGTGCTGCTGCCAGTTGTGTGAATGGCGGAAGATTGGCGGTGGATTCTGCGCGAACTAATTTCTCCGACTAATCAATCGATTCTCCACATTTTTGCTCTTATCGTGTAGGCATGATTAGCGTTAAAATATGGGCTAACGAAACAAGCTGCAGCCTGAAACGGGAAAATCTTGCTTCGGATTCTTTTGCAGACGGGACAAAATTATGCGACTCCTATTGTAATTAGTCTTCGAGTTAGCCATTTATTGTTATAATTAGCCTTCGAGTGACGACGTACGTATGTTGAATTGACTTTGTATCGCAATAGCAACGAAGCGACGTCAATCGTTTGCCATTACCCACGATCGGTGAATTTCTTGTACTTGAAAATCGTAATCGTAATTGACTTTATTAATTCGCGAGTATCGAAGATATTTTACATAACATATTTCTCTTACTTCTGTCGTTCGATTAGAAGTTACGTGCACGTGCGTATAATAAATTTGACGTCGCGTCGCTGCGAGCGATATTAAAAAAAGGTGATCACCACTGGAAGGTTAATTTTAAGAACGAAATAAAGGCTCGGAATAAAAGCTATCGGTTATAAATGTTCGTGTTTTCGAAGCAGAGCAAAACGATGGCGTAGAATCCGTAAATTTTGATTGCAATTCTTTCATAATAGTTAAATATTCATTATATTGCACGCGTGCTACGGAAATTTCTTTACGATTACACTGATGTCGCACATTAGCGCGTTGATGAGCATCGAAATTCGGTTCTTTAATTAACCCCTCGAAGACCAAATTATTTAACAAATATCCATCGTAAAATTGCCAAACATCGTCGCACGGAAAATAACAAAATAGAAAATCGTGCGTTTTTCATTTGAAACCATTTTCACGGTTTCTATTTATTTCCGCTAACTCAATCTTCATTTCTTTCGAAACGAAGGAAATTAAAAGCAACCCTTCCTATTTCCAAAATACGAAATGATACTTTACTTTCTCACAAGAGCCAAAAAGATACGTTAAAGTTACCGGTAGGTAATATTATTAGGTTATATTAGGTTATATTATTAAAATAGTTTCGAAAGGAAAATAGTTAATAGGCGTGCGGTGTTCAAGGGGTTAATAAAATGGTTAATAAAATCGGAATGCGTATCGGTGTATGCGTTTGTTCGCGCAATGTCCCGCCAATCTCCGTGTTACTGTAAACTTACATTGTATATTACTTATACATATATACATATACATATACATATATATATATATAAATATAGATGTATGCATATGTGAAAATGCAACGGAACACTTGTTTTTCTCGGAGAAAGCAGATCGAGTGCGAATTGTACCTTTATACGTATTTCATTGTTCGCGCGCATCGTTTCGCGTCGCGTCGAGTAACGCCGTATGAAATGTAATTGGCTGGAAGAAATGCTGCGATACCGAATTCGATGTTCATCGTGTGATCGGGGAATTAATTTGTCGAACGTTTAACATCTTTCGTCGAAGGGTTTGCAACGCAAAAACGACACTTTAGAGTAAATTTATTTTATTCAAGGGCAATGAACCTATCGATCTGTAGAAAATTAGCCCATCGTGAGTAAATTACGAAATTACAAAGGATTCGATGGTTTATCCGACTTAGAAATTTCTCGAAAGGTACGTTAAAAAAATCAACTGTAATCTGAATTTTGTTAGAAATTTTGGCCACTTCGGATTTTGTATTCAAGAGAATTGAAATAGAAATTTAAGCGAATTACAATCTGTTAGAATTCTCAGCGAATCTTTCGAAGAATTTCTGTTTCAAAATTTGGTGGGCCAAAATTTATCCGCATACTTTTATTCGAAATAATTGCATTGCAAAAGTACCGTATTAAATCGAATCGTGAACTTATGGTCTTCGAGCTTAGAATTATAATTAACCTGTAAGCTTATTTAAACTTCAATATTTCGTAAGTTTACTCCCAAGTTTATTTAAACTTTCGTACGTCTTAAGTTCGCTTCCACGTTTATCTAAACATTAATATTACTTAAGTATATTTAAACATTAATTATAATGATCTCGAAGAGTCGTTTTCGTTGCAACCTCTTAAATTGCATTCCCCCAAAATTAAAGCAACGGCGAATATTTACGTTTACCCTCGCAGTTAAAAAAAAAGACTAACAAAAAAAGTGAAACGTGTTCGTCGTGACGCGAACGTTCGATTGTATTATTTCTCTTCTTTAAACGAAAAAATAAGTATTCTATACAACACGTGTGAACGAACGCGCGTATCTGCCAGCGAGGAAATCTCGTGCGTTGAGAAACTCAAAAAAAAAAAAAAGAAGAAGAAGAAGAAAACCAAAACAAACGATAACGAAAATAAAAAGAAAAAAAAAGAAAGAAGAGGGGAAATTCTTCGGTGTAAATTCGGTGGTGAAAGAAACAAAGAAAAAGCGAAAAAAAAAAAAGAAATAAATAAAAAAGCAGCACCGGTAAAAAGAGAGGATGAATGCGCGAGTGAAAGTGGAACGAGAGAAAGCGAGCGAGAGAGAAACGAATGCAAACGAAAAATGAAAAAAAAAGAGATGCGTAAAACATGCATTATTACTTGCGTATTATGCGGTAAAAAAAAAAGAAAAAAAAAGAGGAGAAGAAGAAGAAGAAAACGAGAGAGAAGATACCTACCTTATATATATAAATATTATATATATATACATAGCTAGTTCAATTTGCAAATTAGTGTGTATCGTCGCTTCGAAATGCCCAGTCATTACTCGCCAGAATCCAAAGAACCCAAAAAACAAACCGATTTCAAGTTCATTCTTTTTTTAAGGAAAAAACCAATAAAATAATGTGTTAAAATATTTCAACATACCCGTGTTTCCTTTTAACTCTTCCACCTTTCACGTACGTCTGCCTTAACCCATTTACTTACGACGATTAACCCCTTGCCTTACAATTTTTAGACCACCGTAATTAGGTAAGTTACAATCAACGCATCGCAGTTCTCATATTTGTACGAAATGTTCAAATATTGCACATGATTAGCATCGAGTGATCGTTAATCTTCTCGAGCGAAACTAAAGCTAGAATTGAAGTAATATTGTATTGAAAATAGAGCTTATCTTTAACGAATCTATCTTGTAATTCGTGTCACGAGTGTAACTCGTCGTTGTGAGCCAAGGGGTTAAAATTGTTTTATTCAAGGTAATTAAACTCTTTTTTTTTTCTACGGTTGTTTCAATTGTTATTCACGGCAGTTAAAATTGGCTGCTTTAAGGCGATTAAAATTGGTATTTTTACGGTAATTAAAATTGATTTTCTTACGGCAATTAAAATTGTTTTTTTACGGTTGTTAAACTTGATTTCGTACGGTAATTAAGATTGCTACGAAATTTAATAGAACGAAGAGATTCCTGAAAGAAACAGGAAGAATCGTTATTAATTTTTAATGCAGTTCGCTTTACAAAGGGCTTATATTTGGCCACGCATTAAAAAATGAAAATTATCTTTACTTTCGTATTAATTATATTATATTTTATTAAGATAAGATATTAATTATCAAATTAGAAAGCCACCACATATTAGAGATGCATATTGAGGTACTAAAATTGAAGTAGATTCAACAAATTCAGTAATAAATGCTAGAATAAAAATAGTGGTCCATATTTAGACGCTTTTCCGTAGTAATTAATTGCCAACGAGGTAAACAGAATTGTTTTCATCGTTTCTAAAAATTATTCCGAACCCGCGGATCATCAAAAGTAGCGATCTTTGATCTAGAAGGATGTTGTAGAGATCCGTATTCCATTCAAGCTTGAAAATTACATAAATTAACGCGCAATGCACGCGTGATTTTAAATAAAACAACCGGAGAGCGCGCGTTTCCGGTCTTTTGAAATTGGCGCGAGAATTTCGAAGATGGCGCACCGAAATTGATTCCTCAACTTCCGGTAAGTTATATGAAGCTCAATAGATGGCAGCACTCGAATGCTTAACAAGACGAAAATTTGTTTATATCAATTATTAAGTGGCGGAGAAAAATTATTCGGAATTGTAACTTAAAATTAAAGCGAACCAAAATTTACCTGAACGTAATTTACTTTAAAATGTAAAAAGCGAGCAGAATTTCGCTGGAATATTATTATAGTTGTATTACAAATAATTGCATCGTTACAGTAGTTTTACAAAATTCAGCAGAAATTATATTTTAATACATTTCTGACGGAAAAATCAGATTCGATTTAAACTGCTTTCAAAGATAATTCTACTTTTTACCATTGTAACAGAGATAGTCAAAATATTCGATTGACACTTTTATTGTTGTAGTAATTTTTTCAAAGTACTATAAAAATTCGATTCGAATACATTTCTGACAGAAAAACTGCGACTTTTTATTGATGCCTAATAAATATAATAAATCAAACACGAACACAGTCTCCTAAATTTGTAGCTCGCATGTATAAAGAATATTTACTTCTTACGAAAATTGATGCCTGTAATATCGCAATAAAATGCAAAATATTACTCCACTTGTTCTTTATCCATCCCCAAATTAATTTCCCGCAAACGAAGTGCCAAATTAAAATCAAAGTGTTAAATATTGGGATAAAATGATGCGTGGAAAATATGAAAAGGGAATAATTGATGCGAATAACGTGAAACAGTTGTATAAATCGAACCGATATTATTTTTGAGCGTTTTATTAAGTTTACCATGATTTTAATCGATACAATGATTTCTGTGGTATACCGTTGTACACATCGAGACGCCACTTCAACTTTCTTTCCGCCTTTCCTTGTAAAACACGTTCCGTATACGTTCAGCGAAAAACGAAAAGCCCCCTTTGAAAAACTTCACGAAACAAGATAACAAAATCCTCTTCCCGATTAAATTCTATTCTTCGCTAGTCGAAGTCCGCGAATTTTTCATATTTCCAACCATTTTCTTCCGAAACAGAAAGCTTTTTTCCAAATAAAAGATCGAAGAGGTTTAAACGATAAAAAGAAAGAAAGAAAAAAAAAATATAAAAGAAAAGAGTCGCGAGAAATGGCGTGTCAGGAAAGTAAGTTGAAATTTCATCCGATAATGAGAAAAACATAAATGCAGTAATAATCAGCGTTCAGGCGTGCGCCTCGAGTAAATTTCACGGATGATCTCTTTTCGCTTCTTTTCTTTTTCTTCTTCTTGGATTATCTTAAAACGAAACTTGGACGACTGGTGAAAAGGATCGAGCGGAGGGGGGGAGCGAGGAATATGAATATATAATTATCTTATATCGTGTGTATCCATAAATGTTAAACGTTATTTTTCTTATTCTCTCTTTTTTTTTCTTTTCTTTTTTTTCTTATCTTCGTCTTATCATCGATCTCGTATTCATCTTGACTCGTTTTCATTTCTTTTTATTAAATGTTAGGTAGAGCTTATAAGGGACACCTGGAGACGGTTCTCCGGGCGCTTTTTTTTGTCGTATACTAGCTGTGCCGAACGCACTTGTACTGGTCGCACGGTTGGCCGAAAAATCACCTGAAGATCGGCTTTTGAGATTGAGAACAATTTCACGCAAATATGCGTAAAGTCGAATTCTCTGCGTATACGGGTTTCGTTTAGAGATGGATCGAAATCGAAACTTAATTTCTACAGTGCGATTCAAGTTATAGTCGTTCATTTTTTTTTAGTCAGAAACATTTCCCAGTTTTGAGGCCGATACGAAAACCTTGTTAACTTTGCCGAATCGCAGTCGAATCACCGATACGTTTACAATAGTGTTCAAAGAAGTTTGCAATTCGACAACTCGGAAAAATTTCGATGATTTCAATGACCGCGTAATAATTGCAAAATATTTAATCTAATCATCGATACGTTCACGACAGTTTTTAAAGAATTCTGCAATTTGGCAACCGCTCAAAATATCAATAGAAAAATAATTAAAATGCGAGAACCCGTAATAATTACCAAGTATAAATACGTAGCAATTAAAATAGAAATACATAAACCATCAATACTTTCTTCTGATATATAAATACGTGATTCGTTCAGCGTTAATAAAGTCTCGAAGTTTCAAGGTTTCGACTATTCCCCATCTCTACCATCGTTCAAAAACAAAAGAAAACGAAAATCAATTGCCACGAATGCTACAGTGGAAAATTGCTACGTTGCATCGGAGGAAGAAATAGATAAAGGATCGAAGGATTAACGATTCTCAAGGGTCGATCTTCAGCCGACTGTTCGGCCCGCGACATATTATTTAACAACAGAATTTAACCACCTAATCTTCTGGAGGATACTCGTAATTCTCACCTTCGCCTCGCCTTCGTTTATACAATAAATGGATATCTTTTTTTTCCCTTCTCTCTTTCCTACGTGCTAAGTAATAAATCGTCGAGCCGCGATCAATTCAGCGTTCACAAATTAATCGTCGACAATGGATAATAATCAGTAGCTAATAATAAAATCGATAGAAATCATCTAGCTGCGTTCGATCTTTCTCTCGTCTTAAAAAAATACGCCCAATACACGTTTTGGGCGCCGCAATAAATTTCCACAATATTAATAATAATAATAATAATAATAATAATCCGCAATTATAATATAATCGCTGTCATTGCGGGATAATAATACAATTGCAGTGCGATCGTCGCGATGCGAGCAAATCGCAAATATCAATAATAATAATAATAATAATAACGACAATAATATTAATAGCAATAGCAATAATAATAATAATAATATTACTAGTAATAGTAATAATATTACTAACAATAGTAGCAATAATATTACTGATAATAATAGCAATGATATTACTAATAATAATGGTAATAATATTACCAACAATAGTAGCAATAATATTGCTAATAATAATGGTAACAATATTACTAATAACACTAGCAATAATATTACTAATAGTAATAATAATAATAGTAATAGCGACCCAGATATAATAATAAAATAAATCTCGTTTTACTAATTAGCATCGTCGTTACAATGATGTACTTAGCCGTTACAGTTTTATTTTTATTTTATTTTTTTTTGTTTGCCTATGTACTATTCTCTTTTATATACTTCTATATGTATAGCTACAATATATAATATTTTCATGTTGAAAAATCGTATACATTAGTGTTGTGTCGCAGGACCATTGCTTCGTTTCTGTTTTCTGTATCTCGTTTCGTTTCTTTTCGTCGTTCATCTCGTCATCGTCTATATTCTCGCTTGCTAGAGTGTCATCAGCATCGCTTTTCGCTCATCTTTCTTTCTTTCTTTTTTTTTTTTTTTTTAACCTATTATCTTTCCGTGTTTTTATCTTTCGTTTCTTTTTTCTTTTCTTTTCGGTTATCTTCGCTCGATGGATCTCGTCGCTGAGAGGGGAAAAGGTGGCGGTCGATGCATAGAAGCGTTCACGCTTGATTATCGAACAACGATGTCGAAACAAAAAAAAAAGGAAAAAAAATCTGAGAAAGAGGATCGAAGAGAGGACGCAGCGATGAGAAACGTTTCTGATCGCCGCTTGCGAGTTTTAACGGCGCGAATTACCATCTCGCTTAATTTATTAGGCGTTTTGGGCGAACATTCCACGAGACGATTCTCTTGTTAGTCGATTAAAAGGTGAAGCAAAGCTAGGCGAATATTTGGACGAGAACAATGTGGAGTTTCGTACGAAATTGACCATTAATAGATCAATGATTATAAACGTACGCGCTATTTTCCAAATTGAACCATTCTGTAGTCGAAGTCTCCGATTCCAATTGAAATAAGTTACAGCGTATGAGAAGATATGAGGACTTAACTATTTAACACTGGGCTCGGTATCTTGTACCGATCAACGATTTAAGTATAATAACCCAAACTATTTGTCTAATTGATTTCGTGATTTATTGACGCTAACCGTACCATGCTAAAGTATCCGATTTAAGATTCTACATTCATTAAAGATCCTTAGAAGCCCTTTTTAAGGTACAGTTTTAACCTGTGGTGACATAAAAATGATTAAAATTTACAAGGTCCAAAATACGATTCCATAAAACAGGGAAATCCAAGCGTGGATCAGTTCCGTCGAAAAAGGAAAGATTCGCGGTCAAATGTTTACGTTTACGCGTTGCTTCGCTTCACCTTTGAGTTGAGGTCAGCGAGAGAATCGTCCCGTATTTATTTGTCATTCGGCGCGATATTTCCTTCAGTCGTTAGCCGAGCAGCGCACCTCGCTGGACCTGAGCTCTGCGACGCGTCGTAGATTCGCAGAAAGCTCCAGCGAAGCCCAATTCGTCCTATCGCGTGTTCGCGTACTAAAAAAAACATTTACGGTACGATTCGCTTCGGTTAAACGTCGCAAAGGTAAAAAAAAACGCACACACGAGTGTCCGAGACTTTTTCCTTCGTCCAAGACAAAACTTTGTCGATACAATTTGTAGCCGTAAGTAAGCAGAAAGTGTTAATCAACTAACTATAGATCGTTCGAAGCGTCATTAGAAAGTTACGAATGCAAAAGTATTGAATGAATATCGAAGTATCGAAGTTACTTCTCCTTTTTCTTTGGGTTTAATGTCGTATCGACTGCAAATGTTATTAGAGTCTGTAGTATTTTTATTAGACAGGTTCTACGTAGCCGTTTTTAGATTACTCGTAATGTAATTAGCTTTCCTCGGACTTCATTTGAGAGAGTTTCAAAATGTGCTACGTGAAATGAAAGTAATCGTAAATGAGGATCATAATAATTGGCATAACGTTGCGTGGTTAAATACATACGTTGCCCGATTGGTTAGTAACTAATAAAAGAATAGCTTGTGAGTTTCTCCTTGTTTCCTATCACACTTTGAAAAAAAAGCTTCGAGTAGAATTAAATTCGATGGCAGCTAATTCTTCGACTAACGCAAATTTGAAAAGTCGTCGCTCCGATTAGTATATTATTATTATTACTATTATTAGTTTAAACACATTATTCTCGTCTTCCATCACGTTTCCCTTTCTCTTTCGTATTTTTGTCGTAACTTTTTAACGCAGCTTCGAACGACCTACAATCTGTTAAACATATTTCGCATGCTTACGTTCGCGAAACGTTCCGATAAAATTTTGCGAAACGAGAGAAAAAAAGAACTCGAAACAGCCGCGAATACAGCGTGTTGCGTTTCACGCGAGAATTCGTTTAAAGCCCGAACCGAATTACGTCTCGCAAACCGTTTCGCGACGAAAACGAATAGGAAAAACTCGGCTCAGCTGGAAGTTTCCAGCTTCGCTTTAAGAACGCGAAGTTGGCGCGCGTTGCTTTAAGAACGTGAACGCTTCTCGCCGAGAGGAGAACGTGTATTACATAACATTAATAGCTTAATATCGATTTTTAGTTCGTATTACCCGCCGTGTTAAGGGCGAGCCTCGGATCACAGATAGTGAGGTGATCGGATTGCGCGAGCATTTTCACGATACATCTTATTACATATGCGCCCCTACATCGTATTTCGTTCTCGTAATTGTCTGTGTGTTTCGCGTGTCTTCTTGCAATTCTTCTAAGTATTTCAAGGCGACAGCTCCTGAAAGCAAACAGTACCGGGCGTGTACGCGAGCGTGATCGTAGTCGCCCCTAAAAACCTGTGATCTTCTCTTGAAAAATCCCTTACAAGCGTTTCGCGTTTGCGATCGCGCTTGCGAATCTTCGTTACTCGTGTCTCGAGTGACTCGTTGACCAACGCTGCCGCGATTCGATCGACTCGTGTTTAAACGCGCGTTGCGTTCTATTTCTCGCGCGACTCGATCTGGAAACACTTCTCTTTCGGGACGACTACTCATCATGCACGGGTACGAGTTCGTGGGGGGAAAACTCGGCCTGAACGCAATCCTTACGTTTCTGCCCAGAATTCACACGTGGTACAAAGTTATCATATTCGTAATAATGGTGACACACGAGAAGTTACACAGAGATACGAAAGTATAGAATATATATATACACACACACACACATATATATATATATATTTTTATACGTATACACAATACATATGTACCTACGTACGTACGACCAACTAAGGGTAGACAGGCGCAATCGTATATTTCGAATGTCGAATCCAGTTCGAATCGCCGCTCCGTTCCGCTCCGCACCTCTCAGCCGCAGCTTTCCGTTCGACCAGAAAAAGCGCAATACCAATAAAAATCCGACTTCCATTTGCTTCTCTCACCGCGCTGCGCGCACACTAGAGAGATATTTCTCCCCGTGTTTCTTCGCTTTTTGCTTCTTCTTTCGCCTTCGCCGCGGTTTATCAGAAAATATACTTGCTTGCGCGTGGATCGAAACGTTTCGACGTTTCGGAGAGCTTCGAAAGGGTAAAGAATCGCGCGTGGGTCGAAAAGGGCGGAGGTGAACATCGCCTCTGGATTCGACACTATGCTTTTGTATGTTTGTGTGCGACTGGTTCTGTATAGAGGGTGTTGAAATTAAAAAATAAAAGGGGTCAGAAAGGGGAGACGAATTTCGAACCATTTGAGCGCTTCGCGTTATTTTAGATTCGTTTTGAATCCGAAATAGTGTTATTTTGGATTCGTTTTGAATCCGAAATAGAGTTATTTTGGATTCGTTTGGAAGCGTTCCTTTCTACATTTCGTACGCGATATTTAACCCTTTGCGCTCCAAGACTGATTTAATAATGCAACGCAGCAATAATTCTAGCCCACTGTTTATGGCTCTCGTGAAAATTTCGAGTACCACTGCGTATTGAAGAACGGCGAGAAGCTGCCTTTAATTTGTCTTCTTATCGAAAGAAATAAAAGCTGAGCCGGTGAAAAGGAATAAAAATATTAACGGCGTGCAAATGGTTAAATACGGATTTCGCGATCTTTCGTAATCGCTACTAGATGCGTCTAAATTCACATTCGGTGAGCATACTTTACGTTGATCACGTGTTGGGTTAAAAGACACGAATTTGTAAACTTTACGCGTTTTATTTCAAATTTGGCCGCGCGTGTAACGCTCAAAGGGTTAATATATGATCACGTGCTGAATTAAAGTTGGCGCTTACAAAAAAAAAAGAAAGAAAAAAACGAAAGAAGAAAACGGCTTCGGTGTGTTTCTCGGCTCGCTCGTGGGTACAATCATGCACACAATTTTCCAGAGTAATTAAAAGTGTACAGCGAGGTATTCTATAAGGAAAGAATGCCACGGCGAAGTAAAGTTTCTTCCAGTGGGGAAATTTATCGGGTCACTTGACAGATTTACAAGCAATATCGCTTGCCGAGATTTTCTCGAGAAAGTACAAGAATTTCGTGAAAAATTGGAGAAATCGCGGAAGGCAATGTTCGACGAATCGATAATTAAAAATAGTTGCAAATGTTAATAGTTTGCGCTTGTGCATTGCTCGAATAAGAGTTACGTTAAAATCGTTTGGGAGTCAACGATAAAATAGCAAACATTATTCGTAGTAACGTAACAGTGTGCCGTATATATTTTCAACGTATTAAAAGAAGTTTTAGTTCGTCATAGAATACCCCGCTGAATTAGAGTTTTTAAAGCGAGGACACCTGACAATAATCTTGCTTCGCCTATAGCACGTGTGTTTCTGTTTCGAGGAGTAAATATCAACGGCGAGATTAAACTACGAATGTTTGATTCGTGATAAATTAATGACCGAGTACAAAATTGGATACAAAACAGGTGAGTGATATTAAAATATTCGACGTAAAGCTTCGTAGGGTGAAACTAGTCTCGATATTGGCTCCAATTTCTTCGCTGCACTCTTAACACTTTGATGACGTAGTAATACGTCTTTTCGATAACAAAACTCTTTTTTAGTTTTCTATAACGTCATGCAACTTGAAAGTTTCATAGCCATATTTATTTCATAGCCATATATTCAAATTTGTTAGATTTTATCTCAATCGTATATCGCTTCATTTAATTTCTCTATCGTTACGCCAATAATAATTGGAAAACGGCGAAACTTGTCGCTAATTTCATTACTTACGCTTGCGTGGGATTTTAACTTAAATTCTGCTATCAACGAAGCGTTCGAGATATAGAAATTCGCATAAACGTTCGCAGTCGAATGGCGATTGATCTTCGGTATAATACGGTGTCCTCGCGACAGAATCAAATGAAACGAATCAGCACGCAAGAAACATTGCGAAACGCATCGCAGCAAAAGTATAATATATATATATATAATAATAATAATAATTATTGGAAGCTAGAACTTGGAGAACTCGGTAAACTTAAACCATAAATTCGAACGTAGGAAAAAAACATTCGCTAGCATTACACGATATACACGGGATTATGTGATCCGCTGGGGGTTAGATTTAAAAAGAATTAACGTTGCGTCAAAGTTGCTATAATAAAGCTGCCCTAATCAGAAAAATACGGAATCCGCGCTCGCGCGTCGCTCTCTCGAAAAATAACGTCGAAACGTTAAAAAAATATATATATATACATAGATAGATAGATTTGTATGTATATATATATATATTCTTTACGTACGTACGATTCTCGTTCCTTTAAATCCGTACACCCAGCTTGAAATTACGCTACGCAGTTAATAGTGGAGGGATAATACATAACACGACGGTAGAAAATCGAACAGCTCGTGTCAAAAGTAACCCTCGCAAAAATTGGCAATATTTTCCATGATAAATCACGGGAATTTTCCTTGATACGATAATTCGATTGGTAACTTATTACTGGACTGTGGATTTTTATGCGTTCATGGAGAATTTCATTGGCGGAGATGCACTTAATATGGAAAAATATATGAAATAGATATTTAACCGTTTGCGGATGAGAATTAGTAATATTT
The DNA here is from genome assembly GCA_028830335.1 of Eucera pruinosa. Lineage (NCBI taxonomy): Eukaryota > Metazoa > Arthropoda > Insecta > Hymenoptera > Apidae > Eucera > Eucera pruinosa. The sequence continues at coordinate 18,949,966 of JAMYCR010000007.1, forward strand.
AGGGGAATATTTTGGGTTTGACGTCGTAGCTTTTAACCCTTTGAACGCGGAGCTGTTGCGATTTAAGGATACGTAGTTTAGAAAAGATTTGAAGTACGATTTAGATTTATAGATTGCAAATTTAGATTTGTAGGTTGTATTTATAATTTACAAATACAGTTTAAATTGTAACGAATTATTTATAAATATAATATAGGTTAGATTTAAAAATACAGCAACACTTTTGCAAAAATCGTTGATTAAAGTTGCTATTATACTTCTCGATTTATTTACGCAACATTGGATAAAATATTTATGCTTCTTTCAAACATGCGTTTACTTCAAACGCTGATCATTTTTATCGGCGTCACGTTTACAAAATAGGAACAGGTGTTAATAAAAATACACGGTCTACTAATTCTCAACGCTGTCAATAACGATAGCGTAACATGATCTTAAACATTCTGTTAAAATAATCGAAATTCACTTGAATTGATAGACGAACTTTTTACACCGTTTAGAATTACAACGTATCTCCAATCTTCGATCAACCCCAAATGAGTTCAAACTGTTAATCCACGTAAAAATCCACAGTCCAGTAATTCCCACCGCTATCTCCTACAACGATAACACAAACAGAACCTCGAATGTTCCGTTAAATTAATATTATTCAATATTCACCGAGGAACTCGCAATTGCAGAAAAATAATCGGCCAGGGTAGCTTTCGTCACGAGCGGTTCGACGATTGCAAAAACCAGGTGAAAATTGTAAAGTTAAAACTGTGGCGAAGAAAAAAGTGGAAGAGAGAATAACAGTGTAGAGTGTGGGAACAGGATAAAAAGAGGAGAGGAAAAGGAAGGGGGGGGAGGGAGAATAAAAATATCTGTACAAGCTAAAAATCTAACTATGTGAGTGTGTATAATAGCATACGTAAAAATAAAAACTAGTTGATTGTATACGCTCTCTCCCTCTCTCTCCTTAGCTAGGCGCCTGTACGCCGCCATATTGTCTTAAGAGAAGCGAACCTACGTTCTTAGGAGCACATTTCGCTGTCCTACGGATTTATTTATTTATTTACTTTTATTTCTTTTTTTTTCTTTTCCTTCTCTTTTCTTTAATCGTTCGCCGTCCTTTTCACTCTCTCACTCTCTCGCTCTCTTTCTTCCCGCATTTCCATTTTTCTTTTTTCTTTTTTTTAATCCCTTTCTCTTTTAAATCCTCTGTAAACACGTGACGTGTGGATGCTCGTGCACAGTCACTCGATAAGGCAAGATTAAGTATTCGAGGTCGAAGGGCGGAGAAGCGAAGAAGATGCGATTATTCGCGACGCGTCGATCTTCTCTCTTCGCCGCGAGTTTACAGTTGCAGAAAATACGGTAATTTCTGGGGCGAATCGCGTTAAAAAAAAGAAGACTACGGAATTGTTCGCGTGTCTAGAGTTAATTGATTAATTTGGTAGCAGCGCTTTTAGATTTAATATTTATTAACGCTAGATTTACGGATTTCAGCTGGATAATTTGAAAGGTTTCTCAGAGTGCCAAGTAAAATGGAATAAAAATAAGGGTTGGAGAAGGGAGGATGTCGAATTACGATAAAATTATTCGTGTCCTTACATTAATCAGAGCGAACGCAGTAAATTACTTAAAAATACTGCGACTTTAAGCGTGAAACGTGAAATTCATATATTGACAAGTTGCGTAAATCTAGTGTCGATAAACCTTCGATTTTTGCGTACGAAAACGATTCGACATCGTTCTTAACCCTTTCGCTACGAAGGACGTATACATACGCACGTGGTTAATAAAAGTATCCATATTATTTTCCTGTAATACGGTATTAATTCCGTTTTCATTCGTCGAAAACTACTGGACCGTAAATATTCGTACGATTTTCGTATCAATTAGAATGATTCCTTATCTGTGGCGCTACTTTAGTCACTTCCAAGAAATCGTAGCGAAAATAATCACCGAGAAAAGGTTAACATTGATCTATTTGCAATAATTTAATTTCGCTACTAAATAATTGAATTGCCTGCTACAGGGATGCTGACAATAAAAAAAAGCGCTGACATCTACCCTAACAATTGCAATTGATCGCAATTTTAACACGGCTACTTGTAACCATTTTCGAGCCGCGCAGCGAAAGGGTTAACAGCGTCTACTTAAGAGTCTGAAGAATTACAAAAGCGAACTTTTCCGAGGCGCTTTTTGCTCGATTCGCCGCATCTTCTTGCGCGCTCCACGCCCCTCTCTCCCGAAGGGAAAAAGAGAAAAACCGGTGTTTTGCGTTTCAAAGACCGGGAAAAAAAACTAACGTTATCGTTTTAATCGTAGGAACACCAACGAACATTATCTCCTCGTGTGTGGCTCGGAGGTGGCGCGTAAATCGCATAATTAACAATGCGTGTGTACACGAATTGCGTGTATCGTGTCTGTGTGTGCGTGTGTGTCGATGTCCTGGCTGTCGAATATGGCGGTATACTTTTTTCTTCGTACCCTTTCTTTCTCCTGAACTTCTCTCTAACAACAACATTCTATACACAACTCTGCCCTGTATAGTTTCATTTTCATTGCTTCTCCTTCGTGTTCGGGTATGCGTTTAGGTGTATGTAGTTAGTATTATGTTTGTTTGCTTTTGTTTCTGCTCCGCGCGTGTGGCGTGTGGTGTTTTTCATTAGTTATTCGGGTTTTTACCATTTCTAGGTCGCTGATTCCAAATAATTGTAATTTTTAGACTCGCGGTCGTTTTTCATTTTCTCGGTCGGAATCAGAGTCCGCTGAATCGTGGAGTGGCGGAAATTCCGGAACCGCCTCGCGTTGTTGCATCCATCCCGCCGCGCCTGGCCCCCCAGCCAATGCCTTGCCCTGCGTGTCATTTTTTTCACATTTGTTCTCCTTTTTTTTTTCTTTCCTCTCTCTTCTCTTACTACTCGTCTATAAGCCCACACACACACACTCTCTCTCTCTTCCTTTCTCTCTCTCACTCTCTCTCTGTATGTCTTTTTAAAAACTCCCCCGGGGGCAGCAGGTGGCGACAAAATTGCGCGCGTCACTTTTGCTCGCTAAGCCTCGCCTTCGCGTTTCAACGTTACGCACTTGCTTTCTTTCTTTTTTTTCGTTTTCTTCATTTTGTCAGCACAGACAAGTGTTTAATATACTGCTTTCAATTTCCCGATTAACTACTAACGCGATTCACGAAAGCGCGGGCTATTTGAATTGGCTGCTCGTATCAGGATATCGATCCTACTCGCTGCTTAACCATTGCGTAAGGACAGGATTTTGGCCGGCAATTTATAGGAAACTGATATCAATTTCAAACTGAAATTCCAGTCGTGCAAATGAAAGCAGGGGATCCTTTGCGCCTCTTACGATTCGGAATGGTTACTCTATGAATTACAGACAAAAATTAGTTGAAATTAACATTGTATAATGCCACTGTAAAGGTAAATTGAATTCCTGTTATAGAGGATTAAACGATAGTTATTCTTCTATTCGCATTACTATAGACCTGGATTTCATTGATCAATTATGTCGAAGTCAATTACGTATCGCAATATTTATTTATAATTCCCATCGTTTTAAAGGCACTTTTAAAGACTATTTTATTCTAGTCCAAATTATTAACACTAGGTTTACAGACGTTACGTGCATACGTTGACAGGCTTCCGGAAAAATACGTAAACTGCATATAAATATTCGAACGTAGAAGCGCGAGGATGAAGAGAATCACGTAGTAGAATGCATATTCATACCATTGTATCAATTGAAGTTAACGTAAAGTGGTGAAAAATAATATTTATGGTCTGTATAATTTTAGGTATGAAATCTGAACGGCGTCAACGTGACGTGTTCCGTAAACCTAGTGTTAATGTCGCAATGATGTGACATTAAAATGCTAATGCCCCCTGATGATTCTATATAAGAATGAATATATTCATCAAAATATTCGCATATTCATACATTTAATAACAATTACATTTTCATCGTGTAAATTCATCAAAATATACATTCATATATATGCATACGAATATAATATGAAAGAATGAATATATTCTTATATAGAATCACCCTTAAATTACCATTTTAACGTCACACACGCTACACTGCTAGTTTAAGCTAGAATAAAGCAGCAGCGTTTTTAAAACGATGGTACGTACAAATAAATACTGCTGCGAATTAATCGTTCCCGATACGCGTGATCTACATACAGTAACGCGTACTATATGCATTCGACTACTACAATTCGATTCTTCTACAACCCGTATTTAATTCACTTTTACGATACGAATAAACCGTGTACGATTAAGTGAAACCTGTTTCATTTCAAACTTGGAAATTAGGAATTAATACGCGGTGTCGATGTAACGGAAAAAGAACAAAAAATGGGAATCGTACAATGATACGCTAACGAGATTTTAATATATATACATATATATAATTCTTCTGATAACCATTCTAAATAGCAAGCTGCGTAAAACGCGTCCGCTTTTTTTTTTTACCCAATCGAAATTTCTTCTTCAATCGAAATCGAAAGAATTTACGATGTTTCCTATAAATGGATGGTCTCTATCCTGTGCTTACAATTAGTCGATGCTCTAAAATCTCTCATTCTATTCTCTCTCTCTCTCTCTCTCGTGCTTCGTAACGGTCAGCGTTTAGTCATATTTTTGTTCGGGAAAACGGATCGAGTCCCGTTACGAGCATGAAAGGATTTGTTTGCTACGTGTTGCGACAGATTCTCTAGCGGTCCGGATACGATTGCGAACGCAGCGGAAACTAGGAAATCCTTTCATTCGCGAACTTGCCAATGCAACGAACCGGCGCCGCCTATTCTACTATTCTACGCGACAAATTTAGAACTCTGCAAACGAACTGAAGATGAAACTCACTCTTCTTTCGCTTCTCCATTCTCTCTCTCTCTCTCTCTCTCTCTCTCTCTCTCTCTTTTCACTCTCCTTTTATCGACTCTTAATCTATTCAACCAGAAAATCTCCCCAGCCAATCGACCCGCAAAAACGTAACAAAAATGTCATGATAAACGCACACACGTACTACTTTCTGTAAGACCATTATTATACACGTATAAACTGAACGTTTCTGCATGCAGCCATGCATGCCACGAAAAAATGTCGCGAGATGATTTATAATCCATCCGTAAAAAGAATCCTTTGATCTGCGTAATAATTCTTTTATGCATCGTGAATGTGTGTGTATGTATATGTGTGTGTGCGTACGAATGTATTTGAAAATATGTTCGTGTACGAATGTGAATGCGTGGTGTTGCAATGCGCTGCGAAATTGTCGGTGGAAAAGTATTCTAAGATTAAGTATCGAAAGCCATACGAGAGCGACAAGAAACCGCGTGGTGCGTACCTCGAGGATGTATTTGCATACCGCAGATAGTCTATAGATGGCCGTAACACACGAATGGGGATCGTACGCCGTTTTATACAGCGCGCTATTACGCGCGACGAACAGCTACGCTTCGTTTGAAACGCGCGCGAAAAACTGCCGAGCGATTCGGAAAATTATTCGGAGCAATCAAGGCAAGGCTGTTGAAACTTTTGCTAGGGCTATATACGCGTGCTATACGAGTAGCTTTATTGCAACAACGAATCGTATTTTTCTCCCCTTTGTTTTACTGGTATACTTGCGTTAATTGTTGCTTAAAGATCGCAGTCCTCGCGCTTGGAACAACGTTGCGAACGAGACACGAGTTAGCTGCGAATTTCTGTACGAATTCGTATTTCTATTACCTTTATTAAGTCGACTGCGGATGATTCTACGTTTATACGAACTTTGAATACATCGCAATGTATATGGAATGCGCGTAATATGCAAAGCTACGCGAAATATTGAAAGTAAAACAGGCATTGCAATACTCAGAGGGTGAAACAATCCCCGATTTGAATCCTATTTTATTGGGTTTATCCATGAAAATATTAATTTACCTTAATTATGATTAATTCGTATAGAGTGTTTTATTGTAGCTAAACTGCAATTTGCTCGTTCTAAGGCAAGGAATTAACTTTGTAAAGAGTTTGCGGACTCGAAGCTTTTCGAATGAAAACAAATCTACGCGTAAAATAGTAATGCTATATATATAAATTTCGAACCATCCGAAGTAAAGTGCAAGTTTATTTAGCGGGTGAAGCAAACCCTTTGATTAATTTGATTAACACTAGAACTGCCGACGATCGAAGTTTACTTAACGCTAAAACTATCATATTTCTATCGAAGAGATAAAAATGACAGTTTAATGAATCCTTTTTACTAAATCGCAAAAATGCATTCGCGTAAATTGGCACGATATTTATACGTGAAACTGTAATTAAACCATGACTGATCATTTAGGCAGTTCTAGTGTTAACACAACCCAATTATAATTCCGTCTCACTGCTAATAAAGATTCATAAACATTCGTATAACACGTGTACGCTGAAATAGTACTCAAAATTGCCCAGCAAGCGTTTCAATACTTCCTTTAAATCCCCGTAAAAGAAAAAAGAAAAAACGCGTCTGATTAACACTAGATTTACGTCACTTGTCAACTAGACGTACTTTAGGTTTTATTCTCAAAGTTGTGCCAATCAAAATTATTCTTTGTTTGCTATTTATCCTCGATCGATGCAACAATATAAACAGGTGTCGTAATTTATTCCACCTCTGTCCCAAAATATTTAAACTTTTCACGTGCTCGTGCAAAGTATACCTGTTTATTATTTTTTATAGGAAATCCGTGAAAATTGCGCTGCCTATGTACGCGCGTAAACCTAGTGTTAAAATCGACTTTTAAACTCGCGCCGCGATACGCGAATTATTCCCCTCGTTTCCCGGATAACGTAAGCTGCCTAATTTCGAACACTGACTCATTAATCCCGTTCGCAATCACGGTGATCGGTTGAGCACATCGCTTAGGGGAAACAAAAAAAGGCCGACACAGGTTTTTCGAAGCAGCTCTGATGAACGCGATTTACAATAGAACGGTGTGTGTGGTTCAACGGAACGCGCAATTGCCGCGGGTTAATTGTACTACTTGCTTCCACCAACTCTATAATCTACCTATAAACGAAGCTACCCGGTGTTTTCCTCGCCTAAGGGGAAAAAAAAAGGCTTTGCTACGAGAAGTTCTATATTGCACACTCGGCAAACTTTAATTCTAGAGACGCGGGCTCGAAGACGGGAACCGAGAACGCGTCGCCGTATTTTTATAAACGTTTCTTCCAACTCGACGACAAACGAAAACGCGTCGCGTAACATTTGCCACGTTTCTAAAAAAAAAAAAAAAAAAAAAATATAGCAATCGAGGAAAAGTATTCGTACACTGCGAACTTTTGATTTCTATTAGAAACATTATTATTATTAGTCTTCTATAGAATTTGGATATTAAGCGATTCATGATACATTTGGATCGAGAGTTAGATCCTTAGAAATTCGTACGCGATAAATTATGCTACGAAATGATAAGATCGCTATGAATATAATAATAATAATATATGCTACGAAATGATGTTTATGGAAAATAATTATACGCGTCACACATGAACGTTTTATATCCGATATACGGTGTTAAAGCGGTAAATATCCAAGTTGAAATTCTCGGCAATTGAAAAATGAATAGAGCAAAGGTTTAACATCATCCGTAGTTTGGCAATAATATTTGACGCTATTCGAATAAAACGCGAACGATAATAAAACCTATTGTTAACCATTTCTGTAACTTGGTATCAAATTTGATTAACGTTAAATTGCTCTTAATCCATTTCTGCCAATTACGTACCGCTACGTCAAAATCAAACTAGTTAATAAGTTGAAACAAACAGTTTTATTTTTGAAACAAAAAAAGTTAACGTTGCTTCGAAAAAGATATTTCCGATAGAAGTAAAAGATCCACCAGTGTACGTGATACAATTTAACACTTAGAACTACCGACGATTAAAGTACATCTATTTGTACCACAGAAACAAAAATGGCGGACTTTCGTAAAACCCGTGCGATCGAAGTACAATAAAGCTTCATACGAAAAGTACGTAATATTCTAAAAAATGTACCGCTGCAAATCGATATAATTTTCATGGTAACTTTCTAACCAGTCATTTCGATTGCCTTCGTAATTCCAGTATTAATCAATCGCCGTACTTTGCTTCTGCGACGCAACGAAGTTACGTAAAATGGTTCCCGTCTTCGAGCACGAATTTAATAATAAAAAAAAACAAAAAAGAACACGACACGATTGACGAGAATGTTTAAGGGCGTGCGCGAAAAGAAACCACGCGTATAAACGTCTATCGTCTAATATAGTATTGTATTTAACGAGTATATATATTGCACTGTCGACGAGTCGATGTCTCGATTCTACGCGATTCTCTTCCTCGGAAGCTCCTCACCAATTTCGACACCGCCGAAGGGAAAGAAACCTGTGCTTGTTGCAACGAAGGATAAAACCTAACTAATGCCGCGTCCACCGTAAGCTTCGCGAGTTAATCGCGTCCCGTTCGCCATGGAGATTGAAAACAATTGCGACATTTTCAAAACTCAAGCTTCGAGCTTCAAAGAAGCGAAAGAATTTTGGAAACAGGTGTGGAAGAAAATGGTTTTGGCTTAAACTTTCGACAAGTATTCGTTACGATCTTTTAAGCGAGAATTTAAAGGTGATTTATTTTTTTTTTATTAGACTCTATGCGAAGCGTCTGGCATAAAAGAGACACCATTTGATTTTGTCTTCTTTAGTTGCGATTGGCTAAGAAATATTTATATTACATTAGTATGTAAGCGATTATTTTATTATCTACTTAATATAGTGTTACTAGATTACCGTTTTTATACCGTGTCGCGAACGAATCATTTGAATATTGTGGACAACTTTTTTTTAACAATCTCCGATCTTATAATGCAAAGCTAAAATTAGGATTGAAATGAAACGTATAGAAAAACCGAAACCAATAACCTTTTTATATATTTATAATATCACAATTTACACAATAAGCCAGAACCTTTTTCCCCCTGAACTATTTTAACACATTGTTGTCGGGACGCGTATAAATATGTTTTTTTTTAGTGGTGGTTTGCGGGACACGTAAAAATACGTTTTTCATCGTCTGCTGGTGGAATTTGGGTCCCGTATTTATACGGATTTTTGAACGACGGATTATGTTACCATCGTCTTTGTGACAGTTCCAAAACACACATACTTGTTACTATATTGACGTACTACTTTCGTTATTTATTGCGTTGTACGGTCTAATTTCTAATTTCTTACGTGGCGGCTAAAATATCGCCCGCGCAAGGCTCCATACCGGGCGCGAAATATCTCGACAACAATGTGTTAAGATTACCTCGATTCACAAAAATCATTTCTCGCACAATACTTATTAAATAATCCTCCAAAAATCTCCAATTTCAATCTCCAATTCGCCATCTGAGTCCACCATAAATGCAAACCTTTTTGCAGATAGCGAATCTGCTCGCGGTGAACTATCAGCAAATATCCCATTATTGCGAATCGTTCCGCGTATAGCGAGCAACTGTTAGCGAACAGCGAACGGAAGAGGAAACTCGCGAAGCAAACGCGAACGCGACGCGATAGCTCGTCGATTTCTATTCTCGAAATATCTCGATTTCGTTCGCGACTTCTCTCTCATTGTCAGTCACACATACATCACGCACTCGTGCACTCTCTCGTGAAACACAAACCGATTCACACGGCCGCGTAAACCCATCGTGTTGAGCTCGGAGACGAATCTACGCGTGCGATCGGGACTTTCGGTCGGCAATGGTCGCGTCACTGTGAACACAACAAGAAAGCACAAAAAAAAAGGCTGAGATCAGTGGACACGCACCACAGCCGCGAGATATACTTCTCGTCGATTCTTTTTTTCTCTACTTTTTTCTGTTATTGCTTTATTTATGCCAAGTGTCTCCTGATTCCCGTCTTTCCCTTCTTTCTCTCCTCCGCGCCTCTCTTTCCTTACTTACTCTCTCCACTTTCTCTCTTTCTCTCGTCATTTTTCTAATTTGCGTTTTTCTATGTACGTTTGCCCGTCAGGTCTCTGATTATTCGACGTCTCTCTCTCACTCTCCGTCGCCTTCTATGAATTTCGTTTCATCTGCGCCGATGGAGAACGGGGGAAAAAAGAAAAGAAAAAAAAGGATGCCTGTGTATGCGTAAGTGAATTTGAAATTCTATTCGAAACGCAGCCGACCACCGTTCGCGGCTCGTCGAACCGTTCATCCTCCCTCCTGCTTTTTTTACACGATTACGATCGAAGCGGAGAGAAAAAAAATATCCTTCGAAGGGCTTCGGCGAAATTTCCAATCGAAATAAACGAACCTCTCGCTTCGAAGTATTGGCTAGAAACCCGCGTGTCTTTTAAGCAGACCTTCTTCCGTCTAATTTCCGCGAACGACAACTTAATTGAGTCATTTCCACTCCCTCTTATTTATATGAATTTAGAAGATGTACGCATTTCAATGGAATCGATTTCATTCAACGCGATGCAACGTAAAACGAAACGATTGACGTCGCGTCGCCATAATTATGGGGCAGTTCTCCTGTCTTAAATACGTGCCGATTGATTCGCGTATAAAGCAGCGTACGAGTCTCTCAGAAGCAAAACCGATCAACAACAATTTTATTTACAACGTTGAATTTTATTGTCCGGGTATACTATAAAGCGTTGCATCTTTCAAAAAATTAGTTTGAGCCGCTTTACAAGTGGGTTGTAGGGTATTCTACTATAATATAATAGTACAATATATAATATATATTATACAATTATTGTATATAATATAATAATACAATATGTAACATATATTATACAAGTATTATATATAATATACAATATATACTATATACTATAGACTAGTTTACAACCCGTACTTATATATACGTATATATCGTATCAAAATTTACTCAAAGTTACTCATAAATAGGCAAATAAATCGTAAACTAAATTCTAGCTTCTGAGCTGCTCAAACGCTCTAATAGCTTAAAAATCTTTCTCCGTCTTTCGCGAAAGTCCCACCGCGATTATCTCGAAGCCTCGCGTCGCCGTTTTGCCTAACGAACCCGAATAGAGAGTTTCTAGAACCGTCGAAAGGTAAAGAAAAGGACGAACACGCGACAAAAAACGTATCTTTCGGAACGACCGACGAAAAAAAAAAAAGTAAAGAAAAGGGCGAGTTTATCGGGATGCCAATACCTTTTTTTGCGGTGCGATCGGATCGCGTGGAAGATGGACGGTTCGTGGACGAAATTTGTGTAGCAGCCAAAAATCGTTAGGTGATGGAGAGTAGAAGAGACGAAGGTACACAGACGACCGATCAATCGTAACAGTATTATACAGATGCCAGAGAGACCGTGCGAACTGTGCTTGTAACAATGCGCTCGAAAAGAGCGCGCGGCCGTGTCAGCGCGTTTTTGCGAATCGATCCTCTTTTCCGGGTTCGCTTTTACCTTCTCTCGAAACACAACCTCTTCCGATTTCAACCCCTCCCCCTCCCGCTCCCTTTGTGAACGTATTTATACGCGACGCGGAATGAAATTTCACTCGTAGCAATCTTACCCGTTCGAAAATATTCCGGGATGCAGCGTTAAAATGCGCGACGAGGAAATTAACCCCTTGTGAATCGTGGTGGTTTAAATACAGACAATGGTTCGCGATTTATTCAGTAACGTGTATTTATTCTATTCTTATTTAACGTTTTTAAAGGTCGTTGTTTGTTAGGCGTGCATCGCATACCTTTATATTTCAAGTCTTAAAGGTTTTATTCGAGTCTTAAACGTTTTATCCAAGTATTAAAGGTTTTATGCAAGGCAAGTCTCGAAGATTTTATTCATGCCAAATTTTAAATATTTTATCCAAGTCAAGTATTAAAGGTTTCATTCAAGTCTTATAGGTTTTATTCAAGTCAAGTCTTAAATGTTTTGTTCAAGCCAAATTTTAAATATTTTATCCAAGTCAAGTATAGAAGGTTTCATTCAAGTCTTATAGGTTTTGTTCAAGTCAAGTCTTAAAGGTTTTGTTCAAGTCAAATCTTATATATTTTATCCAAGTCAAGTATTAAAGGTTTCATTCAAGTCTTAAAGGTTTTATTCAAGTCAAGTCAATTCTCAAAGGTTTTATTCAAGTCTTAAAGGTTTATTAAATGAGCGGAGGTCGAATCCAATCGCGTATCCTGAATTCAAAAGCTTCGAAATCGAAAAGATCGCGAAAGAGGTCCGAATTTCGAGAGAAGTAAATCGGTATCTACTGAAACGATTTCTCTTAACAAAGATAAGAGCGTAATAAACTGTATCCAACGGAGTCTTTACGTTTCTTTCAGGATGCCCCGAAAAGTTGCACCCTCCGTTATCAGTAGATATCTTCGTACAAGCATACGAAAAGCAGGTGCGATTACCCGACAGCCGATATATATATATATATATATGTATTAATTAAACCAACAAAGAAAAAAAAAAAGAAAAGAAAAAGCTCGTGAGACTTTACGTTTCTTTTTTCTCTCTTTTTCCCGTTGCCGTTGTTCATCAACGTAGAGCCAAAAAAAGGAACAAAAAAGAAATAGTCGAACACGGTTGGAAATCGTGCGAGCACACAATTAAGACACTCCGCACCCCAAAAAAATTTCTTGTTGCAACAAACACAGTTCTTCGCTTTTGCTTTTGTTAGAGTTCGGGGTTTACCAACCACAGCAGCGATTATAAACAAAATAAATAAATAAATAGGGAATAAAATGAAACCACAGACAAAAAGAGAGTAGTGTGTAACGGGGGGGGGGGGGGGGGCGGATTATTGGTCGGCCAAAAAACAAATGTTAGACAGACCTAAGTGTGAGAAAAGGTCCTTTGGTGCTCGGTAGAATAATTCTGTGTGCAAGCGATTGCTTTCATTGGTTACGTAGGCGATTACATTGTCGGGTGTACAAATAAGTTCGATCGCGGTTAGCTTTAGATTTGTTACAGAAATCGCGAGAAAGATCTGCTATGCAAATGAAAACTGCAAGGCACGAGTTAAACTTGCTGGTGTTCAAGACGAACGCAAAAATAAAGTAGCAACTTAACAAATTCCGTAGCTGAGAGCCAGACTAATCCAAGATGATTTTTGTCAAACGTGTTACTGTTCTTCTTTAACTTGGGTAGATGTCGAAATTACTGTCGGTGTCTTTACAATCGTCGCTTTACCTGTTTTGTTTAATAGCAAAGTAGTGCACGAAGAATTGTAAACAAGGAGATTTTTAAACTAAATTCGGACCGAAATTTATATGAAAATTTGTCTACTTACGATTCTTCGTGCATTACTTTGCTGTCAAATAAACGAATTCAAGTGTCGATTATAGGAACCCTGACAGCAATTGAAACATCTACCTTACGTTTCTATAAGATAGTAGAAATATAATCAGAAGAGAAGCATTTAGTATCACCGAATTGTAATCACAGATCCACCGATCTCTTTATTCATCTTAACCTGTTAGCTGTGAAATTTTTCGATTGGAATCTTTTTTACTCGCAGCAGCAAGACTTAATATCGTTCAGGGGAATTTTAGTTGCTGCGTAAGTAAATAAATACGAAATAACGTGTTTCCGAGACGAGTTTAAAGATGCTTTAAAAACTAAGGAAATTGCGAGAAAGTAAAACACTTTGTGGCCAAAACATTGGTAACCCACAAGACGAGTTAACACTAAGTCTTGTCCACGGTTAACGGATTAACTCCTAACGCGTAACAATAGAATATCAATAGCAACAATAGAACATCGGATAGAACCGCGAGAACTTATTTATACACCGCAGAGAAACGTTAGTGGCAGCTGCAGCACAGCAAAGGCGTTCATCACTGCTACCAAATCGTCTCTTAATCAACACCTAAAAAAAAAAATAAAGGAAAAAAAGACTCCTCCCAAAATAGCAACGAGACCAGAGAGCAAGACAAAAATTCGCGGCGGACCAATATCGAAGATTCGTTTCGAAGTTGGCCGCGCGTTTGCAACGGAGGACGGACGGAACGTTCGAAAGCGGAAAGCAGCAAAGAAGATCGCTCCTCTCTCGACTCCTGGTTGGAAAATTCCTGGCCTTTCAGCAGCGAGGCGAAAGTAAACGGAGAAAGAAGTGAAGAATAGGCTAAAAAAAAGTTCGGTTGTAGCCGAACGAAACGAAGGTGGAGAACGAAACGAGAAGCAGAGGTGATTTGAAAACGCGGCAGCTAGGAGGGAGCATGCATTTTAGTCGCTTCATTTGAAGCCGGTCTTCCTCGCCCCCTGGGAGAAGAAGAGCGGAGAGAGAGAGCATCACCACCGCGCACAGACCGTGGCCGAACCGGATGAACCGCGAAATTAATTTTCTTCCCAACTTCTCCGTGTTCCCTGGCCGATTCGAATTTCCGGAAACGCAACGGTAATGAGAAAGACGCCAAACCCGTCGGAGGTTGGAAGCGAAATCGAGAAGAATGCCGGCTCTCCGGGCATGCAGATTAGTTTCGAGACAATGCATATTAACCCTTTCGCTACGGGCGACGCTTAAAAATCGTTGGATTCTTGCGATCGACCGGGGTGATCTTTATTTAACACTAGGTTCACGGACTTTACGCGCATTACTTTGACAGGCTTCCGCGGAAAAATACGTATACCTCGTATGTGTAAATATTCGAACGTAGAAGCGTGAGGACAAAGAGAATCACGTAGAATACACGATCATAGCATTGCATTAATTAAAGTTAACATAAAGCACTGGAAAATAATATTTATCGTCTCTATAATTTTAGGTACGAAATCTGAACGGCATCAACGTAACGAGATCTGTAAACCTAGGTTTAACGCATTATTTTATCTACTGAGCAGCTGATTAATAGTCGTTTCCTGCAAATCGGGTCTTTCGTTATCTACGTTGTCAATAGCAATTCAAGTAGGTAGGAAACAAAACGATGCTTCAAATTTTTATTTTATACTTCGTACGTTTCTATGTTAAAACTATCCGGTGTTACAAAATTGTAGGATTAAAGTGACCAGTCTCGATTCCTAACCGGTAAATAATATGTTAACGCGTAGATTACAATGCTTCGATGGGAATTTTGTTAATAGTGGATTGCGGATTTTTACGAATTTATGGGAAAATTAAATACGCAAAGAAGTATACGCATCAGTGGTTATGAAAGTAGTCTAAATAAAAAATCTAACGAAATTTATGTTAATTCTTATTTTACGTTAAAACGATTCACATCGTAAAAATCTAGAGATTTCTTTCCTCTTTTCCTTTTCAACTTGCATTAGTTTCGTAATCTTTGACACGTGTAATATACGCGAGATGCAAAGTACTCGAATATAACATATTTTAATGTTCAGAAGGTTATTCGTTTTTTACTCACAAGGGAACCAGTTTGAATAAAAATCCGCAGTCCAGTTGCTACGAAGCTTTCGTACAGTTGACTACTCAAACGAAACCCTGTGCAACTTAAGGAAACGATATTTTCAGTGACGTTTTGATACAAAATTACATAAAAGAAATGTATTATAGTCAAATGGAACGCGTAACTTAATTTCTAAAACGAAATGTATTTAAGTTAGTCTAGCTTTCAATGTACAAATACACGAATGATAATAGAAACGATACAAAGTTACAAAAAAGAAATGTACACGTAACTTAATTTTGAAAGAAATGTATCCAAGTTAATCTGGCTCTCAGCTATAAATACACGACTGATAATTGAACCTATACAAAGTTGCAAAGAAATATAAGTATACGAGTTCTTCGCAGCGAAAGGGTTAACCATTCTCTGGATTCTAAACGGAAGAAACGTAGAAACGCGTGAAGTTTTCGGAAGGAAAATGAATCGGGTGCGTTTCGAAGAAAGTTCGAATGAAAATGCATCGGTCTGCATTCGGAAATGAGCGAACGATGACGCGTAGCGGAACATTTCTAACGAAGTTGCGCGTGTATCGACAAGCGATCGGCGTGTATCGACAACGGGGGGATGGTTGGATGGATATTTAATCCGGCAATCGGTGGATATCTACGAATTTCCAAGCCAGCAAAAGAGCCACCGGCGTCTCGTGTGTATTTGTGCACGAATTTAATTCAACGTCACTCTTTGTCACGTGACACCGTCGAAATTGCATGTCAGAAAGATTTACTGGATTCGAAGAACCGGACGCATCGCGCGATACCTTTTATTCCTTCCTTTCGGAATAACGCGCGGCAGCCAGCAAAAAAAAAAAAAACAAACAAACAACACACAGGAATAGAAATTCGAATACCCCCTAGCTACGCTCTCGTCTTTCCAACATTAATCCTTTCGATTCCCTTGCGCTGCTGCTCTTTCAACCCCTTAACGCGTCCATTTGCTTGCCGGTTTGCGCAGAGATTTCTCTTGTTATTGCCGACGAAATTGCTGCGCGATAACTTACTGATATATTGGTATATTGATATATTGATATACTGATATATTGATATACTAATGTATTGATATATTGATATATTAATATATCGATATACTGGTTTATTAATATATTGAAATACTGGTGCATTAATATAATGATATAATAATGTACTGATATAATAATATATTGATATACTGATGTATTGATATACTGATGTATTGATATATTAATACATTGATATATTGAAATATGATATGTTGATATACTGGTATATTAATAGATTGATATACTGGTATATTAATGTATTGATATACTGATCTATTAATATATTGATAAACTGATCTATCAATATATTGATATACTGGTGTATTAATATACTGATATATTAATGTACTGATATATTAATGTAATGATATATTGATATATTGATATATTAATATATTGATATACTAATGCACTGATATATTAATATATTAATATACTGATATATTGATAGACAACAACAAGAACTCTAATTATATTCGAGCAACTTGCACAAGAGCATAAAGTTGCGCTTAAAACACAAGCAAAGATAAATTCGTCTTCTCCATCAAATAAGAGTAGGAAAAATAACACGAGTACAGATAATTTCATAAGCATGAAGGATCATGAAACCGAAGGAAAAATCGAGCGTCGAGGGGTTGAACGCAGTCGTCGCAATACAAACAAGAAACAAAAAAAGGAACAGACCACAATTTGAGAAATAATACGCGCGTAATTAAACGTTCGAAGTATCGAATCACCTCTGACTATTAAACCGAAGCTGAAACTCAAACGTGAAGGGATTAAAAACTCAGTAGCCGCAATCGAAACGAGGGAGGGGGTGGAGAAAAAAAAAAGGCGGACGAGATTTGGAGAAAATCATGCGAAGCTTCCGTTCGCGCGTACCTGAAGAAAGAACAGGGTAATTGAATGTTTCGAAGATGCAATTCCGTTGCGTTTCATCGGGCGAATAAAAGGGCAGAGCTCGTTAGAAGCAGAGCGACTCGATTAATATGTGAGGGAGCGCACAGCCCTACCTAAAAAAAAAACGTGACTTAGCAACTGCAATGCATACTAAGCAACCCTTATGCTACTGGCTGGCCGCTGATGCTCCCCGCTGCCTTTCCTCCTCTTCTAACTTTCCGCTTCCTGCCACCGCTATCGGCTCGCCCCTCTAAAGCCCATCTTTATGGACCAGCAACAGCGTTATACCCAACCCAGCCCTACGTATTTTCATACCACACGCGTCTACATTGCACTTATTACGCACACGCACTCGTCAACTTCTTCGCAAGCTACCGCAACAACACCGCCATTCGCGTCCGCGTCTTTTGCCCCTCGCACAGAGAGTATTTCGTAGATAATGTGGGAATAATAAATGCGGCATCTTGCAAATAAATAGTTGCCACAGGTTGCTGCGTTTTTGCATTTAAGTGATGGCTGATTGCGTTGCTTAAAATGATTGGGGGGTTGCAATGTTCGAAGGATTCGTTGGGCGTATTATTGTCTGCGTGAAAATGGGGTAAATGATATAAAAGGGAAGAGAATATAAAAGGAAAATGGATCAGATAAATTGGTATGTTCTTAATAAGGTACTTTCACGCAGAAATTGGCAAGGAATTGGTACAAAAATAGAGGAAACAATTTTAGGAACTATTACGGTATATATCAATAGATATAATGATTGCGATACGAGGTCTCCTAATTGATTTGAGTAGCACTGATTCGATTAGGGGAGAAACTAGGTGAAATGTGTCCCAGTTACCGAAACGTTTCGGCATTGCTTTGAACGCGCAAATAAACATATGCTGATAAGTGGATCGATCTGTGTGCTAATTCATGTTTTTGTAAAGGTAGATAAAGAAGTAGAAAATTATGCGGAGATTGGTTTCATCTTCCAAATATTGTCGAACGCAGTACAATTTGGACACTTTGTACAATTGTGTACGTCTTTGCATCCGTATATTTAAACAATCTATAATTGCATAAAGATTCTCATTCAGTTTCCTAATAAAAATATATCGTATTAAGAAATTGGCGGATAAATATTGCCTTCTAATTTTGTCCAATCGTTGATCGTACTAAATTAAAGAAGGAAGAAACTAAATTAACAAAAAGAAGGAAGAAACATGTAGTATTAAAAATAATTATACTAAAATAATGAAACTCTTAATGCTTGTCTCGTATCGCGAACAATCAAAGTATTTGCGTAACTACTTGCACAAGTTTAAATGTATAAAAGGAAACTATAAATCTGGCAATCGGAGAAGCTTCCACAAATAACAGAACAGGTGAGAATATTGATTCGTAAAAAGATTCAATCCCGATGTAATTAGAGTATGCAGCACCTAAATGCAAAGATACAGCAACGCATCGTTACTTTCTTTTATCTCGCCGTTTCACCGCGACTCGCAAATTTGTCACTTACAAGCTACATAATTTATAAAATCCACTTACTTTCCGTACACGAGCGCCAGCGCCTCAATTTCACCCCGCACCACTCTCCTCTTATTCCATCCCACTTCCTTTCGTTCTCTCTCTCTCACACTCTCACTCTCTCTCTCATTCTCATCCCCCATTCGAAACTTCCTTTCTCACGATATGTGTGTGAATATGCGGTGAAGATGCACATGCGTTTTACGGAGAGAATACGATATATACTTGGTTGCGATGGCTTGAAAATGGATGGAAATCGAGAGCAGAGTTCCAAAAAAGGAAAAAGAAAAAAAACACCGTTCACTTTTAACCCGTAGAAAAAAAAAGAAAGGAATGATAAGCAAACCGTAGTTTTGCGCGTCGTCGTTTTGCCATCTCTTTCCATTCATTCGAGCCAATGGTAGCAGCATCGACGAAGCACAGGATAAACTATCCATTCTTATACAAAAAGGTCGCGTTATATTACGTAGAATTTGAACGTCGCATGCGATATCACTAATTTAGACTAGAACAAGACGATGGGAATCACAAGTAAATACTGCGCGACAATGTTGCTAATATAAGAAGTTAAACTAAGACAACAGTGTTTCTAAAACGATGAGAATTGTAAGTAAATATTGCGCGACAATATTACGAATACAATAATTAAATCCAGGTCTACAATAACGTGGATAGAAGTATTATCTTCGTATGTATCGAACTTCTATCGTTTAACCCTTTCGCGACTAGCGCCGGTTATATCCGGCATCCCCTAAACGCTTCACACAAATGCTTACTAGCTACAGTCACGATACGCGAATCGACGGCACGCGTCGTTACGTAATTTCCAATAAACAACTCAAATTGAAGACTTATTGCTGGATCTATTTTACGATACAGAGCAAGGCTTAAATAGCATTCCCTTTATCCAATGCATCCTTAACTACTGATGCTTAATTCTGCCGTGGCAAAAGAGTTAATCCATTACAATCCGAATTTAATTCACTTTTACAGTATTATTATAGAAGCTTGCCCATTCGCGAACGGATTATTCTTGATCCTTTTATAATAGTCGCGAAGTTCAATCCAGTATCGTTAATAATCGCTGCTACAAATAATTCGACAACAATTCTTCAAGTCCTCGAAGGTTTAATAATTCTATAAACATCCGTTAAATATTACTTCGTTCCATTCGCGAAAGGGTTAACCATACGCAATTTTGACTACAATTCTCCTGGAATTAGAAATCCTAGTATTTCGCCTCCAAATTTATTTCACTCTCCTATAAACGGATGCGGTCTATCCCGTGCTTAGTCAACGGTGGTAATAATGGAGGGAAAAAAAAAACAGATCCCTGATGAGAGATCAGTGAGGGGGTAGTAGGGGATTAAAAGCGTTATACGAGGAATTGTCCAGCAAACATGCTCAAAAGAGAATGCAAGAAGAGGGGGGGTAAGGGGCGGTCGAAGAAAGCGAGGCAAAAAATGATCGCTGATACTACTACTGGGAGAGATCTATCTATCGAAGGTAGAAAGAGAAGCTGTGACGGTTACCTGGTGCATAGGGTCGTAGCCCATGGAGCCATCGTTGTACGGTTGCGAACCATAATCGCTACCGTTTATGCCCATCCCGTATCCGGCCATGTCTTGCGGGCCACCGGGTGGCGCCGGCGACATCATCGGCGTCGGGGTGCCCTGGCTGGCACCACCCATACTGTACGGCGACGCTCCTGCAAAAGCTGCTGTAGAAACAATCGCGGTGCATACAAAATTCGAGGGTGCGTCTTTTTAAGTTCTTCCGCCTCAACCGACAAAAGTCAACAAAGTTTACCTCGTCTCTATTTCGTTTTTATTTAGAACACCAGAAGAAGAAAAAGAAAAAAAAAAAAAAAAAAGAAGTAAACCCTGAGCTCGTTTGTAATTATATCTTCCGTGCAAATCGGTGGCGCCATCCATTCCCTTACCTCTTTTCGTTTCCGATCTCGGGTATCCGTTATTGTACTATCTTTTAACCCTTCTACGTTCAAATCGAATTCGATACGAGGAAGCTTTCGTTCGTTTGGAGAAGATTGGTCATTTTTTGGGGGGTGAAAAGAGACTTTGACTTTATGATTCTGGGTCTGAGTTTAGAGATTAATCTAGGGTCTGACTTTAAAGATTCGGTTAATGCATCTGTTATGAGTTTTGAATTTTTGGAAAGTCAGGCATTTAACCCTTTTACGTTGATTAAAATCGAATTTAGTACGGGGAAATCCTTTTTTCTTTGGAGAAGCTCGATAATTTGGGGTGAGAAAGGGTTGCACGTAAAGACTCCTTTTGAGTTTGGCGCCCAAAAGTAAGAAATTCATTGCAAACGTGAAGAAACTGGGCCCAAAATAGCCTTCAAATGTGCAATTTTACGAAATTCAACCTCTGAACGCTTCTACATATTTTAACCTCTTGCCATACAATTTGTTTACTATCAATGCACGCTACGTAAGTCATTCGTTAGCTTTATACTTCATTACATGCAAAGTATTATTTAATATATAACGTTATATGTAACTTTAAATTAGCGATTCTCGATCGTACGAACCGGAACCAAAAATTAAGTTAACATTTAACGTTGCTGCAAGTAGAATCACTCTTTATTGAACCAACGCAATAACTCACGAGTGTGACTCGTTGTGTCGTATGTCAAGGGGTTAAAATCGAACACCGTAATAGAAGATCAACAATTTGGGGCGAGAAAAGGTTCCTCTTGATTAAAAATTCCTCTACAACCGTCCGAAAAAATACAAAATTCTCGGCAAAACCGGATCGAAATAGTGCAACTTTCGTAGCAGGGTTAACATTGCGGCCGAGTTTAAAACATTCGCAAATGTCCACGAATGGGACAGAGAGATTTGAACAAAATTCTTTTAAACGCAGACGCCACCGATTGATCGTCACCAACAAATCAGTATCGCAACGAGAACTAATTAGGAATCCATATACGGATGAAAGCACGTGTGTTTGTATATGTGTATATGCGTGTAACAAGTTCGAGTTTATCGAAAGAGAATCGAAGGAAAGAAGAAGAAGAAGAAGAAGAAGAATATGGAATTTTGGCGGGCAAACGAAAGCAGGTTGGAAATTAGCAGGCAAGATAGGAGCGTGCAACAGGGGACGGTGGAATTTTTATCGGCAAACGCGAGAACGTTTGCGCTCTGTTCGAGTGTCGAGAGTAGAGGTAGCGCTGGAATTCCGTTTCTTTAATTACGAGAAGACTGCGGCCCGAGGAGCGTAGCTGAGGAAAGACAAACACGCGAAAAAGGGGCGTGTCGAAAGAAACGCCGGGCATCTCGCCTCCGTCTTTCTCTCCTTTTCCCCCCCTCTTTCTTCCGGTATAATTGGTAAGTTAAAAATATCTCGCCCTCGCTGTGTGTAAAATAAAGAGACGCGCCGGCCCGGATAGTTAAGGGAAGTACGCGTAGCAATTGCGAACACACCGGCCAAGTCCTCGCGAATGCGAGGAATCTACGCAACGGGGAAAGGGAGAACACCTACTATTGCAGCGCAACTTTTTCTCTTCTAATTTCCCTGGGAATGCGGGAGAAAGCTAAATACGAAAGAACCAAGATGACGTGACGCTATTTGACGCTATTCGAGCATCTGTCCCATTTCCTTTTGCGTTTAAGAGAATCGGGAACGATTTTTACAGGGTGGATTTCGGTATCGTCTACGATTATGATTGCGAACGAGAGGATCGAAGTAGAATAATCCTATAAATCATCCGTCATGCGATCGAATTATTATGAACGCTTCGAAATTAATTCTCGAGAACTCTTTGAGATGTTTGTATAATCGTATTCGGGACGAATTAAGTTGATTTTACTGCAAAAAGTATTGCTATGCTTTTAGTAACGTAGGGTACAGTTGAAAGGATCTTATGGCTTCTACAAATTACATATTTGAAGTTTCTCGAAGTTAAGGGATCGCCAAATTTTGACGATGTATTTATTCTTGTAATAATTGTTAAAATGTACAAAATTGTTTGCTGTCTTCGGCGTCTTCCAATCGTTTTAAACGTCAAGTGTTTGGTAACTAAATTTGTAGCTAATTTATAGCTCACAAATCTTGTATACTAAAAGGTTATCCAGTTTAAGAAAACAAATAAATAAACTAATAAAGTTTCGCCGAAAACGTGCTAACTTTTTAATTGCTACAATAGACTACGAATCTTTATGTATTTTTGCCAAGTTCAAAAGTGCAAAAGGATCTACAATGAACATATATAAAGCACAGAATACTTATTATTCAACGTTAAAAGAACAGCAATAATTTCTGCGTCGAAAGAGATTTCACTCGAAGTGTATCTGAATTTAGGATAACGTCGAAGCGTCCACCTAAATAAATAAATAAATAAATAAACAAACAAACAAACAACGACGTTTTTCCTAGCGAACGAAAAAGAGCGAAGCCACGAATTTGATGAATCGGTAGTTCCGATTTGGCCCTAAAAAGATTTATCGATCAGCCGCGATAACGCTGGCACAGCCAAGCCGAACAATGAGCGGTAATTCAGTCGCATAATGATTTACAGTAATGAGAAACCGCCACGCCACGCCGCGCCACGCCGCGCAATTTCTTCCCCATCCTAATTTCCAATTCAAGGTATATACGACAAACGATCGTCGCCGACGAACTTCGCGAAACATGCCAAGAAACGTTAAACCCTACGAGAATAATTCGCGTGTAAATAGAGCAAAACTTTTTCCTCGGCCAATCTCGCGCGTCGTTTTCAACAGCAACGCTCCCCGAGTGGGTATAGAAATCGAAATGATTTTTGTTTCTTTTTTTTTTTTCTTTTTTTTTCCCCTCGAAAAAGAAAAGCCCGGAGTCTTTCAGCCGTTGTGGATTTTAAAAACGAGTAAAATTGGTTTACGAGTTTCATCGATATCCTTGATACGAGCAAACACTATCGAAACGAACTCTTCAAGGAACACCCGTCGCTCATTTGCGAAGGACGGAACTTACCAGCTGCCTTTTTGGCTGCGTACAAGTTCGCCTCCTCCTGTGCTTTACCTATGTTTTTCTTGTAGCGTATCCTCTTGTTGCCGAACCAATTGGAAACCTGCAAGCAACCACCACAATCCACGATGCAACATCGCCAATTTCAATTAACGTCCGCTAATAAATCCGCACGCGGAAAGCTCTTTTTAACCGTTTGGCGAAAAATCGTTTCTAATATCCCGAACGCCGTGCGCTAATACGCCGCGGCGTTTAACCCATTCGCAGCCAAAAGTTTGTCGCGTGAGCTGGCTTAATTCGTAAAAAGTGGATAAACGTAGCAAGAGTTAACGATACGGATTAATTACAAAATACGCGGTAGAATGAAACGAGCAACGTTTGAATATAAAAGTAATTCATTTTAATGAATGCAAGCAGATCAAAGGGATATTTTATCGCATCAATTAACCGTGTGAATCAATCGTATTCCCATACGCAAGTGTGAGCATAATTACACGCTAACATTATTAACTGAAAAAACCAGTTTAACTTTTAACTTACTATTTAATTTTCACGTTGTTCATAGTGACATAGTTCGAATTCGATGTACTAGTTCGTCATCGGTTGCGAATGGGTTAACATCGCTAATAAGCTACTGTTAGTAATTAGGTGAGAATTATTTTACTTTATTTCGTTTAGCAAAAATAGTCAAGTTCGGTGCAAAAATTCCGCCCCTAAGGGGATAACCCTTTCGCTACGAAGGACGTATATATACGTCCCGAAAACTTGGCCAATTATTTATTAAATTACCTCTTACCCGTTTGCTATACTATTGTTTGCTATACTATTATTTAAATAACAGTGGCACTTCTATTATATTGCACTTCAATTAATGGTACAAAATACCTGAATATTTACATACAAGCTATTCCTAAATTAACAAAAATTATCTCGATCCATGCACCAGGAGTGTTTTTCAATTTTAAGCTACCGTAGCGAAAGGGTTGATCAATGCTGCGTTTCGATCACGCGACGATATAGTTCTCCGCCATTTACAAATCACGCGCTATCCATCGAACGTGCTAACTAATCCGCTATCAAAAGCGTAAACTCTCTCTCCGACGATATCGAAGAACGGTCAATCGAAGAAGTTATTCGAGAAAGCTCGCGAGTATAGTCGCCAGCCGAAGCAACGATTCCGCGTTACTTGATTTCGAACGAGCGCAGCATAAATCGCGGTTATCGGCTAGCGTAAAAGCGACGAAAGATTATTTTTCGTTCTATACTTTACCTGACTCACGGTGATTCCGCATTTTCGTGCGAGCTCTTCCTTGGCCTCCTCGCTCGGATAAGGATTACTCAGGTGCGAATAGAAGTATTCGTTCAGGATTTCCGAGGCCTGTTTGCTGAAGTTCCGTCTTTTACGCCTGTAACGCGCCACGCCGAGATTCTTTTAACTGGGGAAAAAAGTCGAGGAGACGCGCGCGCGAGATTTTTCGACGACCACCGCGCGATAATTTACCTTGCGTCGAGGAATCGACTCCTGAGGATCATCACGGCTTCGCAGGTGGACTGTTTAAGCTGCATCTGGATGCTGGAAAACTTCTTGTGGATAATCTGAACCATCCTCTCGATCTCCTTCGGCGTGATCGGCCTGGTACGGCTTTGTTCCCTCAGTAAATTCATTACGTGGGTCGTGAATTCGTTGCACGCCTGCAACACCAATTCAAATACATTCCTTCAACATCGTCTCGCTCTCCAGACTTACCGTTCTAGGCGTACGTTTGCAAGGCTCGCTTAAAAGGCCGCGATAGATCCGCGGTATCGCAAGTAGGCCACGGATTGCGATAAAAATGTATATTTTTGCAGACACGAGTAATCAGGGAAGTGAACGTTTAACAGAGATTCGATTCATCCACTAATCGTATTTTAGTAGGCAGACGATTGGTTGAGATAGTTGGATACGAAAATGAAAGAAGTGGTGCTGAGAGCCAAAGAAAGCCCTGCGAAATGCGAAATTCTGGTTGCAAGGTGCATGAAGGGAATATTATAGTTTATTTATTATTGTACAGGTTAGTGATTAATGTGTAATTAGTCCATAGATCAATGTGGAATGCGAGGGAGCGCAATGTGCGACGGATGAGAATAGAATAAGGTAACCAAATAATAATAATTACCAATAATGATAAGCAGACAGTGATAAAGTGAAGCTTAGGATTAGTAGACACTGATACGGTATAATTTCACGGGTTACTTAAAAAAATAAACTGCTTGCCGATCGATGGATTTCGAAATGTTTTCTAGGGAGTCGCGATTTACCTAGGAGATAGATAACTTTTTATATTAGGAGAGATAACTGAATATTAAGTATTCAAGTTAAGAATATTGAGTATTAAGTTAAAGATTACACTCTGAAATGCTTGCTTTCAATGCGTGTTTTCTTAGCCTTATTGAATTTATGTTATCCTGCATAGGGGAGGATTTGAAAAAGGTGTTTGCAGATGAAATAGCTATTATAAAAGAGGGTCGCATCACAAAGACTAGATTCTCAAAGTTAGAGATAGTTAGGAACGAATCGCGATACGTCCAAAATATTAAATTGTCCTGCGCTAGATTCGCCATTCTCTTGCGATCATTTTATATTTCCAAAGCGACGATGAATTCCAAGTGCTTCGAAACGCTAGCAGAGTTTAACATCCGCCTTTAATCGTCGGAAGCTGTCGACGATACACTGCACATCTGAATTAATTAAGCGTCTGCAGGGCTAACAGTGACAAAAGGGTTAACCCTCTCCAACGGATAAAGAACAACCGAATCCCACAAAATAACAAATTAGCCTACAGACTAATATAAGATATACAGACTAAATAATAATAGACTAGCAAAGCTCGCTCGATCATTCGAATCACCACGCGTGAACAAACCCTCGATCGAACAAAAACAGAAAAATCCCAACGCTATAAAAAGGGTTGCGCTCCTCTTTTGTCCGCCACGAAACCGAACGAAACGCTTCTCAGCGTCGAACGTTGCAAGCTCGCCAATGCCTCTAAGGGTGTAGACCGCAAAAGGGTGCGACGAAAGCACAGCCGAAAAGCAAAGAAGCTCGAGAAAAAGAAGGCGAGGGACGACGCGATGGAGGGATGTGGAAGAGAAAAAAAGAAGGAGAGAAGAAAGAAGACGCGTACGTATAATGCATTATTCCTGGTGGCTGCTCGGTTTAAGGGAAAAAGGACTTTGCTCGATATCAGTATTCGAGGCGAGCACGCTACCTTCGGCAATGGTGGGACGAAAAGGGAGGCGAAGGGAAGGGGGACGAAGGGAAGGAGGGCGGATTTTCCTGAGGGAAGACGGTAGAAGGAAGAAGAGGTTGGCAGGGGGAGAGAGAGGTCGGACAGGGTGGCTCGCAATTTCGAAATGGATTCCACTCTGCCGCCGTACACCCTCCTCCCTTTCACCTTCCCTCGCCCTTTCTTCCATCCGCCCCCTCGCGTTCTCTTCTTCCTTTCTACTCTCTTCTCTTTGCACGAACTCCTACTCCCCCGCAGACTTGGTGGGGTGGATCAGCTTCATTCCTAGCTGCTCGCCTAGCACCGAGGGGCTTGGGACGATCTCGAGTAGGTGGATTGGATGGAAAACCCATAGAGAATTATGCCCTTCTCCCGCCTCCTCCCTATCGTTCTCTCTTTCTATCATTCGGTCGGTGCTTTCTCCAATTTTTAAATTAACCGATGGACGAAAATAATAACTTATGGTACAGTCGTCGAAACGATAGACGAGGAGGCTGGGAAAGCAGGGAACTTAAGGGTGCGTTTAAAGTGGGAGTTGTTAACCGTTCGAGACCGAGGAGTCATCAAAGAAACGTTGTCGAAAAATGCCGAACAGCGCGACAGCGGTTGTCTTGATCGAGCGCGAAGACAGTCAAGCGGCGCGATAAAAAGTAACAACGAAATACAAAATGTATTAATTGTATTATTTACTATAGAAAAAAAGAAGCGCGGCTATGTGAATACGTAAGTAAAGTTTAGTGCGCTGTTTCGACAGCGTCTGTGAGTGCACCGTCAGTTGTCCATAATCTAATTCTAGTTGGTATTTATACATATACGTACACGTACGTTCATATTTATATTTCTATTCCACTGCTACTTAAACGTATATGCAAATTGTACATATAGTATAATAAGGAATAAGATTTAGAAATTGCAGTAAAGAAATCTATCGATCTATCTCTATCTAGTGAAGATTCCAACAATTTTTTAATCGCGTTGCAGAAGTATCGTGTTATACGAGGCTACACGTACGATATACAGTGGCTCCGATAATTATTCGAACGGAGCTTCGTATTTTATTTCGATCTCGAGCAAGAACAAGCGAACCGGCGGATCGGGAGGAGAAGCAGGAGGTGATTTAGGATAACGGGGTGATCGGGAGAGCAGTTGGTTGATGAAACGTGCCGTAAACGGTAAATTCGATTACGTAAGAAAGGGAGAGGGAGGAGGAGGGGGCTGGCGTATATTGCGGTAACCGCAGAACAACCGCGGCAGACGTAACCGCGACCAGGTATATTTAGCAGCGCGCAGGTTGGAATTTCGATAACGCTCCGCGAGCCAAAAGCCTCCCCCTCCCGGTGATATATCCTTGAAATACGTGCGCGCGTATTAATAGGGAGAACCGCGACAAAATTAGAGCCCGCGAAATTGGGAAAATTCATTTCGCGCCGAGACGGATTAACGACCGTCACCCTTAGACACTTGTTGGCTTCCCTATTTTCGATGGCTAGACGTCTCTTCGCGTTTCATTGCCACCGTCGAACTCTGTCGCTGTCGTTTTTGTCGAGAACCGAGTTACCAGCGAGGATCTTGCGGCACGGAGCGACTCTAGGTTCGATAGGTTCGAGTAGATTAGCAGAAACTGTTCGCGAAGCGTCTTGACTTGACGCGAAAAAGAGAGCAGCTATTGAAACGATGTATGTTCGAACGCAACGAGAAGCTGATATCGAGATGATCGAAATATTTGAGTGGTCGAGGCAGGACACGATGCGAAAAATATTGAGAAACGCGGAGGGTAAAATCGATCAAATTTAAGGGGTGAAATCAATCAGCGTTTAACATCCGCTTCTCCATTCGCGCTTATAAAACTATGAATTTGCATAAAGATCCGCAAAAGTCTGATCATTGGCGAATACTTTGCATTGATTCAAGTATCCCGAATTTATCGCGCTCGAAATGGACCACGGATAATACGCAAACGATAAATCACTGAACGGGTTAACGTGGCAAATATAGACACAGCGGATCCAATTACGAAATCTATCCAAGTGCAGTAGTTCGGTTGGATATTTCTAGGCCAGCTGCTATTACTTTGTATTCGTTCAACGTTCACACGTTAGCCGATGAGAAGATCAATAATTCCGCTAAACACCAGGACGCGTTTGCAGCGGCGATGCGTAGACTCGCTACGCGATTAGCCCCTTGTCCTACGATTATTTTATCACCTATTCCTAGGCTAGCATTAATTGATCGCTATTTTTATATCGCGTCGCGAACAAATCACTCGAATATTCCGAGCACGTTTTATTCAATAGCCTTCAATCTCATACTACAAAATTGAAATCAGAATTAACACTAGGTTTACGGAACTCGTCACGTCGACGACTTTCAGATTTCATCCCTAAAATAATAGAGACCATAAATATTACTTTTCAGTACTTTACGTTAACTTTAATTCATACAATGGTATGAATATGTATTCTACGTGATACTCTTCATCCTCACGCTTCTACGTTCGAATATTTATATGCAGTAGACGTATTTTTCCGGAAGACTGTCGACGTATGCACGTAACGTTCGCAAACCTAGTGTTAAAATGAAATTTTCGTCTTAATAGTAGGCGTTCTTGTTGAATCTATGCAGGAATTTGTAAAACGAGTGTAACTCGTTACTGTAAGGCAAAGGGTGAATTCCCTCGCAACCGAAAGGGTTAACCGTTTGCACTCGATGAATCAATTTTAAAAACTCCTTAGCGCAAAGGATTGAAGCGTGTTCGCATTAGGCGATCGATTGCCCGTTCTTCAGCTGCTTGCGACAAAATACGAGCTCGAACTCTGCACAACATTCTTCCACCGCTTCAACGATTGCGCTCGCCGAATCGGAAGCCATAGTTTAGAAGCCGTTTGCTCTAAACGGACGCGAATTAATGCTCTAGTTCTCGCCCTGTATTCTTCTTCCTTTACCAGCGGCTTTTTAACCCTTTGCGCTCGAGAACATTTTCTCGGCTAAAGCTTTCGACAGCTCGGATTTTTTTTCGGTCTACTTGGCTGCGTAATAGTCAAATTTCCATTGGAGTAAAAGCGAAAGAACAGCCAAAGAAGAAGCTAGACTGCACAAACAAGATCAGACTTGCTCGTCTGCTTCGGTCTACAAATTGCGGAACAATTCGAGCGTTAACGCTAGAGCTACATAAAATGACAACTAAATAAAAATGGCAGACATCTGCAAAGCGCATGTGATCGAACTACGACAAATCTTCGTTCCCGTTTTACGCGGAAGATAGCGCGGAATATTTTCAAAACTGCACCGTCGCAAATTTGTGTAATTCGTAATCGGTCGTTTCGACTGTTTCGACGGTTCCGGTGTCAAGGGGTTAAAAAGAACTCGGGACTTTGTCGGGCGGGTGAAATCGAATGGGAGAAAGTACGCACGGGGCGGGGGAAGAACGTTAAAATCTGCAGTAAAAATCGTACGAAACAAAGGAGGGCACGGGGCAGTAAAATTCATGCCAGACGATGTTTGTTGGCCGTGATCACGCGATCTCGTAAAACTCGCTGCGGTTCTATTCTGGGTAGTTGTCACGCCATTTTGCATAGTCAGGCAGACGTTCACCCTAATGCAGTTGTGACTCGTGCCCCCGCGAACGAGCGAGCGAGCGAGCGAGCACTTTCCCGCGAGTTTCAATAGTAAATTTCGGTTATGATAAAACTTTTGGCCGCGGCGATATCAAGCGTAATAACGTTACTTTTAAGCGCGACGATATATTCCAAAGGCAGAGCTCGAAACATCGTATTATCCGGGCGAGCCAAAACTGCACGCGGTTGCACCCCGACAACCGTTCCGCAAGAATCGCGGGGCTTCTATTCGTTTAAATAACAATCGCGAGCGCGCCCAGCGATACCGAATAGAGCCGCGGACAAAAGAGAAATAAAAAAAAGGAATCGTAAAAATGGATTCTAGAGTAGACGTACCACGTACTGCCACCTTGAGGTTCCCGCTTTAAGTAACTTTATTTAACTATTTTAAAACGTAATTAACGTAAAGATCGTTCCAGTTTGCAGCATACGATTGTTCAATCGCTCTTATATTTCTTAACTTTTTTTTTAATAAATTCATCGCAACGTACGCGTAAATATACAACAAACTCCTTTCCACGGTCCTTCGCACTGCCACTTGAAAACTATTCAGTTAAATATTGTAGAGACACGCGTTTTACATATATTAACACGCGGCCTGAACGGAAAGTGTCCAAAACGCGTCAAGTGTCTAAGAAGCTAATCCTTTCCTCGGTTTAGTACAGTGCTGCTATGGACAGAGGATAGAATAGGAAAAAGGATGGGTGTTGCGTTTCGTCCTGGACCTGTTAGTGGACTCATCACAGTAAGGCTACCTAGCAGGCCCTGACTTGGACATTGGGATATTGGAATTTTTTCTTTATGTCGAGATACTATTGAGGGGGGAGGGGTGTACCGTTCCTGGTAGCTAATGCCACCTTACCGGAGGAACGTGATGGGTTGGGTTGGTATTACCTGCGTGAAGTGTGAACCGCTTGGCGGTAGTGGAGTTAATCTAGGATAATGACCTAGCAGGCCCTGTCTTAGACGTTGGGATGTTGTAAAGAAGGTTAAAAGTGGTATATGCATATATGGACGAGGTGGTTGGAGCGAGTGCTTTCGAGAAAGTCCTATTTCGTACGTCCCTCTAGCGATGGGTGCAGAAGAGCCGCCACGGTACGACAGATATACGGCACTGTAAAGTTCGCATCCTAAGTCGTATTATACGTAATACAATTAGTAAGGTGTTTCACGTATGAACGGTTGAAACTACGCGCGACGTCCGAGTTCGCCGAAACGAAATGGTGTAGGGAAAAAAGGAAGGAACGAAACGGGGTTAAAAGTTGTTAACGACGGGGCTTATCGATAGGGCGTCAAACTAGCCCTTGTAACACAACAGCGGCGTTGCACGCGTGCACTGGCGCACCCCGTTGCACGCGAGCGAGCGAGCGTACGTTCGTACGCGGAAGCATGAAGCGTATTGTTGCGTCTACGAAGAATTGCACGCTGGTATTATCCGTGTACACGCCGGTGGACCTCAAAGCAAGGGTGCGCGCGTATTTACCGCGGGGGAGAGAGGGGAGGGGGGGACATCAAGACCGCTGACGCACGGTGAAATATGGGGTCGAAACGGGTGTGGCAATTAAAGCAGGCTCTCACCCTCTCTGCCTCTTGCCGCTCTCTTTCTCTCTCTATTCCGCTCCGCGGCGACTCGTGCGCGAAGTGATTCGGTATTTATGTACGCGCGCGAATACACGCTCGTACGAATGACGGGAGCCACGGTTATTTGCAAAGTACGCGCAAAGGGAGAGAGGGGAAAAAAAACACGCACGTACACGCACGCGAGAGGCGTTAAAAAGAATTATGCTTTTATCGCGGCGAAGAGAGGAAGCGGGAAGAGAGAGGATCATGCGCGTTTGCAGCAACGGTGTACGCGGAGCGACGTTGGACGCTTTTTGTTTCAATTGCGCGCATATTAATGAGCCGGCAATTGAATACGCGTTTACAACGTCGCCCGTGGCGTTGCCGCGAATAGCCCGCTGCTGCCGCGGTAAATTCGCGCGATCCGAACGAACGCAACCGTAACGGGAGATGCAAAATAACGCGGCGATGAAAAAAAAAGCCCGTCGCCGATTGTTTTTTGCAGATGCACGAGCCGATCGGAAGACGCAGCGTTTCCGCGTTGGGATGATCGGTGAACTGCGGCGGCTTCTCGCGCGAATCTACAGGTGAACTTCGATTCTTCGCGTGGCAGCCATGACGCGTAATTTATATTACGCGTTGGAGGAGTTAATTCGATGTCTATTTACGCGAGAATCAAATTTTACTAGTATTGAGCTTTGAACGACTGTTTTGCATTTATATGGCAACTGAGAAACTTAAAAGCAAATGGTACACCTTTGTTTCAATTTCTACGGTGAGGAATTTCTGCGTGCCTGATCTCCCGAACCTTATTTCAAACCCTGAACCGAAACTGTAATGGAAATCAACTCGGAAATCTCCGAAATAATCCTTTGAGTGCCGCGCATTGAAAACGATAAAGAACGAATGGAAAGCATTCGTCGAACATAAATTTAGAATCCCTGCGATGATTAACAAATATGACTAGACTGATATTAAAAACCGTATACGCAAATCATCCCTAAGATAAATCCAGAAATGCGCCGACTTCCTAAATTTACTTACACCGCTCAAAGGGTTAACTTACAAAGCTTCGCTTTACGTAAAATAGATTATGATTTAAGGGTATTGGATACGTGAATGTTGAAACGATGGACTAGAAAGTGAAACAACAGGCTCGTGGTAAGGCAGTGAAGTTTTAGAATTTCGTCGAATTTCGACGGCAGAACGCAATGGGCCGGAGGGAGGAATTTAGCGGCATTGAAGAGATTCGCAGTTCGCGATACAGCTAAGCCGACACGCGAGATTTTACTTAGCGCGAGGAGCGAGTCGGTTCATTAGCACGCGAATCGTCGAACGGATAGACGAGTCGAGTTCCCCGTTGTGCGTTACACCGAAACCCGGTCTCTTATCGGGTCGCCCGAGGGGGTAGAAAAAATGCTGCACGAAAACCGCGCACAGCAACCCCTTCGATTCGATTAACCGCGGTCATTCGGAAACACTTTAGCTTCGCCGCAATTTTATTCGCTTTGTACGAACTCTACGCTGTGCTACAGTTAAACGTACTTACGAGGGAGCATCCCGAATTTGTAACGATTCGTAGTAGTTAGTGCGATATAAAATCAGTGGTCGACTGACGTTACTGTGCGCAGGTAATGAAATAATAGTGGGGTAAGGGGTTAATCGTATTCGCTCCGTGAGAACTTTATACGCTTAAAATATGCATTGGTAATCTGTTCGCCTGATCGAACAAAATATATTACGACAAATTTTTGAAATGGTGGAGCGTCAATTTCTTAGATATGCATCCTATAAGTATCTCAGACCATGATTACTCAACAATGTTAAACAGGTTGCATCTAAAAAAATCTCCAAATTCGGAGAGCAACGGCTGACCGATTGTATCCATGTAAAAAGTTATTGGCAACATAATTTCCATGCGCCATCGAGAAGTCTACAACTTGTACAAATATTTCTACCCAACGTTTTTACGTCACGTTTTACATCCACGGATCCATTGAACGGAACAAGTCTTGCAGATGATACTTATCATACTTGCTACACCTCGAACACGATTTCATTATCACCCGAGTTCGAACCGCATCGAGGTATTAATTAATTCTTCGCCCGTTTATCGAATAAAGTTACAATATAGAGCGGAATATCCGGGGTAAGTTGCGACGCGAAAAGGGAAAGGGATGATTCGCGAACCTGCTCGTATTTCTCCAGCTCCTGATGGTAAATCTGCCTAATTTGGGCAAGCTTGGCCCGGTAGTCCGAATGTTCGATGGCATTGTCGGGTTGTCCAGGTGGTCCAGCTGCAGCCGCCGCAGAAGCCGAGGCCGCTGCTCCCGCTCCGCCGCCCTTTTCTGGCCCGGCAACACCCTCCGCGATCAACATGTTGTCCAGCCTCATTAGCTGCGGGTCCGGTGGCTCCTCTTCCTGAGTGTTTCTTAACGACAGCACTGCAACACCGAGAAATCACCGACACGTTTAGCGAAACTCGACAGAAGAGACGGCGAGAGTTACGATAAACAAAGACACGTGGTTGAATTTTATTCGATTATATACAGGGTGGATAAAATTGGAAATTTCATTTCTATGTACTTGATGGACATTTAAATGAGCAGAAAAATGCACAGGGTAAAAATATATTATAATATGTTCGAAGTAAAGGATAGGTAACTCGTTAAAGACGGCAATTGTTAGGGAAAATTTCAAAGTAGAATGAGGTAATTGCGATAGGATGTTAACTGAGACGCAACACAATATTGCGCAATAATAGAAAGCGCCCTGGAATAAGAAAGATTAGAACGATACCAGAATTAAGCGCATAATTTCAACGTAACAGTAACTTATGCTAGAGTTAGCTGATCGCTATTTTTATATCGCGTTGCGTGCAAATTATTTGAACACCGTAACAAGCGCCCTGCTTTGACTATTCGATGCGTGTGCCTTTATAAATGGATAAACATCCGCAGTCTAGTTATTACGTTTAAGAATACAGAACAGGTATTTAATTCTAATAAAAATAAATATTGAGTTTATCTTAACAAGCAAATTATTCATCGTGGTACACCTAATAAAACGTGTACCTGTGACTTATTATTCTATAACAAGAGTTAAATTTCCACCTCTTTCTCGACTGCCAAGGGAACCATTTAATTTGCAAACGACAAATTCACGCAAAGTGTCGTCAAAATCGTTGCAACGATTCGCCCGTAAAGAATCGAACTATCCGGCAAGATAAAATCTTAAGATCATCCCCTCGAAAACGCGCGTGAAAGTTGACTTTATCATCCCCGGCAATTTTTCCCATCGAATCAAAAAAAAAAAAAAAGAAAACTGCGACGGATAAAAGGAGGGTGGTTTTCCGGCTGCTCGGTCGTCGCCGGAGAAAAGTCGCGCGTTTACCGATCGTAAAAGAATCAATTTTACTCCCGGTGTGTTGGCTCGTTCCTCGACCGGTTCGTTCCCTTTGTCTTAAGGGCCGATGCCGCGCAGTGCTTTAGAACGGGGGGTTGGCTTCTCCGCGGTGTAACAGTGGTTTTATTGTACTTTTACGGCGCATGATGGAGCTGGACGACCCATAAAACCGCAGAGCTAGAGCGAGGGAGACTTTCCCCCGTCCTTTTCCTTCGTTCCGTTCTTTTTCCTTGTCCTTGTCCCCTGCCCCTGGTTCCCGCGTGATAGTTCTTGCAGAAAGATGCAACCCCATCTTCGACAGTTTTCACCCCGTTGACGTGTATAAACCAACACGTGCGCGCTCGAGTAAGCACGAGGGGGATGAACGACAGGGCAGGAAACTCGCGCGAACCGCCGCGGGATATACTCCTCTCTCCCCACGGAACCGATTATTCTTCCAGCGATTTTAAAAAGTGACGAGCTGTGTGTTGCGCGCTGCCGCGCGTTGTTTGTCGAGCGGGAAAGTTAGCCACCCGCAAAGAGCGAGGCGTAAAAGTAGCTGCTTCAAAGAAACGGGACCCCGCGAGATTCGAACGGGACGCGGGGGAGCAAAGTGTTGGACGGGAAAATTCATTCGCGATGCGTTCCTTTGAAAACACTCGATCCCCACTTGCACACCGTATCGATTACTTGGGAATATTAATTTTTGAACACGGTAAGCTGTTATTCGAAATGGGAATGGATTTATTCTTACTTCTTTACTTATTTCAGAAGCTCCCGACTTGTAATCGGAAAACTTTACGACGTTCAATTTTGCTTACAAATTAGCAATGGCTGCTGTTTGTTAGTTGGAATATAAGGATTATACCTTTATTAGCAAAATGCAAGAAATTTGATTTAACTATTAAATTAAAGGATTGCATTACTCTGCAAATATAGTAATAATAGTAATATAATAATATATAATATAATATAGTAATATCTATCTATTTTTACTTCGATTTAAAGCCACCATAATGATAAAGATAAATGGTTGAAGCTTGGCAGAAAGAATTTCCCTTGAACGATCTATCGATCAATAGATCGTAAACCCAATTTGATACGCAAGTACTTCTCCTATTCCTATTTGGCTTACTTTGGTACAAAATTCGTGACGAACTCATAGCGTGAATTAATACACGCCAAAGAGCGCTGCATTTGCATATATTCGTTATACGAAATCCTTTCCCCATTTAATAATAATTGCGTCGCCTTTGAGTCGCCAAAGATACTTGATACATTTTTCATATACAAAACGTATAAAGACATAAGTCGTTAAGATGTAAAAATACAATCCCCGAATTAATTTGCACTCCTAATGATACCGAATAAAACTGCCTACCGACTTTACAGAAAAAAGTCCAGCTACGTTTAAGCTGCGAAAAGAAGCAAGATTGAAGTAGCTAGCCGCCTAAAATATGGCCACACTTTTCTAAATGGAGGACATAAACGTTTGAAGCCCGGTGCGTATCCCTCGGCTGAGATTTGACGATTGAATTAATCGCATTCGCGGTTATTCGAAGCGTAATTTAAATTCGTTAGATCCCCGCTCGACGGTGAAATGCTTCCTCTCTGCTGTAGAAAAAAAAAGAGTCTCCAGAGACAGAAAGAGGAGCGAAGAAGGGCGCGAAAGTTCGCAGGGATTCGCGGGAGCGTGAAACGAATGCGCGGAACTAATGCATTTATACGAAGTGTAACAATTAGGGGTGCAGCGAAAAGGGTTGGATTTCTCCGATTCCTCGAGAGGACTAACTGCAAGGGTGAAGACGCAAAGTCGATCGCTGGGGAACCGTTCATCACCGGCAAAGAGAAATTTGCCGGCCATTGAAAAGCTGTGCAACGCGAAATAGTAAGTAATATGTTGGCGAGGCGAGGCGAAGGCGAAACGCGTAGTTCTCAGTTTTCAAGAACGACTCGAGGGGAAGGTTAACACGCAGCAGTGATGGGAGAGGATATCGTTAAAACTTTGCCGCTGCCAGCCGCCGAAGAACTTTTCAACGCTTACTGTGGTGGTAATTAAAAATGAAAAACCTACGGCGGCTCGATGGCTCCGTTGGAGAAGCAACGAAATAAAACGTACGTTTACGGCGATGCCCGTAAGGAAGAAGTTGTTCCATTGAAAGTTAAAGGACCGTGAGCCATCGACGGTACTTTCGTTTATTTCTTACCCTCCTCTATCCCGGCAAAACACTTACCCTAGAAACCGTGCAACTTTACGGCTTCTCGATCAATCACCCTCGCTTTAAAATACTTTTAAACGTGGCAAGGGAGAAAGATAGTCGAGGAAGAATCAAACCCCTTGCCGTACCATTTTTTCATTCACGATACACGCCGCTTAACTAATTCACCAGCTTTGAACCCTGTCATATGCAAAGCATTCAAATGTTATATACATACACACGTGTAATTTTGAAACAGCGATTCTCGATCGTGCGGACCGGAGCCAAGTGTTAAGTTAAAGTCTAGCGTTGTTGCAAAAGTAGAATCCGCGAAACGGAAGCGCGTGCCGCGTGGCGTTTGGATTAAGCGCTCCAGCGGAATTATTTTCGGGTATCGAGCGGGAAGAAAGTAATCGGGGGTGGCTTACGGGCAATAATCTGGCCATTAAGGGGTGTAAGGGGAGGCGGTTGGTAAGGCACAGGGACTGCTAACCTCCTGCGGGGGTCCTTACAAGCACGTAAACTCAGTTTTACTAGCAGTTAACATTTTACGACTCAGACACGGTCTGCCTTCCCGCTCCTCTTTTCTTTCTCCTTCCTTCCAGCGCTTCGCACGCGCTTCGTATATACATACGCGCGTGTACGCCTTCCTCTTTTCATCTCGCTCGCTCGCTTCTACAGCTTCCTGTCGCGGCCGGAGCGCGCAACGCTACACACACCGATTCGTCGCGCCGCTACCGCGCGGGTGAAACACTGCCTATGCAAACCGTGCGACGGTGAAACGGCGCGACGCGACAACGTAACCGCTCGTCGTTTTCGAGGGTCGTTAGCGAGCGAAGTACATTAATATGACACCCGGTTGAAGATCGAGCTAATTGCCCGACTAATTCGCGTCCTGTTACGCTTTACGGCCATAGAGACGAAATTTCTGGGAGGAGGGGTGGAAAAGCGGCTGGCTTTCGGAGGCACGCGAGTAATCGCTCATCTACTGCAAGCGGTGATTAGGTTAAGGATTGTTAGGCTAATTCGTAGCTGTGAAGGGAAGATTGAAGAAGTAGGATCTAAATTGGGCTAGGTTAGGGTTAGGATCGAATTAGGTTCGGGTTAAGATCGAATTAGATTCGGGTTAGGGTCGAATTAGGTTCGGGTTAGGGTCGAATTAGGTTCGGGTTAGAATTGGATTAGGTTCGGGTTGGGATTGAATTAAGTTTGGGTTAGGATTGGATCAGGTTCGGGTTATTTCGGGAAAAGGCTTAGGGTTAGGTTCGGGAAAAGGGGGAATCTTTTTCATTCACCCTTTGAGTATATAAGTATATAATTTCTATTATACTTTGAACATTTTGTTCAAGTTCATAAGTTATACGCATTCAAACGTGGCAATTATAAAATGGCAAATATTCCAAACATTTTGCGAGGCGTGTATTATATATACATAAAGCAAAGTAAAGATTTAAACACACCGAAGTATTAAATTAAAGGCGAACTACGCGACGCTATGCAGAAGTATCCAAATGACAGGAGATTGATTGCGACGAAACGACGAAAGAAACTTATAAACCGCAAAGAGTTAAATCACTTTAACGTGCAAAAATTTATCCGTCAACGAGATAATCCATTATTTTACATTAGTTTACATTGGAATATACGATGAGCGGTGTTTACAATAAATTACGGATCTGGTTCCGCGGCATAGAACAATAGAAACACCAAACAGCTCAACAATGGTAGAATAATCATTCGCCATGGAAGTGATCCTATTGGATCTGAACTGGAAAAAAGCGAGACGTAAAATTTGTAATTGACTGTCCTTTAACCCCTTGCCCTACGAGTATTTTATTACCTACTTAGACTAGCATATCAGTTGATCACTATTTTTGCATCGTATCACATGCGAAACGTTTGAATACTGTGGGCAATTTTTCTTTCACAACCTTCTATCTTGTAACGCAAAATTAAAATCAGAGTCCAAACTAAATTCTATCCTTAGTATTATGGCATTTTTCTTTACCCCGTGCCGTGATTTATAAAACGAGTGTAACTCGTTACTGTAGAGCAAAGGGTTAAGAAGCTTACGGATTGTTCTTTCATTTTTAAACAGTACCAAGCTTCCGCGGGTTCATAATCTGCTATTAAGTATCCGATTAAAGTTTCTGGAATGGACGAACACGGATGCGTTTCAAGACCGCGTTTTGCTTCGAACGATAAATCAAGACGGGGCGAACGAGGTGGACGAGGCGCGGGAAAGCAGCCCTAAAATATGCAACGGCTGCGAGCAGAGGGGCGGGAAAAGAATGGGAGGAGAAGGAAAAGAGGGTGGAAAGAGAAAATCGAAAATCCCTGGTCGAAACCCACGCGCACACACACAACCCTTGGTATAATTTAGATTCGCAAGTAGCGGAGCAGAGCGGAGCAGAGCGGAGCGCCGCTGGTGTGTATTGATCTAAACGGGAACCCGTGAAAGCAATTAAGATAAGGCACGGTGTAACAAAGGGTTGTCGGCTGCTAGCCGCTTTTCACCCGTAGGAAAACAGTGGCAAGAGAGGCGAACGGGAAAATAGAAAGAGGCGGCAACTCCTGCTGCTGCTGCTGCTGCCTCTCTGCAAGTAGATACGCGCGACGCTACGCGATAGAGAAAGGAAGAACAGGAGAGGAGCTCGAATCACCGGGGGATCAAAAAGCGTCTCGTGCCCTCTGTTAAATCCGCCCAATACCATGGCAACACGAGTAATTCCGATTCGTTAAATCATCCTTCGCTTCGCTGTTAGTTAACCGAAATACGGTCAAACGCGTCGCAGTTGTTGCGAGCGAATAAAAACGTGGTGGATTACGGTAAGACGAGAAGTTACGAAAGGGCGCAAAGTTAATTAATCCTACGCGGATGGAACAAGATAATACTCGTCGATTGTCGATCTTTTAGAAACGAGACTCGACGAATTCTTGTTCAATTATATATATTAATAGTAGCGTCTGTTAACGATATTCGTTTGAATTTGTTGCTGTAGAAGTTGGCGTGTGTTCAGGGAATTGAATAAAAATTGGCAAACTATTTAGAACACTCGACTGCAAAGGGTTTTCACTTAAGTAATTTGGATTCGTTAAATCGTCCTTCGACTCGCTGGTTAGTTAAAGAAAATACATTCGATAGTGTCGCAGCTGCTGCATTAGAATGAAAAGGTGATGGATTAGGATAAGGCAAAGCTTAATTAACCCTTTGCGGATGGATCAAAACAATGTTTATCGAATTTTAGTTCGATTGTTGATCGTTTAAAAGCGAGATTCAACTAATTCCTGTTTTTTTAAATATATGTAAACGCTGCATCAATGAATTAGCTATTAGCGACGGCGATGATTAATCATTAGAGTTATTACATTACTAGATCAATGATCTTTGAATCTTCGATGGAATCAAATAGGTCATCGGTTTTCTCGACGTTACCTTTTACCTTTCGTAATTTCATATATGCATAAACGTTCGTAGTTTGTTAACCATCGCGTAATCAACCCTGTTACGTTCCTCGAATCTTTATTTAATTTAATAAGATCATTTTTTCGTTGGGACAATTCTACAATCCGAAGAGAAGCTTCGATACGCAATTATTGTAAACCTAAATCTAGAAATATTAACGACAACTATTATAAAGGTGTTTCGAAGCTAGGAACTGTTTTAGAAAAATGGGAAGGGTTAAAAGAAGCCCTTCCAATTTTTCTAAAATGTCGTACGGAATATCGGATCGAAGTGCAGAGTTTTCTTTCAAGCAGCCACGTAGAACGTTTACTCTATTATTTATGGGACGAAGCTAATCTTTCCGTTTCTTTAATCAAGCCTACGAAAAAATACGAATTTGCATAAATAACCGCGGCGGGCCGCCAATTTGTATCACGGCGGAATATCCTTAGCGAAATTGCAAATTTTACGTTGGCAAACGTCGAAGTGGGTGTAATTAATAAGGTACGGCTGGTATAGCGCGAGTATAATCGAGGCTTGAATAATGGCCCTATCGATTCTATCAGGCTCGGTAACGTGACACAGGAACCGGCGTTTATTTGAAACATGAATTTGCTAGAAAATGTAGAATGCTAATACAACCCGAATCCGGTAATCCATTTCAGATGCCCCCACTGGCCGAACCAAGTATTTATACACGCCCGACTCTTGCGTTCTACTAAATGATACCGTTTTTCGGGCCACCATGAATTACGGCCTCGATAGATCTTGAACGCGTTTGGACCTAAAGCTAGATTTCCATAAATTATCCGGCTGCATGTAGATTTTATCTGTTACTTTGAAACGTGCACTTTTAACCATTTACACTTGAGAGCTTTTTACCGCGAGATATACGTAGAGATTCGCGGTCTAAACGTGACATCAAGACTACAGTCGAGCTGCGGATTTTTATACACTTGTAGAAAAGTGAAATTGCGACGCAAAGTAGATTTGTACAAGCACAGGTAAAAAATATTCAAAATAGGGCACACGTTGTAGTATTTAAAGGGTGAAACAGATTGGTATTGAAGTCCCGCTCTTTTGAACATGCTTGTATAAGCAATCAGTTCTCTCTCTCTCTCTCTTTCTCTGTACACTCTCTCTCTCAATCTATGTACTCGCTCTTTACTGTCTCGATAACGACTGACTTCTTTTCAAACGGACATTCATCATAATAACATACGCAATAGATAGGACTCTCACGCACCTCATTTTTTACCATAGACTACATAGCTCTGGATAAAACATTCATACACATACATATAATATAACCAACGCTCACAGCTTCTTACGCTACCACGTAGAGCAGAAAGATTTCGATTCCTGACCCAGTTCAAAGCTTCCAAGCCAGACGTCTGCGTCCGCGTTGAAAAGGGATCGATTCCCAAAATCCATTCAATTATTTTTTTCCTCTCCCGGGTCTCCCTCCTTCTTTCTCGCCCTGCTCGACGACGACCTTTTCTCGGTCGACCCCTTGAAACGCGGGTCCAGATGTAAGACGAGAGAAACGGAAGAAGATAGAAGAGTAGACGAAGGGGAAGAAGAGCTTCTAGAATGGCTGCTCTTTTAATTCGAGGGTGAATCCTGGGAGGCAGAGCAGGGCCGAGTTTCCATTGGAAGGAGGGACACGAAGGGGAGAAAGAAGCTGGAAGCGTTACACCCCCGGGGATCTGATATCGACACCGAGCTGTAAAAATATCCGGCCCACTTCTGATTTACGAAAGAAATCGAGCCTGAAGGTATGTATTCCGCGTTGTTGATATCGTGTTTCGCTTCGTTACAGCTCGCTAGACCTGCTCGAGTGCTTTCAGAAAGAGCAAGATCGTCGCGCGTACAGGGCATTATCGTATTGTCGGATCCCCGGAAAGGCGATCGTTTTTCCGATCCCTCGGCTTCCCTTTCGAGCGTATTCTTTCTCTCTCTTTGCTCCGAAAACGCGTTGCACAGACGTTGGATGACCAACACACGTCATACTTTATCTCCAACGATAAGGGATTATTTTTCGATTACTTAGCCCAGGAACTTACCTCCATGGTTCGAAATTTCGGTTTAGCCGCTGGGGACGAAAGTCAGATTTCCCCTCCCAAAAAAATCTAGATATATAAATATATTCGACGCACTCCTCGTGTGCTGTTCACACGATTCATATGATTAACCCCTTGGCTTACAATGACGAGTCACACTCGTGGCACGAATTATAGATCGATTCGTTAAAGACAAGCTCTATTTTCAACACAGTATTACTTCAATCCTAGTTTTAGTTTCACTTGAGAAGATTAACCATCACTTGATACTAATCATGTGAAATATTTGACTATCTTAGAGAGATATGAGAAATGCGATGCGTTGATTGTAAGTTTACGTAATTACAGTAGTCCGAAAATTGTAAGGCAAGGGATTAATATACATTTCCATGTAATGTAAAATTAATATTAATATGTGGCGGCTCTCCTGCACCCACCACAAGAGGGACATACGAAATAGGCTTTCTCGAAAGCACTCGCTCCAACTACCTCGTCCATATATATACCGCCTTTAACCTTCCTTCCAATATCCCAACGTCTAAGGCAGCTAGGTTGCTGCTAGGTAGCCTTACTG
Source organism: Eucera pruinosa (assembly GCA_028830335.1). Lineage (NCBI taxonomy): Eukaryota > Metazoa > Arthropoda > Insecta > Hymenoptera > Apidae > Eucera > Eucera pruinosa. The sequence goes on from JAMYCR010000007.1 coordinate 18,993,842, forward strand.
ATGAGTCCACTAACAGGCCCAGGACGAAACGCAACACCCTTCCTTTTCCTATTGTATCCCCTCTCCATAGCTCCACAAATATTCCATACGATTAATATATATTTCCATACGTTCATACGTTGCATATTACGTTGCATACGATTAATTATAGCGCAGCATTGTTGCACGAACCGACGGAACACCGTAGCGTACAATATGAAAAAAAAGATACACGCGTACGAATGAATGAACGAACGATCGTGGAATGTTTTCAAGCCTTACCACGCGGCTGCGTCTTTCGCAAGCGAAAGGGTTAACGAAGTACAGCGGCGCGAGAACGCGATAGTCGAGGGTATAAAGGGAACGTGAACGAAACGAGGCGCGCGCGATGTTCGGTCGGGAACCGGTTCTTAAAAATTGCATACCTCGTCGGGTGTGTAGCGATGTTATAACGCGCGGCGCATCCCGCGATACGCAATCTCCGATTGCTCTGCACGTAATCCGTGAACAGGAAAGAGAACGCGAAACAGAAGGAAAAAAGGCGAGCAAAGAGGGAGGGGGAGGGGAGCAAGTGAAATATTTATTTTAATCTGGCGGCGTTACGCGCTGTAATACGGGCGCACATGTTTCGAAGCGTGTAAAAGTTATCGCGAGCGAACGAGTTTCTGCTCGCGTTCCTCCGTTTCTTTTCGCGGATTATACACATAGGGTAGATGTACCGCGTACCGCCACTTTAAGATTCACGCTTTGAGTAACGTTTGTCAACTATTTTAGAACATCGTTAACGTAAAGATCGTTCTCCAGTTTAGAGCATACGATTGTTCAACGTTGAGTTTATTTATGAACATTCTTTTTATACGTTCAATGTAATAAATTCATTCCTACGTACGTGGAACTTTACAACAAAGTCCACGGTCCTTCGTCCTGTCGCTTGAAAGCTTTTCATTTAAATAGAAACACATTTTATATATATTAAAGCATCGGTTTATGTAACAGTTTTAGTAAGATATATAATAGACGCATCGTTTTTACTGAATTAAGACACGTTCCATACTTCATAATTACATTGGTCACGTTTTAACGTTCAACAGCACATTTACCTCTAATATTTACTTAAAAAATATCGAGTGTAAATGAATGTGCAACGTCTATGCGTTGTTACGTAAAGCGAAGTCCAAATTTAGTATGAAAATTCGTTCGCTTAAGATTCTTTATACAATTACTTTGCTGTTAAATAAACGAATTCAAGTGGCAGTTATAGGAACGGTGACAGTACATAGTTAGGTCATTTACCCTATACATAATTATCATTATACGGTATATTATACATTATAGATGATTAAATTATAGTAGTCGAATGCAAATGAAGATGCACTTCTCTAAGCATACGTTATTATAGACCTCGGTTTTACAAATCACGTATGTGTCGAAGTCGAATATTGCGTATCGCAATATTTAATTACAATTCATTCCATCGTCTTAAAAACACTGCTGTCTCATTCTAGTCTTAATTAATTATGTCGCTCGATGTGATATTAAAATGATGTGATAAATGATTCTATATAAGAACATCAGAATATTACAGAACTATAATAAACAGGATAGTCCATCGTCGTCCTACGCTTCGTCGATGAAACAACTAATCAGAGATAGGTTTCGCTTTTCTTCGAATCCCTTAATAATGAGTAGACTATCCCATTATTTTACGCTGCTTCGCTCATTGGATTTGGCGAACCTTTGTACACAATTTTCTTCCAAAGGATTATCCAAAATAGACTATAGGAACACTTTTACCTTCACTTTTTTTCTTTCCCTTTTTGCTTTACCCTTTTCTAATCTGTTTTTCGTTTCTATTATCTTCGTTCGTTCTCGTTTCAACTTTTATTCTTTTCACCTTTATTCTACTAACAAACATGGCGTTTCACGGATATTCTCATTCAACATCCTAAAGGTACATTTGGATAACCCTATACAAATCTGTTTCACTCGTGTTTCACGATGTTTCCTATAAAAATGTCTATCCCGTGGTTAGTCAACGATAACAGGCGATGCGTGGCGTTCCCGTTTTGGGACACGCCTCCTCCGTTGCCCGTTTCTCGTTCTCCAGAGCCAGAGCCAAAGCCAGAACTTTCCTGCGACTTCTTTCGCGCTTCGGCAATGCAGTGTTTCCGTTTCCCAAAAAGAATCCTGCGCAAAACGGTTTTCTCGCGCTCCCCGCTATTCGCGGCGATGTTTTTCCATCGACGAGCGTGCAACTCCCTTTTCGTTTCGCTCCGTTCCGTTCCTTTCCGTTCTCCGTTCTTCTTTTTTCGCTTCCCTTCTGCCCCGTTTCTCCCTTTTTCTCATCGAGGCGAGAGAGACGAGGCGAGGCGAGGCGAGACGAGGCAAAGGCGTCGTTTCCTCTGCGAGAGTTCCGCGCGTCGAATTCGCTCGACCGTATCTTCGGCGTGTTCCACCACTCGGCCTCTCCTCTCTTCTACTTTTATTCGTTTCTTCCTTTCTCGAGCGACTTCCTGTCGGGGGAACGCGGAGCTGCTCGCTTCTTTTCCGTTTCGCCGTCGCAGCGCGGCTTTTCCCCGACCGGCGTAAATCAAAACTCGACGCGGAAACCCGGCCAAATGCACGCTACATACGCGAAACCCCGTTTCTGTACCGGGTGTCTTGAACGACCGTCGATCTTTCTTTAACTTCCAGCCGAGCCGTCCACTGAGGCACGGCCAAGGATTCTTGGATTTCTAGCACTTTCAAGTCTTCTAGGATTTCTAATACCTTTAGAATTTCCACGGTCTATGGATATACAGGATTTCAAGGGCTTCTACGTTTTCCAGGATTCCTTGGATTTCCAGAATCTTTAGGATCTTTAGGACTATCTCGAAGATCTTTAGGATCTCTAGAAGAACCTCTACGATCCTTAGGATCTCTAGGAGAACTTCTAAAATCTTTAGGATCTCTGAGAGGATCTCTAGGATCTCTGCGATATCTAAGATCTATAGGAGCATCTTGTAGAATATCTAGAGGCACGTCTACGATTTCTAGAAACATGTGTAGGATCCCTAGAGGCATGTGTAGGATCTCTAGAGGCATGTATAAGATCTCTAAGATCTCTAGGAACATCAGCAGGATCTAGAAGAATGTGTAGGATCTCTAAGATTTCCAGGATCTCTAGGAATATCTGCAGGACCACTAGAAGCATGTGTAGGATCCCTAGGACCTCTAGGAACATCTGGAGGACCTCTAGAAGTATGTTTCGGATCTCTAAGATCTCTAGGATCTCTAGGAACATCAGCAGGACCACTAGAAGTATATGTAGGATCCGTAGGATCTGTAGGAACATCATCAGGACCTTTAGAAGCATGTGTAGGATCTCTAAAATCTCTAGGATCTCTAGGAACATCTGGAGGACCTCTAGAAGTATGTGTAGGATCTCTAAGATCTCTAGGATCTCTAGGAACATCTGAAGGATCTCTAGAAGCATGTGTAGGATGTCTAGGATCCCTATGAGGATTTCTAAGATCTATGGAACCCATAGGAGGATCTCTAGGATCTGTGGGACCCATACGAGGATCTCTACGATCTCTGGGATCCATAGAAGAATCTCTAGAATTTCTGGAATCCCTAAGAGGATCTGTAGGATCTCTAAGAAGAGGAAGGGCCAATGCTAGTACTATACTAAGACAGAAACAAATAGAAACGCGTTACTTTTCTGGTGACAGGTATTTTAAAATAGGCGAGTCGTTGCCACTTTATCAAGACTACTAACTTGAGACAGCCAACGCAATATTTCTTTACAAATATTAAGCGTAAACGAATATACGATGTCTATGCATTGTCACGTAAACCCCCCCGTCAAAATTTCGTACGAACATTTCTTTACTTACGATTCTTCACTCACAATTACTTTGCTATTAAATAAACGAATTCAAGTGGCAAGTACGTCGGTCGTTTACCCTACGGTATCGCGACAAGGAAGACGAAGAAGAAGGAGAATGGGGGGAAAGTGTGCGTGTGCAAGAAGCAACCCCCTCCAAACGGTGGCAGAAGAAAAAGAGGGTTGGAATATAGTCGACGGTGGGGTCGAATAAAATTTTACGGCCGCGAAATCGTCCAATAATTGTTACGGCTCGCTTTGATCGCGTAAAACACGTCGTAAACGTCGAAAGGGACGACCCCCATGGCCGACAGGAATTACTCTTAACCCCCTTACGGGGTATTATGCCGCATTACCGGGCGATGCTGCGTTCGCGTCTGCACGCTTTCCCCGCTCTATCCCTTCGAAAATCTTATCCTCCGGTTGCCGGGCTGACATCTCGGTCGGATCCCGCACCCTATAAACTCACCGAAAGCAACCGATAGAGCTTTCGACTACTCCCTGTCGTAGCGAGCCTCGTCAATAACGTAACCGGTTCTCGAATCAGCGATAATTAGAGTAGTAGTTGGAATCGTTGACTATGAACAGAATAGACCACTTTTTATTTACTCATCGAATTGCTCTCTCTTGTTTGTCTTCTTCAATGCTTAATCCGCTCATGAGCCTCCAATCAATTTTTAATGTTTATTTTAATGTAGGATCGGGCCAAACCGTAGCGCCTTGCATAGCCAAAAAAAGAAAAAAGCCGCTGGCGAAGATCGAACGAACTTAGATCTTTGGGTCACTAATAGATTGCGTTAAGCAATGCGCCATAGTTCCACTTGGGCCTTTACTTTGTGTCTAACTTCCTTATTCAACATATATTGTCTTTCTCTTCTTCTATTGGGTCTAGAAGAGTCCACCATCCTACATTAATTTATTTTAACTTCATTTCAATTGTACTCGCAGTAGATTAGTGGCAAAGTATTAGTCGTAAAGATCTACCTCCCTTCAACTTTGGCCAGATTCGGTCCCGAACGTCGGCCAATATCCAAGGCAAGACTATACTACTTCGGATAAAATTCAATTTGAACTTGGAACGCGATGCGAATATAACGCATCGCCGCGGCGCGATTTGATAAACGATTGGAAAGTAGCGAGCAATTAGAGATATCGTAATAAGAGTTCAACTTTCCAGTTCTAGCTCGTTGCTATCACCACGAAATCTCGCGCACATCGGTCCGATAAAGCGTTTGGATCCGCGGCGGGCAGAAACGCATCGAAAAGATCACGTTCGGAACTTTCTATCTCGTAAGCGTCTTAGCCAGTGGTATTCTGTTCTGGGCGAAGTATTCGCGAAGCGATTAAACTCGAAGCCGAGGCTGTAAACGTTCGCTAATCGTAAGTACAGATATAGACGAAGTGTAGAATCTATTCTAGTATTCGTTCCCGTATAGAAACATCAGGGGACCACCTGGCCCCCTTATCATTTTAATGTTACAACAATGTTGCGCTCGTTGAGGGAGAGCTGATCCTGTACGACGTTCTGTGTTGCAACATGTTCTATAATAAAATGTCTCGGCTTCTAGTGGGCCGATTTCGATGCCGCTTGGCTTAAATTAAAGGGGAAAGTCTCGAGAATTTTATACTACAGCCTTTTGCACCTAGCTTCTTGCAGTCCATTTTTTATAAACAAATATATCGCATCATGGTGGATTACCCAGTATCTGAAGATAAATATTAATCTCTCGGCTTCTAGACGTCCGATTTCGATGCGCCTTGGCTTAAATTATAGTGAAAGATCCCAAGAATATTATCCTGTAGCCCTGTGAAACTAATCCTTGAAGTACATTTGTTATAAACAAATATATCGCGGCATGGTAGATTACTTAGAAAGTACCTGAGGAAAAATATTAATATCTCGGCTTCTAGATGACAAATTTCAATGCCCCTTGGATTAAATTATAGAGAAAGGTCCCAAGAATATTATCCTGCAGCCTTTTGCACCTAGCCCTTGCAGTTCGTTTGTTATAAACAAATGTATCGCGTCATCGTAGATTGCTCAGAAAGTATCCGAAGAAAAATATTAATTTCTCGGCTCCTAGACATCCGATTCCAAAGCCCCTTGGCTTGAATTAAAGGGGAAGGTCCCAAGAATATTACCCTTCAGCCATTTGCAACTAGCCCCTGCAGTTAATTTGTTATAAACAAATATATAGCTCGCCGTGGTAGATTAGTCAAGAAAGTACCCGTGCAAAAATATTAATATCTCGGCTCCTAGACGTCCGATTTCAATGCCCCTTGGCTTAAATTAAAGGGGAAGGTCCCAAGAATGTTATCCCCTCCCCAAATTCCCGATAGGCATTGCGGTTAATTTGTTATAAACAAATATTTCCTATTTTTTGCAGCTACTAGAAAACTGTACTTGGGATGGCTTTAAAAGTATGTGGAAAGCATTCCTTGGACTTTTCCCTTTAATTTGAGTTGCGGATGATCCAAATCGGACGCCTAGAAGCAGAGTAATAACCATTTTTAGTAAATTGGAAAAGGTTTGTCCGATAAAGTTTGTCCGAAAAATGACCAATTCTTGTTAAAGAAAAAAATTAATTTCTCCGCTTCTAGTAGTCGGATTTTGATGAACCTTGGCTCAAATTAAAGGGGAATGTTTACGGAATACGACTGGTATACATCTAAATCAATTCAATGCACAGTTTTGAAGTTAATAAACAAAAGAGAAAACATTTGTTTATAACAAAGAAACCGCATCGTTTAGCGGCATAAAACCTATTGGATATTGTAGCGGCAAGTATCCCCTTTAATTTGAGTCGCGGATGATTGAAATCAGACGTCTAGAAGCCGAGCAATTAGCATTTTAAGAAAACTGGAAAAGTTATGTCCAATTGAGTATAAATTGAGAAATTTCCAATTCTGAACCGGCAAATGTATTGTCCAAATCGGTGACTTTTTTCGACGCGCCATCTAGCGGTAGAAAGGTGGAACTAAACCTGCAATTTAATGAATAAATCTTGACTAATTAAAAAATGAATATCTCCGCTTCTAGGCATCGGATCGGGACAAACGACCACTCAAATTGTAGGGAAGAATTCCGGCTACAAGATAGGGTAGGCCTCATCACGGTAACACTTCCTGTTCACAAGTTATAAGCGTTTATTTCGTACAATTTAGTATAATTTGCAAACTACAAATGCAATCATTTTTAAACCTACTACATCTTATTCTGGAGCTTCTAAGCCTTAATTTAAGCCAAGGGGCATTAGTATAGCATGTCTAGAAGCGGAGATATAAGCGTTCAAAGATCGTACTCTATTTATGCGTATATATCCGCTTCTAGACATGCTATACTAATGCCCCTTGGCTTAAATTAAGGCTTAGAAGCTCCAGAATAAGATGTAGTAGGTTTAAAAATGATTGCATTTGTAGTTTGCAAATTATACTAAATTGTACGAAATAAACGCTTATAACTTGTGAACAGGAAGTGTTACCGTGATGAGGCCTACCCTATCTTGTAGCCGGAATTCTTCCCTACAATTTGAGTGGTCGTTTGTCCCGATCCGATGCCTAGAAGCGGAGATATTCATTTTTTAATTAGTCAAGATTTATTCATTAAATTGCAGGTTTAGTTCCACCTTTCTACCGCTAGATGGCGCGTCGAAAAAAGTCACCGATTTGGACAATACATTTGCCGGTTCAGAATTGGAAATTTCTCAATTTATACTCAATTGGACATAACTTTTCCAGTTTTCTTAAAATGCTAATTGCTCGGCTTCTAGACGTCTGATTTCAATCATCCGCGACTCAAATTAAAGGGGATACTTGCCGCTACAATATCCAATAGGTTTTATGCCGCTAAACGATGCGGTTTCTTTGTTATAAACAAATGTTTTCTCTTTTGTTTATTAACTTCAAAACTGTGCATTGAATTGATTTAGATGTATACCAGTCGTATTCCGTAAACATTCCCCTTTAATTTGAGCCAAGGTTCATCAAAATCCGACTACTAGAAGCGGAGAAATTAATTTTTTTCTTTAACAAGAATTGGTCATTTTTCGGACAAACTTTATCGGACAAACCTTTTCCAATTTACTAAAAATGGTTATTACTCTGCTTCTAGGCGTCCGATTTGGATCATCCGCAACTCAAATTAAAGGGAAAAGTCCAAGGAATGCTTTCCACATACTTTTAAAGCCATCCCAAGTACAGTTTTCTAGTAGCTGCAAAAAATAGGAAATATTTGTTTATAACAAATTAACCGCAATGCCTATCGGGAATTTGGGGAGGGGATAACATTCTTGGGACCTTCCCCTTTAATTCAAGCCAAGGGGCTTTGGAATCGGATGTCTAGGAGCCGAGAAATTAATATTTTCCTTCGGGGACTTTCTGAGCAAACTACGATGACGCGATACATTTGTTTATAACAATCAAACTGCAAGGGCTAGATGCAAAAGGCTGCTAGATAATATTGTTGGGATCTTTCCCTATAATTTAAGCCAAGGGGCATTGAAATTGGTCATCTAGAAGCCGAGAAATTAATATTTTTCCTCAGGTACTTTCTGAGTAATCTACTATGCCGCGATATATTTGTTTATAATAAATGAACTACAAGGATTAGTTGCAAAGGGCTTTAGGATAATATTGTTGCGATCTTTCTCTATAATTTAAGCCAAGGGGCATTGCAATTGGTCATCTAGAAGCCGAGAAATTAATATTTTTCCTCAGGTACTTTCTGAGTAATCTACCATGCCGCGATATATTTGTTTATAACAAATGAACTTCAAGGTTTAGTTGCAAAAGGCTGCAGGGTAATATTCTTGGGACCTTTCATTGTAATTTAAGCCAAGCCGCATTGAAATCGGACGTCTAGAAGCCAAGAAATTAATATTTTTCTTCAGATACCGAGTAATCCACCACGATACGATATATTTGTTTATAACAAATGGACTGCAAGAAGCTAGGTGCAAAAGGCTGTAGTATAATATTCTCGGGACATTCCCCTTAAATTTAAGCCAAGCGGCATCGAAATCGGCCCACTAGAAGCCGAGAAATTTTTTATAGAACATGTTGCAACACAGAACGTCGTACAACATCAACTATCCCTCAACGAGTGCAACATTGTCGTGACATTAAAATGTTACGGGAATTATCACACGTTCCATACTTTACAACTATATCGATCACGTTTCAATATTCAACATCACATTTCCCTCCCAATATTTCCTTACAAATACTAACACTGCAAACGAATATACACAACGTCTACTCATTGCAACGTAAAAAAAAAAAACCCCGTTCAAATATACTACGAAACTTTCTTCACCTACGATTCTTTACACAATTACTGTCCTATTAAATGAAACGAATTAAAGTGTCAGTTATAGGAACAGTGACAATACGCGCGGGTACATTTCTACCCTAGAAAGCCGCGGTTGCCAGCAACACCTTCTTCTATCCAAGCGTCAGCAGGGGCTTGCGAGAGAGTTTGCGCGCGCGGCCACGTCGGGCGCGCGATCTTTTAATGAAACGCGGATGTTAGAATGGCAGGAATGCTGCAAAATGGTCTAGCCGTGCTATGTACTCTATAGCTGGAACGTACTTACACAGGCGCGCGCTCGATCCGGCTTAGGCACGCTCGAGTACGCGTACACGGGTCGCACGTACAAGAACGTTTCTCTCTCTTCTTCTCTTTCTCTCTATCTCTCTCTCTCTCTTTCTCTCTATCGGAGTCTCGCGGCGCACACGATGCCACGGCAAAAGCATCCAACGCGGCGGCGAGAGAGATATATGCACACTTCGGGCATGGAAGCGGGTTCCGGGAGGAGAGAAACTCGCGTACATGGCCGGGCGTCTCGAGGCAAATTAAGCCCCACGACTCCGCTTCGGCTTCGTTATTGAAGTGGCATTCCTTCCCGGCAACCCTACAGGACACCTTGTCTCCCGCGTACGCCGCGACACAACGATAACTAGACTTTTTAATAGCTTAATAACGGCCGAAGATATTCGCGCCACGAGTTAACGAGGAACGAGAGGCCCGCAGATCGCAAGCTTTCCATTCCATCCCCTTTCCGTTCTGTCCGTGACGTTCCGCGTTCCCGGGTTACAATTTGGCCTATGCTCGCCGCCAAATTTACTTTCGCCGGCCTCGTACAGCGAGGATACCTTTCAAACTTCCAACCGAACGCTGAGTAATCGTTATCCCCCCTATTTGCGATTCGAACGCGGCTGTTGGTAAAAGGGAATTTAAGGTGGATGACGATGAGTTGAATCGCAGCTAGTTAAATACGACTCTGATCTTTTCGTCGACTAAGAGTTGAACAGTATTAAGTAGCAGTGGAACGGTATTAAGTAGCAAGATGAAAGGGATGGGAGAGAAGAAGGTTTAGACGCGGAACTCGCGAGCATATAGGGAAAAGGACAGGGTTAGAGGAGAGAAAGGGAATGGGAGAAATGGATGTTGAGTTACCGAAGAATAAGCAAGCGATAGAAGGGAAGAAAGAAGCGAGATTAAGAGCTGAAGGAGAAAGGGATGAGAGAAAAGAAGGTTAAGAACACGCAAACGAATCGGGGGAGAAATTGTATAGGAGGAAGAAAGCAAGTATCAAAATTAAGTAGCAGGAAAAAGACAATAATGGAGATGAGTTACCGAAGAATAAGCAAGCGAAAGAAGGAAAGAAAGAAGCGAGATTGAAAGCTGAAGGAGAAAGGGGTGAGAGAAAAGAAGGTTAAAAGAGGGAACATGAGAACGAATCGGGGGTGAAATTGTATGGGGAGAAGAAAGCAAGTATCAAAGTTGAGTAGCAGGAGAAAGAGTTAAGTATAAACAGGCGAAAGAAGAGAAGGAAGAAGCGAGATTAAAGGATGAAACAGAAATAAATAAAAAGGGAAAAATGCCAAGAGAGGAAACCGTGTAACCGAATCCACAAAGAAAAAGACCGAGGGAAGAAATCTATAAAAGAATAGCGAGTCAAGAGTAAACAGGCGAAAGATAAAAAAAAAGGAAGAAGAGAGATTAAAGGATAAACCGATAGGGGTGAAAGAGAAATGGATGGTTAAACGAGGATACGCGTAAACGAATACAAAAGGAAAAACGGGGGAAAGAAAATATCCAGCGAGTTAAGAATAAGCATGGAAAAGAGTCAAAGAAAGAAGCGAGATTAAAGGGTGAGAGAGAAAAGGAAAGCCAAGAGAGGGAAAGAAATTACGCAGTGGGAGTAAGTAGCAGAGTTAAAAAGGGGAGGATATAGCGAGCGAGTTAAGACGAAGCACGCGGGAGAGAAGGGAAGAAGCGAGATTGTAGAGAGAAAGAGAGAAAGGGGCGAAAGAGAGAGAAAGAGAAAGACACACAGAGAGAGAAGAAGGGAAGAATGGCGGAGGGAAACGCGCGCAAGCGGATCGGGAAAGAAATTCTTATTGCCTGGCAAGTCCGGCTTTTCCGCAATATACAGCACAGGTGTACCGAATGTGTACACCCCATCCCACCCTCCTCGCTACACGCTCTCGCCCGTAAGGGTAGAAACAGCCCCGTGCACGCATGGTCAGGACCGTATTCTGTCTAGCGAAGCCCATTACTCTTTGCTCTTGTTTCGTTTCTCTCCGCCATAATATCCACCACTCCCCCCCTCCCTTTTTTTTAACGCGATACACCCTGCAACGTATCGTTTGTAAAAAGAAAAGATACGAGTTATCGTTTCCCCGGTCGTTATTACGTTTTTTTTTTCCCCCTTCGAGAAGTGCCTGAAACGTGTAACTCGCGACCGGATCTACGACCGAAATTCGTTTCTTTTCCGCGTGGATCTTATCGGTGTACCGATTACGAGAAAAGAAAGATTTTTAGGAGAGGAGAGAAAGGAGGATGGCGACGATAATGAAGGAATAGTATAATATTTAAAGGAAATATTTAAAGGAACGTGTAAGTAGGCGAAATCAGTACGCGGAATTTAACTTCGTTTACGTTCACAGGTAACGAGGAACAGCGATGCGTAGCGTTCTTTTAATATAGGAGACGAGTGCTTCGATAGAGCGTATTGCATAAGTAAATAGGATCGGAAGTTACAATTGTATGCTTGATTGAATTTAAGAGGATTTTCCTATTTGCTTATACTCGCCACTGTAAGCAGAGATGAACATTTTTCTTGCCTTCGTTTTTGGAGGTATCTTAAACAAGCTTAACTAAAAATTCTTGTACTGAAATGACGAAACCAAAGACGATTTACATACGTCAATTCTTTTAAGCTCTTTTCTGCTTTTAAGCATGCTATAAAAATCCACGAGAATTTCATCGCAGTTCACTTGTGCAATTAATATTACGTTCAACGTATTTAGTTCGAGTAGCGAACTTTGTCATTCATCCAAATGCCATTTTGTTCGCAAATTAGAATCACGATGACGAAATTCGTAGCACGCGGTGGCTGCAAGAAAATATTCGCTTGTACCTCGATGCTTGAACGATGGAATTTTTTACCAAATTCCGTATTTCCAATAACCGAACGATAAATTCGCGTAGCCGCACGAAAATTACCGCGTAATAATAGGAAATTTAAGATACGCGAACCCAATTAACCAACGCTTAAACGCAACGATAAATTCACCGTCGTGCAAGCACCTTTCTGGACTAAATCGAGAAGAGAAGTCTCATTTTTTCAGCCAATAAAACTGCAGCGGCTCCGTCGACGGGAATAGTTGCAGCGAAGAAAACAACAACAAAAGAAGAAGAAGAAGAAGAAGAAAAAGAAGAAGAGGATAGCTATTGGCAGTGGCAAATGGTACGGCGTAAGTGGAACGTATAAAAATAGCAGTGGATTTATACTTAAACCCGTTGTAAAATTCAACGGAAACGGTAATCGATTGAACGAAAGCGGCAAGAGTCGGTGTGTAGTCGGCGTTGTATAGAGTCGGCCGTGCACAGACCGCGGAACCTGAAGTCTACGAACCTCTCGTGGTCTATAACGCCTAATGACTCTATAACCTGGTTTATACCAGCGCCAGGCGACCGGCTAGCATCCGCGTGAAACCGGTACACCGGACTTTTCACGGGCACCGTTCCACGCCGCGCGTGTAAATCATTCATCTTCCGCCTCGATAACCTGGCTGGAAAACCGAACAAACGGAGAGAAGCTATATATCCAACTTCCATCCAAGGGTCACCCGAGTTTAACCCTTCGCAAGTACAGTAACGAGGTACGCTCGTGGGTACGCCTTTCGGTCTAGCTGCTGCAGAAACAGACTGCACATTTTTAGCAATGTTTAATTTCGAATTAGCTTGGAAGATTCAGCATTAATAAATACACGCTGCGCGTAATATTTTAGTATTCTTTGGTGCAGCGTTCAAGTAGAAAGTAGCTTGAAAAGGAGCGCGGAACAGTGTTTGACAAATTTGTACTTATATTTGTGGGAATTAATCTAGTTACAAGCATGTCAAATACACCAAGTACTTAGATCGCCCATTTTGTTGTACATAATTACTATTCTAACGATTAGTTGTACATTGCGTGGCTTATTTCGTGGACCGTTGGCTGTTACCGAATAAATAAATATATGAATAACTTTTGTTGATATAATATATAATAATAACTTTTGTTGAAACTACGCTAGAATTCATAGAACGAGCGTAGGAACTCGTTACCGTAGAGCAAAGGGTTAACTCGATTCCGAATCGTTGCGATGAACGGCGATCATTTCCAGGGAAAAATTGAAGCCACGAATTCCAAAACTGTGCGAGTCCCATCGACCAACATTTTCCTTACATCGATCATCTTCAATTTTCCATTAAACTCCTTTTTTTCATGCTTGCAAGTATCGTAAAGGTATCTTAAATACCGCTGCTAAAGTTGAAGCGCGTTGCAACTCGTGCAACGTAAAACACCCGTACCCGTGTATCGTTCCAAAGTTTGTAATTTTAATTGTCCATGGAAAACCTTCGAAAGACTTACGCGAAGCTGTAGTACAGCCACCAAAGGCTACGCGAGAGCGATCAAGGTTAAAAATTCGTTTAAAGTTTAAAGCGGTTGACCATCCGGTCTTGCGTTCGCGGTTCCACCCCTTTTCTAAATCCCGACCGGTTCGTCGGACGGTCCCCCATGAATTTCGCATTAAAAATCTGCTCGTTCCTCCTACGAGAGTGTATATTTGTTATTTCCTGGCCGGGAAAAATCCTGCTGAGCTGCGGAGTATTTCCTTTCGGAGGGCAGAAGAAAGATAGATAGAGAGAGAAAGGGAGCATGTTTCCTCGGTGGTTCCTTTTCCAAAGGGGGTAGGTAGCGGCGGTGGAAGCGAGGCAACGGGAAGCGAGCACATCGAGCAGAAGGACGAAGAAGGGAGAAGAGAGGAGAGAGGTTGGCTGTTGGCGGAGAAGAGGGTGAGAGAGGACAGGGGTAGAAGCGACGTTCCTGGGGGTGGAGGCGCAGGAGGCAACGTGGCGTATTGATCGAGTGGCTCTCGCGTCGGCCAACACACACCGCTTTCCGCTTTCCGTTTTCCGTTTTCGAGCCACCCTGTACAGCCGAGCGTCGGCGTTCGCGTTCCTAGGCCGAGGATGCCGCGCGCGTGGTCGCAACCTCTCCAATGTATTGCCCCGCGTATTTGCATATCCGCGAGTGAGACACAGGGTGCTCCAGAAATCAGACTCCGTCGGTTTTCAGTTGAGAATCTTTCGGCGGAGGGTGAAGAATGCGAAAGATGTAACATTGACCATCTAAGATAAACAAGGGTGGCTTCGAGGATCAAAGGTTCTTCTTCGAACGAGTGATCAACCCTTCGGGTACGATGTACGGATCCTACTCTCTTCTTGCGATTAGTATAGAACGATTATTATTTATTCGAAACAGAGACGAGTAATTAGTATCCATAGTTTACAAATAGCCAACTAATAGTAGTGAAAGGAGTTGGTGTAAGACTAGTTGGTGAAAGTAGTAGTAGTAGTATATATACATCTTTATTTCGGCTCCACAGACATCAAACGTGGACTTGGTTTGCATCTCGTTTGACTCACTTCATTTTCTCTTCTCACTCTTTTATTTAACTTTTATTCTACTCTTCTATTCTATCTTTATTTTTGGCGTTCGCGATGCCTGGTGTCTTCAGCTATTTTTCTTCTCTCTTTTACCATCCCTAATCATTTCCCTACCTTTTCCTCTCCGCTACAACCTAACTCTCTACCTTCTCTATCCTAATCTCGCTGCCTCCCTTCGACTAAACTAGTAGTATAATACTATACTAATTTGTTGACATGCAAGAATGTTTTCTGTTCGCGTCAGAGGAAGAAGAAACCGCGCCGTCACCGAAGGGTTAAGCAGTCTGTGGACAATTTGAATCGGCCTGTAGGCTTCGATGCGTTCGCACGTATACATAGATCTATACGCGCGTGTACCTACTCGGTGCAGCAAACTGTACACGAGTGGTTGATGTGGGGAGGACAAGAGGCAATGGTCAGAAAATAACTCAGTCGGCGCGTTCCCATGTACAGCAGCACACACAGCCGCAACGTTGTACGCGTGCACACGGCGCATAGTTGTGGGCGTTGAAAACACCATGATCTATGGTGTGTGCATCGTACGAATAACGCGGTGACACTTGGCCTGGAAAATCTCCGGAGCGTATTCGCATGGATGCGGCGGCAGTTTTCCCGGCTAAAACTCGTCGACGTCCATGAAATATCTCTCGATGTCTAATTTAACCCTTTGCTGACGCGGTCAGGCATTGCAACACAGCGGATCGCATAAACGTTGCCACAATTTTCATCTCGAGTAGCAAATCACGTCTTAGAGGATTATGTAAAAAAGGCAAGCCAAAATGTTTCACATTAAGAATCACCAACGATTAAAGAAGATCCGCTTTGTTTTGCGTAGAATTGTCGAAACAATTTGTTGCAGAAAATCATGGGTATAAATTTGTACAGAATAATTCTTATATATAATTATACAGCGTATTATGTTACAGTTATGTAGTTAATGGATTGTTTCGATCACTTTGGTAGGTCTAGTGTCGTTTAAAGTATTTTTTGTCGGAAAAATACTTTAGCTCTTTCTGGTTCAAAGTTGATCGTGGAAATTTATTTACACACCTAACAGCCTTCGATTAGGTTGAATTTTACGGTCTACATTTAGTAGCCAATTATACGCGTAGATAGCAGCTTTCGTACGAGAACCATAGCACTTGATACTACAGCAATTAACCCCTAACGATGTACGAATCTTATATTAGTTTCTCTGTAGATGAACCGAATTGGAATTATTTAAAACAGAAGAATTATTTTAACTATTTAAACTCAGCGAACTAAGTTAACGACATAATGTACCAAATTCGTTGAAGTTCATTTGAAGTTAAGTAGTAGTTGAGCGTTAAGGTTTTTTTAATTTCAATAAAAGAATCGTTTATCGGTGTTATTATATTATGCGCGGCTGGGTGATAAATTTTATAATGCCTCTCTACTATATTGGAATGTTATTAGCAATAAAATGCTAACGCGGTATGGTTTCTAGCCTCCGCTTGCACCCAGAGGACCGATCCCATCAAAAAGATTGAAGGTCCCGGAAAAAGGGGGCGCAATTCGACGTTCCTCGGAGATCATTTAAACCGCTTAAAAATTAAACCTTAATTTAGATAATCGACCCGACTCCGATTGCGCTGCGGCTCGTTTGTTTCGATCGATTAACCCTTTCGCTGCTATGAACGCGCATATATATATATAGGTCCGCAAGAACCGAGAAAACGTTTGCTAGAATCATGCGTGTATTTTTCCTATAGTGCAATATAATTTCTGGTATCGTTTGTACAACAATATTGCGGTACACTTTGTCATATAAAGTACAATACGTACAACGTCGACGAGAAAGTAAAAGATATTGTAACGAACTGATAATGAAGCATCGCACAAAATTTACTTCAACAAAGTTTACTACGCCGTTTAAAATGGTAAAAAATATTGTAACGAACATCGAAGGTAAAGCATCGTGCAAAATTTACTTCAATAAAGTTAAGCACGTCGTTTACAAGAGTATATAAAGATTGCATAAGAGGGGAATTTAAAACTGCGTAACCTTAAAAACTTCTTCGGTAAAGAAATGTGTAAAGACGAAGGAAATTTCCACTGATACGCGCAATATTACGTGGTAATTAATAAGAAAATTCGCGATGGAATTAACGTAGGTTCAAATTGGAACGTGATTGCAAACCAGTAGTCTAAATATTTATACTAATAGGCCATTAACATGAATTATAGTATTAGGCCAGTAGATAGTATAAATATTTGTACCTAAATTGTTAACATATCAACGAATGCTGCCCTTATTTCCGTTCCTAGGCGCAAGCGAAAGTGTTAAACAATGAAATCGGATTACATAGCGCGTATGATTTGAAAGTTTACAGCTGTCGGAATGACGAAAGCCGAAGGATTTAGAATTTTCCACGCGTAGCGCGGCTAGACCCTTCCCTATCCCTTTCCATAGCGGATCGCCAGGATACGGCGACTCTTTCGCGTTTCATTTTCATGTCGGTGGCTCCCATGGGCGCCATATAAACGCACGCCTCGCGTCGGTGCATCACCATTGGAAAAACTACCCCCTCGCCTCGCCGTCTAGCCGCCGATTCGGTTTCCAACTAACGAGGCCGACCCTCGCCTAACGCCGAAAGCCCGCGCTAAACGTATCGGTGATAAAAAAAAAAAAAAAACTTCGCCTCGGGAGACAATCTCGTTATCCTGCGCGCCCGCTATAAACCATCGCGAAACTCGTTTCGTCCAGCGGGATTAAAAACCGGCCAAGACTCCCAAACGCTTCGCGGGGTTGCTTTCCGTCAGCTGATAGAGAACGCTCGATGGAAGATCGAAACGAAAGATACACAGGTGAACGTCCTGCAACGCGGTTGGGAAAATGCGGAAATTTTCCCTACAACGCGGTACTTTTACAATGCGATTTAGGAAATGTGGAACGTTTCCTGCAATGCCACAATTCTACGGTGTATTTTCAATGAACGTATCTACCGCGTTGGATGTTTTATAAAACAATCACGCCTTTGTCTGTCGCAGGATTATACGAGAAAGGGACGGAAAAATTGGATGATACAGTCGATGGCGGAGGTTCTAATGGAACCGCAAAGATCGGCAAAGGTTTCTAGAGGGACCAGAGAAGGTAATCCGTCCCTGAGGAAGGGTGGACGCCACTGTCGGCTCAACTTCATCCCCGCCAGCCGTTCATCGAAGGGGAAGGCTAGGCGTTCGATATCAAATAGTCGAAAAATCACTGGACAAACACCGAGGCCCAGACTATGCCGCTATCAGGATACGCTTCATTCGAGAATGTCCAAATTTTCTAAACCTGCGACCAGCTTTCATCCCTTTGTTCTGTAATAACGAGTCGCACTCGTTCTATGATTCACGACTGTAAATCATCTAATCATAATCTTGCATATCATCTGGTCAATCTATTATTGAAGGTAGAAATTAAGTTGAACTGTAATGTTAGCTTCGTGTTAGAAGATTGAAAGTTTAAGGCTACAATATTCAGATGATTTGCGCTAAATGTGATAGAAAAGTAACGCTGCTACTCGTAGATGATATAATAATCGTAGAGCAAAGGGTTAGTAATGTCTCTCGACAACAGAAGTATAAAAAGCGTTAACCCATTTACATCCAATGCTTTTTCACGCAGCGTTTCATCTACAATATTTTCCAAGCTTTCATGAATTCTACTTTCGATCGGTGCATCTATGACAAGACACTTCGGAGACATGTGCAATAATATTTTCGTTACTATTTCTTCTTCCACGCAAGTTGCACGATTTTATAAAGTCTGAAGTGGCGAATAAAATGTTGCGTTAAAGCAACGCGATGTCGAACAGCTACCAAATCTTTTCACAAACAGTTGTACAGAAACTAGATTGCTCGTTAAAACAGTATCCGTAGAATGTAACTTTACATTAACGAATTATTGTTCGTTGCAGTAGCAGAGATCGATATAATTCTTATCGAATTAGTTTGGAGATGTATGGAGCCGAGTTTTCGCGATTGCAGGCGAAAGGCGTGATTACGGTAGCCGAGGAAAAATTCATGCTCGTTACCGGAAGCGTGCAACGATGATATTAAAAATTTGTGCCAGTGGGAGTAAAGGAACGCGCGACGCCACAGTTTACATGCACCTATGTACGTATGTACGGTAGCTACGTGGAAAAAGGGAGAAGAGAAGCGTTGCGCACGTAAACGCAACCCTCTTTCGCGGCTGCAGAGACATTTTTCTCGTCGCATCGCTGTGTGTATGCATAATGCATGCTGCCGGGATGCCGCAGACTCTTTACGCGTCGCGAATTCGAAATCGTTCCCCGTCGCGAATATTCCCGGCCACGGGAGACGAACGCCTCGCCTCGCCTCGACGACTTGCCTTACGCTCTGCTCGATCAAACCGAACGCGGCGTAATTCAAATCGTCCCCGATTACAAAGTACAATCCCGAAGTCCGCGAACAGGGGTCAGGGTAAATAAAATTCGTTCGCGATACACGCGAGGCACGGTTTATCGAGGATTCGTCGAGCGCCCGAGGCATTAACTGATATTAGATATTTTCACTTTCTTCTCGATGCACTTTCCGCGTGGAATATTTATTCGGCCCGATAAAATCCGCCGGCTGGCAACGGGATACCTCTCCTCGTCGCGTTATCGGGCGATTTCGCGGCGCAACAGCGCGGATAGGAAATCGTTTACGATATTTCGGGAGGAATTAATGCAGGGCCGTGTGATAGGAGAACGGGGCGCCCCTTTGTACGCTCGAAACGTCATATTCAAGAGAGAGAGAGAGAGAGAGAGAGAGAGCGGCTGCTGGCGTTTCTGCACGCCAGACACACGGGACCTGTTGCTGTCGAGTTTACGGTGTTTTTACGAGCGACGTTACAACCACCCCTGAGCACGGGGGCTGAACGCACCCTGCCCGCAGAAACGATATCCCTCTTCTCATTGCCGGCACCTCTATGCGAACGTTAGAGCCGGCAAAAACAGGCGAATAGAAACCGAAACGACTATCCCTTTATCTCCCGCGACTTTCTCTCCGTAGCTGAACGCGGCCGAATCGTTCCTCTTCGAAACTCGATTAACGCAAGTGCTATTCCGCTGTTATGGATTTTTCGGCGATGCTTTTGATGCTTTTTCGATGAATTCTACTACGACTCGAACAGGATAAGTATAGAGAAACGTTCAGCCGAGTAACGCTCTCGCAGTAGCTGTGGACACGCGTAGTCAGACACTGGGCGTCCTAATGGCCGAGAAACGAATCGTAAGAGTGCGTTGCGCGTCCCTTCCATTAAATTTATTCTTGACGCTGGTACAAATATTAAGCTGAATAAACTAAACACGCTACTCGTTACTAAGCGATTTAGCGCAAACAAAGTGTTCAGACTGATACAGTTGAATTATGGAAATCATAGGAAATGGACGTAAATCGCGACATCTTGGCTATTAATTAACTCTACTAAATAGATGCGTTCGAATAGGTTCCGATAGTTGCTAGGAACCGATAGGGAAGCCAACTCAACCAAAAAAATCCAACAAAGTGAATCTCTTGACGAAATCGTTTTAAGCTGCGTTCAAATTAAGCAACTTTTGGTCGAACAACCGAATTGATCTCACTAAAATTGTTAAAAACTCGCCATGTAAACGCAATTTCAATCGCGTTGAGATGATTTTTAGCTCGGGTGTGCGATTAGAATTTGACTAACGTAAACGCAGCTTTGCTAAACTATTCGACTAACGATAAACTTTAATGTTAAAAGGGGAGACGTATAATTAACTCGATATTGTATTTGCATATAAAGTCCTACATGGCATTATTACACGCCCTGAAATCTTGGCTGTATTTCATAGAAACTTTTCACCGGCGTCCACTAGAAATAACATCCTTCTTAAACAGAAATTTCACCCTACACAGTATTGCAAATTTACCTGTACAAATCGCGTAATTATAAATGTTAACCTACACTGCGTAGCATTCGGATATTTTTCCTTCGTATAATTGTTTTAAGCGTCGCGTGATTCGCGACTCGTCTACCTATCACTAAAACACTACTCGTACACCAACAGGGTTTTTTTCTCGTTCACCGAATAAATAAAGCAAATGTCCGCGCGCACGGGAAGTTAGTAAATCATTCGCCACTCGATTTACTTGGATCATCCTACACCCCGCCCCCCACCCGCGCGCTACGATCTACTAGCAACAGAAGCAAAGTATCCTGCTCGAATCGAAGCTCATAGGAACGCGAGAACGCATATTTATGCTATATTTGTCCGGCGGCGGGCAATTTCAGCGAGGAAGATGAAACTCGCGAGGAAAAGGGGAGTCACGTAGCCGGGGAAGAAATTTCGGCGGAGCTACGGCGTGGATGGAAGCGGGGAGCGAAAGGGAGGGGATTGCGGGTAAAAGTCGAAGAGGAGATTCGGTGCGGCTGACTTCCGACGAGACAGCTCCGCGGCGCGCGTATATAGAAGGGTCGCGGTAGAAACAAGCGGTAAGTTTAGCCGGAGTTGAGAAAGTTTCTGGTCGTCGCCGGCACTGGCTACGAAACTTTCCAACTACCGAGTTTTGTCTCGCGCAATTAGAAGTTCCCTGTATTATTCATAGCTAACGTTGCTCTTCCTCGTTCTCCGTTCTTCTTCTTCCTCCTCCTCCTTTCCCATCCCTCCCCGCTTCTTCTGCCCGCGTTCCGTTTCTCACTCGTTGCTTGCCTCTTTCTCTTCGTTGCTTCGGCAACTAGCTGCTTGCTGCATGCACTACACCGGCCGCCGTTTCTTCGTAACGCGCAAAACTCAAAGACCACCGCGAAAGAGAGGCGCAAGTCGCGCACGGTTCATGAATTTTAATGAAATCTCCCCCGGAGCCGGAGATGGAAGCTCCTTCGTGTTTCACCCCTGTCCTTCCAACCTTGCCTTCTACTTTTTCTACTTTTATTCTCTCGCGCGCGCTCCAGCGCCGCTTGCTGCTGCTGCTGCTTTTCGTCCTGATCTATGCTCTTTACGTGGCTGCTCGATATTCGCCCGCCAACGCGCGCACGACTCCTTTCGCAACTATTCCACGGCCGCCAGAGGCTAACACACGATATATCCCGCCTTGTATTCCCACTTGGAGCATTAACGCTGCGACTGGAATTCGGAGCATCGAAATTCTACCCGGATCCGAGGGCTGCTCGCGGTATTACCCAAACGTGTATCGGATATCCGTAACGCTAATAAGGTAACGCCCGTTGTGTGCCTCGATTTTCGTCGCGAGACACTCGCGAATCGGTGGAAACGCGAGCTGCGCTCGATAAAACGTGCCGGAGTTGAGCACAACTCGGTTAAACGTCGTATTTTCTGCCTTCTTAAGAATCGAGAAGTCAGCAAACGATAATTGAGTTACTTATAGGACAAACGATTGACTCCAATGATTGAATCGTTTAAAATTTTGATGCAAAAGCATTGCGAGCTTGATCGATGCTTAACTCGTTGTATTTTTAACCCATTACACCTTATTAATCGTTCAACTGCTGTGGTACTTAAGTTCCATATTTAATGCTTCGATACTATGTCAGCTACGAAACGTCGAAATATCGCACGTATCTTGTACGATGTTTGATAAGCTTTGAGATGCACAATTTATTCAAAACGTATCGCGCAATTATGGCACTTGTACCATAATCTGTTTCGCAGGCTGAACTCGTGCAATAATCTTGATCTAAATCCAAACCTAAATTGGAAATGGATTTTAACCCTTTAAGCACCACTGGTACCCGTAAGCACTTAAATCTCAATACTTCCCGTCGATTACCTGCGATTATTCAATGCTACTCGCGTTTCGAAGCATTTGCAATCTTTTGTCACCCGAACAACGCGAAACAATCGAAAGAAGGATATCAACTAAACGCAATGCAATTCAATATTCCTACGACGTCTTTGCAATCTTCAAGTAAGATCCGCCGTAGCGAAAGGGTTAACAAAGAACGTCTGTATATCTGCCGCATAATTTTCCTTGCCTTTCGTTTCGCGTAATTAATCGATTCGCCAAATAAGCTGTTCGATACTCGATCCTCGATTCCCGCGACAATTAACCGAGGATCGTATCCATGCATCGAGGAACGCGATTGGCCAAATCGACTCTTGTTCTCCGGTTCGATCGCGAAGCAACGAAGCCTCGCAACGGTATCTTTGGAACCGTGGCCGGTTGTTGGTCGATTAACGACAAACTAACGTGCACGCGATGCGCATCGTCGTGTTACACAGTCGCAGCTAACGATGCCTAGCCGTGCACACGCGAACAATTGCTCTAGCGATAAAATTTATCCCGATACGCTTTTCCCAGCGACAGAGAGACGTGTACGAACGATGCTTCGGCTCAAGGACGAGCTGTCAGTCTCCTGTCATCTTGCAACTCCGGCGGAATTGCAATGGAATTAAATTAACGATAACGGTTGCGTTATCCGGCCGTATGTACGGCACGTAATAAGGTACGCGTGGAGTAAGTACGTTAGACGCGTACTATAGACTGTTCGCTAGCCTGGTGGGTAGGTGGTCGTCGCGTGTCTCGCCTTTTCCACGCCGAAACGAGAGACACACAATGATACTTATTTCATGCCAAGAAGCACGCGGTTATTGTTATCCCCGAGGGTGGCATGCCATTCACCCGTCACCTCCGATCCAACCCTCCAACGAGGCGCCGCAACGCTACGAAACTATGATTCTATTCTACCAGTAAAGAAAACAAGAGCCTTTCTTGTCCCACGTATCGCGGAAATCGCGAGCGATCGTAAACAGCCAACACCAACGTCTAATTAGAGAATATCCTCGACTATACGACGCTGCTGCTGGTTCGCGTGAAATAAATTACTCTTTCGCTGCATTCTAATAGAAATATTAATCATACGATACGTGGGTGAAAAATGTTCTCTCCGTTGCACAGGCAGCATCTCGAAGATCTAATGCACTCTTTATATTTCGAGTAATCAAACGCAGCCTCTTTTACGTGCACAAAGATGACCTGCTCTCTTGTGTAGAACTATTACACGTATGAGAATAATTTATTAGGTAAGGAAAGGAATGCCTCTGCGTGGACACTCAGGTTCGTACGCATCTTTATAGTAGGTCTAAGTTTGGAACAACCTTCTAAACCGTTTACGTTGGATCGCGAATTGCTATTGTAGTTTATCAGATTCTTTCTACATGCATCTGTATCTTATTCATAAAACGGTGTGTCGAAACGTGTTTAAAGATTTAACAATTCGTTTCTACTTGTTATACTATATGTTCCTTTCGCACGTTTACATTAATTTCATTTGCCATTAGAAAATAAGTGGACAAATATTCTCGATGAACTGGGAGCTTAAAATTTGTACGACGTGGAACGTCCGGATAAACTACAAGACAATTAACAGCTTTAAATAGAAATACCAGGTCTGAGTTGATCAAGAACAGCTTCAACCACTCAACTTAACGAACGAGTTGCATTTTAAAGACATTAACACGATCGCCCTATTATCAGCACGTGCCAATCAGATTTTTTACGGTTCGACAGTAAATTGGGAACCGAAATCAATCGAAGACTCGTAATAGAAATAATCCTGCAACGCTATCACCTGTGGTGCACCAAGGCAACGTATCGGCGAAGGTTCAAAACGTAGAAAGGCTGCGGCGAAGAAAGCAACGACAGGTAAAGAGAAACTAATTAGAATCGGAAGAAGAGAGGGATGTGGCGAGTGGGAAGAGAGAGAGAGAAAAAAAAAGGGCAAGGTTATACGTTCCATCGGGAACGAAAAGGGCCTAACGATCCACGATACGAGCTTCTCCTCGCCCCATGCAATCTCCATAGAATTACCATACGATTAAGAGAATACCGACCTCCGGTGTACGTACACCGGAGCGAACGCTAGCCCTCGAGAGTCTTCCAATTAGCCTCTCCAAAGATCCCTCTTCTCTCGTCTATATAGTAGATCGCGGCGCGGCCAACTTACCAGGGACCAAGAGAAAGAGAGAGGACATAAGATCTCGGATATATGCGAGTCGGATAATCGGGATAAACGTAAGCGGAGGCCCCCCCGGTAAAAAGTGCACACGCCGAGTCACCGAGTCGTATTTTGTTGCCACGAACCTCTCTGCTCTCCGCCTTTCCCGCGGCATTCTTTTTGCAACCCTTTTTTTTTCACTCCTGCAAACGCGACGTATCCGGTGATCCAAAGAAACGGGGGGGAAAAAACGGTGCCGGCTTTCTATCGGAACAAATACATTGGCGTTGCAATTCTCCGGGCAATTAGCGGCGACAAAAAGCGGCGCTGCAGGAGGAGCACAGGAAACGCGCGTGTGGCCCGAGACGACGAGCGCACGCAGAAGCGTGCAAAACACGCGAGAAAATGTTCCATGTATATAAGCTGATGGTTAATAGTTTGGGATCGTTAGTAATAGAGCTACGGACGTTGGTAGTATAACTTGGGAGGTTCAAAAGAGTGCAAAGGGTTAAAACGCGACTATACTTTGTTTTACATTGCGATAATACTCAAATTGTTATTCGTACGATTCAATCAAAATAGTACCAAGTATCTAAATATTCCTAACTACTACTATTATATTATATACAGGGTGACTCATTGGACGATTTGCACTTAATTATATCCTAAACTATAGGTTGTTTCTAAATATGTTCTAAATGAAACTTACCCTTCTTCATGGGCGACATCTTATGATGATCACAAATTCTCTCTAGGCGAATGTGCCTCCGAGATTGGGAGCCGAGCTTGATTTTTTTAAGTGGAACTGTATGTTTTTTTATAGATAAGCTTGTAGTCTATTCCAATATATTATACACTATTCCTAAGCCGATAAAAATTATCTTCATCTTCGCGTAAGAAACGCTTCCGACTTTTAAGCTGCCGTAGCGAAAGGGTTAAGGGGAATGCCAAATGACGTTTTACGCGAAAAATAACGTCGACGCTCGCTTTACCTCCCAGAAAACGTTTCGCGATCACCGTGGTGGTATCTACTAGTCGAGAAATACCCGATCCAGCGAGCGATTGGAAACTTTTGGCCGGCGTGTAAGTACACGCGAGCGGAAAGGAGTAATATGGTACTACCTCCTTCCCTCCTTCTTTCCGCCCCGGCTTTCTCTCTGTCTCTCAGTTTACGAGCTTATTTTACTGGATTTTTATGATATAACGTACCCGCACCTAGCTCCGGCCCAAGTTTATAGGTTTGCGAGATTTTATCGTGGCGTAACGTATGGTTTGTTAAATCGACCCCCAGCGCCACACACGCGTGCCCTCCGATTCACGTGTACCAGCAGCAGCAGCAGCAGCAGTAGTAGAACTGCAGCAACACGCGCACCGATGAATTCCGCAAAGGGGCCCTTCTTCTCGTGCCGCTAGATATTTATCGCGCTACCCCGCACGACCCAACTGCATCGCTTTGCTTATTTTTCCAAACCCCTTCGAGAGGTTTTTCGAGCCTCCCGTTTTGGAGAGAGGGAAGAGGCTACTCCGGTAGGACAGAACACGCCCACGATTGCGCACGGGAATTCGCGATACGTCGATAATGAAGCCCGAAAGCGGTAAAGGCGAGTCGCGTGCAGCGCGTTGGATTAATTGCGCCGATGAATATATTAGCTTGTCGCGGGCGAAATTGAAGCCGCGAATTCCTAAACGACGTGAGCCTACTTTCTAGCGTTGCGCCGTGAGGTGTAAATACAGATGCGACTGCTTCTAACTCGTCCGAGCAATGCGGAAACGTTTAACTTATTATGCAGAAATATTTGCGAGGTTTATCTTAACAATAATGCACCGTTTCGATATTTCACACTTCAGGTTAATTTATTCACAGCTACTCTGCAGATGTATAGAGATGTCTGCAGTTTTTGTTACACCAATGTTCATATCCTTCCCCAAAACACTTATACACCCCTTCGTATATTTTGTATCTACATTTCACGTTTGCTTGTTAGGTGCACTTCGCATATTTGAGTTCCCCATAGACGTGTCAAAAGCTCCAGCCTAATCGTAACGTATATACATTAGGCTCATTATAAACCACCACCGTACACTTACGAAATATACAACGGATCATCAACGATTTTCCATGCAACACTGAAATCGACGATTTCATCCGATATCGAACAAAAATTGCCTACGATCTTCAAACGATTTGTCCGCGAGTACGATGCAAAAGCTAACGCTTAGATATTAGCTAACAGATTACGGCGTTAGATCAGCTAACACTTGCACAAGAAATCGGAATCAGGATCGGGATCGCTATCGATGAGATTGCAAAAGGGCGAAGGGAGATCCTTCGGCGAGGGCGATGACCATAACGACCACTTCCGGTCAGTAACTCGGCGCAATTAAAGCGACTTAAGTGCAATTCCGTTAACGGGACAGCCAGTGTAACTGTCGTGTACGACTTGACAGCACAATGCCTCCTCGTTCTCTTGTATTTTCTTTTGTTCACCGGCTATCATTACTCCGCCGCTCCGCTCGTTCTCGTTACTCGCTACGCCTCCCTCTTCCTTCTCTTGCTTCTTCCATTACGCTCGCCAACCAAATCCAGCCCATCCCCTTTTGCCTCTGGATACCTCCGCGTCACTCCCGATACCGTTCGCCCCCATTTCCGATAAAACATCCCGAATCAACGTAAAATTGTGCTCCAAAAATATCAACCGCGCAAGGTTAGCTTCTTTCCCCCCGGCCGCGTATTTTCTTTTCGCATTTTTCCCCTCGTCGTCGCGTCGCGTCGTTGTGCGACGTTCAACTTGTTTTCAGGAACAACAACGACGCCTACGTCAACCCCTCGTTAACAAATGCGCTCGGGTATCTTATCTCCGACCAGGCATTACGGGTAACGTTATTACTTGATAATGCAATAAGCTTTTATCTTCGCCTATAAATACACACGACGCACTCTGCGGCGTGTATATCGAGAGACGCTCTGCCTCTTTTCATGCCACGCGAGCGATCTTTTCTGTCTCGTGTACTCGTTGTTCGTGCGATCCAATGTGCTAATAGCGACTCTTGTTACGAAATTGTGGAGGAAGTAAGTTTGGATAAAATATTCCACGCGGATTCTTTATTCATCTATCGTTATTAGCATCTAAGGGGGATGAAAACAGTCTCCAAGTTGCAGCGCGAGTTCTTTTCTACATTGAATATTCTTCTGCGACCTATTAAAGAGGCTGCACCATTTGTTCATTGTTAATCTTCGTACAAAATTGTGGCGGAAATTTGGATAAAATATTCCACGTGGATCCTTTGTTTATCGATCATTGTTCTGAAGGGGATGAAAATAGTCTCCAAATTGCAACGCGAATTCTTTTATATTTCGCATATTTATTAGCGAACTAATGCAAAAGGTTTGCCATCCGTTAATCTCGATCACGATTCTAAAGGAAATAAATCTTTGTGTTCATCCCCCTTTACATAAAATCGCACCAAATTTGCAATAATGCAGCCAAGTTTACGCAACTTTCGCGAGAAACATTAAGCAAGTAATTTCGACCACCTAATTTCTTTGCAAGCCGAAATTTGCGAGCACTATTCATCCCCCGCAAATTATGACCCTACGAAAGGAAATGTGGGTCAAATATATTTGCGTTAAAGCGACTTTCTCCGAAAGTTCCAGCGGTCGGTAGTCGCAGAAGCTGCGAACCGCAAGTGAAACCCACCAGGTAGAGCTTTCGCGTGAGAAATTGAATATCGAAAGCACGGACGATGGGTTTGCGCGCTTTCGTCTTTCCTTTGTCGAAGCTTCGGAATAAACGCGAAAGCTTTTCCCCGCCCGTGGCAACGGGAAAGTTAGCGTGAAGCACGTTTCGAGCCAGCAAAAGCTGCATACTCGCGCCTCGCCGCGTCCAAGTAAATACACCGAGGCTCGCGGGGTTGCAAGTTTAAAAAGTTTTCGTAATAAATCAGTGGGCACAATACGACAGGCTGGAATCGGACAAATCTCGTTAGTCGAGTCGAAGAAGTTTGAGCCTCGAAAGAAAGAGAGAGACGGAGAGCAGAAAGGCCGGTTCACCTTGGTTGCTGGAACCCATCTGCATGCTGGGACCGCGGACGAAGAAGAGGGAGAAGAAAAGGACAAACGAAAGTGGAGAGAAGCCAGCAGAAGCAGCAGCAGCAGCAGAAGAAGAAGAAGAAGAAGAAGAAGAAATCGAAGCTAGGGGAACGACATTCCAACTGGGGTCGGCATGAGAAGCGTCATCTCTTGGAAAACCAACGCTACCTTTGCACGTTTCGCCCAGCTACACGCAGAATCTGCACGCGAAATCTCGCCGATGCGATCGCGGCGTCGTCGATTTACAGTGGAACCTCGATCGCTGCGCGATATATTCTCCTTCCCTTGCGTTTCGTCGACGCGTGATTCGAATGGTGACCATTAGACTGCGCGTGCACATTCGAGCTGTTAGAAACGACATCGAAGAATTGGGAATTAAAATTGCGATTTCTTTTATACTGACGTATCGCAATTTCTACCGTAACTTGTATATACGAAGGGTTGATTCAGTAATAATTGATCATCGTGAGTTGTTCAAATATCCATTGTTTCGTATGTAATGTATCATTTCGATTGAAACGAGCATTTAGTTGCGTGTCGGCAAAAATATGATAGTCCAAGGTAGCAAGAAGTTAAATCCGCCTCTGGTTGAACTGCATTATTGATGACAATGAACAAAATGGTGTTTTAAATCCTTATTTTAGCCTGCACATTTCTATACGACGATTTACCGCTACTTTATGCGCATCCGCTTAATTCCCGACGAATAATAGACAACGAAATAAGATTCCATTTCTTTAGAGAGAAAAATAAGATTCCATAGTCTTTAAAAACACGAAGTTGCATAAAAATACACAGCCTACTTATGACGGTTGCGTAAAAACGAAAGATGATCGACGATATAAAAGTAGTTCCATTGGTTACCTTGTATTCGTTGCACGAGCTTCGATCTTTGCACGCGTTTTTGTCCTGAATTAACCCCTCGCCGTATAAATTTTTCAAACACTATTCATTGGTTTCGGTTCGCGGTACCAAATGCAAAATACTAAAATATTACGGATAACTCGTATTTATTAGTGCTCCATCTTCCAAACCGAGATAATACGTAATACACCGAAGGTGTTTC
Organism: Eucera pruinosa; assembly: GCA_028830335.1. Lineage (NCBI taxonomy): Eukaryota > Metazoa > Arthropoda > Insecta > Hymenoptera > Apidae > Eucera > Eucera pruinosa. The sequence continues at coordinate 19,023,781 of JAMYCR010000007.1, forward strand.
GACAGCGATTACACCGAAACACGTGTATAAAACGAGTGTAAGTCGTTATTGTACGGCAAGGGGTTAAACGCAACGAACTGTATTCGTTTTTCCCGAACAATTAATGCCGCCCATACGTTTGCGCGCAGAGACAAAAATCTGAGCGTGGAGGCGATGCGGAATTGCGGCGCCGCGCCGGGGGGAAATAATTAGAGGGGCTTCGGGAAGCCCGGAGCGGAAAATTTCTCCGCTCGAATTATAAAACGGATTGCGATCAGATAATAGGAATCGCGCGAACACGCGGGAATATTTTAATCCCGATCCGCGATATAACTTGCGTAAATCAGATTACAGGGAGCAGCGCGCGCGTTAAATCACAATGCAGCCAAAGAGAGAAAGAGAGAGAGAGAGAGAGAAAGAGAGAGCGCGTTATTACGTCAAACGAGTAAATTACATTATTAATTCTTCAAACGCGATGCTTCATTTAGCGGCTGTCTCTCTGACGAAGAAACATCGCGAATCATTAATACGAGGCGCCTGGCTAATTGTAATTGATTGCAGCCCCGTATCCAAACGGCAAAGATTTCATTCGTCTCGAAGAAGCTTTCAAAAGCTTCGTTTTCCAGCGATCATCGCTTTTGGAAAGATCGCGAATCGCCAAGGATTCAAAATTGAATTTTATTAATCGTAGGATAATCGAAGCTGCGAATTGCAATACGATACAAGTTCATTAATCGACGTTTTCAGAAGAAAAATACAATGTTTACCTTCTTTAAACCTCACTTAACCCTTTCACTGTTAACCCTTTCAACTCTAACCCTATGTTTTTAACCCCTCAACGGCGCAGCAGTTTCCTATTCATCTTATGTGGATTTAGGAACGTTCTGCATTTAAAATCAGGCGATGTATTTGATGAGAACTGTTTTAAATATTAGATTGGCTAAAAAGTCTCGCCGTTCTCATGCAACATAGCATTAATATTGCAGCGCATAAATTAATATATCAGTAACTCGAGGAACGCAATTAAGATCTGAGAGTAGATATTCGAAAGCATCGTTTAAAAAAAAGGTCGTAAAGATTGATTATGTCTGTCAGGTTTAACGTTATCTTAAAATGGAAGGAAATCGAATGCACGTTTCGTTTCTATATTCTATATTTTCGAGAATATTATATCCTACACATTCTATATATTCTATATACTCTAGAATATTATATCCTACGTATTCTACATATTCTAGAGTATTATATCCTATGTATTCTATATTCCGTAAAATACGACAGAACTCGTTGGCCAGCCTAATAAAATACAGTCGAACGTTTCTCGAAACTAAGCCACTTGGCATTTTTGCCGAAACTACCTCGAAACTAACCCAGAACACCTAATGCTTATGCGCCAGTATCCTTCGATAAGGTAACTTTCTCGTCAGAAACACGAGTAACAAACAAACTCGCGACCTAATTATAACGTTCACTCAAAATGTACAAACAATTTGACGGTCGAGGCGTTTCCGAGCGAATGGGGTTTTAGCTTGGAAGCGGATGAGCCCCGGCGAATGAGCGGAACGAGGAGAAAGGAAGTGCAAACACGGTAAACTTTAATACTTGGTAGGGAAAAGAAAAAAAAACAGTACGCTTAAATCTGTTGTACGGCGTGGCATGTAACTCGCGTGCAGAGTCGCGTGAGACAAACAAATATGCGGAACGTTGCGCAAGCCTTAATTAAAGTGTGCGCCGTCTAATTAACGTAGAACATACAGTTTATACTCTTATGAGAGCCACCCATGTTCATTACGAAAATTGTAGAGTGGCCTGCTAATTACTTTTCGAACATATCAATAAAACGGGACACGCACAACCGTTTCACGGAATCCCGTAAAATTGCTTCATTCGCGTCGCGTTGGAAAACGAACGTAAGTAGGTGTGATTGAAAAGTTGCTGTTTGCTCCAACGCTTACTCGTGATTAGACCCGCATACCTTTCAATGCACATTTACACCTCTGCTGGCGAAATTAAAAAAATGGGAGCCAAACGGAGGGACGCTTAGTCCTGGACATATTAGCTTGGAGCAAATATAATTGCGGCTTTTAACGCTTTCGCGCTGACTTCGACTTGCTAATACGAATCGTTGTCGAACACCATATAAAAATGATTACAGATGCGGTTTTAATCGTCGCTTATTACGAAAGTACAATATTGTACAATAGTGATGGCCTCAATGCTTCCCTCGATAAGTATATCATAATTGCACAACAAACGACTATTTGCACTTCATAATCGCACTACGAACGACCAATTTCTCGAACAACTCGGTGCTCGGTGGGGAGGAAGTAACCAGCTCGAATTAAAGATTACGAGAACAGCAGCGATACTACGGAGCAAAAGTTTCGGCCGCGAAAACACTTAAGCGTGTACGCGCGAAATAAAAGAGAATCGGCGTTGGAAGGGCGCCAAATGCGAGTATGGATTTTTAATTGCAACCAGAGGGGAGGAAGGAGAGCGTCTCGTTTCTGAAATACGGAATCGCTGGAGTAATGCGGTGGCGAGCGTCGATGCGACGCGCGGTCCCAGCGTCGCTTTAATTAAATGACGATAAATCGGAAGAGATAGGGGCAGGCGAACGCGGGGATGCAAAGAAGGGCGAGATCCGCGTAACCGATTGCGGGCAAGTTGCATTTCGAAACCCGCTATACGTTACCAGCGCTGACAAACGATAAATAAAGTTGACCGCCAATCGGACAAGCCAGCTAGCAATCGATGGCGACTGCATTTGATTAATTACGCGAGTGCACGCGATCGTTGCCCGCCAATTAACTGTTTGCGATTTTGAAATTTAGCCCGATAATAATAGGAGAGAAGAGGCGGTGTTTCGCATTAATTCTTTAATTCTTTCCGGGATTAATGCGCCGTTTAGAGAAATCAGTGGGTTTCCGGATCTAATCGCGCGGTCTTTATCTCATTCGTCTCGGATTCAAGTGCCGTGTAATTGATCTACAAATTGGGATTAATCGTTTTCTAAAAAAAAATGGAACGTATTGTGTGGTACAGCTCGAACCAGTCTCGTATAGAGCTCAAAAGCAAGTAGAGGAATATTATGTTCGTCTTCCGAAAAGTCACTCGAATCAGATCCGCTACACAAAAAATGATTAACGAGATTTTTAGCTGTCTTTCTCTCGCCGGTGCGACACGGTATCGAAGACGCTTTAATAACCGAGAACCAACATTTCTTGGCCAGGCTTTCTTTGTACAAATAAACAATAAGCAACAGGAGTTTGTTAACTTCTATGCACTACAGGCTTCACAAAAGTGTCCGCAGCAGTCAACGTATTAATTATAATATCCAAATTCGTAAACTCTGTCTATTCCGTTTAAGATTGACCCCGCAAGTATGAGGTCAAAGCCCTGATAGGGTTATTTTTGCGCTACCCCGAATGGAACGGAGCTGGAACTGAAACGAAAAATACTACGGCATTTTTTCCAAACATTTCACGCTCCGAAATGGCGTTGCGTATACCTCCCGTGTCGGATCCACGTCGATAGCTCTCCGAGGGAATATTTTTAGGCGGCCACGGTATGCGGCAACGCGGACGATTATACCATCGCTGTGAGAAGCACAAAACTATCCAGAGAAAAGATCTCCGACCGATGGAGGAGAAGAAAAAACGGATTAGGGGTTGGCCGAAAGGCAGGTTCGAGAAATCCCGCGGATTTCCAGCTACCCATTCCCTCTGTCTCTCTTTCTCTGTTGGCTACCCTTCGGGATATGTCCTGGCGCGTCCCATGGGAAATCGGCCTAAACGGGGTTGTCCAAAACAGGTTTTCGAAGATCACCGCGGCGCGTTTGGAAGAGTAGCCGCGCGTTTCGGGGCTGACCGTGACAAATCGTCGTCGCCTCGAGACCAAAACGCTGCTACGAGACTATCAATCACGATAGCGGATATTCAAATGGAAGCGTAGAGAGTCCATTAAAAATAGATCCGGCTAGCAGCGGCGGGGTAAAAGAGCGAAACGATTCATTCTCGCGTTTGCGATACACACACACAGGAGGGCACGCGGCGCTTTTCCGCGCGTTTGTAATACTTTGAAATCCGGATTGTTTTACAAGGAGCGAAACGGACGAGAGTTAGAGAGAGAGAGAGAGAGAGAGAGCGGCGAACGCGAATGGCTGAGAGATAGTGGAAAAGGTTGAATGGCTCGGTGAGCGCAATAAAAATCAAACAGTAACATTGGTAATGCCGGCGCAAGCTGTTGCGGCGTTTATCGGTTGCGAATAAAGGCGAGAAAAAAAATATCGAATGGGGAGAAATCTGACTTGCTACGGCACTGATCCGAAGTTATCCGAGCTCCGCGAGAGAGCCGATTATATTAAATGGCTGGTAAAACGGTCTGCTTAACATAGCGTTTATCTGCTCCTCTTGGTTTTAGTACTTTTTCACTGCCTCGTCAGCCATTGCCCATAAACTCTGCTACAAGCCTTGCTTCGCCTCTTCTCTCTTCTTCCCTCTCTCTTTCTCCGCAACCAACCCTCTGCACTCCACATTTTTCTCTGTACCACCGCGTCTGACCTACCCGTACACGCTCAACCATGTGTCCGGATCCATGAGAACGCGCCTGTATACTTAACGCGACTCATAAAGAATACAGAGCCATTAAAACGACTCATCCTCTTGAGTGTGCTCATCATACTTTGACGCCTTTTTTGTTTACGTAAATCCTTTTTACGCTCTGGACTCTGTTTCACTTTCTGTATCTGCCATCGAAACGGCACTCTCGTGAATGTGATTAAGGGCTGCGGCCATTTAAGCTCGGCCAAACATCTCTCTCTCTCTCTCTTTCTTTCTCGCGCGTTTTCTCTGGTCCAGACTTGGAACCCACAAGAGCGCAAGAGTAAAGTAAAGCTTGCTACGTGTAAGGTTTTTAGCACGCGCGCAACTTTGCGGAAAGAAAAATGCAACACGGTAAAAATGCAAATGGCCGATACGTAATCAACAATTACCGCAACCTTGAATCTTTAATTATGCAATTATGATACAATGGAGACACGCGTGCCGTTTTCGTTCCGCTTTGCGGCGAACGCAGCTAACGATTCTAGCGTCCGATTCTTCGATTCGTTTTGTCCGAATGCGACGAAATAAATACGCAAGACGTAAGGTAACAATTGAGACGTTAAGGATGGGAAAGGAAAACTCGACAAACACGAGTTTCAAGAAGTTAAGGCTCCAACAAATTCGTACCTACAGAAACTTAATATTTGTAAGGAAAAGAAGGACCAAATCCACGAAACAGACTAACATGAATATGCCTTAAGTGTTGCAAATAAATGTAACCCATTCACGATGGAATAAAGTTATCGATGAACGAAAGAAAAGCGACGCAAAGAATATCTAGATATTCTCTCTACTGCAACATTTTTCGCGCCTCATTTGCCGGATACAAAGAATACGTAATATCGCTTAATCATACCTGACACTGTTTTAATAATTGCGTTGCGTATTATACAGTACAACTTAAGTACCGTAGTCAATAACTTCCCCGAGTCTTTCCCGCAGCTAAACCGTGCAAGTATCACTAAAGTAAGCTTTGAGTTCGTCTTTGCAACCCTTAACTCCTTGCTATACCGCTATACTTAACTCCTTCCAACACTGATGCATACGACGTAAGTTGTTCATCAGCTTTACACAGTACTATATGCAAAGTATTCAAACGTTATACGCAACATTTAACTGGTGATTTCCAATCTAAAGTTACAATTTAACTTTGCCGCTATTGGAGTCTATTTTTATTGAACCGACGCCACAATTCGTGCCACGAGTGTGACTCTGATTATTCTACGCCAAAGCGTATAATTACTGTAAGATAAGGAATTCCGTGTATATTAAAGATTTCCTCCCCGAAAGCACTACGTTTCCCGACGTCCAGAAAAGGAGCATCGCGTTTCACGAGGGCAGCTCGGTTTCCTTTCGAATTTCACCGAAGGAACGTATACAACAGAGCAGAGACGTGGTACGTGGAATGTCGTCGACGCGGAACCCTCGACCAGCACAATACCAACCCTCGTGGCGAGAAAGAAGAAGAAGGAAACTACATAGCGAGTCCGCTCGAAAGCGGGCAGAAACCGAGAGAGAGAAAAATGTGCGCAGATATACACATATACTTACGGGCGGAACGACGTGAAAGAGGGTGGCTTAGCACGAGGGGCGTGGTGACCCCACCACCCCCGTCAAACGACCAGGCAGAAACTACTTTTGGGGTAGCCGACCCACACACCTCCTACTACCCCCCTTTTCTCTGCGCCCCGTGGAGCACAAGCTCGAGCCAAGCCGCCCCTAGCACCCCAAAAATAATTGCGCGTTTCGTGGTCTCTTGATCCGCGCGTAAAAGTAATCCAAACATCGCATAAAAATTATGTTTACGAGTTTCGAATGGGCGCAGGGGTCGATCCTGCAGGGTAGACGACGCTGCACACGCCGAAAATCGTATCGCTACGCTCGCTCTTTCTACTCTCGTCTAGATAGCTATCTCTTGTCTACCGACTCTCTTTCTCTACGATTGTTTAGAACTCGCGTGGCGAAGAGTCGGAGCACCGACGCGCGAGTTACGAGCTGATCATCTGGGCTTTCATGGAGTGCTCCCGGCTCTTATCTTAGCGAGCGTGCTTAACTCTTTCGATACTGAGCTTGGTAAACGATTCTTGTACGCTAAGGTGATCATAGTGTTGATTTTTTTTTTTTTTGGGGGGGGAGTTCTCCCCGTTTTGTGTCCATCGCCACGACTTTTCTTATGGGTACAGGTAGAGTTATGTTATTCATTTAACCCTTTGCACTCTGTTGGCTCTACTATGATAACAAATTTTAATTTTCTCGAGAGTTTTATATTCATTTTCACCAATTTAATTGCCATTTAGTTTAAAACAGAAAAAATAAAGGCAAATATTCCCCATTTTACTTTACAATTTACTTCCTTTTAATATGCCAAAATTAACTTAAGATCAAACTACTAAATAAGTTTGGAATGCAAAGGGTTAAACATCGGAGACAAAAGTATGTCATACTTATATATTATCAGTCATTAAACGGTCGTATAGAAACACATTCATTAGTGCTTTTCCTACAGAATTGTTTGCCTGAACTGGACCGCTTTAATTCGAAACTCTGTTCCGATTTGTCCCCAATTATAATAAAATATGAATTCCCTTTTCTTTTGTCCTCTTGTTTATCTACATTTCATACTAAATATTTTATATACCAAAGAGTTATATCCCGTTTGCCGAGATAAATAAATAGGAAACAGAATCGACGGAAAGAAATGATTATTCTGGAGTTTACGCAGGATGATCTAAAAGTTAAACGCTGAGATGCTAGCCGAATGGCTAATTTTAATCGTCCTGGAAGAGTTCTAGCGATTCTATGAATCGGTATCTACTTTCGCTTGCGATATATATTCGCACCCATAGCGTTCATATTAAATCCGTTCACGTCTAATTAGATCGCGTAGGAATCTATATAAGAAAACTCACCGGTTTTCTCCTTGATTTCACAGAGCACCGAAAACAGGGCCGGCTTCATTCTGTGACAGTTCAAAGTATGTTTTCTGCAAAACAAGCAAACAGACGAGAACCGTAAATTATACACCTCACAAACATATTATTTCGATTAGAAATCCTATCGCGTTACATTAATTGCGCGTAATATAACGGAGCGCGAACGCGTGCGAAGCGGGAGCAACGTTTGTTAAGTTGCCACACACACACACACGCGCGTGTTATTCGAGGCACGAAAAACAAGATCGTTTTGGCAAACTTGTACAATCGTGGACCAATAATACGAAGATAAACGGCGGCGTTATCGCGCATTCGACCGCCTATATAACAGCCTACGTTATAGCTCGTCATTACCAATACACCTACCGTATTCGTCACTTAACCGTTTATTACAGCCAGTTGTAAAATCTTAAAAACCCTCATAAAAATAATGTTTACTTTTCACCCGGCGAAATGTTACCGCCGTCAGGCGTTTCAAAAGCAATCAACATAACCTGCTCCCGTGCGTCGCTTCTCTTCTACGACTAGCATTAACAAACGCCTCCTTTTTATCCGACGGATATCGGAAAAATCAAACGCGCGCGCCGTCGCGAAATTACTTTCCGCGTGACGTAGCAAAAATAAGGTACACAAGGTGTCCCAGATATTTTCACGCAAAACTTTATAAGTATATTTTGTAGCTATAACTAAGCGGGAAATGTTGTATAACTATAGGTGTTATTTGAAGCTTTGTTAAAATGTAGTGATAAACATATTGCATCGGTGGGAAAGTAACATGTCTCGACAATTCTAAAGTTATTCACGTATCCATGTAAATAGCATGAATACATTCTCAAAGCGTTGAATTAAAGTCACTCTAAAAAAACCAGACGATAAACAATAAAATAACTGTGGTGTGATTACTTATCAAGTCGATTTATTCATTGAAATAAAGTGAAATAAAAATGAATTTGGTAAAGCAACAAGTTCGACTGTTTAACGACAAGAGCAGTGAACGTTTTGAAATGAAGGGAAATGTAATACAAGACAAGAATAAGTTGACACCTAATTATTAATCCTTTATTTCCCTTCGTCGTACATATTTTTGTCACAAGTTTTTGATACACCATCAAACGACCCACGTTTGTATAGCATTTTTTGTTTATTTAAAGTATGTTCCGCGGAAAACCCTGGGACATTAAGTGTACCGATAAGTAATGCGCTCTTTCTAAACGAGTTAACAAATTTGCTGCATTAAACATTTAAGTAGACACCTGTAACTTGCTTGAAAAATGGCGTCGAGCATTACAGAACAACTGAGAAGCTTTCCAAAAAAAGGGCCAGCAAGATAAAATAGTGTATTGAATAAATTACATCGCAAGTTCACGTGTTCCGCGGGTGAACAATAAATACTGTCTCAAACTTAATTGGGCGGTATATTACAATGAAGTGAAATAGGCGATTAATTAAAGAAAATTTACCGAAAACAGGGCTATGAATCGACGTGTAGTCTTCTCAGTTGCATATGAAATAGAACAAGTTTCCGACATTGTTCAAAATAAATACTGATTCGACTAAAAAAGCTGAATTATTCATCGGTGTACCTAATATTTACTATTTAGCGAAACTTAAGCTACTTTGAAACGCGTTAACTGTTTCGATATGTTATTGTGTTTTCTAGCAAGCAAATACCAAGTATTTTCTTCTAGTAAGTATTTTGAGTTTAAATTCTAAGCCTTTAAATTTCCAAGCTTTCAAATCCCAGGACGTCAATTTCCCAAAAGTTTGAAGCGTTTATCAACGATATTAATTTATATTTTCTGCTTCAACAGTCGATGGTCGTCCACAAAACCCAAGAAAATGATCAGACAGCTATTCGCAGACACTCGTTCGTATTAATAATAAACATTAATCCAGTAGGAGAGAAATCGCGGGAAAGCTTCCGGCGACGAATTATACATACACGCGTAAAAGAGCAACACGCGATACATCTTACAAAGAGATACGTATTAAAAAATGGCGGCTGATCGGATATCTGTGAAATGGGAATGGGACCAACCTCGCTTGCGCCTCGTCCAAGCTCTGATCGGTAATATTCATGATTTGTTGTAGAATTTCACTGATGTCCTGTTTCCTGGCCTCGACGGCCTGGTCCTGCCCCTGAGTCGCAGATCCATCCACGGGCCCCATGCTCCCGTATCCGGCGGTATTTTGGGCCCCCTGTCCCTGGTTTCCTCCCATCAAACCGACACCTGATCCTCCGTGTTGCAGCATCCTGCCAGTTGCATCCATCAACCGTGGACTACCGCACTAAAATTATTCTCCGCCTCCGCTCCTCTGATTTTCCGTCGCGTCGTGAGTCGCGAACAGAGTGAATTCTCTCCTTCTCAACACAACACTCGCGCGGTCCTCGCGGACGTGTATCGTGTATCGTGTGTATCGTATACCAGGTGTCGCGGAAAAACACGACTGTACAAACAACCGTCCCGCTCTTTCACTTTACGACGACGACAACTTCTGTTGTGTAGTAGCTCGAGGAAAATATGTTTCATGCACGTGCTCTATCTCTCTCTCTCTTTCTCTGTTTCTCCCTCTCGCTCTCGCTCGCTCGCGCGACACTTCGTATGGAAGCCCGGGCAGCAGGCATGCACTTGCAAAAATATAATCTTCTCGTAAACAATGTACGTAGCACGAATTGGTTGAGAAAAAGGAGATGGGATATTTAGAGGGGGAACACACGCGCGGCGGAACGGATGGTCGTAACGCGCGGTACGATCGGCTTGGAGGTTATGCCGCCGTGGCCTTTGTCTCTTACGTATCGTTTGGCGTTTTAACTTGCTCTCGCTCTCCTCTTTCTCGATCTGTCTTTCTCTCTCTCTCACTGGTTTGCTCCGTTCTCTCGCTCGCTTGCTTCTTCTGTCTCTCTTTTTTCTCTTCTCCTTCTCTCTCTTTATCTCCGTCTCTCTCTTCTCTGCGTGTGCCTCGATGCCCTTCGTTATCCTTTTTACTTCACTCTCCGCCGCGTTTGCCTCCTTTCTTTATCCTTTGTATGTGTGCGTGCGTGTGTGTCTGCCTGTCTGTTTGCTCGCTCGCTACGAGAACACTTCACGTTGCGTTTAAATATAATCGGTGTTTTTCTCTAGTTTCGCTCTGTACAACACTACGGGGGGGATGATGAAAATGGTGCCTCTTTTGGGCAGCTTTAAACTTGACGGATTGTCGGATTTTACGTATACGCGGTTATGTGTCGACGGTCGGCGTCGCGCCCGGCCCCGCACTCTCCTTTCACTCGTTCTTTCCACTGCTCAGCAAGGATACAGCTCGGTATACAAGCTGAGGAAAATCGGCGTTCTTCGAGCCATCCGCGCACGGACGTCACACACCAACTCTCCGCCTTACAAGGCAACGCGCGGACCGACCGTTTCTGTCGCTCTTTTCACTCTTCTCGGCCGCGAGCGACTGCTACGCTCCTGCTGCACGCGCGTGTTCGTGCGTTCATGTGCACCACTTCTGTTTGTGTGCGTACGTGCGTGCGCCAATCGGCGGCCATAACAGCCGCCTCAACCAATCAGAACGCCCGATTCATTTCCTTCTCTCTTCTTCTAAAGGCCTCAACTCGCTCGCTCCTGCGTGTTATTGTCCGCGTGCGCATCCACACTTTATTTACGAGCCGATTTCGCCGCTTTTCATAATCACCCAAAGCTTAACCTGCATTCCTGCACTTTTGATTGCTACCGAGTAACTTTGAATCGATCTTTTTCAACACTGCTCGTTGAGAACGATGCTAGGGTTTGGCGGAACGCGTCGACACGTATCTTTTAACGCGAATTCCAGCGGGCGCAAACTCCGCCCATTCCTTCGACTTCTTTTTTTTCTCCGTCACCGACGACATTCGATCGGGTGAACATTTGCGATGCTCTAGCGCAGAGGATTAGAGAAAAAATCAGCGAAAGATAAAAACGTTTGATTGTACTTTCCTTTCGAACTGAATAACGTGCGGATAATATGAAGCAACTTTGTACTGGAGAAATGTGAATTACGAGTACGATTATGCGCATGCGCTAAACGAGAACATGGCTGCATAGTTGACCATCTCTGTTGAGCGCGAAAATTCTAACGCTTTATTGGAATTTTTAGTCGTGCTCGCGTTTAGACGTTCTGGGATATCAATTTCTAAATGCAAACATTATTTTTTCCGCGTAGCTGTTTTATTAAAGCTTCGTTGAGGCTGCAAATTGTAAATTTTACGAATAGGAATATTCCCACGTGTTTCACTGATGTTTCATCTATACTGCAATCTACCATCTTTCTGGAGTTTGTGGATATGTTTCCCTGTATTTTGAAATCCTCACCCAAAATATGCGTGCATTTCGCATTGTAACGCATTCTTTTATAACTTAACGAGAATTTCCGCAACGCTTCGAGAGTTCACCGAAAGTTGCCGTATTATTCTTGCAACTATAACCAAGAAAAATTCTCGAACATAACAGTGGCGAATAATAGGTTACGCGTTTAAGTTACAGCGACCGTTGTTTCGCGATTCGAAGTTTTTATTATGGATTACGAGAAGTATTACGATACAAGGGGAGATGGATCGTACGTGATACATTTTCCGAACGGCAAAGGAGTGAATTTGGTAGAGCTGAACAAAATATTCTCCGCTTTCGGCACGGTTCTGTCCGTAAACAATCGCGGACAGATTTGCGGCTTGTGCTTCGTGAGATACAAACACCTCGAGGACGTGAAACGTTGCATCGACGGCTTACGAAAGCACCAGTTTATTAAACTTTTGCCGCACATAAATAAAAAGAAGCCGCTGACCAAGCCATTCAAGCAAAGCTCTCCTAAAGTGGATTCAAGGGACAGCAGTTTCGCGGCCACGGAATATCAGAAGGGGCAATTACAACAGAATCATAAAGGCAGCAAGTCGGATAGTGAAAACGTGTCTGTCACCAGCTTGGCCAGCTCTAGGAAAAGTTTGGCAGCCTTCAACCATGATCCTCCTAGCTGTTCTATCGTAATGGAGCCCCATGAAGAGTTTAATTACTGTTCTTCTATTTCATCAGAAGCCACCACTGAGGACCAGAGAAAAGTGAAATGTATGGTGGGCGATATAGAGATCCCAAATTTGTTGACTCTCTATGAAAAATACTGCATAAAGCATCCTGAACTTTCTGACACCTCGGTGCAAATTATTCCATCACAGGAGGTTATAGTGGCCAATGTTCATTTCTCTATAGGCGTGCACTATATATTGCACCTGTTTGAGAAGTACAATCCGATAGCAGTGTCTATGATGAAAAAAACAGCCAAAGCTGGGATAAGATATTGCCATGTTTATTTTAAAACTGATGAAGAAGCTTATGAAACTGTAAAATATTTCAATGGTATTTGCTTGCAAGGAAAGGAAATGATTGTTTTGACATCACAAGAACTGTACAAGGAAGCCTTTTAATTGTAAACACTTTTGCAGCTGCTTTGAAATAGCATCTCTGCCTGTTTGATGAATTTTGTACATTTATTGTTCATTGAAAATAGTAGGACATAATTTTCCTAAAATAACTTTTTCATAAATGTTAGAAAGGAATTTCTTTACTGATGTATTTTAGTTACAATTATTATTTAGCAATAATTTTGGTCTGCATAGATACACAAAGTGCCTCACCTAAAACAGCCCATCTAATTATCTTTTAAAGAAGTTGGAAGATTCATAAAAATGATTTTACATTGAAAATTCTCGCAGGCAATTCTTTCTTTAATATAATGCTATTCGCGTACGAAAGAACATCGGTAAATATGAATAATAAATCAGTAGAAATATGAACTAAAGACAATCAGGTGGTCTATTTTGAATAAGACACTGTGTATAATTGAATCAAGTTTGCCGAATATTCATCGCGGAAAGATACATTTGCGACCGATTTTTTTTCTATCGTAATTAAGTACCACGCATCGATCTTTTATATTTAAGCGAAGCACTCGTAAAATGCTTTTCGTGAACAGCGACACGATATGTTAAATACAGTACTCAGTCGGCGATGCTTCGACTTCAACGTTTTCTCGACTCGCGGTGTTACGTAATTTTTATCGGCTTCGCGATAGGCATTTGTTCAAATATAATTTGTTCCTGCAAAAACCACTTTCGTAACAATGAAATCTACCTCACGATCGAACCAACTGATAATAAACGCGTGCATGCACATAAACGTATCCATCGAGTAAACGCTGGCTTATGCATACGTCTTTTCTCGACCGCTTAGCACGTAAAATCGAGAAACACGATTGTTTTCGGATGAATTTTTTAATCTTTTAGCTACTATACGCCAATATAGTGGCTCGGTTTATATCGTTTCGAAAGCCGTGTACATTCTTTGTGGGATACGAAAATGTCTTTGTATGTTCCATTTGCATTTCTCTTCTCACATATATATCATAATATATTCAGTTGCAATTTTATATTAACACGAACATATGAGTAAAGGTATAATAGAAATCACGAAACACCGATAGTAACGTTTTTACAGTTTTGCGATTAATTTTGCCATAGCTAAAAGGACTCGCACGATTGTTTGCACGGGGATCGTATACTTATTTAACTGTGTACTCACCGTTCCGTTTATTTATACGACTAGCGAAGATAAAAAATCGTTTCAAATTCATATAACAACGTTGCGAACTTTTTATATTTTGTATAAACAATTAGAAAATTCACAGATTTGTTTATTATTTTCTTCATTCCTCACTTACGAAAGTCACGAAAGTCTAAACTCACGAAACTACAAACTTGTACATTTTTATAAACACTTCGAATTGTTTACGCGTACAAACACTTTTGCAAGTAACTCATACTTATATGTCGGACGCTGTTTGTTAAACATTTTAAGTTGAATTGCATTGAAAAATACAGCTATTTGTTGCAATTATAATTTAAATAATATAGAAATAAGGGATGTACATATTTAGATTTATTATTATGACAGAAAATAGCATAGGATAGTTTACGAATATAGTTTATAAAATGACAGAGATAAGGGAAATATGCAAAGCCAATTTTTCATTTCGTATTGTAAAAGCAGAAATTAATAAAGATAATATAGCTATTTGTTAGCATAGCAGGAATTCGTAGGTTTGCCGGCCAGAGTTTGCGCGTTCAATTACGATTTCTAACCTGCGTGCACGAGTACCGTAGTATTTTGAAAGATAAAAAACAAGAACCTGTTTGTAGCGCGTTATTGTCCGAAAGCGTTGTATATTTTATTTACGTTTGGTACGTTCCGGTCGCGCACGTGAGTTCCGAGAAATATGCAGTTGAAAATGTCGAAACCATTCAACAAAAATGCCGTGAAGCAAATGTTGCTGCAAGAGAATCAATTTATCTCGCAAATATTTTCCAAAATGCCGCTGCCGATGTCCGAGTTAGGTAAAAAGTCTCAAAAAGAGAAAAACAGCCTAACCTCGAAGCGTTTATAGTGATCGCGGTAATAAGGATCGAAATCTTATCAGTTTCAGATGAGCAGGACAAATTGGTTGTACACAACAAAAAGAACCTTTCACACGGTGATTATTTTTACCTACTTTCGCAGCGCGACACTTGATTCATGCTCCTTCGAATCGCTCTAAATTTTCTATTTTATAGACAACGTTTTCGCGAAGTTTACTGGTAAAGCAAAGAGAGCACAGACATTTGAGGAGCTGCACGCGAAATTGGAAGGACTGAAGAATGTCAAGAGGCTGGGATACAAAGAGAAGCAATTGAAGAAGAGTTTGAAAACCAAAATGAAGAAGATGACAAAGAAAAAGGAGAGAAGTATGCAGAAGAATCTAGTGAAAATAGAACAGAACGCGGCTGGTTTGGCCAAGATTAAGAATGAGGACAACGAAGTACCAAAAATTCCCAGGCCAAAGCCTGTATTCAATTCAGAGGGCAAAATGGTGTTCAGTAAATTTGATTTCTCTGAAATTGGAACCAAAAAGAAGCCTCCTAAGAAGGATACAAAAAAGATGTTGCTAGAGCTGAAGCAAAAGAAGGAGAAGATAAAAGAAATGGAGCAAGTGGGTGAGAAGGAGAAAGCAGAGGAAATCAAAGAGAAAGATGCATGGAAATCTGTCTTAGCTAAAGCCAGTGGAGAGAAGGTAAGCAAGAAGATATTTTAAGTAAGCAGAGAGCAGGGCTATTTAATTTGTTTGCTTTACCAGGTGAAAGATGACCCGGATTTGCTTAAGAGAACCTTAAAGAGGAAAGAGCAGAAAAAGAAGCACAGTGCCAAGAAATGGGACTCCAGGCTGGAGAATGTTCAAAAGGGAATTCGAGAGAGGCAAGATAAACGGCAGGAGAACATTATGAAGAGAAAGAAAGAGAAGAAGTTGAACAAATTGAAAAAATCGGCTAAAAAGGGACGAGTAGTACCCGGATTTTAATTGCGACATAGAAAAATCATAGTTTATAATGATTTATTTACACACTGTGATTTCTGTTTGTACATTATGATAATAAATTCTTATTTACACTATAGTATGTATAACGCGGTGTAAGTACTTACATTATCTCGTTAATTAAATCGTCTTTCGGTTTCGTGTAAAAAGCGGCTGCTTATAGAACGTCGTACAGCATTTTTTGTCGGTAGAAAATTTACTCACGCTAATTCTTCCGCGACGCGTGCAAAGCGTGTGTTGTAAACGTGTATTCAAATCGTATCGAGTTTCTTTACGTCGCCGGCACTTCAAACATTATTACACAGATTCACGCAATTCTCCACGATCTTGCAATCGAATCGAAACTGTATCTCGCGTGACAACTTTTCGCGCGACGCGCGCGTTTCCGTAGTGAACCTTTTTTTTTTAATAGATTATCGGCAATTCGAGGACGAGAGCTTCGATGTAACTGTTGCCCTCTTCCACTTCCTGTTAGGTGTCCCCGAGAGCGGAAGTGACGGCATTTGCGTGCGTGAGTGCTGTCCATAAAGGGCTGTGATCCACTGGCAATGGTACCGCCGATTTCGATGGTCGCGGAGACCTGCACGCAAACAGAGATTATTGGTACAAATTAATATTAATAATCAATATCAACCCTTTGCACTCGAGAGCTTTCAAAAGGCTACTTAAAGTTGCCCGCTGTGTGCAAAGGGTTAATAAAAACACGAGAACGGATATTTCTGCATAGTTGATATTATATACTACCACCTATAATTTTTCTATTTTTCCATATATCATTAGGTTTGTCCCGTGAATAAATAAATCAATAAATAATAAAACGTGGATTAAGTCTACGTCTAATTTCCGACTAAATGTAAATTCTAGAGTCTTTAATCTACTATTTTTACTTATCGGTTTCACATTTTTTTGTACTAATAATAATAATTAGTTTTGTATAATAATAACAATAATTATTATTATTAAAATATTTTTCCCGCTATTAATATTCTATTGTCGACATTTCGCGCCAATCGCGGCTGACCAACGTAGTCACATTAGAATCGTGCAAACGCTAAAGTGCTTGACTTCGTTATTTGAATTCTTTTCAAATTTTAATGTATAATTTGATTGAAGCTTAACTTTGTGTAGTTAAAATAAAGTTGCTTAACAAGCGAGCTACATACCACGGAATGAGAAAAATGTTTTAGGTAATGGAATAATAAATACTTTGTAAAAATAGTAAATAGCTATTCGCGTATTCTAAGGTTATGTTATTCCATGCATCTTATATGCCGTTAGATAAAAGCTACACAGACAATAATGCATTCTACGGCACAGTTTCATTTAAATTTAAATTTTAAGAAAGACTTCATATTTGTTTGATCAATTTCCCTATCTTTTGTTTTGCGCAGTTAATCGATTTGGCGGTCGTGCGGTTCAAACGATGAATCAGCGTGAAGTATACGAACATTTTCTAATGGTAAGATTTAGAAGATTAAAACGTACAAAATTATAATTCAGTAACGTTAACGAATGCAATGCAGCGATACAATTAATCCAATCTTAACGAATTCTAATGAACGAGTTACAAAAAAACAGTTTAAAATCTGCTCGTAGACAAATTGTAAATTTATATGGTAAAATAAGAAAAAAGGTATTTATATGTGTCCATTTAGACACCGATAATTTTTACATTAATTGAAAGTGTAAATCGAAGTCTAAATTAATTAGATAGACACAGTACTCAAAGGGTTAATCGTAAAATACCGTGAACGAAGGTTACAACGGTCGGCAAAGCAGAAACTGGAGCAAATAGCGCGCAATGCTAGGAATCGGGAGGAATACAAGTTTCATTGGTTGCTCGTCCTTCCTCTCGCGATTGTAAACAATGGTGACACGTATTTTCGTTATTGCCCGAAGCGTCGTGATCCACGAATCGAGAAGGAAGCAGCTAGACACAAACAATCGCATCCCCCTCTCCTATTCCTGTGCCCTCTCCGAAAATTTCATCCTAGTTTTGCACAGTGTGCGTCGCGAAGTCTCTTCGAAAGGGACGCGATTATTGCGTGCGTATTGAGTTTCCTTAACGACGTAATTTCGCTATTGTGGCATTCCGTGTACGGTCAAATAACAATTGAATAAGCCGTATTGTAAGTGCAGCGAATAATATCTGTGACTCTTTGGATTTTTTCTTATCTTCTCATTCTTTTAATAGCCTCTCTAATCTCTGATTTAAACTAATCTTTCGGTTGTTATAAACTAAAGTGTTTTTTTCACCCGCGAATAATAATAATAATAATAATAATTCGGTCTTTGGCGTTACTATTCGTTAGCATGGCAATTAGGTAATTATATTTTCTTCTCCTTCTTTATCCGATTCTCCTTCTTCTCGTTGTTGTTCTTCTTTAGGTGAAGATGATAAAACGATACTAATCGAGATGTTTGTGGTTTGTTTACAGAGAATGCTAACCTAGGCGGCACCAAAGCTGGATGCTAATCTGGACTACTGAGTTCAAGTGCAGTGCTCTGTTCGGGATCGGATCGTTCTTCGACCACGGTGTCCAGCTCCAACGAAGAAAAGGGTTTGGATCCTCTGTCGCTTCGCAAGGACACCGCTCTCGTTGGACGGTCAATTCCAGCTGCCACAGAAACACGGGTAAGTTAATGTTTGATTACTATTATTATTATTATTATTACTACTAGTAGATTGCGGATCTTTATGCATGTGTTGAATTTTTTGTGACTACGGGTAAAGAAACAAAGGCAAAATGGCGATTAATTTCGTCTATCGTATGGTAAAATACTTGTTTCAACGAACAATTTACTTTGCGTATTTAGCATGTTTTAATGTAGATATTAGTTCTTTATTTTTCTGTGCTTTTCCATTATTTTTCGTTACTTTTCTGTTATCTTTCTCTCTTTCGATACTTTTATTCGTATTACGATTAAATTAATTTAACATGCGATACATCGATTCAGTTATGTAAAGTGATTGTCAAAGGATACTCCCCGTTAATTAAATAAACCAAATTAATTAGCTGGTTAATTGAATTAATATTGCGTATACCGTGTGTCTCTTATAAATGCATAAAAATCCGCAGTCTAATTGTGGGTTATTCGGTGGTTTAGAAAAGTTTAACTACCAAGTCTGCAAGTAGAAGTACGAGTTAAATTGTCAATAGCAAAAGATTCACCCTGGAAAGACGTATCTTTATCATTTTAATTACATAACATCTTTACCGAAGCAAAGGAAGTCGTTTTAGATTCGGTGCCAGTCGTTGCTTTTTAAACGTGTTTTCCGTTGATAATATTTCTCGCGGGACAAAAACTTTCGGTCCTCTAAAGGTTAAGCGAAAAACTAGAAAAAACACTACGGACTTGATGGATTAGTACGCTGTTCGTACGGTAGTAGAAAAAAGGTTGAGTTAAAGTCCAGAGTCGAGGCGATACGAAAACATCGGCCGCGATATATTCTCCTTGGGTTTTTCCAATTGTTTTGAGCAGCGTGTTTTGGCCGAAGTGGCCTTGACTCGGTCTTTCCAGGGTTCGTATCGACTAAATGCATTCTAACGTAAACATGACGTACTTCGACACTCTCGATTCGACGCGCTAAATCGGTAAAAACATAGTTTTTGTGTACAATGTACGAGATGCGCTGAGATACAGGCGAAAAATCATGCGACTATGAACGAGATTTATTCATGCCCTTGCGTTCAAGCAGACTGTTGCTCGCGTTTTATTAACTTGCACCCTTTTTACGATCGCAAAAATGAAGCTGCTGCGCGTTAATACTCGCAAGATAGTATCGCTGAAATGCATTCCGCCGCAGTCCGGAAACTGCGAGAGCAGAGTATCGCATAAATTATTCCCATCCTTGTTGTTCCTGTCCAGCTTTTGGAGGAACACCGGATAAATTCTACGTTAATTACGCTGCGCTAATTGCGGCGGCAGAAATGATTAATTAAAAGAAACCGTGACCGTTCCGTTCAACTTCTAACGTTTCTATGTTATATAACAATAAGTAGACCAAGAGAAGCAACAATCAGGCGGATAGAAAATTTTACCTAAATCCTCTTTAGATGCTGCGCTTGACGGGATAATAAAATAACGGATAGTTTCAGTTTAAAACACCTTTTGCCATCGGGTTGGTTTATCGATGCCACTACGATTCTACGTTAATTCTCGTTTCGTTCGCTACTCGATCTTACGTAATCTTTTGACGTTTACGAAGGGTTCTGCGGCTCGTCGTTTGGCCAATAAATTAAATCAAGCTAAAAGGAAATTAACCGGCATCGATAACGAAGTTGGAAGGGTAAACATTTTCCTTCGCACCTTCGTTTGGAGACCTTTGTTCGCCGTTAATCGAAACCTTGACTCTCGGCTGCTCTAGATAGTAACTAAAACGACCATTTATCAAACTGCGAAACCCGTAAATCAGTAGTCACAGGAGCACGAGCGGTCGCAGTAGTAGCGTGCCTTCATAGCCAGCCGTTTATCATAGCTTTCAAATTTTCCGTACTCGTCGTCGATCGTTCCGTGACGCACAGTGGTATCGACAATCGTTTGATCGTTCGATCGAGTCGATTATGGTTCGATGCACTCTAATTTATCTGTTCAAGTTTAGAAATTTGTCCGTTTAAGAAAGGCAATTTTTGAAAATTCCATTTCACAGTTCGAAAAACGCGAGAACATTTCCATACGCGTATTCCACCGAATAAAATATCTCTGACTTTTTCTTTTTTTTGTCGGGCTTCAAATTTAGTCGTTTCAATTATACAGTGCCAAATTATTGTGCTTTATTCGCATACACGGCTATCGAGAGATTCGAATACGAGTGAAATGCAATCGAAGTAAACGCAATACAGCAAAATAAATGTTTCGAAATGGATTTCCCAATTTAATGGCTTTTGCAATGGTAAATTATTGCGGCCAAATGCAGCCGCTATTAAGAAATTTGTATGCGAATAAAACGTAATCGGAATAAACGCGGAATACGAAATAAACGTACCCGAAAATGAATAATAATCGCATATATAATTGTATTTCATTTCGAACCGCGTCTTTTATTCTTTTCTCTCGCAAATAGAAGTAGGTAGAAAATAGATACGCATAATTTTTGCAGCCACTGTATCTCCTTGTCTCTCATTTTAATAACACGTCGCTCGTAAAACGTTGCTTGTTTAGCTGGCCAACTGAATAAATTCGTAATTAAAGCGAGTACATCTTTGAAGGCGATGTTTCCCTCGCGTACGTGTTTTATAACGAGAGGAGATTGGGGTCACGAAACATTTGTGTTTTAGCACCCCCAACCTCTTTAACAACCGCAACTCCAGCGGTCGCTTTTCTACCCAGAAAAACACCGAATACGCGAACACGTGTACACCTGTGTATTCGAATACGCGAGTAGCTGTACATTTTTGTAAATGGAGCGTATACAGTGGCGTGCAAAGATGTGCGGCAGTAACGCGTAGAAATGTTCAACTATAATTCAAATCCGAAATCGGGAGTCTGTTCAAAGTCTAAAGCTGACTTGGAGAATTATTTTATATATGTAATATTATGTATAATTATATATTTATTATATTATATTATATATATCATATTATATTATATTATATTATATTATATTATATTATATTATATTATATTATTTTATATCATATATAATTATATACACGTTATAAATAATTTTAACGTACTCGTTCTATGTAGTTTAAAATTCTAAAGCGGGTTTTAGTAATTTCTTAACGATTCTCAGACTTTCTTAACTCCCTGCAAGTGTTCTAATACATCGTACAACAGAGATCGGCATAATTGTACGTAATCAATTATGTCTGTATTAAAATATCGAATTTATTTTAACCCTTCAACGACGAAGTAGCTCCCCGTTTCATTTACACGAATGCAGGAGATTTACGCATTCCGAAAGTTTGTGTAACTAGTTTAATATATCATTTAAAATATAAAAATTGATTCGCCTTCTCATTGAAATAATTCTTGGAGACTATCGCTGAAGGGTTAAACTTGCAATTTTCGTCCAAACAAAATTAAGGCTAGATTCTCTTCGTAGTGGAAAGGTTTTCGACATCTGTTACATACTATTCTACGCTATTACACGATTGTGTTTCCCTCTTGAACAGAATTGTACGTATTCAAATATGTAGAAGCCGGAGCCTAGAATATATTATATATATATGTATATACGTATATAAAGAGAGCGGAAGAGGCATTAAACCAGATTGAATGTCGGCCTGAATATCCAGGTTCATGCACCGATTTCAGAACATTTCAGAAGCAGATGTCGCGTCCACGTTCACGCGACCATGTTTTCCGATAAATACGTGTGCGCTTATTTTCCGTCAAAGTATCGAGAAACTAAACGCGGTATCCGCCGTCTACAGGCTTTTATTGGGATTCTCATAACTTTTAATTGCCTACGCCAACTAAATCCCCGTCGTCCATCCAAAATTCTTCGTCCACTTTTCGTTCTTTTCTATCCTAAAACACTCGTGTAACGCTTAATTAAAGAATCGTGAAAATTCCTCGACAAGGGGTTTCATTCGAAACGACTTCAATTGATAGCAGATTTAGTCGACAACAGAATTTAATCGACGACAAAATTTGACCGACAGCGTATTTCATCGATAACGACTTTAGCGGACAACAGATTTCATCGACGACAAATTTGACTGGTAACAGATTTCATTCACTACTTCAATCGATAACATATTTAACTCACTCGCTCAAATAATTCGTGCGTTATTTACTATAGAAAAAGATGTCTCGATAGAAGAGCAAAGTGATAGAAAACTAATTGCGATACTAATTTTTATTTCGACCATTTTTTCTATAATAAATGATACACGAGTTTATTTAAGGTGATCGAGTTGTTAGATTTGCTTTGCATAAACAGTTCTTCTGATATGGAAATCGATATATTCATACGCGAAGCATTTCATAGAGAAATCTCTTAGCGCGAACAGAGCCAATATATTGGCTTTCCGGCCCTCGAAGGTCTAATAGCGCTTACGTTGCGACTACACAGCAATTTGGCATTGTAGAAGCTAGTAAATTTGAAGCCATTTCCGAAACATCTGTCCCGTTGCGAAATACGTGCCAATATGTTTTTGGTAGCGATCGCGGATACGATAGAAGCGGAATTTTTACAGTTGAAACTTACCTAAACGATGAACGGGGCTAAAACGAACGAGGCTAAGGGCACCGTGGTCCAAATCGCAATTTCTTCTTCTAGCTCGCTCTCTTGCCAGCTTTGCTCTTCTTCTCAAGCAACAAATTACCATTAGTGCCAGCAATGGAAATCCCAGGATGCACGATACGATCGGGATTATGATACTCTCCGGGGTCACTGAAACACACCGGTTCAAATTAATTCGTTTGTTACAAAGACGGAAATAGAAGATTATTTCATATATTACAAAGATAGAGGGCGAAACGTAATTCATTCGTTACAAAGACAGAGATAAAAACTATTAGAATTTATTAGAAAGGCCGTAGTCAAAATTAATTCATTTATTGCAAAGATAGAAGGAAAAATTCATTCTTTCGTTACAATGACAGAAGGCAAAATTAATTCATTTATTAGAAGGACAGAAGGCAAAATTAATTCATTTATTAGAAAGACAGAAGGCAAAATTAATTCATTTATTACAAAGACAGAAGGCAAAATTAATTCATTTATTAGAAAGACAGAAGGCAAAATTAATTCATTTATTAGAAAGACAGAAGGCAAAATTAATTCATTTATTAGAAAGACAGAAGGCAAAATTAATTCATTTATTACAAAGACAGAAGGCAAAATTAATTCATTTATTAGAAAGACAGAAGGCAAAATTAATTCATTTATTAGAAAGACAGAAGGCAAAATTAATTCATTTATTACAAAGACAGAAGGCAAAATTAATTCATTTATTAGAAAGACAGAAGGCAAAATTAATTCATTTATTACAAAGACAGAAGGCAAAATTAATTCATTTATTAGAAAGACAGAAGGCAAAATTAATTCATTTATTACAAAGACAGAAGGTAAAATGAATTCATTTATTACAAAGGCAGAAGGCAAAATTAACTCATTTATTACAAAGACAGAAGGCAAAATTAATTCATTTATTAGAAGGACAGAAGGCAAAATGAATTCATTTATTACAAAGACAGAAGGCAAAATGAATTCGCTCGTTGCATAGGCAGACGTAAAAATTATTTCATTTATTGCAAAGACAGATGTAAAAATGAGTTCGTTCGTTGCAGATGTAGAGGTAGAAATGAATTTATTCGTTACATAGGCAGAGGTAAAAATGAACTCATTTGTTACAGAGATAGAAGTAAAAATTAATTCATTCGTTACGTAGACAGAGGTAAAAATGGATTCATTTGTAATACAAATTTCTCGCTCGAAATAGTCTTACCTGTTGGATAGACTAAAATTGTTGGTCTCTTTGACTGTGGAATTGTTGGCATGGTTGGTCGACCCGCTCTCACTTCGACCGACATTTTTCTTTCGATCTGGAACACGGATCAGTGATAAATTAGTCGAGACTTCATTATTGCGATTAAATCTTCCTATTATACTACTTCGATCGTAAAATCAGAGCCACTATTAGCGTTTCTCTCGATGAAATTTAATTAGTACTCCTTAATTAATTAGTGATTCTTAAGCCGAACTTTATAAATATTTACTCATCGTCATCTGGACAGATTGTAAATAAAAACAGCTACAAAGATTGTTTACAATTGGGAATTTTGGGGTTGCATAGTTTATACGCGTTGCTGCTAAACGCAGGATGTATTACGTAGTATATTTTACATGGTAAATTATGTGTATTATAAGGTACATTAAATTTCATGTAAATTAACCCCTTGCCTTATAACAACGAGCTACACACGCGATGCAAATTACGGTCCAATTACACTAAATCGCACTTGCACATATTAATGAACTCTAATTTTAATTCTAATTGTAACTTCGGTTTGCAAGATTGAGGACTTTCAAATACAAATTCCCTGTAATATTCAATATTTCGCATTTTACATAGTGTAACATAGTGAATAGTCTTTGAAAAATTCGAAAGGCAAGGGGTTAACAAGATACAAAAAAAAAACGCGAGGCGTGGAACGAGCGAGTGCAACAAGGATAAAACTGTTTTGAACCGAGTCCATTTCGTGACTACACGAGCTGAAACAAAGATTTGCAAATAAAAAAAAATAGCGATTTAAAAAGAAGAAAAATAGGTATCGCGTTTCTGCTTTTGACCGTGCGCGTTTACATTCGCTTTTCGGCTATTTTTCATTGCCAACGTAGATGCAAAGGTTTCCAAGTAGCTGTGTACGTACGCGTAAATAGAGAATAATTGACTTTCTGGTTGTTTGAGAGGAAAGGACTATTTACTTTGATTCCTTTGTCTTTGAGACACACCTGCTCTGTCGCGTTTCGCATTTCCGTGCCAGGCAAAGCAATAATGCCTAGGTGTACCGGCACGAATATCGAGATAGGCTTGGTTGGGAATGTCTGTCTGTTCTTTGTGCCAAAGGCTTTCGGTGGTTTCTTCGTTTTCGAATTCGACGCGGCTAGGATATCGCAAGAGGGCTTAACTCCCGCTGGCTGTGAGCCTCCGGGGATTTAAAGGCCCATTCTGGTTCTAGTTTTCTGGCCGGGGACGCCGGCTGAATCGAGAATCGCAATTCGATCGATGACGTTTTGTCAATTCATCGGAATTCAGCCTCTGTCTCACCGTCAGCTAAAGAATTCTTCGTTGTTGGAGTGGAAAAGCTTTGAGAGAGATAGAACAAACGTATCGGATCATCCCACAAGTAAAATCGTTCCTTAGATTTCTTTAACCCTTTCGCTACTGAAGACGTATATATGCGTTTTGAAAAATTGGCCAATCGTTTGGTAACAATATACGTATTCGTTTTCTGGTCTAATATATTATAATCGTGGCAGAGGATTGTGTAGAAAAGTAAGAGAAAAGCCGTACGTATTAAAGTAGTAGCTGTTTGTCTGTCTACTTATCTCGTGGCTAACTCAAACATTTCTACGCGTGAAAAATAAATAAGATAACGGGTTGATGCTACGACTACCGACAATTAAGGTACGATTATTTATACCAGTGAAACTGAAGCAATAGATGCTCGAAGAGATATATGCTTTTGCCATTAATAATCAGTACATCGTATTAACACTAGGTTTACGGAACTCGTCACGTTGACACCGTTCTGATTTCGTACCTAAACGTATAGAGACCATAAATATTCTTTTTCACTACTTTATGTTAACTTTACGCAATACAATGGTATGAATATGTATTCTACGCGATTCTCTTCATCCTCACTCTTCTACGTTCGAATATTTATATGCAGTGTACGTATTTTTCCGAAAGCCTGTCAACGTATGCACGTAAAGTTCGTAAACCTAGTGTTAAATATATGTTAAAAAATCTTCGTAAATAAAAGAGATGTCAACTAATGTTACGCGTTTCGAACCGGATTGTTAGGTTGCGTAGCTTCTAAAACAATGAAACGAAGCTGCTTAAAGTCATAAAATTTAAAGCGGCCTAAATTTGCTACATCTACCCTAGTTGGTTGGTTGGTTGTTAGACGAAAAAAAACTCCGAGGATCGATCGCTCCAAGCCGCATCAGATATCCGTATTTCTCCGTCGCTTTTATCCTTCATCTATTTTTTGTCCCGCCCGGCTTGCCGAATATTGCCTCTATAAATTGCGCTACATATACACACGAATCTCGGTTGAAAGAGCCCGCGATTCTCCTGGGGAAGACGTAGCCCCGCGAAGGGCCGTACGGCCTGTTATTGTACCTCAAACAGTCCAGCACCGAAATAGCAAACAATTTTCTTCTATTCGAGGCGGGGTCGCCTGTCCTTCGCCCCCGCGATTACTTTATCCATCGAAAGACACACCGGGGATGAGAATAGCTTGACCCATTTTTCCATCCGGTTCGCGGCGGTGTGTACACATCCGCGAATGGGAATCGTGCTCCTCTATTCGCGTCTACACGATGGCTATAATATTTACAAGCCGCACTTAAGAGATACCGCTTCTGCCTCGAAGGAGGAAATCGTCGATTCCGAAGAGGGAAAAAAAGTTAGTCGCAAAAGTGTCCGATCACCTGCATCGTTTCAACAACTTGGTTCGTTTATGGTTCGCCTATATTTTTAACCCTTTTAGCGGCGAACGAAGGAGTCGAAATGTGTCGAGTCAAATTAACGAATGCTGTTTGGTTGGATTCGAGAAAGCGAAGCAAATTATGAAGATCTAAAGGTGCGAAAATGTAGATGCTAAGTCTTGGAATACTTTGAACGTAAAACCAATCGGTGTTCATGTGTTCCATTTCTTTGTTTGTAGGTGTTTATAAAAGTATC
Source organism: Eucera pruinosa (assembly GCA_028830335.1). Classification (NCBI taxonomy): domain Eukaryota; kingdom Metazoa; phylum Arthropoda; class Insecta; order Hymenoptera; family Apidae; genus Eucera; species Eucera pruinosa. Next base: position 19,051,081 of record JAMYCR010000007.1, read on the forward strand.
AGTTTGCATAAATATCCGTAGTTTATTCATCTGTGTCACTACTATTATCGCTTCTAAGTTACAAGTCGATCGAACTGATTTCGTGTTATCCGTAATAATAAGAATTGGCACTTTTTGCAAGCATAGTCAACATCGATATACAGTTGTTCGACGTTAGAAGGGTTAATATTAAGGATCCATAGTTTTCTTAACCCTTTGACACTGGGCTTAGTATCTCGTATTGATCGTAGATTTAAGCATATCACCGCAAAACTATTTGTCCAATTAATTTCATGACTTACCGATCGAAAATCGAAATAGTGAAACAATGTTTAATTCCTTTTAATTTTTCTACTAATCGTAATTTATTTCTATGCGAAGTTTCTCTGTTCTTATAAGTAGTCTCAAAGGGTTAACACGTTTGTTACCACACCGCGAATATCTGTATCTCTATATACATATTTATATTTGTATTTTTTCTGTATCAACAAAACGGAAAATTGACTAAAATCTAGCTAAGGTGGTCGAATATCTTAGCGATTAACCGCGTTCAATGGGATCTTCTACAGTGCTTCCAAAATGGTAGTCGCGATTGTTCTTCCGTTGCTCCCGATTTTCTCGAACGGAAACCCTGCGGCGCGCGAAATTTACCAGATGCAATCGAGAAATTCCAAATCGTATTCAGCTGGATGGGAGGATTTCGCGGTGTGTCTTTGCGGGCGAAAGTAGGTCGTCCAATCTTCCGCGACACACCATAGGACACACGTATATATATACATATATATATATGTAGGTGCTTATGAAAAAGCACAGAGAACTGTTTCGTAATCTGCAAGTTATTCAACTCTGCCGCTAAAGTTTCCGAGTGTTTCGTCGGGCTTAAAGTCGCTTGGATCTTATCTGTCGTCCCTTGAGCAGCTCCATCTGAATTTCCTCCTCGCTCGACACTTCATTCCACAGCGCGTTAGACGATTTTTGTGCCGCGACGAAACGATCTTCTAACTGTGCAAAAAAAAAAAGAAAAAAAAAGAATACGCCGGAGAAGTTGCATTTGCATCATCCTTGAATTACCTTTGTCTTATCGTCGCCAGCGCAGCGCCTCGCGTCGTTCCCTTTTTCCACTGTTTCCCAGCTGGTGAGCCCCGCGGCACGGTTAATTTGCCCAATCCTACGGTTTACAGAGAAAACAGAAGTTTAGATTGTGTCGGGCTAGATTACCGCTATCCACCTTATCACGGCTACGTACTGCGAACGAACTTAACAATGAACGAGTGCCACGGCCAGTTACTTTTCTCATTAAATTAAGACACCGTGACGAGCGCGAGCAAAATATAGCCCGCCGTGTGTTTTCACTTAATCGTGACCCGGAGACAAAAATCTAGAGATGCAAAAGTCTAGCGAGCGAAGTATCGTTGTATTAGGTTGGGGACGATATTATGCTAGGTTTACCGATAAACAACACGCTACTTTTCAATATTCCATATTACATTATATATATTATATGTATTATAAATATGTATATACACATATAAATAATTGTCTATTTCTTGCCATAAAACAAGAGTTAAATTGTAGATAAAATTTTGTTTATCCCCTTTCGTTTTCGTGAAAGATTTTCCATCGTAGCCTCGTATCCTCGTGTATCTATACATACATACATACATATTTATATACATATATATATAAATATATATATATTTGTGATTAATGTAACGATGTACATTACTCGTAAGAACAGAATAACAAGTTAATAAATCCCACCGCAAAGCGTCGAACAGTGTAAAGCAACAAGTATCTAACTGAAATTTCGCAGCAGCGGGTGAAAAATGGCCGAAGCAAAGGGTTAATTCGTTACAGGATACACGCGTGCTATCTGTTTTCGTTGCCGTCATCTGTATTCGCGTTACGAACGATCGAGTTCGTTCTCGATCATACAGAATCGCGGATGCATTTGTTCGTAGAGAGCCGCGTTCAGATGCAACACACGCGACAAGCCGGAAATACTCGGCCGTGATTTGCGAACAACATTGCAAACGCAATTTCCAAACTCGACGCACGCACACAAGTGCAGAGCAAGGGTTGCTTCGATTTTCTTCGAAGCGTGTTACACGCGGCTTGTCGAATAATTCCGAATAATCGAACCGCGTTGTTAGCCAGAGGATTACGTTTATACGCGGCAACGCGCGAGACGTTGCGTGAAAGTCGAAAGAGCGGCGCGGGAATGTTTCAGAATCGTTTCGCTTTCAGAGTAACCGAGATGGGGATGAGGATTACGCTTGCTCCTCGAGTCGCGTTCAAATTGCTTACTGGCATCGTTCGCTCGCCAATAGCGAGCAAGTAGCGAGACTTCCATTCGAAGCCGTTTAACCCTTCTTCGGATTATTGCGATGGCCGCGCAACTTCCAACTGCGAGAATACTCGAGCTCGTCGCGATGTAATCGCTCGAAAGTTCGCGTAATCCTCTGCTACTGCTTCGAGTATTTAAATGCTGCAAAGCGAATACGTTGCGTTCAACGATTTAACGTTTGGATTATAATCGAATAATCCATCCGAAGCTGCAATTCCGAGGGATGGTTAAAATAGACGAAATCGATTATCGCGATCCATGGATCGCGGATCTTCGTGCGCTTATGGCAAACTTAAATCGCGTAAAGGCGTACGCATACGTTCATGGCAGTGAAAGAGTTAAATCGATACCTTCGTGATTAAAGTAAATATCGCAACAAATATATCCGCGTTAAATCAAACGAATACGCGTTCGCTCGCGCAAAATTATAAGACGCTACTTTTGTTGTGTTAGTTTTGTCCATGTTTAACCGGACACGTTTATAATTCTTATAATTAGCTACATACCTACAAATTTCCTTTATTCTTATAGTCACCTATATACCTACATATTCCCTATATCCCTGTAATATCTTACAAACGAGTACTCTATTCTGTACTTAGTCAACGGACATCGCGTCCACGTTCTTCCTTTGCGGACCGTAATTCGATTTTTGACAGCCCTTGCGTCGTTCAAAATTGCACACGTGGTCGTGGCCACTTTTATTGACGTTCTTGTCGTCAAAGTTTGTTGATTAAAGTGCACCGATAAAGGGCCCGGTCGGGAAGCATCGCGGAACCTAAAATCTAGTTAACTTACAAGCGGACCGCAGCAAGTGTTACTCCGCCGCTTTTGACAGAACTTTGCGTTCCCGGCCCACGAAGAGAGAGAGAGAGAGACACGGAAGAATATTTGACGGACGTTGGACTTATCGTTTGCGTAGCTTTCTTCGCGTAACTCGAATTTTATTTCACCATCGTTGCCCCGTTAAATGAAATAGATAAACTTTACGATGAAAGGAATTACGGTCGGTCGGAATTTTCATTCGAGTTCGAGAAGTAGGAATGAATAAAATTGTTATGCGGGCTGCCTGGCGTTCATCCAAGTGATAAAGTAAGTTGCGATGGTGAAGCGATGGTTCGGGTGGGAAAATTTAGGTAAACTGCAGGATCAACGAAATTTAACGACCTAAGAGAAATTTGCGAATAGTTGGCGGACAGAATGTTTCGGAATACGGTAGCCTGGTTTCTAATTGAAGTATAAAAAGTAGTACAATTATTCCCTCGAATTAAATGATTTTGCACAGTTCTTTTAACGCGCGTTTGTTCCAATTACATTCGAGGCTTCCGTGGCTCGGTTCTAGATAATTAATACTAGGCGAAGCTTGAGGGTATATTATTTATTTATTTCACGGGCGAATCCCTATTAGTAACGATAAACTTAAGACTCACGGTAACGAGAAATTATAAAGATATAATGAAAAATGTAATAACTAAGTAGATACATGAAAAAGCCATCAAATATTAATAGGTACATAACTAGATATTAATTAATCACAAGAATGTAGACAGGGATCTTTTAAAAGTCCAAAACAATGCAAACTATATCAAAGGGTTAATAATAACGATCCATGGAAACACAGAATTAAAATCGCAGAATAGAATTACGCGTTAAAGGGTTAAAACGTCGATGCTTCTGACATTGTAAAGTGGCTACAAAACGTATTTGCACACCATCGATTTTATTTTCATCCTTAGGCACCAATTAATTAAATTCACCTACTTATCTTAAGTTTCATACGATTTAAACGATTCCCCCGTGCGACTATAAAAATTTGGTGTCACGTAAATGAAACATATATATGTGCATATATAAAAATTCATGTGTATATATATATATATAAATATACTGTATACTAGGTGCCAATTAATTAAACTGAACTATCTATCTTCGGTTTCTTACGATTTAAACGATTCCCTCGTGCGACTATAAAAGTTCAGTATAATATGCAAATGATCCTAAAGCGATCATAGTAAGCAAATTCTGCTGTATTCTTTTTTATAGCAGTAGTCGACGAAAGTTGCCGTTTATTAACAAAACTTTGAAGCGAATCCCAAGTACAGTGTCGCTTCGCCTTGCAAATAAAACAAAAAGCGCATTTCCCTTCGATATATCGCAGAGCGGGCGAATTCCGTGCTGATTTGCATATATTTAAATTCGTCATAATCGAGGCGAAGATCCGCAGTGGACTCGCGATGGTCCCTAGCCATGCCATCCAGCCATCTTAAAAGGGTTAACACGAGTTGCACGTTGCGCCAAATGTTACACGTGGCCTTGGACGCTCGCGTCATCCCCTAAATGCGGCATTCGCGTGTCCAGAAGGACAACTAATAGCCTAATCACTTACCGTGGTTGGTCGCGGGTAGCCGGCAGAAGCATCCTTTTAGTTACTAGCGAAACTTTTGCCAGCTTTTGTCCCGCTATTGCGATTTCCTTTCAACTTTTTATTGGCGAGCGCGACTCGCAACTAAAAAAAGTCGAGTTCATTGTAAAAGATATATCGACGGCGGAGGGGGAGGAAAAGTAGCGCAAGTAGGGCAACGCGATTTCAAACTTTGCCATGCCATTCTGCTACGTAGGTTCGAGCTTTTCGTTGTTAACGGTAGGTTTGCGGACATTCGTTGTATAATTTGACGGGGTTTCCCGAGAAACAAGGTAGATGTCCCCCAATTACTGCCACTTTAAGCAATTTTATTCAACTATTTTAGAAACTGTTTCGCCTACGAATCGTTCCGGTTTCGAGTGCAACATTAGTTGACACTAGGTTTACGGAACTCGTTACGTTAACGCGGTTCAGATTTCGTACCTAAAATTGTAGAGACCATAAATATTATTTTTCAATACTTCACGTTAACTTTAATCAATACAATGGTATGAATATATGCATTCTACTCGATTCTCTTCATCCTCACGCTTCTACGTTCGAACATTTATATGCGGTATACTATTTATATTTTTCCGGAAGCCTGTCAAATTACGCACGTAACGTCCGCAAGCCAAGTTTTAAGTAAAGGATTAAGTATGAAATCTGAAATCCGTCAGTCGGATTGACGAATTCCATAAAAATCTGCCGTCAAACCGTCGCTAAATAATGGAACGCTGCTCGAGGGCAAATATTTTCCCCATACATATTTATGAAATTTTATCGTCTCGCGACGCAGTTTTATCGACGATACGTTCGCTTGTTAGCTTTGCGAATATCCAGGTCGATAAGTTTTATTGGCTGCTCGCGTATTAAACTCCCGGCCTGCGGTATCACCGAACCAGATCCAGATTAATTAGCGTGCTCGGGCTCGTTGATCGGCTAAAGAAAACTGTCGGGCGATTAATCGCGCTGCGTCCCCGCGAACGAAGTTTACGAAGTAATCGGAGGATTAGTGAAGACAGGGATAAAACGGCGTTAAGGTATTTAGCAAAATGCCGCGCTTCAATTAATGCAGCTTCATCCTAGAGGCAACGAGTAACTCTTTCGCTTCGTCCGAGAGACAGAGATTGTCCAATTATTATTAGCCTGCAAACTAATTGCAAATTCGCCAGCAGCGTTCGTTCTCAACCTAAATTGAACGAATAGGGTAGATGTATTTACCACCTACTGCCATTTTAAGGTTCGCGCTTTGAGTGACCTTGTTTAATTATTTTAGAACTTCGTTAACCTACGAATCGTTCCAGTCTCGAGTATACTATTGTTTAACCCTTTCGCTACGAGGGACGTATATGTACGGCTTCAAAACTTGTACAATCATTCGTTAAAAAGCATACTTGTATATTTTCTGTAGTAGAATGCTGCTTCTTTGTCAATTCATGCAAATAATAGTACACTATAATTATTCATAATACAGCCTCGAAACGTTTATATTTATACTATTCTCGTATTAATAAAAGCGAGCCTTATTTATGATTTGAGTTCTCAATTTCAACGTACCGTAGCGAAAGGGTTAACGTGTCCTTTATGTACGAAGATATTTTTATATGTTAAATGTAACGAATTAATCACTACGTAATTGAAAATGTACGACAAAGTCCGATGCTTTGTTATCCAATATTTGACGCGAAAGTAGGATACTTTTGCTCGTCCATTAGGTTGTCAACTACGTTAAAAGCTTTACCTTTTTATGGACTATTTTTTCTTCAACACGTAAGGACATTGTTGGAAATAATTCGGATTGCATTGAACGCGCAACTTCTTTTATATGAAATTAATTCGATCTTGCTTTACCAATTTCATTCACTTGAAAATGTGTACAGACGTTTACTTTTTCGACTGGGCACTCGAATTTCTTGTTATTGCGTGCTTTAAGTTTTCGTTATTGTAGCATATAATTAGGAGTGAATTTAATTACCTACTGCGAAATTTTTATTCAACTTCATACGTTCATAAATAGAATGAAAGTGTTAGAGGCTAACAATAAGTTAGGAGTTGCTTCACCCTCTAAATATCATAATTTCAATCACTTCGTATCTGACCTTATTATATTTCTTGCCCTATTATACGTCTTTTCTTTTCGCGTTGTTTTGCTTCTTTTATTTTCCTTTCGCTTACGAGCTCTGTTCTCTACGTAAACAGGAGAAGAAGCACTGTCTATACGTGTTGTACGCTAGTCGTGTTTTCACCCGTAGAAATCATAGTAAATAAACCGCTTCTACTTTACTTCGGATATTTTGTATACGTGTCTAAATTATACCACGCTCTGCATCTTCTGTTTCGCGTTTCATGTTTTCGATAAACGCATAAAAATCCGCAGTCCGGTAATGAATAATTTGAGTTTACCGCGAATTGTTTACCATACATTTCTGGTCTTGACTGTTGGCCAGTTTCGCGAGCGATTTTATTTACGTCGTACGAATTATCGGCATTCTCGGAGTCGAAGGCAAATATTCTCGATGAAATATGGCGAATAACGAAAGGAGTTTACGGAACGTGATGTAAAACACGAAAGGGGATTACTTAATCCAGGCTCATGGCGAACGAAGCCTAGTACCCGATCGATATTCAGTGTCGTGTATCAGGTTGCGTCCTCGTTGCGTCGTCGTCGATATCCTTGCCGCTAACTTGTTAATTAGTCGCTTTATTAATTACCCAGACGTCGACGTACCGATCGCCTAAACGTCCATCTTTTAATTAACGTAAATTCCACCCGATGGAAAACACACGCAGTCGCATTGCTATTTTCTTCGTTTCATTTTCGAATTACCAGCTGCAATTAAGTCTTCTTTCGATTACGGATTAGTCGAATTTAAAAACTCAGCGTGTTTCAATGGGCGTCTCTCTAGTTATTTAAAAATTAATCTTTAGAGGGATACTTGTAAGCATGTGTACGTTTTATTTTACCTTAAACCCTTGCCTTACAATTATTTTCGTAGCTATTTAGGCCAGCGTTAATTGGTCACTATTTTAATATCGCATCACGTACGCATTGTTCGAATATTATAGGAAAATTTGATTCAAAAGCCTCGTATTGTAATGCAAAGCTAAAGGTAGAGTTTAAATTAAATGTCATCCTTGATAGCAGGTGTCTTTGTTGGATCTATGACATAATTCATAGAACGAGCGTGACACTTTATTGTAGGCCAAGAGGTTAAGTTCGACCTAATAACATTAATGCTCAATTGTCACAAATGTGTATCCCATATTTCTTAAACATTTCGTAATATGTTCGCTACTATTTGCTCTACACCATTCCTTTTAATATACGTTAAATAAATACACGGGGAGACATTGGATGAAATAATTTTATCTTCGGTCTTCAAAAATTCGTCTCTCAAAAGGTTAACTCAAACTCGTGTTATCTGTTGAATTTCTTAACACTGGCAAGCAATTACTTTGCGCTTATTAAAATAACGCGTCCCATTCGTGATGAATCTATCGTCTAAATGCAACAGGAAAGCACCGCATTCGCAACCGAGTTTAGTTTCAACTTTGTTTCCTGCTTCGATATACAAGATCGAAGATTATTGAATACGAATCGATTACAGTATCATCGTGTTTTGCATTTCATTGCGTGCATTGTAGCTAATAAAAAAGATGCTAGTAATGAGAGGGTTAATATATTAAATTTCCCATAAACACACGAAGATCCACAGCGTAGTAATTAATTCTTCGAAGATCGAATGCTTTTCTTTAACGAAGAAAGAAAGCTTTGACGTTGAACCGAATAAAGAAACGGGTTTGGATTAAGCATGAACTGGTTCCTTTCAGTCTTACACGAATCGAGCGCTAGGAATAGAGTCGATCGAAGTATCCTTGTACGTGTGAAAGGATTCTGAAACGTGATACGAAATATGGCGGCAGGAACACACCAACCTTCCACCCATTTTCTCTTCGCAAACACGAATTTCGTTTTTGCACGCGATTTCGCCTTTTCCTCCTCCTTTGTATCCGGCGCGTATATAAAAATGTCGCCGTATCGATAAAGCAATATCGATATCAAAGGTGGAAGATCGCTGTTTCACGATTCGAATCCACGCATCTCTAAAATTTCTACCCCCAATTTTCTACTATCCGTGCACGTTGAATTAGATTTCGGATTCTTGGGCGGATTCACATCTTTCGAAGCACAGGCGAAGAAATTGCAATTTAACACTTTGACGAGTTTCATTGAAATTAAAAACAGTGTTGGGACCGAAGAAGTAATTCCTTGCATTTACGGCTTATAATACGTAATTGGAGCTATGCTTTTGTGCTGTGCTTTACGTACCAACACGTGTAATCACATATACAATATATACAAAATATACAATATATAAAATAGAAACATTTTTACGTTGCTAAACAAAATTCTGTACTCGTCAAAGGGTTAATAGATTAGAGAGATGATATGGCGATATTAAATTTAGTATGGCAATGTTAGTATGGCTATATTAAATTTGGTATGGCAAAATTTATATGACAATATTAGACTCGATATTTTAAATTATATCGTGCGTAATATTGCTGTTAAAAAGCGTTGCACGTAAATGTTAAGGTGGTGCACACGGAACGCCGTTTTCATAGGTGCATATTGTTCTTTTAACTTTGCCCCGTCGTTAATTGCGACAAGCCACGTTAAAGAGGAAGTAATTCGCCGTAATGTACGTGCGTAGAATATTAATGGCAATTATAGTGAAATAGAAACAGTAGATAAATTAAGTGCAAACTTTTAAAAGAAGATCTTCTTAAATGCACAGCGATAAAGCTAACGAATTGCTGGAAAATGTTTGTAGAATTGTACGCATAGAAGCTATTTTAATCAAGCACAAAATGTTTTGAAAAATATGTCCGCGTTTGAAGTTCTACTTTGAAGAACGACGTTTCATGCGCACCAAGGGGAAAATTCGTCGCTTTATTACGCTGCGAAAGGGTTAACAAAGGTCTGTTTCACTCTGCAAATATCTTTCGTATTATTTTTACTGTATCTTAGATATTTTGCATATCTTTGCGTGTCACGCGTATCTCGCATCCTTTTGCAAATTTAACGTTCCCTTAAATCATTTTATTATACCGCGAAACGCTTAATAGATACCTGCTTCGCCCTGTAAATATTTTTCCTATTACTTTTACCGTATCTTAGATATTTTGCATATTTTTACATATTACGCAAACGCCTTGCGTCTCGTTGCAAATTTCAAGTTCCTCGTAAATCACTTTATTATACGGTGAGACGCTTAATTAGAGATCCGTTTCAGCCTGTAAATATTTTCTATATTATTCTTACCGTGTCTTGCGATGATTTTTTTTACCCGCGTTCTACGTTTTTTTTTTGTAAATTGAAATTCCCCATAAATATCGCTTTATTACAGCGTGAGACGTTTAGCCCTTTTCGGACGAGTGTCGACAAATAGTCGCCTAATGATTTTTTGGCTTTTTGAACCTATGTCGACTTTTGAAGCAGAAAACTGAACGTAATGAATACTTAACGCAATAATAAACGTTTGAAATCGTTAGGAATTATATGGTTTGGAACTCGAAAGCCTGAAAATTCAAATACGTGGAATTCAAAAGTAAAGTACTCCCATAGGTGTTATTACTTCTCGTCCGCAAAGGGTTAACCCATTTGCATCCGCAAGCCGAATAATCCGCGTACGATAACTTATATTGATATTACCGATATTTGTAATGTATCACTGTGTATCGATCATTTTAAAGATACTCATACTGATCAATAAAAAGTATAATATCTGCTCCAAATTTCGTTACCGTATTTCGATTATCACGCGTAATTTCCAAGTAAAACCGAAAGTCTTTCAGTTCTAAAGCGGATCGCGTATTTATTGCTACGATGCAAATGGGTTAATAGATATCTGATATTTCACCCTGCTAATATTTCGTCTATTATTTTCATTGTATCTCAGATATTTTGCATATCTTTATACATTAGCAATTTACTTTGACCTGCAAAACGCTTAATTAGAGAGCTGTTCCATCCTGCAAATATATTCTCACATCCTTCCTCTTGTATCTCAGATATTTTGCGTATCCGCAACTTTATTAAATTGCCCGACAAATGGACGAAAATCCTCAGTCCACTTATAGCTTTTGCACCGGGTCGCAGGCAGCTCGCCCATCCCTTTCGATTTCTTCTCTCGCTCGACGTTTCCCTTGGACCCTTATCTCGCCACGCGAAACACTCTCCCGCTGACTTCTACATTTTTCGATCAATCCGTCTATCTCCGGGAAATTTAAAACGTCAGCTTGATGAAACGCGGATCGACTGGTTCGTAGGGCAGGTAGACATTTTTCACGCGACCAACGTAACAAGCGTCGACACCTCGCCTCGACGTTGCTACGATTTTTGCTGCATTCGCTTACGTCTTGACTTTTGTCTCGGAGACGTCGGATGCCGCGACATCCTTCGAGAATATTCGCCGGATTAATCGCGATAAGCTTCTCGCTTCTCTCGCCCGCTAATCGATCGTTTTTGTTAACCAAACACCGCGTCTCTGAGCGTAGCTCGAGTTTCTTGCGAAGCCTCTTTAGCATTGTTGAGATGAATTCGGAGTGCGAAGCAACCCCCCAATTAATTTACTTATTTATGAATTCGATCAACGGACCAAACAGCCTTTAGTTACCCACGATAATAAAAGATAAACGTGGCAAACATAAATATAAAGAGAATAGCGGAGACAATGGAAGACGGATTGGAAAAAAAGATTAACGCGCAAGCAGGTAAACATAAATATAAAGTGGTCGCTAATGACTTACGAAAGTTGATGCGACCTTAAATAAATAAATAAATAAATAAATAAATAATAACAGTAGTGAATATAAAATAAAAGGGTTAGTTAAGTAAAGATCCGCAGATTGTAGTTTCAAGAGCCGTAAAATTATAGGCAAATAAATTAACGTTAGTTTTGAGATTGTGTTGTGAGAAGTTATATTATATTACTAGAAGTATATATTCGCATCGTGTGAAAAGTAACATTCTGTCTTTATTTGTTGATCATTAATATCGGAAGTTCGATCTTTTTCATTTCTTTGGCGTTTACTTTCGTTTATTCTCTCGTCTTATCGTATAAATTATAGTTAGATAAAGTAAAGTATAGCAAATTGAAGTTGACAAGCTGAGTTACAGCTGCATTGCTAACGAACTGTCGAAGATACGCATTCTACCCTTAAAGTCGTCCACGAATAGTCTCTCGCCGATGCTGTAAACGCTTTAGCTTTTCCTTTCCATTATATCTCGGTGCCCGTGTAAATTTGCAAATATCCAACGCGATTACTTCGCAACCGGGGAGCTGCTAAAGCTCGGAAAACTGCTGGCGATCCTCTGATGGATTTCGTGCAAGCATAATCTCGATTCTCCGCGCTTCACGCTTTACGCTTTGCCAAGCTCGCGCGGAGTCTAGCTTTATTCGCTTCAAAGGAGTCTCGCGTTATTCAGCGGGCGAAGAGTTTTCAAACACCTTCGCGCGATTCGACTACTACGGAAAGATTCCGCACTCGAATTTCTATGTCGCAGTGAAAAGAGCAAGCGGCGAAGAATTTTCCTCGCGAGAATAATGGATAGAGCTTCTCTCTATCCGATTGCAAAACGAGAGCCGGAAATCGAGTCCACCTTTCAACGTCATTCGATTCCTTCTAAAAACGTTTCCTGTCCACGCGTCCACTTATTTCTTTCCCGTCCAATGAGTTGCTCGAAAATGGCAACGATCTACTTCGAATTTGGTAGATCAAATGATAGATTAAATTTATGCGTCGTGGCGAATTTATCTAGCGTTTATGAGTTATTGAACGATACATTATTCCGCTGCATTTTGGTTTCAATATCTCGAAACTCGTATTCCATTACAATTACTAGACTGTCGATTTCTGTGCAAGTTTATAGTCTTACGAGCAAAACAAATGGGGCTATAATAGAGACTTTTTCACCCTCTAAGTATAACAACGTACGGTTTACTTTCGATTTTGTTTCACGTGCTTCTGCACACTGTGCGCATTGTGCAATTTTTTATAAACATAAACTCCGTTTCTTCAGCTTCAATTGTCGAAGTGTTAATTCGCATAAAAGTTCACTCTCTATTAATTGCGTTCAAACGCGGACCGATCACCGCTTTGTCCGCTTATAAGTAACTATTATCCGCACTGTATTAAGCGTACCAAAGGATAAACACTCCTAAACAAATGAATACATATATAAATTGGACAGTTTGCCATTTGCAGCGGAGTAGCGAATCGTTGCATGCGTGGCGTTAATTTTCCAATCAAAAACCGCATTCCGTATTCATGGGAGAACAATTCTCCGAGTAGTCTGACTTGCCGCGCGGTGTAGAAATTTACATAGGCATAAAGATGAACGCGTTTCTTCGAGATTTATGCGGTCGAAGCGTCCGCGACACGTAACAGGCATGAACGAAATTTATCGGCTAATATTTCCAGCGAAGAAAAGCCTTCTACCTTCTCGTTTGCCTCGCGGAGAATCAAAATATCCCGTCGTTCCTTACCTGCAGCCTCGCAACCTGTCCATTCGGAATTCCATTACGTCGATCCGTGTCCATAAATCAGACGCGCGTTGACTTGCCGCGCGTAATTGGAACGCTGCGACTCTCTTCTTCGCTTCTTGGGCGCAAAGAGCTACTGAAATTTGTTCCCAGACTTTCGAAATCTACGCAGCGCGTCTCATTCGCGAATACTTGGAGCATCTTTTTCCATTGAAATTCATTTTTCACGTCCAGTCTCTTTAAAGATACGCTTATCGATAAAAGTTAAGAAACATGGTACATATTTGCGAAGCTTCACGTCGTCTCTCGCTTTTGGCAAACGTGGATTTGAGTTGAAAGTAGAAGAACTTATTGTTTATCGATGCACGTAATACTATATCTTTATGCTATTGTAAATTCTAAGCTACGAATCGTAGAAGCGAAATGATACCTATAAAATTCGTAAGTGGCTACTTTGTTTCTTAACTTTTGTCGGTAAGTGTATGCTAGTATGAAATTAGATACTTTAAAATGTACCTTTACCGCGCTGCAATAGCTGCACGATTAATTATAGAGCACCGATGCTAGTTCACAGTTAACAATCTTAATTAACATGCTCGAATTTAACAAAGATTTCGGTTTTCTTTTGTTTAGTACACCTTTCAAACCTATGCCAAGTAAGAGTACGACACCCATATCGTTTCCTCTTTGGTTAACGAAGTAGTTGCCCGCCACTCAAGATCAAGCATCCATTCTCTCGTTAAAATAAACTTCGAACGTTGATTGAAAATCCATAATCAGCAACTTTGAAAACCCCAAACGTAGCGAGTTTAGATTGAACTCGATAATTACTCCAACACCCGTTCGCTTTTCCTAATTTTTCTTTCACATTCGTTACCAACGTTCCAGAAAACATTAACGCGCTAATTTTCAAAACGAATCGAGCCGTTCCTTCGCATTTTGTCCACGATTTCGCTCGAATGCATCGCCGCGCGCGTCGTTGGAAACTCTCGAGGTGACTTTCGGGAAGTTCAGTCAGGGATTCGTAGTATAATCACGGGATGGCCTTTGCCGCGTTAGTCCGTGACACCGGAGCGAGGCCATTTATAATTTTCGGCCTCATCAGGTTGAACGCGCTCGTGGTCCGTTCTCGGTTCGCAAACTCCCGAGAACATCTAGGCTAAAGCGCGCGCGAGATCCTCTGTACGAGTTTGCACGGGGCGAAGCGCGTTAGATCTTGTTCCGCATTGCAAACTCGAGCGGCGAATCTGCTTTAAGACCATTGCGTTGTCGCCGTGTTCCTCCGCGGGGAATGCTAATATCAGCTGAACACGTCCTCTACCCATATCTGTTGCTTTACGGTGTAATTATCGCGGCCACGTCACAGGCTTAAATGTACCACGTGTATTCCTACCAGCGTTCCTATAACCGTCACTTTAATTCGTTTATTTAACAGCGAACGGACGTACGAATAAGAATCGTGGATAGAAAAATTTCAGTGAATTTCGACTTCAGTTTTTGCTCAGCAACAAATGAACATTTAATATCTGTTCACGTTTAATGTTTAAGAACGAATATTGGGAGGCGAATGTGCCGTTCGAGCACGAAAAACGCGGCTAACAGAAAGTATGGAACGTTTTTGTAATGCAATAATGGTTATACTAAAGGGTTATCCAAAATAGACTATAGGAACACTTACCTCCACTTTTTTCCTTTCCCTTTCTGCTTTACTATTTTCTAATCTGCTTTTTATTTCTAGTATCTTTGTTCGTTCTCGTTTGAATTTTTATTCTTTTCACCTCTATTTTACTAACAAACATGACGTTTCACAGATATTCTCATTCAACATCCTAACTCACCCTCACTTTTTATAACACTGTAAATCCTAAGTATCACTTTTGGATAATCCTATATTTATCTTTTATCCGTTACGTAAACTGAACTGCTAATACGCGTAAGAATCATTTCCATTTAATTGTCAACTTTTCAAGTGACAATAATATAAACATTGGACTTTGTTGGATATTTTCAATTACGCAGTACGTACCACATCGTATTCAGCGTGTACAAAGAACCACTGAATATTTATTTATAAATATACGCGTAGATTACTATTTTGTTAATCATCTTTGACCTTCGTCGCATAGACGCACGTAATTTTGTATAAAAGAGGTGAAATATTGTCCTCCTTCTTCGTGTAATTTCATTTCGAAATCTTCTCCATTTGTAAACGTACACGTAATCATTTTAGATCTGAATTTTTCCAAGCGACGTTCGATCAGATTTGAAACGGATCACCGATTGTGAGTTTAATAGTTTGGCCACATCGAAGATGAACCATTTTCTAGCCATCTCTTTCGTCGAGCTTTTCAAGGTGTACGGTGAACTTTGCGAGCTGCTGTACGTGTTCGCGTTACATTAACCCCTTGACCTACGAATTTCTTAAGGATCATACTTCGCAGCATTAACTATTTATTATTCTAACATTCTATCGCGTGCACAGCACTGAACTGTTACATGCAACTCGTACTTGATAATCGTTCACCTTGCGAACCGAAATTATCGTCGCGGCTAAAGTCGAAGTTTATTGCAAATACATTGTTGTTGAGTTTAGAGTAGGAATGTGACTCGTTATTGTAAGGCAAGGGGTTAAACGGACTAGGGACGCGTAACATCGTACATTGCTTACGTGCATACACACATCGGAATCGCGTAGTAGCTTCGGCTGCAGCGTAATTTTCGGAGAACGTCGTAAATCTTGCATCCATTAGACGCTCCCGAAACGTTCGCGTAACCATTACCGAGTTAATGGTTTTAATAGCCGTTCGCTTCCTCTTCCGTGCACAATTTGCGTAATTTTCAATTTACGCTAACCGTTCCCCTATCGCGTGCACGTGTACGTACGCGTGTCTGTTTACTTTAATTCGTTCGATTCAACTCGCCGTTTACATCTCGCGGCGATCGTTCGCCGGTATATACATATGTATACGATTATCCAAAATAGACTATGTATAGGAACACCTACCTTCACTTTTTTTTCTTTCCCTTTCTTCTTTGCCCTTTTTAAACCTGTTCTTTTATTTCTGGTATTTTCGTTCATTCTCGGTTCAATTTTTATCCTTTTCACCTCTATTTTACTAACAAACGTGGCGTTCGACAGATATTCTCATTCAACACCCTAAAGGTACTTTTCGATAACCCTTTTTTACCTCGGAAAATAAAGAATACACAAAAATATAAAAATGATTACCTTGTTTCTTAACATTTCTCGACACGTTTTACATATATTGACACGTCAGTAATATAGTATAGGTATGTAGTAAACATATAACTTTTATTGAATTATCACACGTTCCATACTTTATACGTATATTGGTCACGTTTCAATGCTCAACAGTACGTTTACCTCCCAATATTTATTTATAAACGTTAAGTGTAAAGGAATATACGATGTCTATGCGTTGTTACGTAAACCCACGTTCAAATTTAGTATGAAACGTTGTTTACTTACGATTCTTCGTACGTTACTTTGCTATTAAACAAAACGAATTAGAGTGGGTGTTATAGGAACAGTGACAGGGCGTAGTTCATTTATCGTATTCGTTTCACACCGGTCTATCGCTATCCGATCGTGGAACGCTATTAATTTCCACCGTGCACGCGTGCCTCTCTCTATTTGAGTTCGATTACCGTGGCGAGCTTGTTCATTCGGCAAATAATCCACCGAGGATGCCAATATAATTATCGTCGCGATAGCGTTGCGTCTATCACCAGAGTTTCGACTGGCAAAGAATTGCTGGAAAACCGCGAAACTTTGCAAATCTTGGCTCAACGCCTAGCATTTACCATCGTGAAATGGGTAAAAGTCCAAGAACGTCTCGTAAACCCCTTCGTTTTAACCCTTTCAAACGTTCTTCGTATAATATATTTTAATCATAGGTGTTTATTTATTTAATAAACGGGGATGAAAAATAGAAGCCTTTGGTGTGCAATGGTATTTAGTCGCGCCGGCAGACGAATCGCGAATCGATCGACGCTTAAGACGATCCAACGATGAATAACCATATTATTATTAACCCATTTGCATCCGCAAGCGGAATAATCCGCGTACGATAACTGATATTCATATTACTGATGTTTGTTTAAAGTATCACTGTGTATCGATCATTTTAAAGATACTCGTACTGATCAATAAAAGGTATAATATCTGCTCCAAATTTCGTTACCGTATTTCGATTGTCGCGCGTAATTTCCAAGTAAAACCGAAAGTATTCCAGTTATAAAGCTGATCGCGTATTTATTGCTACGATGCAAATCGGTTAACGTTAATAATTCCGCTATTCATACGATAACAACGTAGGTGTTGTTAATATTAATCGCGGTCGCTAATAACGTAACGAGGAACGCGACGGCTAATAAATAAATGAATAAAAAATCGTTAGCACGTATCGAAAGAGATTTGCGATCGACTCCGTGTCGTGCATTTCGCTCGCAAAACATATTTGCAATTTCCACAGGTTTTCCCCGTTTTGCAGAGCGCGCGCCTGATATTTGCGCGAATTTTTCGCGCACCAATTCCAACGCGATTTTCCTCTGAACACGCTCCGGTTATTTTAAATATTACCGTCCCCATCGATGAATGTTTAATCCGCGTACGTTCTCAACGCGAATAACATTCGCAGTTAAATATTCGGCCGATGAATCGAGCGAGTGGTTTTTCTTTTTTTTTTTATCCGGGCGGCTGTTTTGTTACGCGCAGGTTGCTCGATGAAGAATTAACCGTGCAAAATGGTAAATGCCAGCTTGGCATCCCTTTGGAAGCCGAGTACAGCGCGATACACAATACTCCTTCCGTTCTCTTGGGACTCGAAATAAAGTTGCCCAGGGAAATATCGTTAGGGAGGAATGCGCGTGCCGGAAGTATTAAATTCCGAGTCGCTCGAGCGAAATTAACTCTAATATCGCGGCTAAAGTCTTTGCACCTTTCACCCCGCGCCCTTCATTCGACCGCCTCGCAAGGAATCTTCTTTATTCGCGGCCGAGTATTAAGATTTCTCCAGCAGAACGCAAAATTCGCCAGCCTTTGTATCCCCGCTGCGCGAGCCTTTCTACTTGCACGGAGAAATGCGACGGAAAAAAATTCGCAATCACGAATAGCAAAAGGAGAACAATTCGACGAAATCCGTAGACTCATTCGAACTTTGCATATACTATTTTAAGAAAAAATTATCTAACGTTTTTCGCACTGCTCTTCGATGCGAGAAATTTGTTTACGTATGTTTGCTCGCGTGTGTGTTAGAGTAGAGACTCGGAGATTTAAAACGAGCCTAAGAACCCCGGAACGATGAACAACGCTACTATTATTGACGTTAATAGTTACGCGATTTATAAAGGAATGTAAAATGTATTTTCCATTGGTACACCTAATGTATTGTAATCTTCTTAACCGTTTGGATACTGTTGGCGTCTATAATCGCTTCGCTCGCACTGCTCGTTATAAACGCGCGGCGCTTGTAGGCGCTCGTTTCACATTTCTGGAAATAAATGATTGGCGACAATAAACACTCAGCAAATCTTATTAGATTTATCGCAAAGCTCTTTGCGAGACATAAGCGAATTCTGACTTAAGATTTTTGTTAACGATCTCCGTATGCTTTTCAAAAGAATGCATATTGACGAGAAATGTTGTCGTTCGCAGTGTCAGTCGTTGTACGTAACAAAGTATACCGTAGCCGAAGGGTTAAGAGAAGTAAACCTCCTTGACGAAATATAAAATCATCGCGAATATTATACCTACCGTTTCATATCAACGAATGTTTCTCCTCTCGAGTGTAAAAAGGCCAGAACACGAATTTGCAGTGGCTCGGTTTCAGTTCGTGCGGTTTCGACGTCGGTGGATGGTAATCAAGCCGAATTTATTTCCGCTGACACATTTTTAGTGGTTTCTCGCGATGCCGGAGATACTTATCTCGGGGAGCGGACGTAAAAACCGGTCCATTAAGCTTATTTGAACCCATTACCCGACTCGATCCTATTATCGTCTCTTCATTCCCGCTGCATCGATATCCCTCTTCCGCACTTACACTTCTTCTCCACCTTCTCCAATTCCCTGCGACCAGGCGGCCGTATAAAAAGTTGCCGCAATTACTTTATAATCGTTTCCCCGCTTGTCCCCTTCGCGAGCCTCGAAATGGAATTATCCGATATATAGAATAAATGATCCACGTAATGCATCGACTAGCAGATTAATACTAGAATTACCGACGTAGTCAAGAATGACTTAGCGCAAATTTGCCATAAAATTACACGTAGAATTGCAGTAGTGCATTTTTTGGAATATTCCCTGCTTTCCTGTACAAAAAATATTAACGAAGATTTACCGTGCATCGACGTTTACCGAGGCATCGAAAAACGATCAACTTGAAACCGTCCACGTGGGATTTAATGAAAATAATTCCTACAATACGGTAACAGTGGGATCCCGGAAAATATCACGGGACCGGCGTAAAACGCGTTAACTTGCCCCATCCTGTTCACGATTTCGCTGATTAGTAATTTACCTCGAACGCAACGTTTCCGTAAACAACTATGGATTGAACGCGGAAGAAGAAGAAGAAGCAAGGCTCGCGGTTGCAGCGATTCGGTGGATGGAAATGTTGACGGGCGGGCGAAGCTCGAGGGTCGGCTGCTTTGATTAATAGCGATTCATAAATTCCGCGCGACTTTATTGGAATTTCTCGCGACGAAGATTGCGAAGCTTTAAACAGGCGAGGGTTCGTTTCGCCGGAGCGTAAAATTGAAAATTTTGTACGGCCGTTTTATCACCTTTGCACGGCGGGGAACTCTGTATATTGGATAATTCCATTTCGAGGCTCGCGCGATTATAAAGTAATCCGCGGCAACTCGTTATTAACACGTTGACTACTATAGGGGTCACACTGGTGACCGGCTACGCTACGATTAACCGAAGCATTACAGTCAAATAAACAATCGCATTTCTTGAAATTTCACCGACTTTTGATGTTACACCAGCAATGTATAGTATCAGAAGTGTCATAGGAGAGTTAACTAACTACATTTCGTAATAAAATGATTGTAATACGTGCATAATTATAATGTACCCTACTGAAACAAATAAAATCGCACGTGGCGGTGAACGTGTTAAATAAAACGAATTCGAGTGGCAGTTACAGGAACGGTGACAGTAACTAAGTCCTTTACTCTAGACCAGTGTTTCCCAACGTGGGGCCCACGTTGATTGTTAAGGGGGCACGTAAAAAATGGACTCGTGCAGAGTTTAAGTTAACCGTATGGCGACTCTCAGTCGCTACTCGAGCTGGATAAACGTTAGATTATAGATACGAGACGTGTGTTTCCTCAACAATTTCCTAATGATTTCTTCTTAAAACCTATCATTTAAGTTTCTTCGGTGAACAATTCAATTTTTGAAAATTGAAACGTATGTGCATATATGTTACACAGGGAACATAAGAATCTTAGAAAGGCTTAGGTGGGGCATGGCGCAAAAAAGATTGGGAAACACTGCTCTAAATTTTCCTAGGCTCGTCTTACTCCGATGAAACTACTTGGACTCTGCACTCCGTCGTCTGGATGATCTATACAAACCCAAGGAAACTTCCTCCGCCGCGGGATTATTGCTATTCCGCGACGCGAAGTACGACACACCGAGTAGCAACGGATTCGAAACACAGGAGAAGTTAAGTTAATTTCGTTGAACAGAAGGATCGAAGCACAGTTTTCTTTCTCAGCGGCGTGATCTCGTTGGAATAACGTTCCTGTGAATCTTCGTACGCGATCTCGTAATACGTCCCGGGCATTATGAAAATGGCCGAGAGGAGAGTAAAAAGTTGGCGATCGCTCGAGATAACGGGGAGATCGTGAGTTGAATTCGCAAATACTTTGACGCGATGCGAATCGCTGATGCGACTTTTCACGGATTTTTGGCGCATAATTTGTACCCCAAGCGATCGGATTTACGGGCTTATCCGGGGGACGACGCTCCAGCCGTCGTTTCGCGCGTTTTATCCGCCCGTTATGCACCCTTCTTAACACTCTCGTTACGAGGGAAGATAAAGCGAGCGTAGGTAACACGGAGCAGCGCGTAATTTGCAGAGTCCCGATAGTTAAGTAGCAAATTTCATCGAGAACCTTGCAAACAATGATTGCGATGACAATTAACCCTTTTCGGACGAGCGTCGACAAATAGTCGCCTAATCATTTTTTGGCTTTCTGAACCTATGTCGACTTTTAAAGCAGAAAACTGAACGTAATGAATACTTAACGCAATAATAAACATTTGAAATCGTTAGGAATTATATGGTTTGGAACTCGAAAGCCTGAAAATTCAAATACGTAGAATTGAAAACTAAAGTACTCCCATAGATGTTATTACTTCTCGTCCGCAAAGGGTTAAGCGACGGTCGTACATTTGTTATTGAAAGAGAGACAAATTTGCGTGTCTCCGAGTGAGGAGAAATTCCTGGAGGACGCCTCGAATAATTAACTGTCTTAACGAAGGCAAGTTAAACAGTGTTTTACTTTTGCATGATTTATTATTACCTATGGCTATTCAAAAATAGGTTAAATAGATATTCATTTTTCTGCAACAAAAGTGAAGGTTGTTTAGCTTTCTTTACTTTCTTAGCTGCTATACTTTCAAGCTGCAGAATTTTACGCTTGTTTGTTCATTCATTATGCTTCGAAATCGTTTGAATTTCCTTTCACGCTTAGCTAATTAAATTTGGTTACGCGTCACTCGCTTTATTCCATCATGTTGATTTCCTTTGCATTCGGCAACACTCTAAAATCAACGTTTACTCCGCGCTCCCAAAATATTGGCCAATTATTTCTCAAAAGCGTACACGTATTTTATTTTTCGTAACGCAACTCTGTCTCTCCTCAATTCAATTTACATTTTCTCCCCCCCCCCCCCCATTTAATTACGTGGAATACGTAGTAAACATTTTATGCCCCAGTTGCCTCTGCAATACTAAAAATAATCCGCATCCACGAACGACGACCGAGAATTCTCTTAATTTAGAAATACCGCAGCGCAGTAACGGATTAAATGTATTTTTTTCCACCGATTCGATCGGAATTTCCCGCATTTTTTCGAGAGCGAGCGATTGTTGCAAGTTGAGGTTGCTTCTGCGGGATTCTTGCTCGGCGTCACGATTGGAGGAACGAAGAGGTCGTGCGCGCGACAATTTCATTATTGTACAAAAAAGAAGACAACACGGCGCGCCGGCAGCTTGTGCAAATAAACAGGCGGAGCAAAAAAAGAAGCCGGAGAAGAAATGTTTAAAATATTCGAAAGCGAGTTCGATGGAAACGCGAATTCGATACGCGCGATGACCCCATTATTTTATTCCAAAATTATTGTACATTGTACCCGCTTGCTAAATCTGCTCCATTAGCTAACGCGATCTTGCATTAATTATGCGCCGCTGTTGCGTCCAATTAATTTATTTGAAATTACGATATCAACCCGATTGTGTCGATGCCTCGTTAAACTCGGCAGAATAATTTTCCTCGCGGTTAATTGAACTCGTTAACCCTTCTTCGGTTTATGAAAGCTGCCCAGGTATTAGGTTGTTGCGTACGAAATGGCCGAGTTTATCCAGCTCAATGTTTTCTGGCCGTGAATCGAGTCGAAGTAACGCTAAATGAAATTGACTGTACTATAGATATAAATATAATACTGTATTACTATATACATGTATTACTATTGCTCTAAAAAATACAAGGCTTAGAGCTTGTTCGATTTAACACTGCTAGAGTGCTCGTCGAGATTAAAGTTTATCTTATAAAGAAATCTTAGCTTATATATTGAAATTAATAATAAGCTATTAATATTAAGCTATAATAAGCTATTATAAAGAAATATACGTTGTCGATAGAAAACTTAACGTTAGTTTGGAACATTCGACGCTGCAAATATAAACCTTCAAAATGTATCTTGTAGTCGCCACTGATGATTTAAAAAATGTTACTTGAATCTCATGCTTATTAACACGTTACCGTCCGGAGACATAAAAATATTTCTCCTGACTGCTCTTAAAATGCCGCAGACATATAAATAAGGTTTTACGCATTGTGCATTAAATGCCGGCGACCTATAAATATGTGTTACAACATATATACAACACATATAAATAATAAAACATATACATATAATAATAAAAAATATAATAATATCGGCTACACGCGAATGTTTTCGCGCAAACAGACCGTAACGCGTTAATATGTTCGTAAAACTCGTTCACATCGATTATTGTACGATTAATGCAGTTATACGTGCCACATTACGTGGAATGAAACGTCTGACGCCTTTCAAGCAAGCGTGATCGATATTGGTAATAAGGCGATCGAATATTGTATCGGAAATTCGACAGCGACACGAAAAGCCAAGCTTCTTGCCTCTCGCATCGTTGCGTCCGATCGAAAACTTTTCCCCCAAGGGTTGCAATACTCGAACCTCGAAGAGGTAAAAAATTGCAGCTCGGTGCACTTAATAGAAACTGTAGAAAAGAAATGGCGCTCGACTATTGTTCGAAGGCTCGCTTGGAGTGCCGTGAATCTTGATTTCCGTCAAACGACTTAACGCGAGGCGTTTGCACGGTGCTTGCTTCTTCTCTTAACTACTGCGCGCTAATAAACGTTGAGACTCGAGATGGGGTGGCATCGCAAAGGCAGCGAGAGCTTTCCCGATTCGTTAATTGTAGCGGAGTAGAGGACTCGACTACGCGCGACGCGGAAAAGCGGAGAGTAAATAGAGGAAGGAGGGTGGCGAAAGTAGAAATAACTGGGGCAAAAGTAGAACGCGTGTAAAAAGGGGCGCCAGAGTTGCCGGCGCGTGAGAAGACACGCTATTCTAGAATTACGAAACTTCCGTTGCTGCGAATAAACGAAATTTACAACTCGGTTACCCACCGTAAGGTTAACTATAAGTAGACTGTAATTTTTTTACGTAGTTATGAGGAACTTAATTGTGGACAAAAATGCAGCGCGTATCCGTAGAATATTCAAAGGAAAGCACGGATTATTATTGGATTGCAATTTTATATTTTTGTTAGAGTAAACAAAATTTATGCCACGAGTTGCTGCAACTCAATTAGCCACCGTAAGGTTAACTATAAGTAAAGTGTAAATTTTTATGTAGTTATGAACTTAATCGTGAACAAAAATGCAGCATGTGTCTATAGAATATTCAAAAGAAAGGACAGGTTATTATTAGATTGCAATTTTATAGTTTTAGTAATGTAAACAAAATTTACGTCACGAGTTGTTGCAACTCGATTAGCCTGTATAACGTCAACTATAAGTAGACTGTTAATTTGATGCAGTCGTGGGAAACTTAGTTGTGAAGAAAAATACAGGGTGCGTATATAAAGTAATAAAAGAAAAGGACAGGTTATCGTTACACTACGAATATCTCTCTACAAATTTCTATTATTATTAGAGTAGTTGAAATTTACGGCAGAAGTTGCTGCGACTGAATCAACTACAAGTAAGCCTTTTTCTCGTTAAATAACGGCGCCGATTCACCGAACACGTTCGAACGGATTAAACTGGGTTAACGAGGGAGCATAATATGATAAAAAAAGAAGAATAGAGCGTGGTCCCTCTCGATAGCGTGTTCCAGTGGTTAACGCGTCAAACGTCATCGATATTTCTCCGTCCAATTAATCGGAGCTCGTATTTAGTCGCCGTGAAGATTTCCTTCCGCGCCACGATCGAGTCGCGGATACGTATTCGCCTTAAAAACGACGATCAAAGGAACGACGAATACGAATCGCGTCCGACTCGACGTTAATAATCGTCGAGGAAGGCGGGAATTTTTTTATGGCGTGGATTCGTCCCGGAGTTGGAAAGCGAAGTTGACGTCAGTGGGGACGAGTTCCGAGGATCGGAAAAGTTGGCGGTGTCGAGTTCGAACGGGCGCGCGAAGAAATCTACCGAGCAAGGGATAAAGAGAACGTCGAACGGGAACAATGAATCGAAGCCTATTCGCTCGAATAAATCTACTGGCTTCCATCTTCTTTCTATCAGCGATCTTTCAACGGCAAACGAAGATCGCGTTGCGATTTTCTATCCGGCATGGGAACAGAAACGCGAATCTTTCTCGAGTCGCGACGTTTCGCGGGATTAAATCGGATTTATATAGAGTTGTAATTTAAACAGAGCTCGTATTAAATACGCGTTGCGATGGAATTAAACAGAATTTATGCACGATAATTAGAACGCGTTTACGATGAAATGCATAAATGAAATAGGGAAATTGGAGGAGATATTTTATTACCAAGGGGATGTAATTATTCGCTGCGTTTAGTTTCCATTTCTCTATTTTTGTTTTCGAAGAAATTAGCTTGCGTAGAAATACACGCTGTAATTATTAAGCAATCGATGAGCAACGATTAATTCGATCAGCGGTGGATTTAAGTTTCTGCTGCCCCCCAATTAAATGCTCGTTTTAATTGAATTAATACAGTGAACGAGATACGATGCACGTTTATTCCATGCATGAGTTAAATACGGATATAAAATAAAATTGAGTTGCGCCCTTCAAATATTATAAAGTGCCTTACGTTAATTATTTCATCTGTTTTTACGTGCAACAGCTTTCGCCAGCCTTTTGTATATTTAAATTCTTCATAAACGCAGCCTGACGAGGATCAATTGTAAAATCGATTATCGTTAATTATTTCGAACTGTATGTAGAAGAACCTAAAGCGAAATTTTTCCCAAAAAGCCGCCGCCCCTTAAAAGCTACTGTTTTAGACTAAAATCAATATTTAAATCCGCTTCTGCGAACACCTGTTTACCAACGAAGCTGAATTAGCAAGCATATTTTTACACAGCTAGCATTTAAACCTTTCACAATAATTTTCGTGGATCTTCTCTTCTCTTTTCATCTCTAATATTTAATCCCCTAATAAACCTGCGACTAACTCGAGTACGGAAGAAAAATATTTGCCAGTGCGATTAACAATATCGGTGCTGCCAAAAATATTTCCCACCGATCCCGCGAAACATTGCCACCTGAAATCGTCGCTAATTATTAAAAAAACTCTAGTCAGAGAACGCGTTAATTAATTGATATCTGTGGAAGAGGTTGGAAGGAAGCGACGTCAGATGTAAATCACGTTAAGTGTATTATAAAGAAGACGGATGCCTCCATTTTCTCTCTTTCCTCGCTCTCCGAGTTTCTCCTTTTTTTTTTCCCTCGTCGCCGCCAGAGCAACGAGGAAACCTCTTTTGCCCCTTGCTAAAAATTACGCGTTTAATTCTACCTCGAGCCCGTGCTGCAAGTTGCCGGAGAGAAAATGGTTTCTTCCTCGAGGCGGCTTCTAAATGTTTCTCTCTCTTTCTCTCCGCCTGTCGATTATGCCACGCGATAGGTCCACGGGATATCGCGAGTTCAGCATCCGATGTTGGAACGGTTAGTAGGACATTACCAGGCGACCAATTCATTTCCGCGTGTCCAGCTGGCATGAAAAAAGGAAATCGAAACGGACGATGGAATAGGGACGCTACAGATCGAGCGGACGAAACGAGACAAGCTACTGGAAGGCTGGAACAGTGTTCGGTTTCATTTATCCGCGCGTTACACGGTTAGAGTTTATTCGCCTGGAAAAGTCGAAAAGGGCGGAAGCCGATGTTACAAATTTTTAGCTAAATCGTAAAACTTGTCCGAGGAACAGCGTATCGATTTTCTTCTTTTTTTCATTCGTACGCTCGTTAACCCTTTCGTTACAAAGGACGTGTGTATACGTTCTCAAAAAATCGAGCAATCATCTGTTACAAAATTATTTTTTCTACGATGCAATACTATTTCTACCATCATTCGCGTATGTTACACTTTAATCAGTAATACAAAGTATCTGTACTAATAGGAAGTTATCTTTATTTGCACATTGAGAACGTTTCAATTTTTAAGACCTTTAACGAAAGAGTTAACATTAATTGGGCTTAATAAGTTTATTATTATTTCGCGTTAGATGAAGATTCAATTATTCAATTGAAGAATCGAAAACGTACATAAGTATCCTGCGATTAACGTTTCAATGCTATATAACATTTTTATATGAATACACAATGTATACAAGTGACGAAGAAGATGCAGAACGCAATGCAAAACAATGAAAAAAGAAAATGGCAGTCAGGTAAACGTAGGTAATATGAAACAGTACGTAATAAATATTGGATACTCTTTCTTCGACCCGTTGAATTCTACATTTCTTAGTTCGTTCACTATAATTTCAAATCATTTCAATTGCTTGGCACTTGACTCAATGTTAATATAAAATATATCAACTCAAATATGATTATATATTAATTTCTTCGTCCTGTCACGTTGATTTCATTAGACCAGATAAATTCCTCTATCTTCTGCAAGGTTTTAAAGTCAGCTGCTCAATATTACCAACGTTTACCTTGGTAAAATGTTCCACAACATTTTCGTATAATTATATAACGTATACGAGTAACGAAGAAGACAGCTGAACGTTCTACGTTTCGACTAAATTAATCTACATTACAGTCGCTAACAGATGGCTACTGAACTACTAGCTAATAAACGACTGGATGCTTTTAGCCAAGCGTATCACTGGTGACGGAAATCAGTCGGATATTTTCTCCGCGTCCCACACCGCAGCTCGCTTTTCACTCGTCCCTCTTTTCCTCGTGGAAAAGCGTAGTTTGTTATATCGTAGTTGGCCATCGGTCCACATTCCACGCCGCTTCCCGCTCTTCCTGCTTCCCCCCCATCCCTTTCAATTTCAATGCCTGTCTCTCTATCAGCTTTTCCACCCAACTCTTCCCTTGTGACTTTGATCGCGCCCGCTTTCCGTGGTCGCTCTTCTACGTCGCTATCAGCGCGTGCTTCGTTTAAGGTAACTTGCAAGTTTCCTTAATGGCCGGCGATAAGATGGACGATCGATTTACGCGCCATTAACGCGCGCGATCGCGCGAATCGTCGCGCTGTCGTTCGCAGGAGAGCTGAAATTTGCGTGGCAAACCAGCCGAGTAAAGGTGGCAAATCGAAACACGCTGCTGATGTAAATAATACGCGTTGCTGTTTGGTTCTTTCGCGGGACGATCGTTCGTTGAACTCGGGCGATCATTTGTTTATTTACTTACAGGCGAGATACCCTTTGGTCTACGTAAATAGATTAACAAACGTGCATTGCAGTAGTTCGAGCTTATTCATGGACATTTTTTAGTATGTTGAAGGTAATGAATTAATTGCTACTTCATTGAATGTGTATAACAAAGTCTAGTGTCTTTTGTACTGTCACTCGAAATGTTCTCATTAAATAGAAATAATTTTTACACGTATCAGCACGTCGGCTTGCGTAACAGGTATAAGATTGTGTACATCCTATATCTGTGCACGGTAAACGTGTTGTCTTTGCCGAATAATGACGCATCTCATACTTTATAACTACATTGGCCACGTTTTAAGTAACCCATGTTTAAGTGCAAACGAATACACATATAAAATTTCTTCACTTACGATTATTCGTGCATCGCTCGGCTATTAAATGAACGAATTAAAGCGTAGGTTATACATAGTTCGAACACTGACCCATATATAGCAAAGAGCTACAGAGTCGCGCTGTTAATAAACTTCCCCTCGCTGAAATATGCAGCGTGGCAGTCTTGGCGATTCTTGTAGTCGGAATCGCGTCATAAAGTTGCAAGCCAAAAAGAGGAACGTCGAGTGAGAGTGGTAGAAATAGAACGCTGCTACCGGTAGCCTCGTCAGTCCCTCTCAGTGATGGTCGAAATAGGGGTTGAAAGCGCTCTCGCGAGAGCGACTGACAGTCTTTCCATCCGTTTCCCATCTCCTCCTCTCTTCCGTTGTCTTCCTTTCACTCCGCCATTTTGTAAAGGGTATCTCTGCGTTTCTCCATCCCTCTTCAACCGGATATTTCCGTCTTCGTTTCGCTCTTCAGCCTCGTCGACCTTATTCGCGACTACGCGTCCCGCGATTCGATTAACGCTCGCGATTCGAGCGATCGCGAACACTTATGATTCAAGTTGGATTCTAGATCACCATTGGGGAAGTTTTTTTTGCAAACATGGAAGCGCGTTACGTATTGCCACTCGTCGAACTAATTAATTCATTTTTACCTCCACTCGATGTGTGTATTGTCTCGAATTTTACGTAACTACGCGGTGAAACTGTACTTTAAAAAAGGCTTGCGAAGTTCGTTAACCCTTTTCCGTGCGGCAACGAGTCATAATCGTGCTACTAGAAGGATACTAGAGTCTAGGAACTAGACTCTAGAAGGCTACTAGAATAAATGGATACTAGAAGGAAATTTAACTAGAACTTTAATTTTAATTTTGTCTTATAGGTTTGGGGGGTTACTGAATCAAAATTGGCTGTAATACTTAAACGATTTGTACGCGATATAATATGGAAGCAGTGATCAGCTAACGCTAGCATAAGTAGGTAAGAAAATAATCTTAGTGCAACGGGTGAATAGAGAACAGTAATGGCAATATATATGATAATGATAATTCGAGTAGTTCGTAAAATGCTGAGCTAATCAAATTAACTTTTGAGAAGCTTGAATGTCTAAGTTGAACTCCACGGAAGTTGATTTAATTCATTTTAGGTGGTTCATCAGTTTGGCTTGTGAATGGTATAAATTTGAATTGAGCAGATTGCACCGGAAGTTCAGGCATTCCGCGAGTCAACAATAAATACTATCGTAAATTTAGTTAGACGGTATATTGAGACGAAGTTTCGGGGGAATATTGATTATTGGAGTTTGGCGGTTAATTAAGGACTCCTCGATTATTATTGTTGCTTTGGTACTCGCTAACGTTGGCAGAATTCAACCCTTTGCCTTGCAAATTGAGAACGATAAAGAAATAAGGTATCTACCGAGAAATTTCGAGGTGAGAGAAACAATCTGTTGTAACTTTGTAATGTATACAAGATGAACAAATTTTTGTAGGTCGATAGCTTTATGGCCGGTGAATAAAATAAAACGAAGAAAAAGAACACCTTGCGTTAAGCGTGAATATTTTGCATGCAACGCAACGCTGAAGTATTGAATTATTTTCTATAACAAAGTTTAACGCGTGATCAAAATAATAATTGCAAGGCAAGTGGTTAAAGGCTACAGCTCACTTTTATTGAATTTTTACGTTTGCATCAACTTTGAAAGTTAATTAATAGTTAACAGACACTATTCGCATTTATATAGATTACAAACGCGTTAAATACAATTTAATTAATATACTTCAAGAATTTCCCTGCGTTAATACATGACTTCCATCATTGAGGACTTCTTTAAGGACTTTTTAATCCATTTCGTTGATACAAGTTTCTTTCTAATTTGTATTTCGTACACGACGCGATATGGTGCATCGCGACAATCGTACTAAAATCAATGCACACGAATTTATCTTCTTTCCTAAGCAAGAAGGAATGAAATAAGTTTGCAAAAGGCTACAGCTGTTTCGCCCGTTTCACGAAGCTTCCTCGCTCTTTCTATTTATCCGACGTGGAAGTCGAAGGGGCAGAAAACAGGCACGAGGCGAGGAGATTTAACGGCTGTTTAGATTTCCGCGATTTCTCGAGCAGCTTAGGTTGCGGCTTTGTAAACTATCTCCGCCTGTGTTGTACGTATTCGCGTACGTGCATCCGCTTATAGCGGTGTTTCCCGCTGAAACTGACAGCATTCGAGCACCTGTTCGAAACAGGGGAACGGCGTACCGAGAGATCGGTCGCAGTTTTCGATCCTTTAAACGAACAGACGAAACGTGCCAGACGACATCCGCGTCTCCGAGTCCCCGCGACGCGACGCGATGCTGGAATTAATTAAAATTTATTCGAATCGAACGGTGGACGGTGTGGGGCTTATTTTCCGGCGTGTCTGCGTCGACACCGAGGAATATCGAAGAAGGGGTGAGAGTAGGCGGTGGAAAATGGAGTAGTCGGTTCTCGTCGTCGGCAGCAGATCCGGCTCATTTAAATTTGTAATTTAACCAGCGCGAACGTCGTCTGGGGCCTCGATATGTCGGCATCCGTGCATTTTTTTTGGCTTGTTTATCGCGCCCTGCCGGGAAAAATTATCGCCCGCGGCTTTCGAGTTGCGCTGCAGACTGGGAAAAATATCAGGTTGACCGTAGAAAAGTATTGTTTTTCTTCGCATTGCAAAGCGTAAGTTAATATACGAACAAATAAGATTTGGAAGCGTTGGTAGTAGAGAATAAAGACGCACAGATTAATCGTACATAGGGTAAATGATCCACGTACTGTCATTGTTCCTATAATTGTCACTCGAATTCGTTTATTCAGCAGCGAAGTAAAGTAAGTTAAGAAATTTTCATACTAAATTTGGACTTCGGTTTACGTAACAACGCATTCGACGTTGTATATTCGTTTACACTTAATTGAATATTTGTAAATAAATATTAGGAGGTAAATGTGCCGCTGAACATTAAAACGTGCCGAATATAATTACAAAGTATGGAACGTGTCATAATTCGGTAAAACGATGCGTTTACTATATATCTTACATCTGTTACACAAACTGACGTGTTAATACATGTAAAACCGTGTTTCTGTTCAAATGAAAAGCTTTCGAGTGACGGGAAGAAGGACATAGGACTTTGTTGTGCCGTTTTCAATTACGCGGTCGTGAATTCATTCTATTCCAAATAAAGGAAAAGGTTCGCGAAGTAAACTCGATGTTGAACAATACGACGATCCAAACTGGAACAATCTTTATGTTAAATAACGCGATAACGTTAAAGTAGCAGTACTTGGTGGTAGATTTACCCTATCCGCCTTCAAGTTAGAAGTTATTACGATTTGTCGTCGCCCTCGAGTGCAAGGGGGTTCCAACGCATTTGCATCGCAAAGGCTGAAGCTGTGTCAATACTTCGGTCCAGCGTATAGTATAATCTCGTCACGCGCGTAGTCGTCGACGCACGGACGACCTAAAATTCCGGTATGCCGAGATACGCGGATGCAATAACATTCTTGTCGAAGATTTCGCTTCGAGTAGAGCGGCGCCCTTTTGTTATGAAATATTTAAGACAGCGGACAAATCGTGCGTTGTGGATGCGAGGCTGCCGCGTCGTCTCTCCCGGGAATTCTCATTCCCTCGTGTTTCTCGCCGCGTCTTTCACCGCTGGCTAGCTGCAGCGGATTACTCGTTGCTTCGTAAATAAATATGCGCGAGGGAGGCGTAATCGTTTCATCAAGGGCATGCATTAAACATGGGCATCCGTCAGCTTTCAGAGGTACGCGAAAATTCCCGATACTCCTGTTATTTATTTCGATACGTATTCGTTTGATTTCCCGCACTATTTTACGGTTCGAATCTTTCGCGAAGTCTCGCAGCGCGTCCAGTTAATTGCAATCGAGGGATAAAGAAAAAATAAAAGTTCAAGACCTTTTTAATTCGAAGACCTTTGAATCGTGTTTTGGAAAATTGCACGAATATTCGCATTCCTTTTTACAGACGGATGATACGAACGCATTTGAATGGTAAATAAAATTTATTCCGTAATACTTCGATGTAGTGTAATACACGTACGAGGAAAAGTAACAAATGAGCAGAAGTATAAAGAACGCATAGTTTTAGCGTTAACGCAGACAGGGCGCAATGTACGCGTAAACCTAAAATATCTTACTAGCGCGTGAAAGAGTGGGACACGTTGTCGAGACGCAAAAATCTGTTTCGCTTGCGCGTGAAGAAGGGAAAAGCCGTATCATCCCCGAAGTCTTTAAAGTCTTTAAAGAGGATCGATGGAAGAGAGCGTAACTCGGCTCTTCCATTTCTTTTCTTGTCTTTGGAAATCCGATTTCGCTGCGGGCGAGAAGGGAGACATTTGGCTGGACCTTCGCGGACATCTGCGATCCTATGTATTCAAATAGCTGGTGGCATTAGGAATCCTATGTATTCTATCTCTATTTCGACGTTCCGTAACGGATCGAAGCTTCGCATTTTTCCCTCCACCTCTGGCTGATCTGTGTTCTTTGCCCACGGAAATGGAAACGCGTGCATTTTGTTCACCGTTTGCCATCTTCTCGCCGCCCCGAGCTCCGCGACGCGATTCTTTCGATAACAGTACACGTACTAGGCCGCGAACATGGAATTTCTTAGACGCCTACACGCTTCTATGCCACTAGGGTAGAGTGTACCACGTACTGCTACTTTAAGGTTAGCGCTTTAAGTAACTTATACTTAAAATATACAGACGAATTATAAAGTATATCTTCTTTATTGGCCCAAGCGACGAGAAGCGAAGAATGGATACGTAACGAAGGAATTGTAGGGATTATTTTAGGTAAACCCCACGTGGATGGTTTAAAGGTGCGAGAAGGGAAGAAAACTCAGTTTGTGAATAAGTAATGGTGGTTTATTAATAATAAAAACAACGCACAATCTCACATAAAACTCTCTACTCGCTACGTCCTTTCGCATTCGATTCTCTTTCTCAACTCTCGCTCCGCACTCTCGCACCCACGTATTTTCTACCCTTGCACGCATTCATTCTCTCTCATTCTTTCTCTCTGCCTCTCTCGCTCATCTCAGGCATTCGTAAGACCCAGTCAGTCACGATCACCCGAAACCTTGCGCGACCGCACACCCTTCGCCCACGCGTCAACTCAACCGCTCTGTTCCAAACACTTTTCATTCGCGCCTCAGCCAATCTTATCCGAATACACCGTTCTAGCAATTCAGCAATCGCTCTAGTCCAAAACCATTCACACGACATTCTGTCTTCCACAGAATAGAAGAATCCTTCTTGTTCTTGTAAATCGAGGCGAAGTCTTCTCGGACACGCGCACAAGATAATTGAATTTAGTAGTATTTCGAAGGCTGCAGTGACGTAACGGTGAAATTGTTATCGCATGAAAGTTTCGGCGCTGAAAATGTTTTATTCGCGTAGAATAATTGAACGTCGATGAAAGGCTAAGTTAAATCGATTGGCTTCTAAGCTGAACAGGATGCGCGTTGAACGAATTGAAAATAGAGAATGCCACGTGTTGAGCAATGATAAGAAAGAAAAGTTGCTCGGAGGAAAGGCATTAGGAGTTGACTGTGCACGCGGAGGTTCGAAAATTGCAGGTTATGGTGCTCAGGTGGCCCATAACTAAGCAAGTTATACCGATTCTACGAGGCTTCGCGTTTCTCCGGCCCCTATAACTTAGTTCTATTAGCGGTTCCGACGTACAGATAGCTTTTCCCGCCGCCGAAAGCACGTATTTCCTTTCATCGCGCTCGATAATCACCGGATCGTTAAATGGAAACCGGAGCGCAAAATTGCGAACTAATAAGCGAATAAATATTCGTTAGCGGATCGCCGGATTGTATTATTATAAAACGACGCCAGTGGTTTGTTCGAAGTATATCCAAACTGTGCAAATTATTAAGTGTTGAAATTATTAATTGGGTACTGCGGTCTAAACGTGCTTTGTGATTTTTCTTTCTAAGAAAAATGGTAAACCGTTTCGAATCGGGACTCGGCAGACATATCTATTAATGCTTTGGGTATGCGCGGTATTTTTTTCAAGTAAAAATTTCGAAATTTGAAGGAGCCACAGGTGACCGAAGAAGTTCGTGATTCCAGCTATTCCGTTAATATAAAAAACAGGGGAAGGAAGTATGTTTATTAGAAAGGTTGTAGGTATGGCATAAACGTCAAAATAGTGATAAATAAACAAATGGCGGTACTCAATGTATTTTAATAAACCTAGTTGATGCGATAAAAATACGTCTGCCGAAGATTCTCTGCAAATTTGAAGTCAATATTCTAATCAGATCTTGAGATACAACGTCAGCTTGTTAAAAGATGGGACTTACTTCAATCACCTGTAGCTCACACATTTTGCGTTACTTTCGTTTGAAAAAAATACCGTGTACCCTGAAACTGTAAGAAAATATATGTGCGGAACCCGAACGTGAAAAAGTCTACGATTTCTTTTGTACAAAATCGCAAATATTGCCTATGGGAACGCCTCGAGAAGGGTTGAAAATTGAAGTTAGGCCACGTTTGCGTGATTGCGTTAAAAGAGACGCGAATTTGCATGAAAATACGCGACCTACTAACCGTTCCTTTGTTTAGAGAGATGCCGTGTATCGCAGAGAGGCAGCTGCTACCCTAAAATAAACGCGCCCCCTTCGATATCCTCCGAACTACGAACGTTCTCAGGACGGGTGTTGGTTTCAATTATTCCGCGACGAGTTTTTCTTTAATTTGCAATTCAAATTTCGCCGGTGTAGAAAGTTTCCGTGTAGTGGAACGCAATTATTTCGCGTGGCAAGAGGAGAACGCGAGCTAAGCGAAAATAAATAAACCGCAGGGGAAAAATAAATCGGCGAGGGTTCGTTCGGCTTTCGTTGGAATTGCTTGAGCGCGCGGTTTTCCGTCGATGGAACGGCGGAAAACGGTAGAATTTAACGACAGTTTCAAGTAATTACGCCATAATCGTTTTAGAACCACCTAAACGCTTCCCAACTTGCAAATTGAGCCTAATATGCTTAGATAAGCCAGCAACTTTCAACCCCCTCCCCTCTATTCCCCTCAGTTTTCTTAAATTAATCGCAGAAATTGCGTACGGATGGAAAATTAGGCGCGGTTCTGTTTCGAATGAAACGATTGCGGATTTTAGTGCGCGAGAAACAGGTTAGTTCAATCTCGAATTAAAATCAACCGGGTACTTAAGTTGCTTCATCCCCAAAATATAATTACTTTTACGTCGAATCGTAAAGGTGAAGTACCGAGGTTGATTAAACCAGAACGAGGTTTGCCTCGACGTATAAATATTACATTTTCTATTGTACTTCGAATGTTTCGCGTACTTTTGCATATCACGCGCATTCCGCGCTACTTTGCACACGTAAATATCCCATAGGCGCATAAAAATCCGCAGTCCGATCATTGGAGTAGATAGGAGTAGAAAAATAGATAGGAATAGAAGAGGTGAGGAACAGGGCAAATAACGTGGTTGGATCGTCTATGAATTGAAACGAGTTTTGCTCTAGCGAAACACTCTTCGAAATATTATCTAGATTCTATTAGCCACTCGTATTTTTATTTAGTTAGAATATCTTTCTATCATTCGATTAGGTAGTGTAGAATTCGTAGGGAATTATTTAGGATGAATTAAAAAAGGACGCAAGCCGAGAAAAAAAATAATTAAACGCATACACTCGTCGCATAGTTTACGTTGTTGACAATTTTTATAAATTGGTATAATATTAGCAACGAAACAACCAAAGGAGTACCAACTATTTTTAACCCTTTCACGAGTACAGCTTGTGTTATATAACCGAATCTTTGTGCTCCGTTCGATGAAAATAGCTGTTGCAATATTTCGTTTTATCTTTACCGTGCTCTTCTTCGCGGAACAAAAAAGAAAAACGATTTCAACGCCAATGTAACGTGAATTTCCCATAAAGAGTACGATTATACGATTACCATATCTATACTCACTTATGCGTAAATACACGCTTGCATCAATACGCGTATATTGCGAAACAACGTTTACGTCGTTTCGAGGTGAATTTTTCCAGATTCTTCACTCGCGAAACGATGAAATATATTTGCGAAATAACGAAGCACACATTTTCCGGTAGGTTTCGCAAGATTTTTCGCACGGTATCGTGGCATGAAATTGGCGGTAGGTTTTAGCGATTGGTCAGCGAGGCACGCGGTAGTTTTAATGGAGTTTATTTCGAACGAAACGGTGGAAACAAAAGAGCGTAGAAAACGAAAGCTCGCGGAGCTTTTCCGTGCTGTATTCCCGCAAAATTTCATCGCTTAACGGGGCGAGTTTCCGCCTGTTGGAATTCATACGCAATAGGAGAGCGGAATAAGATGAGTTTGTTTGGCAACTTTTGGCTGGAAAAGCGGTGGCGATAGAGCGATTTGCGTGGTACAAGATGATAATAATACTGGTCGCGTTGCAAATTCCAGTCACGAGCTAGCCATTTTTCTCTTCTTCGAGAAATGAGTGTAGTATCTACGATTCGAAGCATTTATTAAGAGCCGTGCTTCGTAGCTATTTGTATATTACATAAATTTTCTGCCACTTTTCTTTCTATGCCTAACAAATGCCTTCCTTTATAATTTCTATGTCGCTTAGAACGCGTAGCCATTGATTGGGAGTTGTAGTTCGTAGTTTTTTGTATATTTCATAGATTTTCTGCCTTCTTTCTTTCTATGCCTAACAAATGCCTTCCTTTATAATTTGTATGTTGCTTAGAACGCGTAGCCATTGATTAGGAGTTGTAGTTTGTAGATTTTTGTATATTCCATAGATTCTGTTGTTCCTCCTTTCTTTCTATGCCTAACAAATGCCTTCCTTTATAATTTGTATGTCGCTCAGAACGCGTAGCCATTTATTAGGAGTTGTAGTTCGTAGCTTTTTATATATTACATAGATTTTGTGCCTCCTTTCTTTCTATGCCTAACAAATGCCTTCTTTTATAATTTGTATGTTGCTTAGAACGCGTAGCCATTGATTAGGAGTTGTAGTTCGTAGATTTTTGTATATTCCATAGATTCTGTTGTGCCTCCTTTCTTTGTATGTCTAAT
Organism: Eucera pruinosa; assembly: GCA_028830335.1. Lineage (NCBI taxonomy): Eukaryota > Metazoa > Arthropoda > Insecta > Hymenoptera > Apidae > Eucera > Eucera pruinosa. Next base: position 19,088,939 of record JAMYCR010000007.1, read on the forward strand.
AAATGCCTTCCTTTATAAAACTAAAGTTTATATATATATCATTCGATTTAACTCTTTGAGTACTGTGGACGCGTATACGCTTAAACGAATGTTTCTACGTTTTATAAACTCGACACGAACAACGACGATCAATGCTTCGAAATAGACACATGCTTACCAAAGAAGTATAAATGTTCTATTATGTAATGCTGCGTAAATAAGTAAGTATAATAGTAACATTAATCAGCGCCTAATGTAAATGTATCAGTTTGAGATCAGAAGAGTTCCGCACTGAAAGAGTTGAAAAAGTACTTACTTCTTTCTTTGTACTACAGTCTTCTTTAAGATTTAAACTTCGTCGACTCCAGGTGAAGTTGCAATAAAAATACTTGTAAAACAGTAAGCGCTCGCTATTGCGAGACGTTTTCTTGCGTCGCTCGAAAACTTGCATAGCATAGTTAGTTATAAACTAGAATCGCGCGTAACGAGGAATTCTTTCCGATGGATATTTCGAAGCTGGAAAAGAAGCGAGTTCGATCGTTGAGATGGTTTGCCGGTGAAAGAGCAAGAACAAGTGAAATCTAATAAAGGTGGAAGGATGCTTTCGAGCGATTTGTTGATCGTCGACGTGTACTGGGTGTGTCTGTGTAATCAGGTCGCGGTGTGCTCGATCCGGCATGGCTTGAAAGGGGTTAGATTAGGGGCAGAAAGTAGGCGTCTTAAAGTGTCCAAACGCCGCGCCGCGCCGCTCTGCGCGTTTCTTATCTTTCCTTCGCCAAATTAACGCTACAGTTACCAAATTGGACAACATGATCCATTTCTCGTTTAGCCTGCGACGCGAAAATTGCTCGGATTCAGCCGTTTCAACGCGTTCTCGCTAATTCGTCGCGATCTTCCGTCGGATGGATTTATTTCTGGCAATTCTGTACGTTTCTTGAACCCTTTTTTAGTAACGAACACAATTTTAAAATACCTAAATTTACTCTTTTCAATTGGTTAACTAACGCGTGTAATTGTTTTTCATATCGTATTACGTATTATTAGGTGTACGAATTAATTCCGAGACTTTTGGATTTCGTGCATTTCTGTATATTCGTTTAACCCTTTCGGTGGAAAGCAATTTTAAAATACGACGAGTTTATTTCTGTAATTTGTTAATCCCCAAAGCACTGCGATAACGAGTCACGGTGTTTCTATGAATTGCGGCGTAGATTCGACGAAAATAGTTACGAGTGACAGTGAAATTTAATTCGAACTCCAATTTTAATTTTGTATTTTACTTTAGGAGTTATTAAGTAAAACTTACTTACAATATTCGAATGATTTCTACGTGACGTGATATAAAAGTAGCGATCAACTAACGTTAGCCCAAGTAACTAACAGAATAATCGTAGTGTAAGTTAATATACTTACTTAATATACTAATATACGTTACTTATTACCAAGCTTACAAATTAATTTCGAGCCTTTAGTATTTCACGAGACTTAATATTTATTCGCAGCGAGTAAAATACGATTTTAATACTCTAAAATTTCACACTTGTGAGGTAAATTCGTCGGCTGAAAAATAGTGAAGTAGCAATTTTTACCGTGAGTTAAAAAAAATAAATATAAAGGTTCCGAATTAATTTGTACGCCTAGTAACATAAATATCTTTAGCATTTGTAACTACATTTACAAGTTCATGTTTCCGTAACGTGTTCTGCTAATTGTTAACCGGTTTAAGTATCGCGAATTATTCATTGTATCCCAGATTAGCCACCGAACGGGTTAAATATGCAGGGATCGAATTCTTTTTTGGTACAAATAATAAGTACGTTTTAATATAATCGACGAGCTCGAGTAATTAATTCGCCGGTTGATGGCTGAAAATTTAATCGCGTTCGAATAATCGCGGATCTGCATCGGCGAATTTATTTGCTACAAATGATGCACAATAAAGCAGCAATTGCAGGCTGAAATTTCATTGCCAGGAACGATTGCTACCATTTAAATTTCAATCTCAATTTCGTCTGCGCGCAGCGCAGCTACGATTAGATTAAATTCGCGCATCAAAGTCGACGATAGATTTTTAGTGGATTACATATTTTCTTTAGTACACGATAAAATATCATTGGATTGCAAAAAGTTGTCGAGGCAGTCGAAACACTTGGTCACCAATTTGCAATAAAAAGGTTAAACTGTTAGCTGCGGAATTTTTCTGTCGGAATCTTTTGTAAACGCGTAAATAAAATTGAATAAAACGGATTTAATTTAGGGTAATTTTGTTCGCTGCGAATATAAATGTAGAATAACGAATATAGATATACTTCGGAAAATAGGGAATTTCTGAGAAAGTAGAATAGTACGTCCAAAACATTGGTATCCCATAAGACGAGTTAACTCGTCATCCGCAGTTAACAGGTTGATATAACAACTCGGATTGCACATTAACTGAACTAGTTTACGTTTCAACTTAATAAGAGATACAATATCTTCGTACTGTCTTCTAATCTTCGTACTGTAAACGGTTTAACCCGTAAATAAATAAATAAAATAAATAGGAATATTTGATCTCGCGAATGCTTGCATATTTCTTTCAAAATTATATATCGTTTCTATCTCTTCGTTATTAACCCTTCGACTACTAAATGCAAATTGTAGTAGTATTAAAATGTAAATTTTATAGAACACAACATGGATTAATTTCGTGACTTATCGTTACGTAACAATATTTTAATACGCCACTAACACTTTATTACTTTAAACTTCCAATTAATTTATTCGCGAGTGACTCGTTCGCATATTTAAACTACGCGTGCGTTTTTTATTCTCAATGCTCCGCGTGCGCGTTGATCGCGCGAACATCGCGCCGCAGTTAAAGGGTTAAATTAACACTTTTACGCGACTATAAAAATTCGTCACCGCGCGATAGAAATGCGGGGAACGATTGCGTTAGCATTTCGATTCGCGTCGCGCGCAACGTGGCGAAAATCGAAAATCTAAAAGAAAGAAGATCGATGGGATGGGGAATCCGAATTGGCGGTAAAACGCGTGAATTTCCGTAGAAACAGTATGGCGGCGGCAGATGCGGGTGGATTATTGTATATTATCGATAGACCATCGGGCAGCAGCGGCGAGCAGAGAACAAAGCGCGCGCGGCTCGGACCGAACCGTTCGCTGTCGTGAATTACCAATGAAATTGACTATCGAAAGCCGATACGTCAGTATGAAAAGCTCGTGTAGGGATTCGAACGGTTGGCGGAATTGCGAAAACCGAACTACTGCCGGGCAAGAATACGAGAGCCGCGTTTGGTTTCATGCATGCGAGATGCCAACGACACGCGAGCCACGCGAGCTTCCCATCATCGCCCGGCTAATTTAATTCGCTAAAAGCAAACGCAGAATGTCTCCTCTAATATTTAAAAGCTAGAGCCGGGTAGCGTGTACTTTTTTTATTTTTTTCCCCCCTACCCACTCCACACACACACCTTTCCGTGTAAACGCGCAGCGGGGCAGCTGAATAATTGAGCTTTTTAACCCTTTTGTCGAGGGAAAGTTGACCGACAGCGCGTTAAAATTGCACGTGGAAAATTCTGTAGCCGAGTGCCAGAGATTAATTCGAGTCAATTTTTGGCAAAATGGAATAACAAATGGTGTACTATTTTATTGTGCTCTTTTTTTTAACATTATTAGAGTTTTACGAGAATGTTTTACGCGTTATGTAGTTTTAACCCTTTCGTGAATTGGACTGGCACTTGTTAAAAGTATGCGTATATTTTTACGCTATAAAACGATGCAATTTCTGGTATCATTCATACGTAAATGTTACGGTACACGTTGTTACGTAGAGTATCCAAATATTTATACCTATATCATTTGCATATTAATAAATATTACCCTTATCTACGCTATTAATTTCCAGTTGCAATGTGCCGGTAGCGAAATGGTTAATCGGGTGAACTATCGCTTCAAATGCAGTGTTGTTTTGTGTAGGTTTACGTTTTGCTTTTGCTCTATTGTTCAGCTGTAATGCAGGACTTGGGATAGTTTGGATTTAAGGCACAGAATTTAGGAGCTCGCGCTAAAAACTACCCTTGTCAAACGTAATAATCTTAGTTGCGATATTGACAACATTATAATTGAATTCGATACGATTAATTCCACGATGTAGTTACTCGATTCTTCGAATTTTTATGCGGATTCGCACTTTCGCAAAAGAGATTGAATCAATGGAATTTAATTGAGGAATTGTTGCGCTCTCAAAGTACAATCCGTGCCTTACTTTACACATGTACAACGCGCATTCCGCGTTTTGTTTGTGCGTTTAAATAAAAAGATCCACGCAATGTTGTTGCAAATCCATGTAATTAAAAATCCACTGCCAGTAATTGCAAATGGTATCCGTAACAATAGCGCTTAGTGTTGGTTAGCAAATAAATGAACGTTGGATCGATTGCCCTGCACAAACAATCGCATTTACGTTTACCAAATATCGCGAACTAAAGCTAAGCACGCGAATCTGATTGCTCGTATTGAAGCTCGTAGAAATAATAAGTAAACGTGTATTACTGTTGATTGTATATTGGGTTGCAATATAAACTCGTCCCGTTTTCTTCGGACGTTTTCTAAATTCCAGAAATTCTACGAGAGAAAAACGCTTCGTCTACTAGAAAAAATGGAAAAAAAGTCAATGTGGCGCACACATAATTAATTAAACTTCCCACGGAATTTACAGTTTAATGATCTTAACCCTTTGCTCTTATAATCGTTCTATAAATTATGACTCGGACTCGACAAAAACGAATACTATTAATAGTAATATTTAAGTTGAACTGTAATTTTAACATTGTTTCATAAAATCGGGGATTATTAACACTAGGAGGTTTACGGACGTTACGCGCATAATTTGACAGGCTTCCGGAAAAATACGTACACTGCATATAAATATTCGAACGTAGAAGCGCAAGGATGAAGAGAGTTACGTAGAATACATATTCACACCATTGTATTACGCAAAGTTAACATAAAGTACTGGAAAATAATATTTATGGTCTCCATAATTTTAGGTGTGATATCTGAACGGCGTCAACGCGACGAGTTCCGTAAATCTAGTGTTAAATAAAAAAGGCCGCGAATATTTCGATTATTTGTACGCGAAATAATATAAAAGTGGCGATCGGCTATCGTCGACGTGCGTCAGTAATAAAATAATCGCAGGACAAGTGGTTAAACGCGTTAATAAAATGGGACGAGTACACGTTACAACCCAATATTGCAAACGTAAGCGAACGGGACCGTAAGTCGTGGAATTACCATGCAAGAGGGTTGAACGAAATTCTCGTAGTACCTCGTGTTTTAAGCCGGCTGGTTGATTTACACGTTGCAAACTAGCCGCATCGTTCACCTCTTTTTCTCTCAAACACTAGATCCGCCAGCTGCTCGCTCGTTTATTATTCCATCGATTAAACGTCTCGATCCACCGCCGCAACTATAATTCTCGATTTATAGGAACCGAGTGACCGATGCGCGCAGATATACACAAAGTTTCTCCACCACCAGTGCGGAATAAATCAACCGAGTCAGCCGGGTGGCGCGATAAACGTTTTTAAACTCGGCAACAATTCTTCGTCTACGCGGCTTCCGCAAACTTCCGCGAACTCCTCAAACCGCTTCGGGTCTTTTACCATAAAAGTGGCCGTTAAATTCCCCTTAACTGTTGCCTTAAAGTGGTGAACAACGATTCACAGTTTTTCGAGAGTTTAGCGGAAAAACCGAACCGGTACAAGTTTTCCTTTTTCCCTTTTTTTTCTTGAGTGACTTGGTGCACGCGTGCTTCTCTTGGCTCGGATCCGAAGTCGAGGAGGGATCCAAGAGCGCGCATTGATTTCTGGCTGTCAGAAACAGGCCGCGTGTCTCAGGAAGCGGTGGAAAGCGAGCAGTTGATCGCCGTTGATGTTCCCAGTCTCGTCACGTCTCGCATCTTCCTTCGAATGCCTCCTCGCGACTGACGTTCTCGCACCGTTGCCTCCTCTCGTCTATCCGTCAGCGATTAATCTCCTCCTCCTCGTTTCTCCGTGAAAAAGCAGCGGTTTCCGGTCACCAATCGTTCCCGTATCTCGATGAAACTCGCCAAAGTTCTACTCGTGCTCACTTGCATCGTCCGCAACTTACGAATTTGTACGTTTCTTTTCGGTATTAAAACAAGCGATTACCGCGAGTCGTAGGCGTGGTTGAAGGGTTCGCGGATCGAGTTTGGTCCGGGTTGACTGAGATTTAAGCGCGAGAAGCAACGAATTCGCGAAACCTCGTGCCGGTGGAGGGACGCGAGGCGAGTTTGCGTCTCGCGTGTTTGGTCCGCGACGGCTTTAGGCCGACTGCTAGCGAAAACGCGACTGTTGGCGTGCGCGCCACGTTCCCGGCGCTTGCGCCACCAAAGATTTCTTCGATACGCTTCTTTGATGTGTTTTCGATACCCCGACGGGTAGAGAGCTTTCGATTAATTCACCTGGAGGCGGGTACAACGCCGATCATAAATCAAGGGACACTTGTTAAACCGTTGCGCACGGTACTTAGGAGACCTTAATGAATTTTCGGCCGGTTATTAGTCAGCCAACGCTCAGGTGGAACGCGTGATAGTAGCTAGAATGCGAATTTTCGCGGAGCTGTGGGAAATTTAAATAGACAACGAAGATACGTAATATTTAAGTTGAAGTAGAAAATTATCGTGGTCTGAGAATGAAAGAATCCTCTATTTATTGTTAAATTCTTATTCGACATCTTTTTATCCGTTTTATCGAATCGTTTGCAGAAAGAATTTTATTAACCCATTATAACAACGTTGCATTATAACGACGAGTTATAGTCGTGATTCGAACTATAATCTAATTGCGATATAGACACAGTGTACCGTTTCCAAAGTTTCATTTAAATTGTAAGAATAATTTTAATCTGTAAGATTGAAGACTGCCAAGTACAGATTTACGTGTAATACGTTACTGTTTCGCATTCGGCGCAGTGTTAAAGTGGAAAATAGCTAACGTCCCAATGAAAGTGTTGGAAAAATTTGTAAGTGAAAGGGTTAATGTACAAATTGTGATCAAAATGGTGTTACACTTTGGCTGGAAACTTATGTGCAGCCATTGTATATAGGGGAAATATTAAACGTGCCTTTTCGAGGGTTAAGATGTTACTGAAATATTGCTACGATACTTTTAATAATAACTCGAAACGAAGCTATATAAAGGGTTATCCAAAATAGACTATAGGAACACTTATCTTCACTTTTTTTCTTTTCCTTTCCGCTTTACCCTTTTCTAATCCGTTTTTTTCGTTCTATTATCTTCGTTCGTTCCCGTCTCAATTTCTATTTTTTTTCACCTCTATTTTACTAACAAACATGTCGTTTCACAGATATTCTCATTGAACATCCTAAAGGTACTTTTGGATAACCCTATATCGGTGAGCGTTCTTTTCGGAATAAATAATTAACGAACAGCAGGTTTCGTTTCGTACCTGCTGCACGAATATTTCAGCAGTCTAAATTCACGATTCGCTGGTTGAATTAGGGTAAATGTCCCAATTACTACCAGTTCAAGCTTATCGCGTAACATCGTTTAATTACATTAAAAGTTACTCAACCCACGAATCGTTTCTGTTTGGAGCGCAACATTATCGTTATCGAAATATTGTTAGTCTCGATTCCTCGTACATTCGTTCCCTGTCAAATGAAGCAATTAAAGTGGCAATTGACATCAATTGGAACATCCAACGTACGGCTAAGGGGTGTGTCGGTCAAGGAGTCGCTGGAAAGGAGCAGCAGTCGACTTTTTAAACGGCGCCCCAATTAACTTTGGAACGCGGAGCAATGGCAATTATCCGAATACGGCGAATAACATGTGCGTTGAATGCTCATTCGGGGATGGAACATAATAGCCGAAAAGGTTTCAGACCTTTTGCTCGAGTAGCTCGTTAAGCAGTCCTTGCTCCAGTAACTTTTTTCCCACGGAACAACCTTCCCTATATGCAACTTTGCTCTAATAATTTTAGAAGCGCCCTGTGGGTAGCTTTTAATGCGAATTCCACCGGGAAAGCACGAAGAAGGGTTCAACTGCATCGGAATTTTATGCCGCGCGAATGTTTCAACCCTCTTTCGCTTATTCATTTTTTCCATCGTCGAGAAGCTTAATCCCGTCGCGTGATACTGGAAATCTATTAGTAGGCTTTTCGATGCCAATGATAATTAAAAAAACACGACGATACACTGTTTTATATCGCGATAATATTTAACTTGTTACTCGTATTCGTTTACAATTCAACAAACGATGCCGAGCATCTAAATATTTACCCATACACTGTTCCTAAGTTAACCCTTTGCGGACGAGAAGTAATAACACTTGTCAGAGTACTTTAGTTTTGAATTCCACGACTTTGAGTTTTTTCACGCTTTTCAGTTCGAGACCATTTAATTTCCAACGATTTCATATGTTTATTATTACGTTAAGTATTCGTTGCGTTAAGTTCTGTGCTTTAAAAGCCGACATCGGTTCGGAAAGACAAAAAATGATTAGGCGACTACTTGTCGACGCTCGTCCGCAAAGGGTTAAAAATGATTCTCGTCCGCGCGTTGGAAACGCTTTCGAATTTTAAGCAGCCAGCAGTGAAAGAGTTAGTTATTAAAATTTTACAATGTTCCTTGTTACTACGCTCGCCTCGCGTATTTCAGCGAACAATATTCCCACCTGAAGAATTCTTCGCGGTATATTCTACGTTTCCTTCTTAGAGAATGATAGATCGCGGGAAAATGAATTCAGCGAGCTCGCGGGGAGGGGGAAATTGGTTAAAATGAAAAGGAAAAACTTGGGACGCGGCAGTGGAACTCCTGTTGGCTCCCGGTCGGAGCGTATATTTTTGCTAGCGTGCTAGCAAGACACCAAGGGGAGAGTGTATGCAGATACGAATATATCTTCTTTAAAGCGCAATATTTTGAAATATATGCGGTATTTCTGCGTGCTCCGCTGTTCCGCAAATACATACAGTCCGTCATGAAACTCTTCTCTTTCCTTCGTGCATCGCGAAATCTTGAAGCGTTCCGGTGCTATTTTCGGATGAAAAATTATTAAAGAAAGAACGGTTTCTTTAACCCTTTGGCTTACGAATTTTTCGAGGATTATACGCACCGTAATGTTAACTACTTGTTACAGAACACTAGGAATCCTCAATTTCGTAATCGTACAAATTGAAATCGAGCGAGGTGTAATTTATTAAATAGTACCGCGGGTTTTTATCGTAATTCGTCTACTGGTTAAGCTAAGAGTGTAATCAATTGGTGAGTCGATAGCTTTGTAAGCTGCGAGTAAACCTTGGATCTTTATGCAAATTCGCACTTTTGCGAGGTTGAATAAAGAAGCGAAACTTATGTGCAAATTGTGCGTATTATAAAATGCACTCAACCTTGAATATTTTTATATTTAGCGCGTTGCACGAACCTTGTAACTTACTGCAAGGAGAATGGTAATTATTAGCCTGCGAATCTTAATGCAAATTCATGACTTTACGAGAGCGATTAACTGTTTGAATCACAGCGGCGTGGAAAATGCTCCACCTGTATTTTATACCCGCGTACAAATTTGAAAATTAAAAGGTACGTCCTGTGCCTCGGGGAGATAAAGGAGATGAAGCGAAGCAGAGATTTGTTACGCCACCTGAGAGTTTTAAAATCTACTTTACTTCGTATATTTTTACGTATTACGTATACGTAAAAACGTGTTTCTATTTAAACGACTACATTTCAAGCGACTTGATCGTGGACTTTGTTGTACGTTTTCAATTGCGTAGCGATTAATTTCGTATTATCAACGTATAAAAAGGTACGTTCATAAAGAAAAGAAACGTCGAACAATATTATACTCCAAACTGGAACGATTTTTAGATTAACGACGTTCTAAAATGGTTAAATAAATGATTAACTCGAACCTTAAAGTTCGCGGTAATAAAAATAAAAATACGCGTTACATCTAGCCTACTGAAATTTTTCGGTTTATGTACTTTCGCGAGCGACTGTATTCCTTCGCGTTGAAGCAAGGAAAGAGCAGCATGACGAACCCGTATTACCGTGGCCGAATGAATATTCCACCGTTCGGGAGTAGGTCTGGCGAATTTATCGCTACACTTGCAACGCAAACTCGCGTACGCTCTATTGAAATCTTAATTAGCCGCGGACAATGGGTGTGCGTGCGTATTAAACCGACGGGACGGCGAAAGCGGCGAAGAGGATGATTAACGCTGTATCGATTTCGTTAACGACGCGTCCAATTCGCCGGATTACGTTCCCCGCCTATCTGTCCTTCGCTCACATTGCCAAGTTAATCTACCGACGTCCGCGTGACAATGCGAAAGCGGCTGTGCTTCTGCGACAAAGCTCAATCTCCTCTCTTCCGCGTATATACATACATCAGCCGACCGATTGCGCGACCGCGAAATCGCTTGAAACGAGGATTATCCTATTCCCCGTGCAACCGTGTCCTCCCTTATATTCCTATCCGACCGATGACCTCCCGCGATCATAGTTTCGAATCGATCCTCGTCGAGTATCTTAAAACGTTGTATCTCCAATTATAAATACAGCTCGTTAGCGTGCAACAATATTAAAAGAACAGAAGACTACTCCTCTCGTAGTCATTGGAACACGAGAAATTTATGTACCATAAAATATGTGTAGACCCGTAGGCTTAATTATATGGTCGCGTAGCGAGTGTTAGAAGGTGCGAGCCTGCCGTAGCAACAATAAAGCCCAAGGAACCAGTACTTGTTAATTTTACAGCTGGTCAGCACGCGAACCCAAGATTTGGGATAGTTGTAATTTCGCTATTTTCGCATGTGATTTCAAAGTCGAGGCGATCCTTGGTTTTTATTGCTGGCTGCCGAGTTCCGGGTAGGTAACGGGAAAGACCAAATGACCGTCGACGGGGAAGTGGGAAATTCTAAGGGGTAACATACCCCTTAGCTCTCTCCATCGGGACTCTTCCCCACCATTCGGATATGGAAAATATAAAATGTTACGCCGCTCAACGAAAGGTCTGTCTGCGTCTATCGCTCGTCAAACGAAAAAAGCAACGTTAAACGAATTGATTGTATCTTCCTCGCCTCCCCGAGTTCCGGTCTACATATGCGAATCGTTTCCGAAAAAAATAGCTTCGAATCGGATTGATGTAATCTTCGTTTGGATTCGAGCGTCGACTTGTTACACGTTACCTCGCATTAGCAGAGATTCGAAACGCTAACGGAGAAGCCGATCGAGAATTTGGAGAGGGGAGAATTTGGAATTGAATCGGGGCGACGCGCTGTTTAGAAGCTACACTGGCATATATACGCGTAAATTGAATTGGCAATGTAGGGATGCTCGCACTTGTATTAGCATTAGGCTCCGGTTACTGCGACACCTGCCGCGCCGATTAACCCCGTCTATTCGATTCGATACAAATTCGAATCGCGGCCATCCCCGATTTCCATTCGATTTCATTAACTAGCCGCGCAACCATCTGACCGGCAATTTGCAAATTTTCCACCCCCTCCTGTCCCTGTTTTGTTGTTTAATTCTTGCTGCCACGATCGAAGCTAGCTTTCGTTATTTTATGTTAACCCTTTAAAAAGCAGAAGCTCTAACTTAATCCTTTCGGATCGAGATTTCATCCCGGAGGAGATGAAATTTATAAGTAGACTGTGGGGATTTTTATGCTACAATAGGTAATATATAATATGCAAAGTAAAATAGATATTACTCCGTTCAGATCACCCAGATTTCAGTTACTTAATTTCGTTAGCAGATATACGAGTTTGCATGAAAATCCGCAGGTTGCACGAATCGAAAAGTTGCGCCGAACTTTACTATAAACGAGTAAGCTGTGTTAATTTATAAAAAGTAGCTTAGTTGATCGCCTAGACTCTAGATAATTTGCACGATTACCACAATCGATAACCCTTTGCTTTACAACAACGAGTGTGACTCGTGATAAAGGTAATAGTTAAATAAGAGAACGACGCTCCATATTTGTAACAAGTTGTAATTTTATCTTGAACTGTATTATCAAGTTGTCGAATTTGGGATACTATTGAATAACAATTAGGTGGAATATTGGAATATTTTGGATGCCACGCGCAGTGTACAAGCAGCGAATAGCTGGGTGAAATTTTGTAACAAGTGGAAACGTAGTTACGGCAAGGGGTTAATTTACAATACTTTAGCGAAGCTGACTAATGACTTCGCTCCAAATTCGACAGCTTAACGTGCCCCGAATTGCACCATTAAAATATTAATCCTGCCGCGTACCGGAAATAGATAAAAACTTTCGCAGTTATCGAACACGACGGCGAAGAATTTCGCACGAAAGATAGGGAAGAAACGCGAGGGGGCGAAAGTGGTGCATGCGACAAATTATGCAGGTGCGAGACAGCCGTGTCGCGTCGCGATAATCGCGTGAACGGGACATTATACAAGCGTAATTGACGGGACGTTAATTGCATTACTAATCGTGTGCTTCCGTGCACGAAGCGCCACGCGAGGATCGAACGCGTGTGCAGAAATACTTGGCCAGAATTATTAACTCTTGGGGCTCGTTCACGCGATACGGTTTTTTCTTTAGTTGCTTCAGTTATTTCGCGGTACTCGTAAAATGACATTTGTTCATTTTTGTCACGCGTCCATCTCTCAAATATATTCTCTTTCCTTTGTTAACGATCGTTTAATTGCGATCGATTCCGATACGGAGTTGCAAACACGCCTGTTGACATACGTACGAAAAGGTGGAGCGTAATATGGATTATTTCACGTCGATTATTAACACTTTGCGCTGCAAACATTTTTTATTAATATCATGTAACGGCAACTAAATAGAATGAATGATCTTTGAAAAATTCATAAGCCAAGGGGTTTTGTTGGGTTCTCCAACGGGCCGAAATATTCTTCGTTTCGAGGAAAGTTACAACCCCTGCGTGACACTTTCTCCTTGCTACGCGTTCCCGATAAAACTTCCCTTTTCTAACTTTTTCTCTGGCGTTGTAAAAAAAACGTGTCACCCGATAAAAGTTTACAACTCGTCACTCGGACCGCGAAAAAAAAAACTTTGTCGAAGCTGAGAAAGAAAGCGGTCGAAAGCGTGAGAAACGACGATAAATTTCGCGGCTGTTGCTTCGATCAACGGTGTAGCAATCCTTTATCTGCATCTCGGCCGCTTTTCTGCTATTTTCGCGAACGCGAAGTCGCAGCGATATTAAATTGCGTTTAAAAGAGGAGCGTTGCGTCAAAGGTGAGGCAAATATTGGCTCGACTTCTTTCGGTCCAATTTTAACCTTTTAATCTACAAACAGTTAAAAGCACGCTTCTATTTATCTCGTTGCACATTCGCACAGAATTAACGAAGCATCGGGCGCGCGTGAACGCGTCGATATAAAACGAAACGCTCCCCTCGAGTTTCTACAATTCTACGGTAGATGTTCCAATTACAGCCACTTTCAGCTTATCGCTTTAAGCAACTTCGTTTAATTACTTCAGAAGTTATTTAACCCAATAATCTGGAGGCACAACGTTAGTTAACATCTCCTTTATTTATGACGATCCTTTTTCTGTGTATGTTAAATCCAAATGGAAGTCGAGCAATGAAACATTGCGAATCGTCGAATTTCATTATCTCTAAAATGAAGGGAGAAATGAAACGAAACTTTATTGCTTATATTTTTCTTATTCTTTCGTAAGGAATCAGCTCTTTTGTACATGCTATTTAAACGCACCCTGTACACATACTTCTCGCTCGTCTCGATTTTAACCCTTTGGCGACCGACCACGCGGTTACGAAAGATTTGCTACTCGGATCAAAAGTACTGTCCGTCCGCGAAAAGAAGGCAGACGAGTCTTTATAATCTCACTGTAAATATTTCCCTTCTGATGATCCTTAAGTGGCGAAGAGGGGTTTTTTTCCAAGCTTACCACGTATAACATCCACACCTGTGACCCTTCGCAATGGTTTAACGCCCCCCAACACCAGCGTACGAATAAGCGTAAGCTTCGTTATCGCAAGCCTGCCACTTGGCACGAAAGGCTGACAAGACAATATTTCTCACTGTAAATATGGTCTACTGCAGTGTTTCCCAACGTGGGACCCCACAGGAAGGCACATTGATTGTTAAGGGGGGCAAGTCGAAAATGGACTCGACCAGAGTTTAAATTAACCGTATGGAGACTATCAGTCGCTACTCGAGCTGGATAAACGTTACATTATTGATATTAAACGTGTGTTTCCTCAACAATTTCCTAGTGATTTCTTCTTAAAACCTATCATTTAATTTTCTTCGGTGAACAATTCAATTTTTGAGAATTAAAACGTATGTATATGTTACATAGGGGGCATAAAATTTTTAGAAAAGCTTAGGTGGGGCATGGCAGGAAAAAAAGGTTCGGAAACACACTGGTCTACTGTCTTTCCTATCACCATACGCTGTCTTCGTTATTAAACCACTGTCGATCTTTAACACTAAGTTTAGATTTCAGATTTCATACTTAAAGTTATAGAGACGATAAATATAATTTTTTAGTTGTTTACGTTAACTTTAATTAATACGATGGTAGAAATATGTATTCCAGTTGACCCTCACTTTCGTCAGCCTTCTACGTTCGAACATTTGTATGCGGTGTACCTATTTTTTCGCAAGCCTGTCATATTGTGCACGTAATGTCCGTAAACCTAGTGTTAACGACCTCGGTTAATATTGAACACGACGCGTGCGTGTACAGAGGCTAGTAGATCGTACGTAGAACAGGAATGCGAATACTTGCGTGCCTTCTTGTCGCAGACAAATAGTATCTAATCATTTCGAGACAATTAAAAGCTACCTTGGATAGCTTTGGATTTTTATCCGTTGAATAGCTATCATCGTTTACGTGAACTGGCGAAGAGTATAAAAGATAACCGTGTAGGCTTGTATTTTGTAATAACTCGACGACGCTAAATACGGAGGTGGTCGTCAAAGGGTTAATCTGTTTCGATACTCTGCAGCCACGTAAACGTAAGCACAGAGTACAATTGTGGCCGGTGTCAAAGGGTTAAATACAGCGTAAATTCGTTAGTAACTTTTTAAACGTGGCCCTCGAACAGCTATACGCGTCTCGATCGATGCGACGGAACATTTCAATACGAAGTGTCGTAGTATATTCGAGCACGCAAATCATTGCCATTTAACATTTCACGGACAAATAGAATAAAGTCCGGCTCGTTATTACGCGCGAACGGGTTAACAAAGGGATATATAACCCTTTAACGATTCGCGTATCGTCCAGTGAGCAAATAGTAATCGTCGCGGAAGAACTTCGTTTGCGCGAAGAAACGCGAGAAATTAAACGATTTTACGCGTACGCGTATTTTCCCGTTTGAAAACTGAATCACAACCTAGGCGACGAACCATTGTTGCCGTTGAATTCGCGCCGAGTTCCACGGCGTCCAATTTGTAAAACCTCGCGCGGCTGTGCATTGTCCAGGAGAATGGATCCGCGAAGGCGAGGAGGCTTTTATTTTTCACGCGAAAACACGCATCCACTTAATGTGTTGGTCCTTTCTTTCCTTTCCCTTCGTCGGTGAGCTACGATTGTTTCCTAGAAAAACGAGAATCGACGGCAACTGTTTAATCTGACTTAAAATACCTTATCGTCATGCGACGTCATTTTTCTGCTCTCACAATCGACGTGCGTACACGAAACCTGCGTAAACAAAATGATTAGGTGGCACTAAAACGGTTAAATAAACGTTCGTTGCTTGATATCTTCTTGTAATCACTCGTTCGATTTTATACTTTATTCCATTTAATATCCTACAATTGTATCGCTTTCCTTACCGACGAATTCTTTCTCCCGCGAAGAAATAAGATAATAATAATAATAAATAATATTAGTAATTAAAGCGGCAGTTATAGGGGCAGTGAGAGTAATAGGTGCATCGCGAGAAAGGAATCCAGATAGTCAATTACTCACCGTCTATCGCGCGTTACACTACGTGTCCCATCTTTCTCTACCTTGTCCTCTTCTTCGAGATAAAAGCGATCTTCAGCAAATTGACTACGGGCGCCTCGAGCGCGACGGAGATGCAGAACGACATCAAGTACGAGGCGACCAGGTTGCCGAAGTACAGGATCAACTTTAAAAGCAAACAGAAACGCGTTCGTTCAGCTTCGTTACTGCCGCGGGAAGATTGCAAACGCGAGTAAACGATGCCTTTGAGACGAAACCCGTTGCTTTGCATTTCAGTGCGGGCTACGGAGGCGAGAAATATCGGCACGGCAATGTATCTTTGTTCGTGGAGAGATAATTGTTTAGGGATAATTAGGTGTGCTCCGGTGTATCGTCTTTTGTCGTTCAGTAGCTCGTTTACATTATTGCGACTACTTTCTGTCGCGGAATAGAACGTTTATGTGATTTCTACTATTTAATTGTTCCTTTCTGCAACCCCAATTATTTTCTTCTATTTAGTGGCACTTTTATGCGACTGCAACTAACTTGTACCTTTTAATGGCTCCACTTTGCGATCCAAACTATTTTGGATCATTCACTGGTACTTTTGTAAGCCATCGAATATTTTGTACAACTTCATGGTTTCTTTACGTAGCTGCAATTATTTCCTACCACTCAGTGGCTTCTTTATGTGGCAGTAATTATTTTCTACTACTTAATGGTTCATTTATAGGGCTGCAATTCCTTTCTACTAGTTAGTGGTACTTTTATGTACCTCCAATTATTTTGCACTATTTAGTGGTACTTTTATTTACCACCGATTAATTTCTTCGATTTAGTGGTTCCTTTATGTACCATCAACTGTCTTCTATCATTTAGTAGTTCCCTTTTGTAATCCTAAGTATTTTATACTCTTTAGCGGTACTTTTATGTACCACCAATTATTTTCTACTAGTTAGTGGTACTTTTATTTACCACCAATTATTTCCTTCCATTTAGTTATACTTTTAGGGACCACCAATTATTTTCTACCACTTAATGATTCCTTTATAGGGCTGCAATTATTTTCTACCACTTAATGGTTCCTTTATAGGGCTGCAATTATTTTCTACCACTTAATGATTCCTTTATAGGGCTTCAATTATTTTCTACCACTTAATGGTTCCTTTATGGGGCTGCAATTACTTTCTACTAGTTAGTGGTACTTTTATGTACCTCCAATTATTTTCTACCACTTAATGGTTCCTTTATAGGGCTGCAATTACTTTCTACTAGTTAGTGGTACTTTTATGTACCTCCAATTATTTTCTACTATTTAGTGGTATTTTTATTTACCACTAATTATTTTCTTCGATTTAGTTGTACCTTTATGTACCACCAATTATTTTCTTTGATTTAGTGGTTCCTTTATGTACCATCAACTGTCTTCTATCATTTAGTAGTTCCCTTTTGTAATCCTAAGTATTTTATACACTTTAGTGGTACTTTTATGTACCACCAATTATTTTCTACTATATAGTGGTACTTTTATTTACCATCAATTATTTTCTACTACTTAATGATTGCTTTATAGAGCTGCAATTATTTTCTACCACTTAATGGTTCCTTTATAGGGCTGCAATTACTTTCTACTAGTTAGTGGTACTTTTATGTACCTCCAATTGTTTTCTACTATATAGTGGTACTTTTATTTACCAACAATTATTTTCTTCCATTTAGCGGTATCTTTATGTACCATCGACTATCTTTTTACACTTAATAATGTTTCCACTTTGTAACCCCAACTATTTTCTTCTACTTATCGGTACCTTGACGCGACTGCAACTATATTCTACCGTTTAGCGATTCCCCCCAAAAAGAAACCCGAAGAAAGCGTTGCAATATTTCACTCGCCACCGTAAACACGAATCCGTGGAAGGTTTCTTATCGCGTGACCCGGAGAAGTGGTTCCCGTATAGCGATCGACTTACCACGATATTATTGTGAAGATGCAACGGGCCATCCATCTGAGTAACAGTTGTCATCATGATGATAGGGTGCACCAGGTAGGCGCAGTAGGTGAGCCTCGATAACGGATACATCAGTCTAAGCGACAAGAGGCTGTCGATCATTCTGGCGGATCCGGTGCAGCATTGAATCACTATGAAGGACACGCCGATTGCCCAGGCGGTGTGCCCCAATGCGGCATACGCCGAGCTTACCGGCACCGTTAAATTTCCGGGATACAGGCCGTAAACCAGCGAGAACATTATGGCTGTTGATAATATCCACCCCGTGACTCGCGCCACCTGCGAATACGAGCGCGTTTCAGCTTTTATCGCTCCACGCTCGCGGCTAAATAATTCGTCGGATATCGAGATCGACGGAAGCTCTTTATAAGGTTAAAATTCGGGGTCAAACGTTATTCGAATTTCGTTGCATTAAATGCGTAATTTAAGGATACCGCGTTGCGTTTCCTATAATATACGCTTTCAACAATTTAAGACAGCGTTTCCTATTTTTTTTTTTTTTTTTTAGGGGTTGCAATACAGTTTAAAACTGGTTGGCTTTGCGAGGTATTATAATTGTTGGAAAGTGTTGCAATCAGATAAGCCTAATCGAGTAATTCTTCGTGACGCAGCGTAATTAGTGTATAGTAAGATTTCTATTGCGATACATATTTATATTTATTTATATTTGTAACAGGAAATAACAGACCTGTTATCTCTCCAGTTTCATATTGCGCCGAATATGCTCTGCTAACTTTACAATAGGTATTATACCAAGCGCAGATTATTTATCTTTTTAATAATTATGCCAGCTAGCTTTAAACTGCGCGGTTTTCCCCGAAGGGATCGAGAAGCCCTGCCTTAAATCGTCGAGATTTATCTTGACGCTTACCAGCGGCAATTTCAACTTGCAATTGGTTTTGAACAAAACGTAGCCGGTGATCATGCCGATGAAGTATGGTCCGGCTCTCATCCAGGGTTTATCGTAAAGCTCGTCGAAAAGGGCAAGCGGTTCCTGGATTCTGGGGGAGAAAGCAAATAGAGACAGGGATTAACCCTTTGCCGTATGAATATTTCAAAGAATATTCATAGCTATCGTTACCTATTTATTACTTCTACTTTAACCCTCTTCACTCATTAATCATTCCTTTTTACCCGGCAACAACTCGGACTTAAAGATTCGGGCACTTCAAACGTTTACGAATCGAAAGTTAAATTATTTCAAATTAGACGCAAGGTTTAAACGTTTGAAATTGTTTTAGAAATCGCGATTCGTTAATGTCGAGTCTAGCTCGACATTCGAGTTAAAGTTAACGATGCGAAACATTGAATTATTGCACGCGATCTGTGCTTACGGTACTCAGCTTTGCAAATTGAAAGTACAGATAGAATTAGAGCCGAAGTTTATTAAAAAAGATACGATGTACTTTCATCGCTACCAGAGCGTGGCTCGTTACTGTTAAGGTAAAGGGTTAAAACGATCCAGCTAAGCGGAACTTAAACGAAGCGTATGGCGCTTCTTCCGATCGTTATAGTTACATTCATTAAGACGGATCGAGAGCGCGGCTGCTTTTTTAATCAAACTTAAGGGCCGGTGAAGTTGGCCCGCGCCTGTTACGAAACTTTCAGCTCGATAAACAAAAGTTGCGCGTGTTGCGGCGGTAATAAAGTCGGGGGAGTTTAAATATTAAGCAGGGGCCGCGTTAAACTGGAACGCATTTGCGTGCACGGTATCGGCGAGTTTTTAATGCATAGCTGTGTTACTATCCTAAGTTGCAATGTCCTATCTCGCGTTTTTCATTCTTTTTTTCAAGATGTACAAAAGTATTGCATATAGAAAGTGCAACACGTTCTCTACCGTTTAGGCGAAGCTAACTTTGCACAGATCTAAAAACAGTGTAGCTAGTGGTTGATTACCTGGCGACGTAGTCGTTGGAATAGGCGACGGAGAAGGTGGTGAACCACGACGAGACGATGATGAAAAGAATCACGGCGACGATCGCTTTCAGGTATTTGATGGATAGAAGCAGCAGAAGTATTCCGAGAACGTAGAACTGCGTGTCGTTCGCCATGTACCAACTCCACAGCATGCACTGGAAAGTTGTTAATCAAGTATTCATTGAATAATAGCGAGGTTCAACGATCTCAGCGTTAAAAAGTATCGGGAAATGTTTATTTCGCTGAAAAATCGCGGCTGAGAATTACGCTAAGATATAGAACTATGTTATTGCTCTTTGGTTTTCGCTTAGCTTTGGATTTGTTTGCGCTTTGGTTTACGTTCGATTGCAGTGTTACTCCATTGTTTGCGAATCGATAGTATTACGGTCGTTTGATGGCGTGATCACGTTTTAACGATAATAGTAATGCTTCATTCATGGGTGCAAATTCTTGATTATTAATGTTAGCACGCTTAAGAACCCAATTAGTATAATTCTGTTAGTCATTACGAAAGTGGCGTAAGGCAAAAGAAAAGAAAGGAAAAAAAGCTTCGATATTTTTGCGATGGAAATCAAAGCAACGCAAACTGATCGAGAAGCTCAAGTTGTTTAGTTTTCTTTACGTATACCTCTTCAATAATTATCGGCGCAATTATGATAAATTTCACAATTCAAAGATTTCCCGATTACAAGCGTCGATGATCGTAAACGTGACGTAAATGAAGAGAAGAAAAATACGGTGGGAAGAAGCTTCCACATTTTTGTGACACAAATTAACGTAACAGCACTTAGAGTTGAGTAAGACAATAATAAGATAAAAGAAAAGGAAGGAGGGGAAAAAAGACTTCCACATTTTTCTGATACAATTTAACGTAACAGAGCACTTAGGAGTTGAGTAAGATAGTCGAGAAACTTTGTTCTTTTTTTTAATCTTCGACGTACAACGCTTTAATAATTATCGACGCGATAATAATATCGAACCGCGAGCGGATTTCGCCTAATGGATCGAACGTCAAGCCAATCGAACGTTTCGATCGAACCCTGTGAACGCCATTTCGTCTAATTCGTAGCTGGAAAAAAAGAATCGATAGATTCCTGGAGAGCGTATGAAAGCGAGGATTAACCGACACCTTCTGTCTGCGATGAAATTGATTTTAGGATCGTTAAACATTGTCCCGCACTTTGCCACTTTCTCCGA
The DNA here is from genome assembly GCA_028830335.1 of Eucera pruinosa. Lineage (NCBI taxonomy): Eukaryota > Metazoa > Arthropoda > Insecta > Hymenoptera > Apidae > Eucera > Eucera pruinosa. The sequence continues at coordinate 19,110,011 of JAMYCR010000007.1, forward strand.
ACGATGGAATTAATTATCGGAAAACGATCGCCAGCCCGACACCTTCTCGCGTCCTTCGCCGACTCGAACTTCCGGTTAGAAATTTCGCCGCTTCCGTTTCTCTGGACACATTCATCCCCTTTGATTCCGTCTTTATTATACTTCTGAACGTTTCTTCTTTACGTTCGTGGGAAATTCGCGTACGCGAAGCATTGATATATACACGATGGCTACGAAAAATATTTATTTCTATTAATTAGGGTGTTAACCTTTTTGCGCGATAACGAGTCACACTCGTTTCGCAATTACCGCGTAGATTCGATAAAAGTGGATAGTATTGACGGTGGAGTTCCATTTCAACTGTAACTTTAACTTTGCGTTACAATAAATTGGACGTTATTAAATTAAAGGTACGACTAATTTATGAACGTAACACGATATAAAAACAGTGATTAGCTAACGCTAGTGCACGTAAATAACAAAATAATCGTAGCGCAACGTGTTATTGTTATAATATATTAAACGCTTCGTCGTTTAACGGTACTATTCTGTGGAAATGAAACGTAGAACACGATCGAGAAACAATGAACCTACTTGCGCTGGTATGACGTATTGTACGCGTCGATTGGTACGTATTGGATCTACTGAAAGCTGCGAACGTTCGCAAAATAATAAAGACGCAGTGAATTAAGAATTATCACGAGTACGTTTTATGCCTTAACTCTAACAATAATTCTAACTATTTTATATCAATAATTTCAACTGTCAAATCGCTACAAATTCATATAGATGCTCGATAAATAATTGCCAGCGCAAGTGGTTAACAACGTTTAGGTTCGCGCAAATACTTTTCGTAACCACTGTAAATATGACAACGCACGGACCTTTTATAGCACGAACGTTGATTTACTTTTATAACGAGAGAAGTGGCAGCGATTGGGACGTGTATTCCAACGGATAGTTGAGTAGCAAAACGGTTAATCGATGCGGTGGTTTTGAATTGCAAATGCTTACCATTTCGGTTCGAGGATAGAGAGAGTTGAGATACAGCGCGTTCCTCCACCAGAACTTCTCGCATGTCAGATGATCGAAGATCGCCGCGTAGAACACCGTCCTTGATAGGGAATACTTGATAGCGATCTCGTTTATTCCCAGAACAAACAGATACGCCGGCGTCAATCTTGATCAATGGAAAATTCGAAAGAAGTGAGCGGATAGGTAATACATCAAACGTAAGTAATATGGAACTTTGGTAACTGAATAATAAATATTAATAAAAGCTTCATAATTGGATGGCAAATTTTATCGACAACCGTGTTTCGACAATGGGTTCCTTAGTAATACAATATCGGAACATACCGACAAGTAAGCGTAAGTTGAATACCGATTATTAAAAGAGATACTAGTTTTAGTTTCTGTACGGTGTGCGAAGATTTCTGAAAGGCGAGTTAAATAGGTAAAACATTTGAATGATTTGAAGATAAGCTACGTCGAAAAAATATGGGGGATCTATTTAAATAAATATTCGTTTGTATCATTCATTCGTCATTTATCATTTATCATTAATTGTTTCAGTTTTAGTTTTCTTTATACAATTTCGAGGAGTTCCATATTAGATATCTCTTTCTCCAGTTACCGAATTTCACACTTTTCAGTTACTTCACTGTACCTTCAAATGTTCCCATAATTATGAAAGTGGTCTAAGTGATATATTTCTTGTTTCGAGATATAGACCACTTTCATACGTAACGCTAAATGGATTCCATATAATGTTGAACGATCAAGCACCATCAAACGGTTACTTTTTCACAATATCGTAAAACGTACGTTGAATTAATTTAGTTTAAAATAGCGTGATGTGAAGTAATTGATAAGCTCATTGTTTTTAAATTTTCACTTAGATCAATTTCACAATTACGGGCATAAATTATTCGAATAGTACCTATCATATTTAAGCAATTAATTACGATTACGTATAAGTATTTTTATCCCGTCGCGTTGATTTAACGAACAATGATAAATTCCTCTATTCTTCGGCAGGTTTTAAAATCGGGCGTTCCATATTACGTTCACCATATTCGTCGAAGCTGGATTAAAGCACTCGCTTATCGACGAGAACGAACGCTTTTCTTTGCTCTTCTCCATTCTATATTCGACCAAACAATCCCGCTACCGGATTTCACCTCTGATCGATGACCTATCCGGTAATTCGAGACTTTTTCCCCCATTCTCCTTCTCTCCCTCTCGCTAGCAACGATATTTTTCGCCCGTTCGAGTTGGGAGCTTCGATAAAACGCTGTTTAAAGTAGTTCGACTTTGCTTACCTGATAAATCTGTAGAGGATCATGATGACAAATTTCGTGAAGCACGTCTTGAAGAAGCTGTCCTTGTCGTTTTTCAAGCTTCCCGAAGATCGATAGAACAGGATCGTAACCAGCAATCCGCTGAAAGAATCGTCGTTCGTGTGATTGCGACGAATCGCATACGATTGCTAGTGAAATCCACGGTATTTCACTTCTAACGAAATACGAGCCAGTTTATTATTCATTTGGTGACGGGTGAACAGTCTAACGCATAAACCGTGTAATATACAACGGTTAATGTAACGTACAACTAAACGTTAGAATTATAATTATTTCTTGTACAATTCGATCGAAATCCGATACGTATTTAGTACGTGTAATCAGAATCTTGAGTTACTCACTAATAAAAAAAGGAACGTGTTTTGTGAGAGAAGTAATTGTTGTCCAAGTTAAGATAAATTTTCTTCAAACGTTAAGATTCGAGTAGTCTTTTATCTCCTACAATTCATTGCTTTGATAAGGAAATTCAAAAAGGGAGATCCAAGAAGATCTTGCAAATCTTGATAAACCTATCTATCGTAATCCATTTACTTTCCATTCCAATTTAGTATTTGCGATTATTTTAGTATTTCATCTCATTTAGTATCCTTAATATTTATATCTCATTCATGCTGCTGAATTCTGGATTCTTTTAGACTCTCGCAACTTTTCCTTTACAATTAACCCTTTCGCTACGAAGAACGTGTATACAAGCCTTAAAAAATTGGACAATCGTTTGTTAAGAGCACACGTATTGCTTCTCTAAAGTACATTATTGCATCTATTTTCATTTGCACAATAAAGTTAGAATAATAATCGACAATACAAGGCGTATAAATATTTATATTTACCCCGTTCTCGTATTAATAATAGCTGTCCTCTATTTATGGTTTCATTTTTGACTTACAAGAAGCCGTAGTGAAAGGGTTAACCTTAGCAATTATTACATTCCCTGAAGCGAAACTTGTGTATCGTAATCCATTTGCTTATCATTCTTATTCTCTAAGAATTCATTTACGAGACTCTGGCAGCTTCCCTTTTAAAATCAACCTTAGCAATATTTTTATCCCATTCCCTGAAGCAACAAATAACAGCAAGACGATCAAATTTTTCTTTGTTCCATCTAACGAGCAACTTTGTTTACCGTTTCAGGTGCGAGAGCCAATCGATTTCGAGCGGAGAATATTTCTCGCCGGCTTGGTTCCTTACCTGATAAAGAAGAACGTGTCGACGGAAAATGTGGCGTTGCTGATGGTTTGGAACATGAAATAGCGCTCGGTGATCGTGCGCAGCGTCTTGTTTTCTGGAAATCGTGATAGAGAAAGCGATCATCCTGGAATTATCAGTGAAAGTCGGTGAGCCGCGGCGCCGCGATTTATCGAAGGTACACGGCCGCCTCTCGATTACGATAGACGAGGAAACCGGTGAGTTCCGTTACGTCACAATAAGTTAATGCGAATTACGTTGAGAAATGATAGAAAGTGGAACGCCTCGATTGAATTTCAATTCGCTCTAACGCGAAAGTAATCCGCGAGTTTGCGCGCAACATTCCTGCGATAGGCGAGTCTCTCTTCTTCTCTTGCCTCTGATAATTCAAGAAATTCACAAATTATATAAAATTTCAACCCTTTGCGCGCCGAAACTTCGTTGACAACTTTAACACGGAGTAATTCTGAAGCACATTTTTTGGTTTGGCTTGCGCGAGAATTTAGCGTTAGAAGTGTTTGGACACTGGACGCGATATGATTAAAAGTTTCGTAACTTTATCGTGTTACTTGTTATGAACATTGCCGAATTTTGTTGGAATTTATCGTACGCGAATAAACTTCGTAATAAATTAATGGAAATCATTAGGTATCGATGAAATTGTTTTGATAAGAGAAAGACAAGAGTTTTTGGCCAAACTAATATTTTAACTTTTAACCCCTTCGCTACGTCACTCTAAAATTAGACAAATTTTCAATGCTCAGATGGGGATTATTCTTACCGTTACAATACTAGTTAGTATACTATACTAGGTTGTACTAACTATTATAATAATACTACAGTATGTAGACATACTGTAATATATTATAATAATAATTATATTAGTATTACACGTAGTATTCTAACAATAATAAATTACAGTATTATATCATACTGCAGTATTATTATAATAGTTAGTACAACCTAGTATAGTATACTAACTAGTATTGGAACGATAAGAATAATCCCAATTTGAGCGTCGGGAATTTATTATTACTATAATAATAATATATTACAGTATTATTCTAATAGTTATTGTAACCTAGTATAGTATAATAGTAATATATTATAGTGCTATAATACTACAATATACTAGCTTATACTAGCTATTACGATAATAAATATTCGCACATCTATTTGGCATGATTAATTATGGTTGGCTAAGTATAGATTATAATAGAAGTAGTACATATTTCGTTGCTGAAAGCCAGGACGTATATTTTTATCGAACGGTTGGCCAACTTTTGAGAGCTTTCCAGCGGAATGGTTAAGGGAATTTATCGAACACAAATGGGGTTGAAAGGGTTAATCGTGTGCACGCGTATTGCCATTGAACCACATTCGCCATTGAATTTACCATTAATTGCTATTCGCGTTGTGGTATTAATAGCCGTACCCTGATTGCAGCAATTGTTGACTTGTTCCGCAAATTGCAGCCATTAAAATGTTAGCCAAGTTTTGCTAGGCTAATGCAAACGCACGGTTCGTTTAACGTTTCATTACTCGAGTAAATTAATTCGGCCTTTCTTCCCGCGTAAACTTCAATATTCATTCGCGAGGAGGAAACAGAATTTTAATGGGGTAAAATGGTCTCCCTTATGTTCGGATGGGTAGCTTGAATTTTCCGTTTGCAAGGACGAGTTGAAAAGTTCCTTGTTCGAGGCGCGATTGAGATTTCGCGTCGGCTAGTTTCGTATAAAGGCGCATTGATTCATTTCCATATCCGGTATTAAAAGTAAGGAGAACCGTGCGAACATCCATTCGCCCTCCATTTATTCCGACTGCATTCAACTCGGTAAGAAGTTGAGAGTTCCGTTCATTTATTTCCCGATAGCTAATTGGAACGTAAACTTCGCGTTACGAACAATGCAGTTAAATTCACTGAGCAAAAACATTGTTTTTCCATTGGCGAGTCGAGACGTTATAGATCGATTTTGCAATGAATCCGTTTTGCAACGTTTCTCATTTGTTTCCTCTTACTTTTTGTACGGTGACTCGCGCAATTTACCAACTGCAACTACGGAATCGTTATCCGCATCTTACGATCGTGGATATTAAATTAGCGTAGCAATAGGAGTATCGATAATAACGGTATTCGTAGTAGAAATAATATAACAACAGCAGCAGCATAGCGATAGGAATATTATAGTAACTGCGCAGCAATGATGTGGAATGTGAAATTATATATTTATGGGTAATCACTCTTTGATAAGGAACTATTAAAGGGAATTGTAGAGGCAAATTATATGATTACTGTAAAAATATCACAGCACCAGTGTAGCATTAGTATATCAGTAGTATAGCAATAGGATAGGGAATCCGTATAAGTAGTATAGGGATAAAGTGGCACGATTGTGTCAGTAGTATAGCAATAGCATAGGAAATCCATATCAGTAGTATAGGGATAAAGTAGCACGATTGTGTCAGTAGTATAGCAATAGCATAGGAAATCCATATCAGTAGTATAGGGATAAAGAAGCACGATTGTGTCAGTAGTATATCAATAGCATAGGAAATCCATATCAGTAGTATAGAGATAAAGTAGCATGATTATGTCAGTATTTTAGCAGTAACATAGGAAATCCATATCAGCAATATAAGGATAAAGTATCATGATTATGTCAGTATAATATCAATAGCATAGGAAGTCCATATCAGTAGTATAGAGATAAAGTAGCACGATTGTGTCAGTATTATAACAGTAACATAGGAAATCCATATCAGTAGTATAAAGATAAAGTAGCACGATTGTGTCAGTAGTATAGCAATAGCATAGAAAATCCATATCAGTAGTATAACAATAGCATAGAAAATCCATATCAGTAGTATAGGGATAAAGTACCACGAATGTGTCAGTAGTATAGCAGTAGCATAGGAAATCCGTATCAGTAGTATAAGGACAAAGTAGCATGATTATATCAGTCTACAGATTTTCATGCAAGTTCACATTGTTATTAACAATATCTATGAGTTGGAATTCAAGTAAGGGGTTGATTCATCCCCTAAATAAAGTAATATGTATTTTACTTTCGATATCTGGCATCTTTTTTATGCATATTATGCAATATCATAGTAATATTATAGTAACTATATCAGCAGCGTAGTAACCCTCTACCAATAGCGTATCAATAGTGCAGCGTTAATAAACAATATCCTAGTAATAGTATCTATATCAGCAGCGTATTATAAATCCCCCGCCAATAGCATTTTCGTTTCGAAACCCCCGTTTCTCCGAATCACTTTGCGAGCGCGTTCGATCGCTCACGCGAGTCACCGATACATCCCCTGTAAACGAAGATTAATATTACCAGCGATGGAGTAAACTTGCAGATAAGTGTGCACCATGACGACCCAGCCTAACGAGAATACTCGTAACCCGTGCAAACAAGTCAAGCTATCTCTAGCTGCAGGCTCGGTGCTAATAATCTTGCCTCCGTTCGCGATAGGATTGAACGCCGCCAGACACGTCAGCCAGAATCCTGCGAACCAGTCGATAGTACGGAAAATCTAGTTAGCAAAGAAAGGATTAGGAGAAGAACCGCTAAATCTAGACCACGGGTCGGCGAGCTACGCTCAAAGTTTCGTTCCCGCTCGCCGAAGTTTTCTAAACAATAGTACGTAATAGAAATTTTAATTTTCGCTTATCGAAAAAGATTCGATAGAGGACGGTTCACTTTTTTGGATATGAGAAATATATTGGATCGTCCGGAAAGTTCTTATAGTTCTAATGTTCTCGATAAGCTCTCGAGAAGAACTTCAGGCTTATTTATATTGCATTTCGCGTAACGCGACCTGTACACATAATTCGCTCTCGTCTTTAATCTTTTTCGATTTACGCGAAATACTCTGCAGTAGATTGAACGTACGTACAAGTGTTATAAAATACTTTGCATTTGCTCAAAAAGGATCATTCCCTAATAAATATGCATGCAAATTTTCTTGTATTCTTACGAAGTTTTGAATAAGTTAAACATTGGCTCGCCAATATTTCGTCTATCTTATTTTTGGCCCGCGTCTAAAAAAGTTTGCCGACCCCTAGTTTTAGTTCGTCTAGACAGTTGAAAGTGCCACCTTTCTTGTTCTCCTTTTTCGGAAGATCCGTCAGATCTTTTTGCAAGCTCTTCCCCTTCTCTATCAGCTCTTCTCCGTTTTCTTGCGCGATTCTGCGATCCTGATTCAGATTCTTGTTGGAAAAGTTGCTCAGCCTCTCGTTGTTGTTCGACACCGTCGAAGATTCCACGTCTTTGACGGTTGGCAAGGTTCGATACTCGTAGACGGTGGCGCACAGCATGAGAAACAGAATCGCGCCGCCGATTCCTCTGCAAAGCAAACAAGAAAAAAGGGGAACAGACCTTTTCGCAATCGTGTAATGCATAGAGAGGCGAGGAAATTAGGGGATCGCGATGTGTTAACCCTTTCGCAGCGGCGGATTTTAATCACCGAGTGCTGAGAAGTCGGTGAAATGCGCTTGCGAGTAGGTTGCGGATTTTTCTGCATTTGTGGGAGGTTTAAATTAAATAGTCGGCCATAATTTCGCCACGCTCATATTTAAAACGTTGCATAATATTTTTAAATTAATACGCGGTTAAATTAGCAAATGTATCGTAAAGTTTGGGATCTTATCTGACGCCTACGATAGATAATTATTCGCAAAAGGGAATGGTTTTAATTAGTTTCGTAGCAAATATTATTTATATATATATGGCGGCAACCGCGAAACCGCTCTTAAATCATTGCGACACGGGCGACCTTTCCGCGTGTAATCTTTTTTCCTGCCTTCCTTCTCCTTTTTCCCTTGCAAAACGCTAGGAACGTTTCGTTGCTCTAGGCGCGATTAGCCAATAGTTCACGTTGTTCCGCACTAATAATCGGCATTTAAACATTCCGCGTATCAACTTCGAGATTTTTTTCCGCCACGCGGTTTAGAGACCTTGGGGTCAACGTAATCCAATCGGAGGTTAAAGCGAGCGTTTCGATCCGGAAAGTGTCGCATTCGGTGGCAAAGCTTCCGGTTCAACAGCGTGGCTCGCCGCGAATTGCTTCTAGATCGAGGATCACTTTGCCGTCCTTCTCCGGCCCTTAACCGGCTCCCTCGAGGCTGTAACTGTAACGCGACGGAACAAATTTTCAATCTATCCGCAAATTGGACCGCGTAACCTTTATCCCCCGGAGAAAACTGCGCCGCAAGTCGAATCGAACGCAGACCTCGTGATTCTGTAAAACGTTCGTTGACGATACGTTACTACGGACGCCCGGAACGTGGTCAATTCTAGGCTTCGCCTTAGTTTCGATGCTAACATTTGCCGCAGCGAAATGGTAAAAGTACGAGAACATCTTGCGAAACCCTTCAATTTTATATTAAAGGTCCAACGAAATGACCGAGGGTAGCATTCGCATAGTATTTGCATTTTTGTCACGCGTCCAGTTTTCTTAATCCTTTGATTACGAAAGGCGTATATATACGTCCAACAGATTTTGTATAATACATAAATTTTTGTATGTCTAGCATAAATTAATTTTGCAACGTGCCGTTATATAACAATATTTGGAGGTTTATTTTAGCAGTAATGTAACATTTTGTTGTTTTATACTTTATCTTGATTATTTTGTAGATATAAACTATGCGTGCATTTCTAATTATACCAATACTTCTTTGTGACGACAATCATTCTAATATCGCGCCTCAGTCAAAGGGTTAACCCTTTGCCCTACGATAACGGGTTACAGTCGTGATGAGAATTATGGTTCGGTTGACGATAAAAATACAAGGTAGTTTTCGATAAATTTCAGTTTCAATATCTACCTGTAACTTCAGCTTGTAAAGCTGAGTATTGTGGGCATAAATTGCGTACGATATTTTAGCGTTTTGCATTCGTCGCCCTGTTAACACTAGGTTTACGGACGTTACGTGTACACGTCGACAGGCTTCCGGAAAAATACATATACTGCATATAAATATTCGAACGCAGAAGCGCGAGGATGAAGAGAATCACGTAGAATACATATTCATACCATTGTATCAATTAAAGTTAACGTAAAGTAGTGAAAAATAATACATATGGTCACTATAATTTTAGGTATGAAATCTGAAATGAATGAATTCCGTAAAACGGAGGGAAATTAAAATTAAAAGGAAATGAATTCCGTAAACCTAGTGTTAAAGTAGTAAACAGCTAACGTTAGGGTAAGTATACTTTGAAAAATTCCGTATGGCGAGGTATTGAACATGGTGTGATAGGAAATAAGCCTAATAAACTCGTGCCGTACACTCTGTATTATATTCGTGCTACGTAGAATCGATCGATCGTTTTACCGTGTTGGATATCGGGAAATCTTATCTCGCGAACGAGCTGTTACGGCAACGGATACGCGTCGCGATTCTCTGTAAAATTTCAACACGGACCACGCGCGAGAAATACAACGGTACGCAGTTGTACTTGGCCCGCCATTATTCTTCGCGATTAATGTCATGCGCGCGAATATTTCCCACCGCAAATGAAAAATTACGGCGTCAGTGGAGTTATTCCGCTGGATAATGCGGAAGAGCTTTCGCCTAATTCATAAATTCAAATTAGCTAACATTCGGCGATACGGCGATTCCCTGTTCCGCTAGTCCGATCGTTTTTCCTTCTGCGTTCCTCTCCTTTTCGCGCAATTAATTTCGCAAGATCGTGCGTGTATATCGCCATGCAAATTAGCTGGAGTTTTTGCACAACGAGCGAAGCGGGAGACGTTACGAGTTCGCGTCGAAAGCGACCGTTCTTAAAATTAGGAATCGCGGTCACGATGTACGCAACGTTACGATTCAATTGAATGTAATTGCTTCCGAATAAGTATCCGCAACAACAGTGTAATACGTTAAGGGAATTGAAATTAGAGAAGAATTGTACATCTTGGAGAGGATTCTTTTGTTCTCCCTTGGAGAGATAAAAACTGACGAGGGTCGTTATCGTTACGAGCGCTTGAATTTTGCAACAACTTAATAATCTTTATGCCTAACGACGTATGGACGCTCCGCGAGTTGCGCAATCGAAAGAGGACTTGAATCGCGTCGAAATCGTTAAAATAGCCTCGAGAATCTGCGCCACAATCGAAACTGCAACTCGTTCTTATCGCAATTAGGCAGTTCGCATAACGAGCGCGGCTCGCGATTAGATAAGGGGCTGAGAAAAGCAGACGGGAATTGGAAAAGGCGTGGAGCGCATCGGAGGAAACCCGCATCGGACTGGAATGCGGTGGATAGCGCCACGAGCACTTTCACGTGCCGACGCTTTCAGGCTTTCTATGATCTTGCGTAATACATTGAAGGCTCGCACGTGCAACCGTGCACACCTGTCGATACGCCAGTGTATTCCGCTGAATTCCCAATCGAATCGAAATAGAACGGAACAGCGAAAGGAGAAGCCGCGAGAATTTTGCTCGAACAGAGCACCGTTCCATTGGAGAGCTTCAACCCCATGACGTTAAACGCGACGTAAACACGCGTCCGTTCATCTGCGAGTGCAACGATCGTTGCATAATTACCGCGAACCGGTTCGTTGCCGATATACACTTACTGACAAAAGTTAAGAGACGAAGTAATCGTTCGAAACGTTCTGCACATTCTTCGTCTTTCGAGATAAATAGCTTTGAATGAAAAACGAACGTAAAATGGTAACGTTCCGTGTGCCAATGAACGATAAATTATCCTATGTTTAATTCTAATCTATATACATGGGAAAGTAAAGAGCACAGAAAAGTATGGGAATGATTCCATACTTTGTTTCTTAACTTTTTTCGGTAAGTGTACCTGTGCGTTCGACGAGTCATCGAGAGACAGAAGAGCGACTTTGCAAATCATTGCCTAGGGGAAGTCGAGATTATCGTGCTTTCGCGATTAAAAGCTCTGAATTCTGAACCCTGTATTCTTTCGAAGCTGAACACACGCGCGGTCGTCGTCGCGTTCATTTGCCGCGGTGAACGACGTGGAAAGCCGGCTTCGATCGGAACGGTGCCAGGTCATCTTTCCTTTCGGTTCGGCTTCTTGAAGCGATGGTAAGCGGGCTGGGGATTTTTATGCGCTTGCTGGGAATTTAAGTGGCTTGAATGATGCAGGATACGCGTAGAATGCAAAGCTATGAGAGATATACAAAGCAAGCTTTATAGTAATTGGGGATGAAACAAATTTCTATTTAGGCGCCACTTCTTTTAGAGGTGTTCGGTTTGCCTGTTTAGCGTCCATTCTTTTGTTTCTGTTCGCGATAGGACGAGCTCGTATAAAGATTCATGTTTCGTTCAAAAATATACAACAACAAATATCAACGAAACCAGGTACTATTAAGGGTGAACTTTAATCTGAACTGCAATTTTATCTGTGCAATATTATCTTATAAAATTGGTTACAATATTCAAACGATCCGAACGCCAATCTACACAGGTAACAAAATAATCGTAAAGCAAAGGGTTAAAGAAGATGTATCATTTACATGGTGAAAACTCGCCCCTGTTTAGCTTCCATTTCTTTAGTTCTGTTCGCAAGCTAACGAATTCCCATCGAGATCCGCAGTCTGGCGATTAAACGTTCTCACGAATGCCCTGTTAACTTCCAAGAAAATGTTAACGGAAAGGAAAAGGAGGAATTGAATTGCGAAAGGGTTAATAGGAGTCGAACTCGCGTCGATGCACGCGTAAACGAAGCCTAAGGAGTGTCGCAGGGCGCAAGGTCTCGTTGAAATCGGACCATTAGATTGTAACTCGCCTTGGAAGTTTATCGCGCGACTCCGCGGTGTATTACAGTTAATATGCATCGCGTGCAAGGACGCGACAAGGTGCGAACTTCTATTTATACCTGCGCCGGCGTAATTTGCAGTTAAATGCAAGTTGCAGGGTGTATGCACCCTCTGGAACCGTTCTATTCGGTTCCGCCAATCGTCTCGCACAGATTTCCAACCTTTTATGACGAAAGTTTTCCGATTAAGAGCCTTCCCCCCCTCTGCCCCGCGCGTTTCACTATTTTTAACCGGAAGCGGGGTCGAGCGTTCCACGGCATTCGCCCGATCCTTCGTTCTCGTTTTGCATAGTTCCTCGTTTTACTCGCAGTCCTGTTGTTGGCACGCGCCAGGGCCGCCCGTCTATTAAAGTTCGTCGCACTTAAGCCGGAACTTTGCAACTCGGCGAAAGTGGCGCAAAAAATCCGCCCTGTACTTGAAATAATTCGCGCGGAGCGCGCTGAACGATCCGTGAGCTGCAAATTTAAGCAAATTCGCGATCTTGCGAGCGGAGGCGGTTTCAACCCTTCGCCGCGTACATTTTTCGAACGCGTTAAAATTGTAATGCGGATGATTCTGCGTGAGAATGGATTAGGAATAGGAATATCGTACGCTTCGTTGATGCAACGATTCGGCCAATGATTTAAGGTTACAGGCTGTAAGAAAGTCGTAAGGCTAAGGGTTAAACGATATTGGCAACTACAACCGATTTTATAGTCGTGCCTGCAGTGCAATGCTAATGTTTACGAAATTGACTACTATTCAACTAATTTCAATGCATATATATATATATTTATTTCTCCAATTAATCCAACGTATATATATAATGGATATATTTGTAGTGGAGAATTATTCATTACATAATATATTTGTAACGGAGAAATATACAGGATGAGTAATTTAACTGTTACACCTAATTTTACTTGTAAATTATTTGTTGCGCGAAATAATTGCATAAAGTCTCGTGAAATAGCAACAAAAGGATAACTATTGCACCGTATTTTCCTCGCGACAGCAGAAGAACTTTCGTTCGAAACACTTCTTTAATACAATAAATCGTTTATAAATAAGTTTAGGTGAAACAGTTAAACGATTCACTCTTATTTCCCCATCACTCTTCTGTCTTTGCGCTTTTACATTCTTCCCCTGTTTGCCTACTTCTTCTCGGATGCTGTACTTGCAAATGCCCCTTTATATCGTTACACAAAAGGGCGTCGAGGCTGAATAATAAATAGACGAATAAGTAAACATTGCTTGCGACAGAACGGCGCGACGTTCGAACGAGATTCACGAGAGAAAGTCTTACACCGGACGCATAAAAAGCCCCCCCGCCGCGGCGCTGTTTATTAACTTTTAATTCGCCTCGTCGCGAAGCAGCACAGCGACAGGATTTCGTTGAGAGGTTCTCGAACCTCTTGCCACGTGTTCTTCTGAAAGGAAAGATCGCCGGTCGACCGTTAAAACGTCTTTCTGGCAGACTTTCGAGGCACACCGGTTGCAGCTGCAACGCGTTGCGTAATCTCATTCGTGATCCCCGGCGGCTTTTGCGAAACGAAAAAAAAAAGAAAAAAAAAAGAAGCCAAGCATCACCGGTGGACACGGTGGATTATGAATTACTTAGGCGGTTGCGCAAGTAGACCAACGATCGCCGTTCTTTTTTCTTATCTTCTTAACCTTTGTCAGCCTTTAGTCGAGACTATTGGCGCAGTCGTCGTTGTAACTTCTCGTCGCTACGAGTCGTTGCATGATATCGCGACGAGTTCAAGCTGAACGATCGTGTGCTCTTTCCCGTCGATTCGTCGAAAGTGGAGCGGATGCAGCAACGCACTTGCGATCCTATTTCCGAGAAATCGTTCACCGATATGTCGACCGTGGATCTCTAGGCGATATGCAACGTTTATGCACGATACGTGCGGCATTTATTGTAAAGGTTTATCCAAAAGTATCTTTATTTGTTAGTAAAAGTTGCCACGTTTGTTAGTAAAATAGAGGTGAAAAGAATAAAAATTGAAACGAGAACGAACGAAGATACGAGAAATAAGAAACAGATTAGAAAAGGACAAAGCAGAAAGGGAAAGAAAAAAAGTGAAGGTAGGTGTTCCTATAGTCTATTTTGGATAACCCTTTATGTTGGCTTGCAACGTTGCGTATCGAAGCGGCGAGTGCGAAAGTTAATTTAATAAAGTCTAAGAAAAGTCTTGCAAATGTCTGAGATTTTAATCCGGTTTGAATTTTGGGAACAGAGACGGTTAATTAAATTTAAGGGAAAAGAGAAATCCATTGTTTATTTATTGATTTTGTATTAATTTTGTATATATGTATATATATATATATGTAAAACGAATGAAGTTTATCTGTCTAATCAAGTATTTTTATCGCGATTAAAGTAGCAGTTCGTTGTTAAATCGCAGAACATAGATAGATTTCAGTTGTTTGGGTTAAGATGCTTTTGTACCTAATGCCTCGTACATTTATTCCATTCTCCTGCAATGTTTTCGAAGTTTTAAGAATCTTGCACGAGGGAAATTCGTCGGACATTATGAAGATAGAAGAAGTATAACATTATAAAGGTAAACGTTGATTAATGTGGCAGATACTTAATTGATTGAACTTACTTTTGGATTTAGAAGTGAATGAGTTCGAGAACGTTGAGTAAGAGTGGTATGAATGTATGGTAAAACCCGATATATGCAACAAGTATGCAACACGTTTATATAACACGCACGCGGAATGCTGAATGAGTCATTTGATATTGGAACTTGAAGTATCTTAAATATCGTTAATTACAACAGCTACGTTATTAGCTGTACTAGTAGCTAATTCTATATTTTTAAGAGTGTCGATTAGTGTTATGAGATCAAAAGATCAAGATTTCCTGTTATATATTGTAGATTAAATGAAATTGTAATTAAAGTAGGCAAAGTGCTTCATACTCTAAAAGTAGACGCAGAATTTAATCAAAAAATAAAATGTATTATTCATAGGTACACCTAATATCTAGACATTTGCATGTTTCAACGAAACTCGCACGAATAAAACAACGAATCTTTTGCAACACGTCTTATCTCGCTAAATTGCTCTTGTTATCGAAACAGAGAAAAATAGAAAAGAATAAAAGTAAACTTTCTTTTTCAGCGATACATGATAATGGATAAAATATGTAAAACAATATGCATTGCACGATATGTCTGTAATATGCATTGCACAAGATAAAAGTACAATTTTTTCAACGGCGAAAGAAATTTCTATTTAGCTTTTACAACGTTACCTTTTCTCTCTAAAAATATACGTTCGGATAAAGATCCACGGTTTCGTGATAAGATCAGCGTTTTTTGACGCGGAGGAAAACGTTGCAATAGATTGAGTTGTCGGAGGAAGGAAGGTCGCGTTCGAAAAGCAACCTGCTCGATACGAAGTTTACGTAAGGGGCGCAATTTTGCCTCGAAAGAAAGTACCGTAACGTGTAGCTGGCGTGGAAACGAACGATCGCACGTATGCATCGCGATCGATCGTTAATCGCGGCAACGTTCGATCGGCAAATTTATTAAATCGATTCGATCGATGGCCAGAAGAATTTTTACCATTTAAGTGCAGCAATTTGTTAACATTTCTTATTTGTTCTCCTCCCTTGCTTTTCATATTTGTACCTCTTTCATTTACAGCGAAACGATAAACGAATAGGCATACGACACTTTGCGAATACTATTGTTAATTTATTTATTTATTTACTTACGGGTAAAGAGATTATCCTTTTATTCGAATAGAATAGAATATTGGGCGAGGTTTAACGAAATATTTAGCGGATTCTAAAGGCGGATAGAGAAGTTAAAAAGTCAACCAATTTTACGGTATTTATATATGTACATACATGAATGATTAGACGATTGAGTTAGTGTTCTAATTGTAAGTAGACTGCGGATTTCGATGCACTTGCGAGGAATTTACCTGTGATAATGATTACGGAATAAACATAGCAGGCAAAAGTATATGAAATATCCGACATACGAGAAGTAACAATAAATATATGAAAAGTAAAGTAATTTAGTATAAAAGTAACAAGTAACCAATATTATATTTAAGGGATGAAACTGATTTCTATTCAAGTTTAATTCCTTTCCGCGTGTCTTCAAAAATATGAACTACGTAAGATTTCGCAGTCTACTTGTAAGATTTTCAAAAAAAGAAATATGTATTTGCAATGCAATGAACGCACTAAATGCATA
This sequence comes from Eucera pruinosa, assembly GCA_028830335.1. NCBI lineage: Eukaryota > Metazoa > Arthropoda > Insecta > Hymenoptera > Apidae > Eucera > Eucera pruinosa. The sequence continues at coordinate 19,126,547 of JAMYCR010000007.1, forward strand.
ATACAGAATAAAACGTACAGACTCGAGGAGAAGATAGGGGTTAAATGGAAGCTGAAGAGGAAGGTTAAGCAACATTCCCGAAGCTTCCAGGGTAATTTGACTAATTACCAACCCCCAATTAACAGTTAGCGAAATCAGAAGCAAAAGTTGCCGCAATGCGTTTTATTCTCATTCGCAAATAAATACTCGAAGAAGCTTACGAAAGAAAAATAGTGTAAATGTTCCGATTGGTCCGCAATAATTGTAACCGATAATTTTCCCGTCAACTCGGTTGGAAAAGAATTCGGACGAGCCGCTGGTCGAACAACGGGAAAAAGTATCTTTATGTAACGCGGATTGCAACATTGTTGCTAGTTAAACGGCCAGCCAGAGGATCGCAATACGTTATTACGCGGACACGCGTGTGTGTATGTATATATACATCTATCCGTTGGTTATTTATCGAAGTGAACGTAAGCATTGCGTAAATTCCTGTCGCGTTGCAATTGTAGGCAACAGGCAACTTTATTTTCGTCCGGCTGTATCAATTCCCTTTACGCCCGTTCCTTTAATCGCCTATAATTTCCAGGCCGGAATCGCGGATCACCGACCGGCTAAAGGCTGCAACATTTTTGGCACTTTGCAAAAACCGGAATCGTTCGCATTAACGGTACCCAGCTCGGTGTTTTAACCGTGCTAAATTAACCCCATTGCCCTACGATTATTTTATTACCGTAAGATTACGATGTTTAATCTATATTTTTATTCCTACGATAGACTTCGTGCACGGAAAACTTTACAACAGACACTTGTTAGAATTTATAAGTTTCTAGAGCTGGCGTTTCTTCTTTACTTTATCGCGGAGAAAGCTCTACTCCTCGGAGACGGTTTTACATTGCTTTCAAAGGATCGGAAGTCTGCGTTTCGAATGTAGCGGAGATGAGGCGAAGGACCACGAGGAATTTTCGGATAATACTAAGTTTCGGAGGGTCTTCGGAGGGTTCAGGGTTGTCGAGTAAGGAATTCAAGGGTCGTATGCGTAATTGTGTACGGAAGATAGAACGGTTGGAAGCGCAATTGATAGTCAACTTATCTTAACCTGAACATGAATCATAAAAATATTTAACTAGCCTATGACGGTATCCAACATTACCTAAGTACACCTGCTGTCTGTCCGCGACAAGAAGACACAGCGTGTTTACATTCGTACAGCGTCTTCGGCCAATAGCGATCGCTGCCTGTGTTTATAGGCCAATCGACGGACTGCAGCAAGAGTGGGAATGTAAACAAGCTGTGTCTTCTTTCCGCGAAAGAATAGTACGTTTATCGTTGCTTTCATGTAAACGTGTAAACTCGCAGCGAAGCGTAGCTCGAGGGATAAGAAATGAAAAGGCACGGATCTGCAAATGCGATCGCGGCCTGTCGCCGCCGCCGCCGCCGTTCTTCAATTGCTTCATACGCGGAAATATTTGCAAATTTTTTGTTACGTAACGTTGTCTGACCCCTTTTCCGGCACAGACGTTCTGGTTAATCAAAAGCCCGTGTCATACACGATGCCTCGTTTAATACCATTACGCAATTGCGCAGCGTGTATTCTTTCTTCGCGAACTGCCCGAGGAAACTACTTATTAGGCGGTGGAAAAAAGTCAGGGCGGATTTATGCCGCAAAACTGAGCCACGCGTTTAATGGAATTATTTCAAGTTGTGGCGGCTCTCCTGCACCTACCACTAGAGGGACATACGAAATAGGACTTTCTCGAAAGCACTCGCTCCAACTACCTCGTTCATATATGTGTATACCGCCTTTAACCTTCCTTCCAATATCCCAACGTCACGTTCTAGGTTTTTTGCAAATTTTATCCTAGATTAACTCCACTACCGCCGAGCGGTTCACACTTCACGTAGATAATACCAACACAACCCATCACGTTCCTTTGGTAAGGTGGCATTAGCTACCAGGCACGGTACACCCCCCCCCCTCAATAGTATCTCGACAAAAAAGAGAAACCTTCCAATATCCCAACGTCTAAGGCAGGACCTGCTAAGTAGCTTTACTGATGAGTCCACTAGCAGGTCCAGGACGAAACGCAATACCCTTGCTTTTTCCTATCCTATCCCCTCTCCACAGGTCCACACAAGTGTAGCTTTATTCCACGCTAGATCTACCGACGATTAAGTTATATTTACTTGCGCCGAGATGATTAAATGGATAAGATGCTCGCGAAGATACGTAGCGGAAGAAAGATGTTATTTCGGGTTACACTACTTTGTAAGTAGTACAAGCCATTCGTCTGCAGTTGCAGCGTATCGTTATTTTAATCGACCTCGAAAGGATTAACTCTGCTGCGGTTTTTTTTTTAAGATTCTATTCGGTTCAATTATTCTTTTTCCTTTGAATGAGTTTTACAATTCTCGGAAGAAACAACTTCAACGTAGAGATTGATAGTTAAAGTTAGGAACATTAGTAACAGCTTCAAAACAGAGAAACTTTTTAAAATGAGCCGAAGATCGCAGCAGAGTTAAATTAATGGCAACGTTTAAAATAACCCTTTGCACTTTGTCGCTTTGCTATTAAAACATACGTGAATTGTATCGAAAGTTAAGGTTTAAGCTTCTTCGATTCCATTTTCGTCAATTCAATTCTAATTTCTCGGAGATCGAAGCAATGTTTCTACTTTTCCAAATACGCGACGCGTTAAGTCGTTCGTAACGCGCAAGAATCAGAAAAGTGTATTTATTATTTATCATTAATAGTATTGGAGTTGCTGTCATCTTACCTGTATTATTAAAACTTGCAGAAAACCACTTTAAGTTATACTTATAGTATAACTTACACTTGTACTTATAGTAACTTATACTTGTACTTACAGTAAGTTATACCTTACAATCAATTATACGAAACAGAATCGAGTATTATCAAAGGTGCTACAATTTTTCCAAACCAAATCCAATAACCTTAACCCTTTCGCTACGGCGAAGTTGGTGGGGTCAATATGCTAAGGCTGCACAGAATAATTCAGCCTCAAGTTTACAACGAAACGTCCACGTGTAAGTTGTTACTCTTTCAACCTTTAATTAATTAATTTCTTTAAATTAGTAATCAATGAACGTTAAATTAACTACAAATCTGGGAACGTGAAATTGTACCGCTAGATTTAGTCAGATTTCTCAACTAGTGCAACATTTCGACGGACGACTATAGTCGCCTTAGCATCGAAACGGTTAAACTTTATCAGTTTCCTTTACAATTTACGTATGCGTTGCCGTAATAAAGGGTTAAACGATAATCACGCCTCGTTACGAAAGTTTCGAAGCGGAGTAGAAGTTGAGGAAAGAGATCGGACCCGCTAAATAGATGGCCGTAGGAGAAAGAATAATTGGCATTGAGATCGCGTGTCGTCCGAATCGGTATGCAGAGCGCGGCGGAAAATTCGATCGCCGCGGTTGATTTACGATCGTCGGGGTTGGGCTGGCTAAAGTTTTTGCATTACTTACGAGAGGACGTAGACCTTGGGATCGCGCCAGAGGCTGTAATTGCTAGAAGGCACAGGTTTCACCTCGTCTATGTGAATCTTCGGCCCGTTGGATCGATAGGTGGAATTACCTTCCCGTTCCACTCGATCCGCGTTCGCTCTTAACATCGAGGCCAGGGATGCTTGGTTGCACGTGGCCGGCAGACAAAGACCCAAAAATACTTGTCGTTCCTAGAAAAGGGGGGGAAAAAAGAAATGAAAGAATTGGTTGTTTCAGTTCGCTTCGAGGAGGAGATGTACACGCGGTTTAGCCAGCTAATCACGTCGAGGGGGAATTAAAAAAGCTTGGACGTGTCTTAATTAAATCGGAGTTTGCTAGACAAATACGGGAGGAAGGAGGGGGCGAGCAGATTCAATTTCAAGATTAATTAAACTTTTATTCGCTTCCGTTCGCCGCGGCTTAAGCCAACATCTCCGCGCGCGCGAGTCTTTCGAATTTATTAATTTCTTTTCCAACTTCTCTTCGCGGCGCACCGCGGTATATTATGAAAAATCTGTTCGTACCGTAAGCTAATTTTCCGAGGCTAGAGTTTTATGTGAATGCTAAATTTTGTAGTCACTTTTAACCCTTTTATTGTTCGTGGCACCTGTAGGGGTAAGGTGCTGATTAACTTTGATTATCGGAAACACTATTGGGAGATAAGAATTGTGTTTTCGATATCACGACCAACGGAATGGATTTCATCCCCCAAATATTGGATAAGCGCAACAATTTCCATGGATTCGAAGCAGATACGATAATCAATATTTTATATAGGCAATTCGATGGCGGCGGGTAAAAGAAAAATCTATGAATGTAAAGCCAGTTGTTGCTAACGTCCATTAATTTTGGGTTGATAAAAAAATTATAAGAGGATTGAAAGCACATGGATATAAATCGGAAAAACGGTTGCAAATCTTTGACGAACATAACGTAATCGCAAAATCCAGAGGGGAGAAAGCTGCTACGATTTGACTTTGTATTATCACGCGAAGCGAAAACACGAAAGAAGTATTCGGTGGAAAATGAAACACGTGACCTGCGAAAATTGACGAATCTCTTTTCCTTCAAACACGAGCTAATGTTTGAAGAAGTTGGCGGTCTCCTAAATCCCGTAAAATGTGACCAACGAGAGGCACGACGTTTTTCGCGGACTCGCGCAAATCCTTCGATCGAAGGATTATCGCGGCGAGATCCAGCTTACGTCAGACGAGTTTGAAAACGCGCCGGGACTTTCCCGACCACGCTTACACGTTCGCGTGGGCGATGAAAAGAAAGAAAAGAGGTAGAAGAAACAGGCCAGCCGACTCGTAACGGAAAACAAAACTAAACTCTTCTCGTTTATTCTTGTTACGAAAGATTATATTTTATTATATTATACTTTGCAATCCGTTATATTGATAACAACAAGCAAATCGTATTTTAGCGTGAACCCGTTGCCTTACAATTCGTTAACTACTATACTTACGCGTGAGTTATCATCGACAGATCGCAGTCCTCATATTTATTAAAAGTATTAACGTATTCTGCGTGATTTCTGTTTAGTTATTCTTAATCTTTTAAAGGGAAGCTAAAGCTGGAACAAAAGTAACGCTGTATTGCAAACGGAACTTACGTTTAATGAATTTACATATGTGTAATTCTCGCCACGGGAGTTACTCGTCATTGTAAGTCAACGGGTTAATTGGTATACGAAGTTACTTGTATAGCGTTGACACGTGTGTTATTACGTGAACCGAAGTCCAAATTTAGCATGAAACGTTCTTTACATACGATTCTTTGTACGTTACTTTGCTATTGAATAAACGAATTCAAGCGACGGTTATAGGAACAGTGACAGTACTTGGGTCATTTACCCTATTTATATATGAATTCGCATAAATATCCGAAATATACTGATTAATTACTCGCTGACTAATTCCGTCCAGTGGATAAATGATCCTTCACGCGTCTCTGCGACGTGCGTTTAATTAATCCGCGCAATAATTCATTTGCCGGTTGCAGCTTTCGCGGCTATTCGGCTTCTGGAAGCCGGCTAAAGCGTAGTTTAATTAAACGAATTACCGGCCGCGTTCACGCGAGACCCGAGCGCCCACCAAATTTGGATAAATTCCGGCGATGATTGATGGAAAAATTGGAAAGGGTTGCAGCCGATGAATAGAGGGGGACGAAGGAAAGCAGGGATCGAAAGCATAATTATCGGTTTCGGTTCTCGGAAAGCTTCTGTAATATACTGGGTTATCGACAACCAAAAACCGATATGGGTTACGGTTAATCAGTTATTACGCGTGCGTATGCAAACGTAACCCGGTTAATCCGATAAGAACTCGGTAAATGAGAAAACTTTGAACCGTGACTCGAATTTGTTTCGGAGTTTTAATTCTTTTGCTACGAAATAAAAGCCAGCCGCGTTTGTTTCGCAACGAATGCGAACAGAGACACGATTTACTTTATCATTGTTCGATGAGGACGAGCGATTTTTTGTAGCTGCATCGCGTGTTTCTCCTTGTTTCTATCGAATGAAAACAACATAGACAGATATAGACTACGTTCGAGATAAATTCCTCTAATTAGAGAGTAAAGTACTTACGGAAGATTCGAGTTCCTTGGGCAAAGATAGGAATATCCTGGCCACGTGGAATTTCACCGGATAAGGCGGCCTGTCGTCGAGTTCCGCGTGAATTTTCCTATTGGTGGCGTTCAGCTCTTTGCAGAGGATGCTTGAGCCGAGCCAGAACCCGTTTCCGAAATGAAATTGCGAAGAGTAACGGCCGCTCGCGTCCGACACTGCGAAGGAAGAGAAAAAAAGGAAGCTTGTAGCCGAAGAATCCAACGCGATAAAAAGCATTCTTGTGGAATAAGCGAGATAACGCGCCCTTCATACCATATCCCTCTTGTTTTTTTCCCCGCCCCCTAATCTCGTTGGAAAACCATGTGAACCGCCGGCTGAAAGATGAGCTTTGGAATTGCTGAGAGAATAACAGAGTAGATTCTTCTTCTATTTAACTAAACGGATTAACGTTCACCCGGTGTAAGCCGAATCTTTATTTACCTTCGAGATGAGCGAAATTATTATACTCGGGGATTTCGACGTGTTTGGGGTAGCAATGGAAACTTGAAGGCGCGTAAGATTTAAAGTGCACGAGACGAGCAGAATTGTACTGAAATTTTAAAGTAAGATAGTAGATATTTGTTCATTCAGTTATCAAGGATAAGGGAAACATTTACATTGAAGAGGAAGGAACAGAAGATGATAAACCGTAAAATATAGCAATATAATATAATAAAAATAGGAGTAATATAAGACAATATATAAATTTATGAATATAGTATATATTATAGTATTTAAATGCAGAAGAAAAGCAGGAATAATATAATATTTAATGGATGGAATTTATGTGGATGCTGATTTCCTTCTTTTATTTGTGGGTAGAATAATTTGGATACGCATGCAGATCCACATTGTATAAATTACAATTTGTTAGAATTCTCGTTTCAATCGAGTTTACCCTCGTTAACTCGTTAGACTGCGGATTTTTATACACTTACAGGAACTTTAAATGTGTAACAGGATACGGAATACAAATGGTATTCAAAAATAGGGGAAATATTGAAAGTAAGATACGGAATTATAGTATATGATATTTAAGAGCAAAGCTCTACCCTCTATTTACATCTCGTTTCTTCAATTTTATCTATGCAGATCTGAATTTGCATAAGGATCCACGGTACACTAATTGTTACTGATGTTAACCGCATCTGTGAGCCTTTTCGCATTACACAATTTAAAATAAAACGTCATGTATCAGCCTTCGTTGTTTTTAACTAAGCCAACTGTTACTTTTTTTTATACGAAGTTTTTATACGAAAACTGGACGGCGAAGATCTGATAATGCGAAGAGGCTCTCTCCTTGCATCGTTTCGTATTAAGCTAGCGTATTCGCTTGCGATCGAATCATTGCATCGCCGCATCAAATTAGAATATATCAGTTTACGAATGAATCGATGGCTGAGAATTTTCGAGCGGTTGCGCAAAATTTTCAGAGGTGTAGCTTTCGAGGGCTGGATTACGCGACCACGCCTGGAAGGTTCATTGCCAGTTACGTAAACAACCAGCTGGTGGCCACAGCTCGCCCGCAGAGAAAGTGCAGCCGTCTGTCGACCCACTAGCGACAATACGCACCGAGGTGCACGTAATTTCGCATAAATCTCGGCATCTCTCGAAAGCGTGACCCGAGCTGCATTGTGTTATCAAAGATGAACGAGCGATTGAAACCGCGTAGCCGAGTTTCGCCGGCAACAATACCTTATTAACCCTTTCCTTTGTCACGCTGAATTACGCTGCGAACTGTCGACAGGTTGCGGTAAAATACGCTGCATTTTTCTTCTTCTTTTTTTTTTTGTTGTAAACTTACGTTGAAGATAGGAAAGAAGGTGCAAAGCGTCTTGCGGCATTCGCCTACGAATATTCATAATTTGTCCGCTTGTTTTGTCGAATTCGGCATTTACGGATACAGGCTTTCGGATGAATTAACTGTTACTAGTACGAGTTTATGATAAACTTGCAAGGTAAAGGATTAAATCGAAGAGTTGGTAACAAAAGCAACCCCTGCCAGTGTAACGAGGTCGTGAAGCAAATTATGGACTGAATACAAGTACACGCTACGTTTCTAGTAAATTACAATTTCAACCGCGAAGATGTGTTACGAAATTACAAGATTAATTTTCATGCAAAGCAAATTACCTGTCGTATATCAATGCTTCATATCCGATGCGATGTTAAAGCACTAAACTTCTTAGCAATTGAACGATTAATAGGATAAAGGGTTAATCGTTAACCCTATAGGATATAGGATATATTATCCTATAGGATGAAGGTATATTGTTCTGCACATAGCCAAGGAAAATTTCGCGTTGATCTAGTAACCGTGTTCAAATTTGTCGCTGTACATAGCTTCGGTTAAATCGATGAGTCGAAGATTTACTAAGATTCTAATCGCAAGTAAGGCTTGACGAATACTGCTTTTGTTTCGAACCCTTCATTCATTAGACGGTAAAGCAACGAAAAAGAAACGATCGATGAATCGCTAGCAGAATTCGTAAGCCCAATTCGGTTTCCATCGTGGTGTCTGGCAAAAGTGGCAAGATTCCGTGTGACGTAACAGCTTGCGCGCATCTAATACGAATTCGTACGGTCGGAGAAGTAATTTCATACTATCCGTGTTTCTGCGAGAGCAGCGTTTCTCAGCTATAGCCGCGGGCTGCTGCTATTTCCCGTTTACCGTTTCGCGATTTTAAAATACGTACCACGTGTACCAATCGCGTAATCTTCGAACATCGTTACACCTGCGGCTGTTTCCTGCGTTTTCACCGGCGCGTTTTCCGTATCCCTTCAAACGCGATGGAAGTTTTCGAATTTCCCGTGAAAGCGTTGGATTAGAGATCGCGGTATCGGTAAATCGGCTTATCGGTTCGCCGGTAAATTTTCAGAAACAGTGTGAAAATTTTACCCCCCGAAAACTTCGATACGAAGCATCTTTAGAAGGATTCTCAATGTTTCTCCTATGCTCTTAACCCGTCCACTGTCAACTACGAGATATCTCGTAGTTTTGCGATGAAAGTTTGGGTCGATTGCAATTGGTCGCTGAATAAGTTTATAGCCAGTTTGAATTTTATTCAATGACGCTACGAGATATCTCGCAGTGTTTTTCTTTCATTTTCACACCACTGTAAATGCCAATTTAGTACTATATACTCTGCACCTAATTATACTATTACTCTATTACTCTGCAACTGAATGTTAATAGATTTCGCGAAATTCCACGGTTCATTTAAAATGAAATCTTGGCGCCCAGGGCGAGACGCCAGCTACGAGATATCTCGCAGTGTTTTTTCTCATTTCCACATCACTGTAAATGCCACTTTAGTACTATATACTCTGCAACTAAATTATACTATATACTCTAGTACTCTGCAACTAAATGTTAGTAGATTTCGCGAAATTCCATGGGGGCCCCTTTAAAATAAAATCTTGGCGCCCAGAGCGAGACGCTGAACGTGTTTGCCTGGCAGTGAATTGGTTAATGCTTGGCCAGCCTTTTCGCGTTAGAGCCCACTTTGCATCGAGTCGCGGTGAATTGATCGGAGCTGCGGTTACGCCGTAAACCGGAATAGAATCCCACGATTTTCCACGTTCGCGATTGCTTCCGGCTTCGAGCCAGCAGGGGCTTATCGACGCCGATTACACTTCAACGCGAAAATCGTGCGCTGATTCGAACGTTCTTCGATCGCCTCTCGGATTCCCCGCAATCTTGCGGTTATTTATTTATTTATTAACTCCTCGGTAAACGGTATCCGTACGACGTACGGACCATTCGACGTTTCTTTCTATGTCTAATACAGTAACTTCTCGAGTTACGACCATTCGCACTTACGACGAAAAAATTTAAAAAAATGTATCAATTTTTCATAGTTTTCGTCAAATATATACCATATACATATATAATTAATAACTTATGTATATGTAGTTAACAATTAAAAATCAGAACGAAAAGCTATTCATTTTGACGTACGTACATATGTCTATTATAATTATATTATTCATTTTTGTACGAAATTCGACTTGCGACCATTTTGTTTTCGTCTGAAGTTGCGGAGCCTAATCCCGTCGTAAGTCGAGAAGTGACTGTAGTAGTAAACAATCCCAGCCCAGAAACGTGTATTTGGTTTACGGTAACCTCTTATCTCGCTTATTCGTTCGTCTCCCTCAGTCGCTGCGCTCTTGCCGTACGTAACACTCGCTTTACTTTTCTCATCGCGCTTAATTTAATTTTCTCTATTCAGCTGTAGGATTTTTTGATTGATTAAATTTATATCTATTCTGAAATCTGTTACTTCTACGACTACTATAAAGCGATCGATAATTATTTGGAACAGACAGAACTATTTATTATAAACTTTTAAGACCGCTTAGAACTTTGGAACATTTTTACTTTTCACGTAATCTATTTCGTTATTTACATTACGGCTTAGTGCGCTGTGTGGTACAGAAGATTGCGATATTATAAGAATGAAAGAGAAATTACAAGTAACCTGTAGCAAAAGATAAACATCTATGAATTATTTGAAGTACTGCATATCCGTCAAAGGTCCCAGGTTTTATACAAAAACCCGTGTTCCGCTAAAACTGTGGCTGTACTACAAAGATATTTACTTATTTATTTATTTATTAACGGAGGTAAACCCTTTAGTGTACAAAGAAACGTTAAGAATAATCGTAAGAGTTTAAACAACGCAATAATTAAGATCGCCAAGCGATTATCGAAAGGCAGAAAAAAAAGATGTTTCGATGATTCGTCGGATAGCGCAAAGGAATGAAGCGTGCGAAAGTGGCGTTTGACATTCGCGTGATCGCGTAGCGGATAAATGAAATTATATAAAGCGTTAGTAATTTCCACGGAAAGCAACTCCGCCGTGTGTTTGCACAGTGTTTTTTTCTTCTTGTTCGCTAACGGTGTCGGGTGAATGCCACGCGTTATGGAGATCAGGCGATTGCGTAACGGTGGGTGGCGTTGAATGCCATTGGTTCTCGCGAAACTACGCTTTTGGCTACGCAACGTAGGTCACAGCTAATGGAAAGGAAAGATTTCGGACTCGAGGCTTTTACTTCGGCGAAATTCGCTACGAGCGATCGAAGCGAACGGGGAACTTCCTCTTCTTCATCGTTCGCGTTAGTTCCCTTCGAGACGAAGGAAAGTTTACGACTCGGACGTGTTGCTTAACACGCGTTGTGATTTACGGTAATAACTTCGCGTCTTTAAAGCGAGACACGAATCTCGCGGCAAGTATTTGGTTGTTGCGTACGAAACGGTTGATCTTTATATATTTCGTAGCTTCTAGCCACTGTTTAAGTAAAAGTAACACTAAACGACACGGCTAAAGTTTGGAGCTCGTTGAAGCTAACTATTTGCGCTCCGAAACTATTTCAATAATATAATCTACTGGCAACTTTAACGTATCTTTGTAGCTCTTGTGAGAAAGTAAAGTATTATTTCGTATTTTGGAAAGGGGAAGAGTTTCGTTTAATTTGCTGTGTTTTGAAAGGAATGAAGATTGAGTCAGCGGATATAAATAGAAACCATAAATCTTGACTTTTTAGAAGAAGCGATCGACAATGTGAACTAAACATTTCACTCGAATCTGATATTCTTCAATTTGTAGCAGATATTTAACAAAAATTAGAATTAGATTAGATTAGAAGAAATATTAACCTTAAACTTTAAGCTACATAAAATCATTATTTCACATGCAACAACTTGGTACCTAATTGTTTCTACGTGTACGAAGTTCACTTATTCTAAATTATGCGTGTTACGTAGACATACGATACATGTAAGCGACTTTTACGAATGCAAAAACTTCCAAGCAATTTCGCAATCGATATCGATCTTTAATCTTGCTTCGCAACCTGTCTTATTATCTCTTTTCATTCTCATTCTTTGCAACATTTCTGTTCGGCCACTTAAGATCGGCCGCTTCATATGCAACAACTTAACGACTCCACTGAAACATCGTAATAACAAACTGTCCGTTCAACTTGGCCATTTTTGCGAACATTTCCCTGGCCGCAGGAATTCCGCGATTGCTTTATCCTCGGAAGAATACAAGCTGGAAGATTCGTTTGCTCGGGGATAAAAGGGTTTTTGTTTTTTTTTTAAGAACGAAAGGAAGGCTAACAGAGTTGGCTGGCCAACTATTATGTTGCGGTAAATTGCTGTTTCGCAAAATAATGACGCATTTGGCAATCGAGCTGCCAGCGACACGGCAACCGGTGAACTTAGCCAAGCATGAATTTCTCCCGGCACTAGCCGCCTCGTTAAAGCAACTAAAACGCATAGTGTAACAACTTGTCGATCCACGGCAACACGCAGCGTTGAAGTTGGAAAACATTCAACGAGCCTTTGAGCGCAATCCTAAGGCCACGCGCGACGCTTGTTAATCGACAACGATAGAGTTTGCCAGCTCGCGTGGATCCAGCCGAGAAATTCGATGCTTCGTCGCTATTTGCAATTCGAAATATTGGCAATTTCATGGTTTAGAAATTTGTAAGTTACGGGGATTTCGTGCTTCAATTATTCGAGATGTCGCCGAGATAAAGTGGAATTCGAAGCGTCGGGAATTGTTATATTTAGTGGTTTGGAATTTGTAAAGCATTGCGAATTGGGAATTCAAAGCTTTGGAAATTCAAAATGTTGGGAATTGGAAGCTTTGAGAATTCAAAGATTTGGGAATTTAAAGCTTTGACTATTCAAAGATTTGGTAATTCAAAGCTTTGACTATTCAAAGATTTGGTAATTCAAAGCTTTGACTATTCAAAGCTTTGGTAATTCAAAGCATTGGGAATACAAAGCTTTGGAACTTCAAAGCATTGGAAGTTCAAACCTTTGTGAATTCAAAGGTTTGACTATTCAGAGCTTTGGAAATTCAAAGCTTTGACTATTCAAAGCATTGAGAATTTAAAGGTTTGACTATTCAAAGCATTGAGAATTCAAAGCTTTGGAAATTCAAAGCATTGAGAGTTCAAAGCTTTGACAATTCAAAGCATCAGGAATACAAAATTAACCCCTTGCCCTACAATTATTTTATTAGCTATTTAGGCTACCTTTAGTCGATCACTATTTTTACATCGTGTCACGTGCAAATCATTCGATTATCATAGGAAACATTGTTTTAACAATCTCGTATCATAAACTCGTACGCAAAGCTAAAATTAGAGTTTAAATTACGTGCCATCTTTGTTACTGTATGGCAATGGGTTAAGAATTGCAAAACTTTAATAATTCGAAGCGTCAAAAATTGTACGGTATTCTTCCATGAACGTATCCTGCTCGAACGGATGTCACAAATGATCCTACGTGCTGCCAAATAGCAATGAACTTTCTTCGCCACGCGTTCCATTGATCGCTAAAACGATTAAAGCATCGATGCTCGAGCGCGATTGTTAGGTTCCGTATCGGCCCACCGATTTGCAAAAACGAACCACGGAAGGATCTACTCACTCTTGGCAGCCCACAGCTTTCCATCGTTGAGGGACTTCAAGAAGAATTGCAGATCCTTTCTGCAATCGTCCCGAAGTTTACCAGGCACTCTTGCCCACTTCAGAGGATCGTAAAGATCCGCCAGCCACTGGATACTGTTCGCCGTCCTCTCGAGCTTCTCCTTCATGAAATCGATATCGAGATCGTGGTGCTCCTCCTTTCCGCCGAACTTCCGATAATTCTTCCAATCCAACTCCGGGTTATTCTTGCTAAATCCAATTAACGAGCCCCGCCTGTCTTTCGCCGTTTGCTTTTGCTTGTCGTGGTCGCCGGTGTTTATACCGACAGCCTCCGTTGTCGCGGACGTCTTATCCCTGGGCTTTCCAATCTTCAATATATTCGACTCGTTTCTCGAGATGGCCGCGTGCACCGTGCAGCTGAGTATCAGCAAAAGGTAGCCGAAGAACGGAGCCATTGTCGGACAGCTTGGAACGGATCTCTTTATCCGCTGCCTTTCAAAATCAACGGGGATGGATTAACTTCTTCCGCGGTTTCTAAACTCTTCATTGGGTTCCGTGGAACGAGGACTGCCCGGCTTCGAGTTTAGTAGAGAATGGACCAGGTTCGCCTGGATGGTCAATTTCCCGGTGGCTCAATCGTGCAACATGTTTGTAGAACGAGCGCGGCGAGTCGATCGTTGGCACGAATGCAACCAGAGTTATTCGCAGAGTTTTACGGTCGTAGAATCGGACTCGCTTTCGTTTCCCGTTGGCCACCAGCGGCGTGAATGGGCACAGTTTAAAGCGTCGACTCGATAAAATCCTTCCGCGATTACGCCAATTATAGACAGCGGGCAAAAACACGTGGAAAGGAAAGTAAACGAGGCCGCGATCGTTGAAATTTAACGCGACGCACACCGATCTCGGCCGAGTTGCGTGTTAACGATGCATCGTACGGTTTAATCAGCGGGGTGAACAAAAAGATGCAAAGCGGAGGATGTACGAATTGAGAATCGCGAATCGAACGGAGGACAGGAAAGTGAACGCACACACGGGGCTAAGGATCACGCACTGAATGAAGCGAATCAAGTTAGCAGTCGCGTTTACCAGCAGACGCCGGGGTCCCCCTTTCTCTTCGCGATATACTTTGCAGAGAGGTAAAATGCATTTCCTTCTTCGGACCCTCGAGCACTGCCGCGACTTCTCTCCTTCCAAATAAACTCTCCTTGGAAAGGTGCGAGTGTCCATTCGGTCAACTCTAGCCGAGATAACACTCGAACCACCGAGATGGTCGAAATGACTGGTCTGTGATTTCTTCTAAAAATTCTGCGAGTATGCATTCTTAAAGATTAAGTTTACGGACGTTACGTGCACACGTTGACAGGCTTCCGGAAAAATACACGTACACTGCATATAAATATTCGAACGTAGAAGGGCGAGGATGAAGAGAATCGTATTGCGCAGAATAGTATAACGCACCTAAGTTCTTCTGTGTGCCAATTTGCGCGTTGATTACCTTTGATCTTATTCGAAGACGTTTCCAATGCCCACGTTAAAAGACGTAAACCTTTCGATTGGATTGCAAGCATCTGAATAGTCATGTTTACAAAAAATCCATTCCTATTACAAAATACAGTTCTTTTTGTAAAATAGCGGTGCTTTATTAGGTCGTTTATCCTTTTGTCACAGTATACTAAAGAATCTAAACCAGTCGATAACTGATAAATAAATAACAAATTTACCAGTGCCCAAATTGTCCCTTCTTCTTCGCGTCGCGGTCGTGCAAATTTTACTTTCACTTCCGTTTCTAAATTACCGAATTACAGCCGCCTTTCGCGTTTCGCGTTCCCCAGTTTCCGTAGGAAGCCACGAAAGCTGTACTCGGTCAGCGACACAGAAGAAGAAAAACTCTGACCTTTCGCTGACACCGATGCGAGAGTGTTTACGAAACACGCAATTCTCGTTGCACCGTAAAAATTTCTAAACAGGATACACGTGCTCGTCCTTGGAGGAATAATAAGCAAGTCCGAGGGGGAGAGAATCGCGAGTGGATAGAAAAAAATGCCATAATACGAGGAATGAGCAAACGTTGGGCGAACGACGAGGCAGTAACAAGCCTATCCCAGCCTGTTCATAACTCGAGTAATCAACGTAATACCTCTCGCTTTCTCCAAACACTGTTAACGAACGAAAAGCCACTTACGCTTTGCTCGCCAGCCAGCGAGCGATATCTAAGACGTATGGCGTAACAAATGTTCATATTTGCTTCTAGTTAAAGGTCAACCCTTCCACCGTGAGCAATTAACAATATTAGGTACAGCTGGGAACAGTTCGATTCTCTAATTAAGTTCAGTGTTTATTTTTAGCACGAAGTGCCAATGAAATACAGTTAGTCACGCAAGTCTAAGTACGCGTTCCAAATTTTAGCTAATTATATGTTGGACGCGCAGTGGTCTAAAGTAATAATTGGACACTTGTATTTTTGTATTTAAAGGAGGTAGGTGGTAAGCGTTCGTAATTCCAAGGTTTTGTATTCCTAACCGTTTGAAGTTTCAAGCTTTTGTGGATTCTTAGCGTACGAATTTCCAAGTTTTTGGATTTCTAAGCGCTCGAATTTCCAAGCTTTTGCATTCCTATGCTGCTGGATTCCCAAGCGTTTGAATTCTTAAGCGTACGAATTTCCAAGTTTTTGGATTTCTAAGCGCTCGAATTCCGAAGCTGTCGTATTTCTAAGTGTTCGAATTTCCAAGCTTTTGCTTTCCTAAGCGTTTGAAGTTCCAAGCTTTTCTGGATTCTTAAGCGTACGAATCTCCAAGTTTTTGGATTTCTAAGCGCTCGAATTCCGAAGCTGTCGTATTTCTACGCGTTCGAATTTCCAAGCTTCTTTGTATTTTCTAAGCGTTCGAGTTTCCAAGCTTTCGGATTCCCCAGAATTTAAACTCGCGAATAAAATTGCACTTGAAAGCATACAAGCTACAATTTCGCTTGTATTGAACAAATTATAGGACGTCATAAATGCATCGAAAGGACTAACAAAACACGGATATAATTATACCAAACAATTTTGTATATTGTAATACTATATGCGTGGTCTTTCGTGAAATCGAGGTATCGATTGATGTATGATTGTTGCGAAAAACACGGGCGAAACGTCATTATTATTCGATACGCCCAAATTTAATTACTAATTAAATTAATACACTCGATACGACCGAACGTCTTGTATTTTTATAACTCGACGAAATTGAAATAGGTAATAACATTCGTAAAATCGCGAAACATAGACAGATTCGAGTGTTTCGGATTAAAATGTGTTCGCACTCAATGCTTTAAATTCGACGTAGTTTATTATAATTTATTGCATTGGCTGACCGATGTGAACCGCTATGATGTGGTTCGATTAGTCTTATTAGCACTAGGGTTACGGACTTTACGTGTATACGTCGACAGGCTACCGGAAAAATAATAGATATTCGAACGTAGAACCGGGAGGACGAAGAGAATCACGTAGAATACACATTCGTACCGTTGTATTAATTAAAGTTAACATAAAGTACTGAAAAGTAATATTTATGGTCTGTATAATTTTAGGTGTGAAATCTGAACGGCGCCAACGCGAAGCGTTCCGTAAACCTAATGTTAACTGATTCGATCAGAATGAGAGCTATTTTAGACATTATTCGCGATGACTGGACATTATAAATAATAACCAATTAGTCGCTTGCTACAACGTATACGCGTCGACGGAACTCAATGGATTTCAACAATCTCGCTCGCTATTAGCGTCGAAAACGCCAACAAAACGCAACGAGGTTTTCGATGTCGCTCGTTAGCGCTCGTTAGATCATCCAAGTCACTGTCTTGCGTTTCCCTTTTTTATTTCACGTTTATGTAACGCGAAACGCATGTAAAGCCGCCCGCAAAAGGGACTTTCGATCCTCGCGAACAACGAGAGACTATCGAAGAGTCGCGAAGCTTCAAAAGTTTCTCCGAATTTCTCGATCGCTTCCCGTTTGTTTCTCGCATAGAGGGGCGTAAAAAAGCCTCTGCTTTTGTACACAATCCTTATTTCAGTTTGAAGTTTATGATGTTTCCTACGAATGGATGATTGTTAGTCAATGGTATTAGGTTGTTCGGAAAATTCGTGACGATATCAGCGATATTTTCATAGTTTCTCCTTCCCACAAATTTTCCGCAAGTGTCTAACGTATTTTACTTTCGGCTGACAAGGTTCCGCGGAAAACAATAATAAATAATTACCTTCAAGTTCCGTTGCACGTACAGAAGAACATTGGTACACCTACTTAACCGAGTATACCGCGATAAACGTTGTTTCCCGTTTAGAAATGTTAATACGAGTGCTTAGCGAACGGTTTGTCGGTTTCCTGGAATCGTTCCGAAGATTCGGCTTGGGTTCTCCGCCACGGGAACTGCCTTCTCGGCGAGATCCGGTTGTCTGTTACGCAACGAAGCTTTCTACGCGCTCGCTAACGAGTGGCAACCGGTCCTCGGTCAGGAAGCAGGAGTCGAAGCCGGCATCTCGAAGGCGCCGCTTTATTGGCTTCGAACCCGACGAGAAAGCAATTTACCCTCGATTCCAGTTGACGTTATTACGATACGGCGACAATCGCTCCCCTGCACTTGTTGCAATTACTTTTTTCATTCAGCCGACATATCCCACGGCTGACAATTTCGAACCGAAAGCTTTTAAAAAGGTTTTAACACTTTTCATTGTGGCAGGTATAATTAATATTTAAAAGAGGAACGAAGGGATGGGTTCATTTATTAGCGGACCAGAGTTTTCGTATTGCCAAGGTTTTAGTTTTGTATGCGTTCTAATTTCCAAGCTTTTGGATTGCCAAGGTTTTAATTTTGTTAGCATTCTAATTTCCAAGCTTTTGGATTGCCAAGGTTTTAATTTTGTATGCATTCTAATTCCCAAGCTTTTCGTTTTCCTAGCGTTTAAATTCCGAAGCTATCGAATAGCCAAGCCTTTAAATTTCTAAGCGTTTAAATTTCCAAGCTTTTGGATTCCCAAGCGTTTGAATTCCGAAGCGATCGAATTTCCAAGTCTTTAGTATCGTTAGCGTTCGAACTTTTAAACTTTAGGATTCTCGAGCGTTCAAATTGCCAAGTTCTAAGCCATCGAATTTCCAAGCTTTTGAATTTCCAAGCCTTTCGATTCCTATCGTTTAAATTGCCAAGCCTATGAATTTCCAAGCGTTCGAATTTCCAAGCATTTGAATTTTGATCGAGCAGTCATATGTGGATGTTGTTCATCCTTCTTCGGATCATGGACGCCATAGAAGCGTCACGCAGATTCGCAATTTGCGCGACACGCATCAATAAGCATTGGTACAATAATTTATCAATGCTCTAAGCATGCTTCGATGAACGATACAATTTATGTAATTCCCTTCGATAATGTGTGTAATAGCATTTGCTAATTTATCGAATTCTGCATCGCTCCGTCAAATTTTCAATGCCACAGCACAAATAGGTTGGCGGATAGGATGCTAATAGCTTGGCGATCATATTAAAGAGAAGAAAGCTAAATTTGAAAGTGCCGGGGAAGGGTTAAATTGCAGCAAATTTAACGTAATTCAGTTGAGTTTCTAATGGGCTCTTTTGTGACCCGGACATTACACCCTTTCTCAAGTATTCAGACACCTTAGAAACAATTCGGCGAACATTACAACCCCTTGGACCACCCTTATCGATTATCATAATTATTAGCGACGTATCGAGTTAATTTTCAAGCTTCTGTATTTTTAAGCAGTCGAACTTCCACGCTTTTGCATTTCTAAGCATTTTAATTTATAACCGTTTGTATTTCCAAGCTTCTGGATTTGTAAGCGTTTGGATTCCTAAGTTTTTGGATTTTCAAGCGTTTCGATTCCTAAGCTTTTAAGTTTCCAAGCTTTTGTATTTCTAAGCGTTTTGATTTCCAAGCTTCTGGATTTCTAAGCGTTCGGTTTTCTGAGCTTCTGGATTTTCAAGCGTTTCGATTTCCAAGCTTTTGTATTTCTAAGCGTTTTAATATCCAAGCTTCTGGATTTATAAGCGTCCGGTTTTCTAACCCTCTTGGATTTTCAAGTGTTTCGAGTTCTAAGCTTTCGAATTTCCAAGCTTTTGGATTCCCAAGTCTTTGGCTTTCCAAGCGTTTGAATTTCCAAGCGTTTGAACTTCCAAGCTTATAGACTTCGACGCGTTTGAATCCCAAAGCTCTTGAATTTCCAAACGTTTGTATTCCCAAGCTTTCCGATTCCGAAGTCGTGTTATTCCCGAACTTTCCATCTTCAAGCATTCGCATTAACCGGAAATTAGAAGTTCGAACAATGATAACCAATGCTCTAAGTGACCAAGTTTTACCTCGAACCATTGTACGTTGCGGCAATATTCCAGCACGTTTTATCCACTTGCGCCGCGGCAGAATCGATGGGGCTTAAAAGAATCGCATGCGGAATACCGTAAAGAAGGTTTCCCCATGAGAGAAGCACACCGTATAAGGTACTCTCCTTTAGACCGGGGAAAATTGTGTTCAGCCGGGTAGAAAAATGATATTGGATGTCTCTTCCGTTGCTCGTGGAACGGCTTTCGAAAGGAAATATGTACAGCGTATGAAAACAGCGGTTTGTTACGAGATAATACAGAACTCGTAGAAGGGGGGGGGGGGGGGGGGAGACAGTGTGTGCACGCACGTTTACAAACGTTGCATGCACACGCGGAAGTGAAAGTGAGAAACCTATCGACGTGAAAAGTTTCCTATTGCGATTTCCAAACGCGTCTCTTCGTCTTCGCGCCGCGGTTTCGTTAGTTTCACTTCCACCGAGACGCGACGCAACGTTGAACACGAATCCGGGTAGGAATCTATGCGTTCAACGGTTGATAAAGAGACCCCGTATTTCATTTTATCGCAATTTGCCGCGCGAGCTCTGAAATACCGATCGCGTGGCGGTGAAAAGAAAAAAATCGCTGCAGCTAAAATGCCCTCTACTTTGCGCGGCGGCAAGTTCAAGAATTTTATTTATTAGCTAGGACAAAAAGTTCGCTATCTTATATATTTATACACATATGTAAGCGTGTACGAAACGTGTTAGATTTATATACAATAGTTAGGGAAAAGTAACAAAAATTAAATCCAAAGCTTTACTGAGAAGTATGTGTTGCTTTTCCGTACGTTCGTAGAAACGCGTTTTCTCTTTTAAACATCTGGTTAGTTTCAGACCTGAATGTTTACGATACGCGACGAAAGGGCATTCGGTCCGAAGCGGCGTCGCAAGCACGTTTCGTGCGTTGCGTTAGACAGTCAGTCGCAGTATAGTTTCCGTGCTAGTAACACTGCAGAGCGAGTCTTCCTTCTGCTGAGTAAAGCATATATTCGAAATAGAGGAATACCTCGTTATCTCTAATCCCTGAAACCTTCCATAATCTAATAGAACGCGGTGGTTATTCACGGTCAGTGACCACTGGTCAATCTTAGCGCGGCGACACAGCGGAGCAATAAAAAAATAGTTTAACATAGCTGTACATTGATAGCCGATAGCTCGTTTCACTGTAAAAGTGGACCCGTGTCTTATTTGCGAGAGAGACAGAGAGAGAAAAAAAAGAAAAAAGAAAGGAAAAGAAACGTGAGATAAATTATTCCGTTTATTATTGTAATAAATTGTCTCGGCTGTACAGTTACGATAAAAATAGGAAAAGTGGATAAATTATAGGCTATTCGTGTGGAAAAATGGTTTCTTGCTAGGACCGGTAATTACGTTGCGCGACCTCAGGAAGCCGCTGAACGACCAGATGTGTTTGTATACATATGTATGTATATGGAAAGGTGAATTCAGAGCGGCGTTCATTCTTAGCTTAGACTTCGAGTCGATGGGATCGTGAGATTTCTCGGGGCAAATCTTGCTTCTGATTATTATTAGCAAGCCACGTTTCATTCTAAAGAGACCGTGTCTCGAATCGCAAGAGGAAGAATCTATTAACCGTTTCATTACTATGGACGTATGTATACGTCTTCAACAATTGGACTGACATTTGTTTAACAGCATACACGTATATTTTTTCTGTAACGCAATGCAATTCCGTGAATCATTCGTACGCGAATGTTACGGTACAGTTAGTCACGTAGAGTATCCAAATATTTATACCTCTTTGCACTCCTTAATTAACACTAGATTTACGGGCGTTACGTGCATAATTCGACAGGCTTCCGGAAAAAATACGTATACCGCGTATAAATGTTCGAACGTAGAAGCGCGAGGATGAGGAGAATCGCGTAGAATGCATATTCATACCATTGTATTAATTTAAGTTAACGTAAAGTACTGAAAAATAATATTTATGGCCTCTGTAATTTTAGGTATGAAATCTGAACGGCGTTAACGTGACAAGTTCCGTAAACCTAGTGTTAATTTACAAAGGAGATGAAAAAATGGGGTGCGAATAAAATGTTGTATTGCAACAGTGCAGGAGTGTAACAAATATGTTTTCCATTTATATTAAGTAGCTACGTGGTAAATAAATAAAAATATATGTATATGGTGTAAGAAGTGAGAACGTCGAGGCACATTCGACGTAAAAGTGATAAGAGTTATTAAACGTTGTCATTACCTACGCTTTTTGTCTTTAGTTCCAATGTGCCGGTGGCGAAAGGGTTAAATAATAAGTGTCTTTGTTAAATCAACGCAGCGATTCTTCTTCACGTTTATTAACTATACTGCGATTAACGAAACAAGACACAAAAATAAAGGTAAATAAACTATTCGTATAGTAAAGCAAACGATATTCAAATCGTTTCGTAATCGTAGTCCATATCGTTATATATTTTTACTTCCTTCCTTTCTTTCATTCCTGACCACGTTTCTAATTGTTTCCGCTTATCCAAAATAAAATTGCTATATATGGACAAACGAGGTGATATATGTAGTGTAATTTGGAAGAGTTCTAACAAGTCAGGATGGCCGAGCGGTCTAAGGCGCTGCGTTCAGGTCGCAGTCCACTCTGTGGGCGTGGGTTCGAATCCCACTTCTGACAAAATTACTTTTTTTTACTTCTTTGCATCGTCAAAATTGCCAATCAACTTTTATCAACCTTTTCGCTATGGCAGTTCGAAATTAACCCTTTGCGGACGAGAAGTAGTAACACTTGTGAGAGTACTTTAATTTTTAATTCCACGACTTTGAGTTTTCACGCTTTTGAGTTCCAAACCATTTAATTTCCAACGATTTCAAATGTTTATTATTACGTTAAGTATTCATTGCATTAAGTTTTATGCTTTAATAGTCGACATGGGTTCGGAAAGCCAAAAAATGATTGGGCGACTATTTGTCGACGCTCGTCCGCAAAGGGTTAAAAGCATTCTCAGCGCATAGGTGGGAATATGCTTTAATAATATGGGAACGATATGTGTACAAATACTTACATACACTTTGTATAATTAATTGTGATAGAATATGTATGATTCGTGATAGAAATAATATTATATCACGGAGAATTAATACGTATACGTTTTGCAAATTCGTCTGCAATTTTTAAGGATTATATATACGCCCTTCGTAGCGAAAGGGTTAATCAGAAGAAGCTAGCCCTTTAATTAACCCTTTACCTTTTACAATAACGAGTTCCACTGGTGATGAGTTTATCGTTCGAATGCAACAGAATGGTATTGCATTTGCAATCGAGTTTAGTTTCAACTTTGTTCGCGGCTTCGATACACAAGATCGAAGATTATTGAATACAAATTGATCACAGCGTTACGGTGTTTTGCATTTCACACAAATATTAAAGTAACTACTTGTAGTTAGCAAAAGAATTACAAGGCAAGGAGTTAAAGTGTTCATAGATCCACAATTTTTCGACGCAGATCGCAATTTAAATCGTTAATTCCAAAACAGCACAAGTCTGGTAATCGATATTTTTCTATTTACCTATGTTCTGTGATAATTTACTAATTCTTCAGATTCTTTTGAGCATCATTAACCCCTTGGCCTACAATGAAATCTAATTCGAACACTAATTTTGGCTTTGCGTTGTAAGGTTGAAGATTACCGAATTAACATTACCTATAATATTTAATAACACGATAAGGAAGCAGCGATCAGCTAACGCTAGTACACGTAGATAATAAAATAATCGTAGGGCACGGGGTTAAGGACAAAATTCTGTGTTACTAAGTAGATAAATAATCTTGCGCTGTTTTGGAATTTCTTGCTTTAATTTTTGTCCGTTTCTCCGGTATATTAACAAGCATTGCAGGTCTCGTATTGATCCTTAATTTAAACATTCCGATCCAATGTTTAGTATCGAAAAATGTTAAGCCTCGATTCTTCGCACATTCGTTCGCTATTAACCAGTTAGCTGTGTTTATCCCTTTTCAAAGCGTGCAGCTAAACGTGTCACGATTATATTTTACTTTCCGCTAAAATTACAACATAAATGGCCAATTGTAACCACTTTTTCCTCGCGTGCACTCGTCGTAACGCAAAGTATTGCCACTTCGCGACGAGTATACTGGTCAATCGCAGCTAACAGGTTGAATAAAGTAATCCAAGCGACAATTATATAAGGACACTGACGGTAATCGAGAAATCTTCTCGGACGAAGCGACCATAAAGTGTCTGTCGTCTATAAATAGCCGAGAAAAAGTAAATCGCGTATAATGGCAGCGTTCAAGTAAGCGTTAAATTGTTGCACGCCGATAAAAGGAAAGCCGAGCAGCGATGAAACGGAGAAAAGAAGCAAAGACGGCGATCGGAATGCGATGCCGAAAGGTCGTCGATTTCTAACGCGAGAGCCTCCATCGCGCGGTTATTACCGCCGCGTTTGCACTCGAAGTAACGCTCGCGTTTTACGATTTCGATGCCTCGTAATGGCGAAAATAACTGTGCCGCGAGATTCGAGCAGCCAGAGAAACTGGAACGAGGAGAAAAATCGAAGCCTACGGGTAGATGTTCAAATTACTGCCAGCGTTTCTATAATCGTCACTTGAATTCGTTTATTTAACCCGTTGCCTTACAACGACGAGTCGCACTCGTGACGAACTCATAGGTTGAATGCAACAAAAAAAAACACTGTACTTGCAATTGAATTGAATTTCGACATAAAATGCTGCTTCGGTATACAAGACTGAAAATTCCTGTGTACAAATTAATTATATAGGGTTATCCAAAAGTACCTTTAGGATGTTGAACGAGAATATCTGTGAAACGTCATGTTTGTTAGTAAAATAGAAGTGAAAAGAATAAAAATTGAAACGAGAACGAACGAAGATAATAGAAATAAAAAAAGACAGATTAGAAAAGGGTAAAGCGGAAAGGGAAAGGAAAAAAGTGAAGGTAGATGTTCCTATAGTCTAGTTTTTGATAACCCTTTAGTATTACCATGTTTCACATTTAACGTAGTGTTAAAGTAGTTGTCAGTGGCTAATCAAATTATTTGTAGCCACGTAAAAGTCGTACGCCAATGAGTTAACAACGAACGAATGTATGAATAATCTAGGCTTAACGAATTTCAATACTAAACATTGCATCGGAATAACTAAACGAAGGATCGATACGAGACCCGAACTACTCGTGAAAAAATCGGATTATTGGAGAAATATCGAAGCCAGCAATTCCAAAACAGCACAAGTTTATCCGTTGTACGTTACATCACATTAATCGCAGATACACGTGCTTTAGGATCTACCTAATAACGCTTGTACGTATGAAGAGACGAAAAGAAACGTGTTAACTAACGCTCGAAACCATAACAATTATTAAGTTAATTAACTTCTAAAACTGATAAGCTTAAAGTGTAATTTATCACAGCAATCGGAGCGTCTAGCCTGCTTTATCTTCTCGCGAGAGCAATTCGCCGTTTGATCGATCGCGCGCGAGTTTGAATCGAATTTGTAAGATCGTCGCCGGCTACTCGGATACACGAGAATAAGAACGAGCGTGTTGGCGAATTCTTAAGCGCGATCCGCGCGTTACTCGCTAGTCGCGAGCCCGGGAGAAGAGCATCGATAAGGCGAACAAGTCGTTGGCTGGTCTATGGTCGCAACAATGCGGCAACGGAACCATAAAGAAACGAAGATCTCTCGTTTTGCTCGCGCCTAGTCTATTTGCACACAAAGCGTGTGCAACACGCCGCGGCGCGGCGTTTCGTTTCGTTTCGGGTAGCAAACTGCTGTGTGATTCGCGAGATCGGCTTATTGCTTTACGTTCGACGCGATCCAATTAACCATTTAACGCGCTGGTTCGCGTATTTCATATTAATTTGGCTATTATATTTATTATGTTTAATTACGGTAGCTTTGGTCTTCTTCGTGTCATTAGGGAAACCTTAATAAACTTGGTTATTAATTTCCGGAGACGTATTAAGTGCGGTGGTCATTAAATTGTGGATGTTTTCTTTTTTTTTGTAAATTTATGGCCGTGTAAGCGAGATTAAAGTGGCGGAGCTTAAACGGAAAGTCATTCCACACTATAAATATAGTAAGGTGGATTTCGCTTGGTTCATTTTCGATAGTTTTGCACGGCATCGATTTTTCGGCATCTAAATTTACCACGAATACAGATACATCCATAATTTTCTGGTCACTTAAATAATCTCCACTGTTTTAGGGTGAAAATGTTTGCACATAAATATTGTACAAGGGGTTGAACAGTGTTGGGCATGTTTTATTCGAATCAATTCGTAGATTAAATTCTTCGACTGATACGTTGAATAAATTATAAACAAGTGTTATTTGATTAACATTTTATTCGAAGGATTTGCTCGACTAAATAATAAAATATATAATTCTGTCTTATATATACATACATACGGTACATAATTGTCTGAGACGAGAATTTTCTTGCTTCAAATATGTTTCATTAATATTTCCTCTTCGAAGGTTACTCGAATAAAATGTTCCAATAATTCTTTCGAACAAAACTTGATTCGAAGAATTTATTCGAATGAAATACATATGACCAACTCTGTCTTTTATAGAGACGAGAATTTTCTTGATTCAGACATGTTTCATTCGAAGATTACTCGTATAAAATGTTCCAAAAAATGTGTTCAAAATCTTGTTCGAGTTAAATCTTATATTCGAATAATTGACATTTGAATAATTTTGAATAATTCATAACTATTAATAAACAGATACTATTCGACTAAAATTTGATTCGTTAGATTTTGTTCGAATAATGCGCAACTCTGTGCTTGAAGATAAAATGAAGAGTTGCCATCTCAACCGTTACCGGAATCGATAGAAAGGATTAATGTAAATATAAACTGGAAGGGAATTAACGCGACAACCAGAAGCGATCTCGCGTCGTTTAGGAATTCGCGGCTTAAAGGAACCGCAGCCGGTTACGGTACAGCTCGCGAGCCTCGCATCGTTTATCCGCGATTTATCCGGCGATTTTTGCGTCTCGTGCTGGAAACTGGGTCCTCGCGGTGTCGCGGGAGGAAGTGCATCGCGACGATGCACCGCTACTTTTGCGCCAGATGGTGCGAAACTCGCAGAATCATTCGCCTGCAGCGTGTAAACAATCCGCGCATGGAAGCGTCGCGCATCAATCTTGATCGCCGGCCTGCGCCGCGGTGTCGAGCGTTGTTAACAATAAATCCGCTGTTTATAAGGCCTCCCACCTCCCTCCGAAACCCCTCTTCTGTGTAACAAGTTTCCACGGGACGCGCGATGCGGGCTCCGCGATGCACTTCCACGAGCTTGTAACGCCATATGTCGCTTATCATCTAGCTTACCATACGCTGTTGTTCCTCCGCGGTGACATCGCTACGCGTTGTAGATGCACGGACTTCGAAATTAATCCTGCTATAGCCTCTGCTATAAAGAAAAGGGAACGACGTTGATTAACCCCTTAACGATCCCACGCTTTTAACGGACGAGGAGACGGTGATACGGTATTTTTAACTGGGAAGATTTGCTCGCCATTTTTGACTAAACAACTGAAGAACAATTTGAACGTTGAATTGGTTAATTGAGAATGATTTAGAACAGTGTTTCCTAACACGTTTTATTAATAAGTACGATGATATTTAAAGTGATGCGTAAACGTCAGTAATATTAATATCACGATATATGCAAATTTGTTAAAGACAGTAAAGAAGGAGAACATTGTTCTTGTGAAGATATTGGCTGGTGAACTTGCATTCGCAGTTTTAATTAGTGAAACCTTAAAGAAAATGGTTAGAATTTACTAATTCTAATCTTTTCACACGTATTTAAGATTGATAATTAATAAATATCTGTGTGTTTATAAAATGTATAATATATTTATACGTATAATATAACAATATTTATATATTCGTGCATATATGTACGTATAATAATATTCATATATATTTGTATATGTATATAATAATAATGTGTATATATTCGTATACATATATGTATAATAATAATAATATTCATATATTTGTATAAGTATAATAATAATATGTACATATTCGTATATATATAATAATAATATGTACATATTTGCATACATATATAAATTATACACACATGTATGTACGTGAACATATAAATATTATTATTACACGTTTATATTACTTATCAGTATTTATGAATACGTCTCCCAAAACATCGGCGAGCAATTTTTCATCCCTCGACCATTTCCCTTCACCGCGTTTCCAATTCTCGCCCGATTAGCTACAAATTGGATGTATCTAGCGCAAACACGGCTGGCCGGGACGGAAAAATAAAGCGACTACGAAGCGATCTGAAAGCTTTGGGTACCATTAAGCGTTACATCGCCGCTCGGTTGTACGTCGGAAGTGTACACGCAGCGGAGCTGCGAGCAAAACTCGAGTAATCGTGTCGAAGGAGGATGTCGAGGGGCGCGCGAATCGCGGCCTGCTTCTTCGATCCTCGTTAGAGGAACAATGGAACGCCATTTAAACCGCACCGATCGATCGGGATCCTTCGCTAGGCGCGTTGAACGCGTCGCTGTTCGCGAGCGAGTTAATCGGTTTACGAGATTGCCGCTACACTCTTGGCAAGAGACACCAGCAATGCGACCGGGGAACCTGTATTTGCTGGCCTACGATCGAATACAATTAACCCTTCTAGTGCTCGCGGTTTATTTATCGCTTCGATGCTTGCGAAATTCGTCACTTCTATCGTTTATTTAACCGATTAAATGCCAGCGAATACGGCGCTACTTTGATACGTTCAATTGCATTACGCGTAACGTAATCATTAAAGTGTGTTACGTATAGATCGGTTCAATTGCATATTCTTTCGAGACTGATTTAAACGAGCAGTGAAATTAATTGTCGAGTTGTTTCGTTCAAGAAATGAGTGCCTTATTCTTAACGATACCAAGATGCAGGAATAGAATACGGGACGTTGTGCGTTAAAACTCTTGAAACAAGAAAATTGCTCGCATTAGCGATCAATCATAACGACCACAAGGAGAAAGATATCTACGCTGAAAAAACAAGTATCGTTAGACCTGTGCTACGAATTGGGACCACAATTTTAATACAAAATCAAATAGAATTGGGGATGAAGTTTAACTTGAAGCCTAAATTTGGCTTCGTGGTACAAGATTCGAGGTTTACTAAGCGTTTATTGCCAACAGTATTCGAACGATTCCTACGTGACGCGATACAAAATCACTAATGTCAGCATACGTGGATAGCCGAATAATTATTAAAGAGTTAGGTTTGGATTAGGTATGGGTTAGGTTTGGGTTAGGTTTCGATATACAGGATGCTATATCATCGTGAGAACCGTATCGAACGACGATACACGGATATGGAGCACCGAAAGGGTTAAACGTCTCATCGGTGAACGCGTCGGCGAGCAGATCTGGTGCTCTCTTACCAAGTTACAAGCGACGGCGCGGATAGCGGTGCACGGGTCGCGTGTTCCTCGGCATCGCCGTGTTTCGGTGTGCTTACATACATACAGTATCGAAGATTCCGTTTTCAGGGACCTACTTTTAGCGGGTTACGTGCGCCGCGAAGGATGAAACGGCTTGTCGTTCGATTAAATTCCGCGCCGAGCCGCGCCGTTTCGCGGCTGAAACCCACGGAGGTTGACCTCTTCTGAATCTCGGACACCGGCCAACCGCTTCGATAAATTTCAATGCCGCTGCAAGGCAACCTTGCAGCAGGTTTACCGCTGCGTCTCGCCGAAGGATTAAATACACCGGTTCGGTGCAGCAACAGCAGCAGCAGAAGCAGAAGCAACAGAAACAGCAGCAGCGTGGCTTTGAAACGTAAACGAGGTACCGTTCTCACGCGAGCACGCGTAACGAGCGAGCGAGCATTAAGCATTGAGCATCGAGCATCGCGAAACAATGTTGCATAGCAGTCTCGATTCTATTCGAACAGCGATGGCAAGCGTGATGAAAGAGAGATATTAGCGGTGCTCCGAAGTGTTATTCGCTTGCGAGTGCGACGGGACGGAAGTTAGAAAAAATTTACAGTCTTCGCTAGAAGCAAGAGCCAGCAATATTGGAAATAGTAGTAGTAGTAGAAGTATTTATTTCTCCGATCCGTACACGTAGAGGTTTTTGGATTTACATCGCTGTTCTTATCCTAAACTTTGCCTATTTTTGGTTCATTCACTTCTCCATACACGTAATTGTATTGCAGTATAATCGTTAGATATTTCGGAAGACTTACAAAGATAAAAATAGATAATATATTGCATGTTGCGTTTGGTTTAGTAAACTCGTTGAAACGAAAGGATCTTTTCTATTTGCCCGAGAAGAAACGAAAACCATGACGTCGCTGAGGGGTTAAGGAAGTATCCGAAGTATTTATGTGGGATCGATATTTTGATGGGGTTTCCGCGAAACAATGGAAGGAAAATCTTAGAGGCTGGGAAATAAATCATCGAATCGCGAGATGCGCTCGGTTGCCTGTTTAGACGGTTCGTTGAAAGATAATCCTGCTGCTTGGAAACGTGCTGGAATCTCGATAAGCGCGGCAAAAGGACGAGCCTTTCGTGTACGCTCATGGGTGATTGTTAAGAGGGGTTTTTTACCGAGATGAGTCGCGATAACCGCGGCATGGCTGCACGAATCGACGCTTAACCCTCGATTTTTCTCCGATCGGCCGCGTTTGTTCCTAAAGCCTCGTACAGGCTGCAATGCAATCGCTGCAA
Source organism: Eucera pruinosa (assembly GCA_028830335.1). Lineage (NCBI taxonomy): Eukaryota > Metazoa > Arthropoda > Insecta > Hymenoptera > Apidae > Eucera > Eucera pruinosa. The sequence goes on from JAMYCR010000007.1 coordinate 19,157,194, forward strand.
ACATTATTGGCTGAATCTTCCAATAATTGACTGCGCGCGATATTATTGTACAATAATAATAGTTTAACCCTTTGCACTCCTATGTCTAGTGTGACTCGACATCAGTTTTTATCTCAGAAGATCATACGCTTGAAAATTACAAAATGCAACAATAGTGCGAATAAAACGGGTATTTATAATTGAATTCGTTTCTTCCTTTATTTACTTAAATTGCCATATCTTTTAGTTAAAGTAAATTTCAAACGAAACAAAAAAAGAGTTAAAAGCGTTGGGAGCTGCTGGTTACAAAATTGAAATATAATTCGGAGTGCAAAGGGTCAAGTATATTATAATAAAAGTTTAAGTATTCATTTGGGACGTTTGCAAGCCACTAAAACATTGTAAGTAGTTTTTATTTAACAGTCTTGGTTCCATATTATATATTCGGTCTAATTAAAAGATACGGTATATCGTTACTGTAATTAGACCATAGTTTGCGTCACGAGCGTAACTCGCCATTATATGGCAAGGGTTTAACCCCTTGCCTTACAATTATTTTATTACCTACGCATGCTAAGCGTAATTTGCTCACTGCGTGAAGTACGAATCGTAGAAATATTCAAGGCGCGTTTTATTTTGCAGCCCCTAAGCTTGTAAAACGAAGTTAAGATTCAAATTCAAAGTAAATTTTACCATGAGTAATGTTTACTTTTGTCGAATCCGCGCTGTAAATCGTAGAACGAGTGTGACTCGTCATTGTAGGCCAAGGGGTTAAAGAATCCGTATCGTTGAAAGCGTGACTGTGCCGTTCTAATACTTTACGTACCCTATCTCGTTTCAATTAATCTCGCCCAGCAATGAATCCTACCATCGAGCAAGACTTCCATTAATGTTTATATTAAACCTCGTAGCCACAATTCCGCTTGCATTGTTAATCATTCTCCACCTATGCAATCGCTTTAAGACGCGTCTGAAATCCGACCGAAAGAATACTTTGAACAATTGTACGTCTGATTAAATAGACAAGGGTTAAGGGTTAAATTAGACGCGCAATTTGCTTATACTTTGCCAGACACGCGTTGACCCTTTGGCTACGGCAGACTTCGATACACGCGGCGCGAGACGTGCAGCGTCGAAATTTTTCATCGATATTACACATTTGTTAAAAGGTATGTGGATGTCGTCGACGCATCTTAAGTCAGGACTCGCTTGCGTCCGATAGAAGCAAGAATCTTTGCAATAATTCCGATAACGTTTGCCGATGTTATTGCTTTAGTTCATATTATTTTGTAAAAACGTGCAATGAGCGCGTACAGGCGCCAACAGGATCGAAATGGTTAATATTAGAAATGGGTTCATTAAATAAAATGCTCAGGTTTTCCTTTTGGTAATAATGCTTTTATTTTACGCTTTTAAAGAGGCACCCTTTTACTTCGACTCTTACGAGAGAACAGAAATACAGCAAAAAAGAACACCGAGAGCTGATGATCTGAGGCGTTGACAACTAATATCTTTCTAGTGCGTATGCGAGATCTTACCGCATCTTTGTATAAACAGAAAGCCGAATCTTACGAGGGAATATTCGCAGAAAGATTCACCATCTCCCTCTCCATGAGAATAAGAAATCAACAAAAATGAGATTAATTCTTGTACTTGTTTTCTTCAATGAAAACCTAACAGTTAAGAGAGGATCCAAATTTGTGTCGCGATCATATCATGGAAACTCGAAGAGGATTGCCGGCAATGGGAACTCTCCCGTCCTCGTTTAGCGGCGTGGAATTGGTAGCCGATGGCGAGGCGCAAAAGATACGAGCGTATCGGCGACTCGGCACGAAAATGCGACGTTCACTGTAAAGACGATTGGCATTCGCTACGACGCGGCATTAACTACGGCGTGTTTGAGCTACGCGCTGGATAATGACAGGACTTTGCTAGGCGATAACTGGAAGAAGGAACGAATTACAGGCTGCGAGTATCTTGTAAGTGGTAGCCGCGATTCCATCGTGTCCCAGCATCATGTTCCAGGGAATTTCTACCGCCTTTACCGCTTTAAAGAAAACGAGACGCGCGGGTGGTGAATCTGGTCAACGAAAGCGTCGGAGTTTAGTTGAACTGTTCCATTGCACGGTTAATCGGCCGCGCGATGCATCGAAGCGGTGTTAAACGAAGCCTTAACCCTTTCACTGTTCGCTAAAGCAACGATGCGCCGCGATAAACGATAGTTGGCAAGTAGCGTGAAACTTGGAAAGCAACCTTTATAAATTCTGCATGTTTGCACAAGAAACGGACACGTTGCAAACGCTTCCGAAATTCGTTTCTCAAAGTTGAGACGAGTTCCGTTGTCTACGCGTGTTATTTCCCCTCGGAATTCCCATTAGAAATGCTCGTAGCTTGTCAGACGCGGCACGAAGTTTCCGAGCAAGCTGATATATTTAGAGACGGTCACGCTTTAATTACGCCGCGAGGCGAGCGCGCCGATGGTCCAAATACCTGGCCGATATCCTGCTGACCCGTTTGACCGTTTTCAACGCATCGCTGCATGCACACGGAGAATATTAATTATGCGTATTGAGGGACGGCACAGCGCCGTTTGACGCCATTGACGCGGCGTCGAAGTAGGTCCTGAATGCCGCCGCGAACCGACTTAAAGACGGCGACACGAATATAATTTGTCGCGACAGAGTAGAAATATCAATTACTGCCACATTAACTCGTTTTACCGTGGTCCGTAACGCCGGAGCGAATACGATTAACTAAATGCAAAATTCTTCGTAGGAATGGGTTACCCTCGTTTTGTACGAAGTTTTGTGACAGGACGATGGTTTAAACACTACAAAATTCGAATGCGCTACACACCAAGCTTACTTCTCTGAATTATGCGTAGGATACTCGGTATCTCCTTATTAGTAATAGTAACGGGTTTTGAGAAAATCGTAACACATTCAGCTTTGTGTTCACAACGAGGACTGCTTTATTATGGCAGGTCCATGGTATTTGTATAGGATCAATACTTTGGTGGCGTTTCTCGGTTGATTGTGAGTCAGATATGCGAGGAGGACGTCAAAGGTGTTGTCGTCCGTTTCAACTGTTTCTCTCCCACGTTTGGAGATATAGGCCACACGTTAATCACGAAATATTTCGCCAAGTGATGCAAATGATGGGTTAACCTTATCGCGTGACTTTATTTAACTATTTCAGAAACGATTTAAGGTAAAAATCTAGCGTAGTATCGTACAACGTCTCTTTTATTTATGAACATTTCGCGTACGTGTTGAGTATAATGGATTAATTACTAATTCGTTGAAAATGTACAACAAAGTCCAATGTTTGTATATCGTGGCATTGTATATCTTTATACTCGTAAATTTCCCATAAGTGCATTAAAATCCGCAGTCTACTCGTGTGTTTATAGTGACTCCAAGAATTATTGGGACATTTACTCTATACCAATATTAGTAACAACTTCTTTACGTTTGCGTCTAAGTTACCGAATGTCTTAGAAAAATAAGAACCTCTTTGGGTGAAGAAAGACCCAATTTGTTATTAAGCAGGGTTAATTAAGGTGTAGTCAACTGATTCATATTGTTCCTCAGATTAACCAGCACAAATTGTACATCTTTACAATCGTAAATTTCCTATAAGTACATTAAAATCCTCAGTCTACTCGTGTGCTTATAGACACGCTGAGAATTATTAGGACAATTACTCTATACCAATATTATTAACAACTTCTTTACGTTTGCGTCTAAGCTATCAAATGTCTCAGAAAAATAAGAACATGTTTAACTATTTAAGTAGATGTACAAATTTATCAAATCTATCAATGGAAGCATATTTAAGTAGACATACAAATAGTACATCTTTGCCCTGTCGCATTAAAATCGTAGCGATTAAAATCTTGCCCAAATGCATTAAAATCGTGCTCGTAGAGATGTTGCAAGTTACTCGTGACATCTGCCCTAATCGTCTCGCTGAACATTGCCGCGAACGCGGCTAAGAAGCTGCGATAAAAATGATTCTCTACGGAGTAGCGACGCGAATGTACCGTTTACAGTTTACGCGAAGGACAGGCGATAATAGGAAGCGGATGAGCCGCTGGCAGGAGATTTAAAAGAGAGCTCTCTCGGCCTCTCGAGAGGAGCCGTATTTGAAGAAACATTAATTGCATGACCGAGCATAAATCGCGTACACGTATTTACGTCGTGTCTGCGCAGGATGCTCCAACTGTACGCGCGCAGATTTGCCTACGTCACGCGTTTAGACTGCGGCCTGTTACGAGGCTAGCCAGGGCAAAAACTCTTCCTGTATTATCAATCAACCGAAGAAGCGGTCTCTCTCTCTCTCTCTCTCTCTCTTCTTCTTCTTCTCGAGTGGCTAAATTAAATTCCGGCCCGTCGATTGATCGAAAGTCGATACATCGAGGGTGAATAAGCACGCTTTGATTTACGAGTGGCGAATGCTGGATAAACGCGAATCGATGCGATTAATAGTGGAATAAACTAGGCTAGGTAATAGAATCGTTGCCACTGCAAATAGAACTGGTATGGTTCAAATAAAGCAAGATATTTCGGATTACGATAAAGCGCAGCAATGGTTTGGCTTATATGTAGTTGCGAACTAAAATCGTTGGATATTCGTGGTGCTGCTTTTAGAGTGGCGATTGAATTATTAGACCGTGGATTTTTATGCACTTGTGGGGGAAATTGAATAGGAAAACAGGATTAGGGTATACGAAATAGTCAAATTGGTGGAGATATTTTAGTATTTGGAAAATAAAGCTACCCTCTATGTTTAGCTTCCACTTCTTTTGTTTTCGTTTATACAAGAATGAATACGAACAAAGATTCCCAGTCTACTTATTATTAAGCTGCGGATCTTTATGCATATTTACATGTCTATTAACGAAACTTAAAGCAATGGAATCTAATTGAAGGCTGCTTTCACTCTTAAAATACAATAACGTGTATTTTACGCCATACTTATGTTAAGTTTAATTCGCTGATTTAAATTCTGAGCTCTTCCGTACATAAATATATAGAAATCTGCAGGCTACTTATAGCATCCCCTTAGAAACGAACATTTTCATTATTCACATAAATGCATCAAAATCCACTGACTACGTATAACGTTCCCTTAGAAAGGAGCACTTTAATAGTTCATATATCCTCATCCTTCTTTCATGCACTTAATCTAATAGCCTGTCAAGTGTTTCGTCTAACTTTAATACCGAATTCATCCAATTTTTCATCCGATTACTTTTATCGCATTTCTTCGCGTTTTTCTTCGACTCAAATATTTCCTAAATAATCCACAATCACGCTAAACTATATTTATTTATTTAATTACTATTAACAGGTTAGCCCTTATGCGCGCAATTAGTGCTATAGAATTGTTACAAAAGTAACAGCTCCACGCTGCGCTGCGTTACGCGTACGCAAATACTCCGATTCGCCGGATACCGAAGTACGATTAGCACGCGAGCTCAACGTATTCGCGGCGCGATCGGTCGTTTAGCTTCGAACGCGTCGTTAACCCGAATAATCTTCTCGGACGTCCATTTTTGCCGTGTCACGAAAGTGGCCGGACAGTCGATAATGAGTTCATCGACGATTACGGCAGCGACGCTACGTGTCTCGCGTGTAAACACGCTTATGTCACCCAGCTGCCCGCTGCGGGCTACCTGTTTTTCCAAGCATCTTTATTTCGCTTACCCGGCCCACGTTGCTCGCGCGTTTGCATCTCGTTCTAGGGTAAACGAACCACGTACTGTCACAGTTCCTTTAACACTATTCATACCACGTCCGGTCAAATAACCGGTTTCAAAATATTTGGTTTAAGTTTCTACATTCATTGTTATCCCTTTCGTCTATTTAACTTTATGACAATTCTATTATCGTTTGCTTAATCAGTTTCACACATTTTGTTTTCCTTTTTCCTTTTTTTTTCTAATTAGAATGATCTATTGAATAAATACGTGTAAAATGCCGGTACGAATTGTGTTAACTGCCACCTGAATTCGTTTATTTAATAGCAAAGTAACGTACAAAGAATCGTAGGTGAACAAATTTCCACAGTAGAACTTCGGTTTACGTAACAACGCGTAGACGTCGTATGTTCGTTTACGCTTAATATTTTCAACGAAATATTAGGTGGTAAATGTGCCGTTGAACATTGAAACGTGACCAATATAGTTATAAAGTATGGAACGTGTCGTGATTCAGTAAGGCGAGACGTTTACTATACATTTACTATACATCGCAAACCGACGCGTTAATATATGTAAAATCGCGTTTCTATTTAAATGAAAAGCTTTCGAGTGACGGGACAAGGGACCGTGGACTTTGTTATACCGTTTCACGTACGTAGCAATGCATTTATTATATTGAACGTATATGAAAAATGTTCGTAAATAAAAGTGATTTGCAGAACAATATTATGTGCCGCAAATTGTAACGATCTTTACGTTAACGACGTTCTAAAATAGTGAAACAATGTTGCTTAAAGCGCGAACGTTAAAGTGGCAATACGTGGTACATTTACCCTATAGCTCGAAGCCTCGGTACGCGAAGATCTTGAACTTGACTGGAGCCGTGTAGCCTTGCGGATCGTTACCGTTAGCCATCGCCGCCTCGTCATAACGCGCGTAAGCGAGTTGGCCGCACGGTTCGAGACTAATTACGCGACTCCTCCGCGGCGAGCGAATGGTTGGATCGTCGCTGGACCACCGGCGACCTTTTCAATGGGATTTTTCCGTCGCGTGGGAAAGCGGCGATAACGAGATTCTCAATCGTTCGTTTGGAAAAGCTTTCGCGGCCTCTCTTTTCACCCGGCTATCTCGATTATTCGCTCGCCGTCCCGCAGACTAATAACGAGGATTAATTGGTCGTGTATACACCGCTGGGGTTAACGATCTGCACTCTCTCCTCAGCCGATCTTCACTTCCTCACGGCTCCTTATTTAGACTCCCTTCATTAATCACGCGTGCTTAATTCCTGCTCAACCCTTCGACGATTCGAATCGACGAATGAATACGCGCTGCTATCGGGCAGCTAGTTTAGGGCAAGTCGAACGTGCCACACTTCCAAATCTAATCCAAAGCTAACCCAAACCATATGCCCAATCATAATAGTTAAGTACCTTTTTCTTTAAGTTTGTACCGGTGAAACGCATTTCCGAACTTAACTCGAACCTAATCCAAATTATATACCCAATCCTAACAGCTGAGTAGCTTTTCCTTTAAGTTTGTACTATATAGTTTAATGCATTTTCGAATCTAACCCAAACCTAATAGCTAAGTACCGTTTTTTTAAGTTTCTACTAGTGGAACACATTTCCGAACTTAACTCGAACCTAACCCAAACCATATGCCCAATCCTAATAGCTAAGTACCTTTTTCTTTAAGTTTATACTAGTGAAACGCATTTCCGAACTTAACTCAAATTATATGTATACCAAATTCTATTAGCTACCTTTTTGTTAAGTTTGCACCAGTGAAACACATTTCCGAACGAAACTCGAACCTAACCCAAATTATATACCCATTGCTAATAGTTAAATACCTTTCCTTTAAGTTTGTACGAGTGAAACGCATTTCCGAATCTAATCCAAACCTAACCAAAACCATATACCCAATCCTAGTAGCTAAGTACCTTTTCCTTAAGTTTATACTAGTGAAACACATTTCCGAATCTAATCCAAACCATATGCCCAAATCCTAGTAGCTAAGTACCTTTTTCTTCAAGTTTGCACTAGTGAAACGCGTTTCCGAATTTAACTCAAATTATTACATATACCAAAATTCTAACAAGCTACTTTTTTGTTAAGTTTGCACCAGCGAAACACGTTCCGAATTGCGGCTGATTTAGCGTATAGTTCCGATACCGGCGATCGGATCCGCATAAATTTTCAAGAGCAGCTATCGCGTCCCACTAAAGCGTTATCAGCGGATAGAAATAAGCGTAGCGCGACGAAGGAGGTCAGTGGAGTGGATCGCGTCTCGATCTTGCACCCGCTCGTAGATCGTCCCCTCCCCAGTAAAAACGCTACTCGTAAACTAGCGTAGCTTTATCTCATAGTTCGCTTAGCCAGCCACTGGAAACCAGTGTGTACCGATCGTGCATTATTTTTCATGCAAATTCGCCGGTTTGCAAGCGGAACTAGACAAGTGGAACACAATGCGAAGAAAAACTGCAGTATTTCACTCTCTACGTGTCCGAACGCGTCTCGATATTTTGTATATTTTGCAATTCCTCGGGCTTTTTCCCCCGTGCGAATGTATAAAAATGCTTTAATCCACTTGTCGAACTAGATGCAAGTTTAGCGATATCGCGGCGGCAAGTCGTTTACAAGAAGCGTGTCGATCGTTATTTATCTAATTGCAGACGTTAATGGACTGTTGCGCGTACTTAGTCGGTTTAATCCGCGATTAGATTTGCGCCTGTTTCCAATTTGCGGGTAATTAAGACGATGTACATTGTAAAATAATAAAATGACGAATGATTAACGGGACTTGAATCGCGGCTGTCTTTAAAAGTGGCTAATAATTATTAGATGGCAGAGAGCTTCATTCATCTTGAAACTCTTGACAGATTTATCGGTTCGAAGTTACTACTTTGCTATTTCTTCTAGCAACGATCTTCCTCGATATATGTGGAACGGCGGACAAATTTTTAATATTAACGCTTTGCACTCCAGAGTTATCGAAATTGGTTCGTTTTGTTTGTTTATCGGACGGAGGAAAATACCCAATTTCACGCGAAATTATTAAACTAAGCAAAATTCATATTTTTAGTAACAAAATTAAAGAAATGAAGTCTAAATGAAAGGTTGCTTTATTCTGTATCTACTTGGAAGTTTACTTCGTCCTCAAAATGCCCCACGTTTTACTGCCCTTTAAATATCTCGTAACTATTTGCATATTAACCCTTTGCACTCGAGAGTTATTCAATCTGCTTCACTTTATCTCTATAGATATATCATCTTTATCTTTATATTTAAGAGGGATACTCGATTTCGTACGAAACTAATAGACGCGAACGAAACATTTGGGTGGTATAATTTAAATTTGGGCTATATTTATTTAACCAATATCGCCTGATATTAATTCTCACGAAACGGCAGAGAATCGAAATGACTTTGTGCAGCCAACAGATATGCTGAAATCGGCGACGATTAATTTCGATTACGCGTATCGCGTACGTGAACGATTTCGTCCGGACAAACACGTTCCGCGAGGCAATGAATTCGAGGAATTGTCGAAGGTGCGCGGGACTAATTTCACGGGCTTTCCGATACATGATTCGCCGCCTAGCCGCGGCGAGTCTCCGCAAACGATTATCCCACTGCTACGTGTACTTTGCCGCGTGTAAAGTCGATTATCCCGCAAAATTGCGCTCACACAAGTCGAACGCCGAGTCTTTAAACGCGCGTCGAACGGCACTTTTTCAATTACGCATCGCCGCGGGATCGAATCGTCGACATTCGTAGCGTTTCGAAGAATTACGTTTTGCTTCGCTCCTCGTCTGTTGCCGCAAAGAAACGACATTTGGTATGCGCCAACCTAACAGAGAGCATCGCCGCTAATAAACAAATTCCCGTATCTATTCGCGACGACCACTCCCATAAATCTGCTTCGAATTCCCGTTTCGCTTCTCCCGCGCGCGATCATTCGCGCGGATTCGCGGCGTTGTTCGCACGAGTGTTCCGGTGGCGTGCCGCGGTGATGAACGCTGTGTAGCTTCGTGGGCGTACGAAGAGACAGGCGCAAATAGAAGACGGGAAACGGGGAAACGTTCGCCGCGGAATCGCGTTCGTCGGCTGGCAAACCACTGGCCCATATTCGACCGACTTTCGAGGCGGCGACGTACCGAGGTACAGTTATCTTGCACGCAGTTTATTATACGCATCGCGTTCTTTCGGCCGATACCCGAGATTCTTCGAATCTCGTAAAATCGGCCGGCACCCGTGCAAACGCGCGGCAAACGGTTTCGCGGATTCTACGTGTTCTCGCCTCCGCGTCTCACAGTCTTGGGCGCGGTGGTATTCAGATTCTTCGAGTCCTCTATTTTCTTCTCCGCTGCCATACGTTCCCTGTCATTAAGCCGCGCATTCCCCCCCCCCCCCCTCGCCGATTCGATCATTTTTTCCAACGCTGCTCGGAGATAAGCCGAATGGACGTTGAGATCTTCGCCCAGTGGAGCAATTCGAGGTTTTAAAAATAGTAAGTCACATTTTTAGTATGATTTTCAATCAGCGGACTGCAGCAAGAGTGGGAATGTAAACACGATGTGCTTTCTTTCCGTGGAAGAATAGCACTTGCGACACGTCTTCTTAATTCTGCATATTTTTCAACTTCCAAAATTTCACAACTTTTGGCAGATGTGATCGACGCGTGTAGCGCGTTATTCCAGCGCAAGTGGTTTTAAATAAAGCATCTCCTATAATCGTAGCTTTAACCTTAACATTTCCGAGTCCGTCTCTCAACTCGCGCGAATTCCGTACCTTGCAATCGATCCTTTCCATCGTTCCTCGCTTTAGGAGAGTGTGAAGCGGACGACAACACCTTTGACGTCTTCCTCGCATCCCTGACTCGCAATCAGCCGATAAACCCCACCAAAGTATTGATCCTATACAAATACCACGGACCTACCATAATAAAGCAGTCCTCATTGTGAACTCAAAGCTGAATGTGTTACGATTTTCTCAAAACCCGTTACCATTCCTAATACGGAGATACCGAGTATCCCACGCATAATTCAAAGAAGTTACCTTGATGTGCGGTGCATTAGAATTTTGTTGTTTTAACCACCATCTCGTCACAAGAGCAAACGATCTCCAATTGCGACGTGGAAATCGAAATGCCACCGCGCGCAACATTCAATCTTGCGAGGGAAATTAGCGAATAGGATATCGTTGGCTTTGAAAAACCGTAGCCTGGCTCGTTAAACGGGATAATAATCCGTTTCTCCCCGTCTACGCTCCGTGATCCGCGTCAAAAGTATCGGTGTCGCTTAATTTCAGGGCGTTCTCCTGTTGCTCGCCGTTCGGAATGTCAGCTCCTCCTCGAAACTCGCGCACCCATATTTACATGCCATCGGGCGGGTAAAACGTATCATTAGATCGCGGAAAGTATCACAAGTAAATAGAGTAACACGCGAGTGAGAAAGGAGAAGATAAAAGCTGGCGGATAGCTGAACAGCGAAACGCGAACACGTTCGGCGTCACCGGGCGTTTAGTTTTAGTTTTCTCACGTAGTCGCAGGTGGTCGCAGCGGGGAGAGAGAGAAAAAAGAAATAAAAGGAAATAAAGACGGTAGCTGGTTATTCGCGAATGCTCGTCACCATGTCCCACTCGAGATCCGCGCTTCGCGTGTTAAAACCTCTTCTAGCAGCTCGATCACGAGGAATGCTACGTGTCGCGGACCGGTAATTAGAATAGCCGTTCGACAGATTGCGAGCTTGCAAAAAGTGAATGGACGACAAGTTGGTTCTGTGAATTCCTATGCGTATTACGTTTCAGAAGCTCAGCCCCCGTTGCTTTACGATACTTCTGTATTAATGGTGCATGGGAAAAGTATAGGGTTATCCAAAATAGACTATAGGAACACGTATGTACCTTTACCTTTTTTCTTTCCCTTTCTGCTTTACCCTTTTCTAATATGTTTTTTTTGTTCTCGTATCTTCGTTCGTTCTCGTTTCAATGTTTATTCTTTTCACCTCTATTTTACTAACAAACATGGGGCTTCACAGATATTCTCATTCAACATCCTAAAGGTACTTTTGGATAACCATTTACGAGCGAATTATGAATGAGGCGAAACGCTCCTTTTTAACGTTAATCGTAACACGCTCGATTAAACAACCGGTTTTTAAGTATTTCATTTTAGGATTCTACGTTTCGTTTAACTTTACGATCATTATTTTATCGTCTAATTAACCAGCTTCTCGCGGTTTGTTCGTACTTTTTCCTTTCTCTTTTCGTTCGCTTTCGATGATCTGTTGAATAAATACGCGCAAGATATCGATACGGTTAGTGGTTAAAAAGTAGGGAATAGAGCCGGGAAATATAGAGAAGTTATTGGTACCATGCATAGTTATAGTAAGTATTAAGTTGGCGCGTATGAAATGTCCTATTTCAAAGGAAAGCTATAAACGCAAGTAGGTTTTGCAAAACAACGTGAACCGAATTCAAACAGTTTTTACGCGAATTGGTATGATTCGATATACTTGTTGCAGCAATTAATCGCTTTTATTAATGCGAGAGAAATACAAATCGAAGCATTTATCGAAATGAGAAATCCAGAAGGGTATCCATATATGATTAATTATGGTGCGACATTGTTGCATAAATTAAGAAACGAACACTATTATGCTACAAACAAAATATACGTATACTTTTCATAGATGATTGCAATACAATTTTAGAAGACGTACGTATATACGAAGGGGTTAGTTACTCGTAATTACTACGTAAAAAAGGGGTTTCATTACTCTATATGCATAAAAATCGTCCACCGTGGAATTGTTGTTTGGTTTACCTACTCTCGAATAATGTAAATCGACATCCGTGCGCATCAACCTAATAAAAGGATTGATCTATCGAATCCAACGACGCGTCGTCACGCTTGAATTTCACAAATCTTCGTCCCAGTAAAACAACTGATCTATCAGATGCTTCTAAGAAAAATCGGACACCCGTTTAACGTTTCCGCTGTTTCGCGCCTCGAATCGAAGTGTCCCATTCACGGCAGCTGAACTCGACGGATAAATATCAGCATTTAAAAGCAGGAATTCGTCGCGCTCGCGTGTAACAAGATATCATTTCCACTTGCTACACGCCGGAGCCACCAACCAGTACAGTTAACTGCAGGTCCGGAGTCTTGAAATATTGCGCAGCTTTTTTGCCGCCGTTCACGCGAGAAACTAATGGATTGCCCAGAAAGAGAGAGAGAGAGAGAAAGTCTTGAACGATTCAACCTGGAAGGACGCGCCTCCGCATCGCATTCGAATACGCGTTTAAACGTCATTACTGCAAAAGCCGGCCATTACTCGCGTAACACGTTGATAGGGTAACGAATACCCTTCGTAGATTTCGCGGCGGAATCGTTTCTTAATTTCGCCTCGTCTATTCTACGCTTCGCTTCGTTTTCTTCCTTCTTCTTTTTTTCGCCCGCGACTCGAAAGACGGTGGCGCGAGATTCTCGTGGAAGATTCGAGGCGATGAATGAGCGAGGTTCACATCCTCTTGCGGTAAACGACGATTAGATAAGCGGATAAGGAGAGAAGAGGCGCGAAATAAAGAATGGCGTCTGTTCCGTTATCCAGAATGCGCCGAATCGACCTTGCGGGTCGAGCGCGGTTGCAGATCCAGTTTCGTGAAAATCTTTCCCTCTCTCTCTCTCTCTCTTTCGTGGCTGCTTTAATTTTCAGCGGAGCGGTTCCCGCGAAACGCGTTACGTGTATAAAGTGGATAGGAATTAACAGCGTGTTCACACGATACGGGTTTTTGACCGATTCGGTAATTTTGTACAGATGAATGCGCGACGAAGATTTCAATCTTTGGGAATTGCAAGCTTTGGGAATTGCACGCTTTGGGAATTGCACGCTTTGGGAGTTAAAAGCTTTGAGAATTGTAAGCTTTCGGAATTGTATGCTTTGGGAATTAAAAGCTTTGAGAATTGTAAGCTTTGGGAATGAAACCCTTTGGGAATTCTAGGCTTTGAGAATAGTAAGCTTCAAGTCAAAGGCTCTTACGATTTCTTACGGTATTGTTGGATGACCAACACGACTACTCACACTCTGTAAACTCCATAGACTCATCCTAAACCAAATTCATTTGGCAAACACCCTAATCTTAGTTCCTAGTCATCCTGTGCTTCGTACCTTTCCTTATTGTTAGTGTAGGCGAACTTTGGTACGATCACCGCAGATAGGCGATAGCCCGAATGTAGCGCGTTTCGTTTGTTTCTCCGAAGACTGTCGAACTTTCCTGAACAAAAGAAGCCAGGCAGTCGAATAAAACACCGTTGAGAAGGAAAGACGTTCACATTTATTTCCTTTCGTTGTTTTCGCTACATTATTACGCCTCTTTCTCGATCATTGTCCTTACCATTATCCCCAACAACAGCACATAAAAGCCCGCAAAATCATAGAAGACACAAATTTTCGTATTCAGTAGTCGAGTTCAGTAGCCGTATTAATAAAGCCTCTAAAAGTAATCTTTAACGTGTTGTCAATTCTCCTGGAATCCAACAATATTGCCTCGCATATTTCGGGATTTTGAACGTGGTAAGTGGAAGCAATTGCTTGTCGCGAGTCCAACCTAGCAGCTGGCCTGATCGTGTTGGAAACGCGGGTCACCGCGGCTGTTTAATTCCACCTATGCGCGTGCCTTGCGTATGAAATCTCACGCGACGGGAATATTGCGCGCGAAAACGTCCGTTGCTTTTCGATAAGCGAGTTTGCTTTATTACAGTGGAATACGTGTTAACTTCGCTTCAAATCAAAGGTGGGAAACTCGTGTATGCTTCGAGTGGAAGATCGAGGATAGAAGAGCAATAGATGGGCTTCTGAGAATGAGAAACGTATCGCGTTCCTTTGAAAGTATTATACAACCGATGGCAAATTTGATTGGGTATAATTTTATGCGCCAATTCCACGGAACATTCTAAGATGATACACTTGTTATATGGAATAGGAAATCGATGCAATACCTTCACTTATAACTTGGCATGTTTTAACATAGGGTATTTGGTAACGTAGGATATTTTAACTTCAGATATTTAATAACTTAGGATATTTTAACATGAGGCATTTGGTAACATAGGATATTTTAACTTCAGATATTTTATTACTTAGGATATTTTAACATGAGATATTTTATAACTTAGGATATTTTAACTTGAGATATTTTATAACTTAGTATATTTTAACTTAAAGTATTTAGTAACACAGGATATTTTAACTTGCGATATTTTATAACTTAGTATATTTTAACTTAAAGTATTTGGTAACACAGGATATTTTAACTTGAGATATTTTATAACTTAGGATACTTTAACTTAGGATATATTAACTTAATAGGTAAATATTATTATATTATATTATAATAGGTAGATATCGCGATTATTGCAAGCTTTATCGGTTGTTGCATTCCTGTATCTGCTTCATTTCATTTCTCTTAATCATTTTCGTCTATCCCGATTAACATGACTGGTGGAACAGGTGCTACAATTATGTTAATTCCATTTTAGTTGAGCGTGTGGAGCACGTATGAACCTGCACTCGCCGCATAGAATCACGTCTGCATCGACAAGCGCAATAATCGTAGATCAGGCTCGTAAAATTCTCGACGTGAACCTTTTTTTATCGCTGTTGTACGGGGCAAAAATTCGTAACAAAAAAGGGGATTGCATCTCGGAGAAGGAATTCCAAAGGATCTCGTGAAATTGTATTTTTACAGGTTTCGAGAAAGGATCGAAATCGGAACGCTATTATACTCTGAAATGAACACAATGGCCGAGCAATTGATCGCGATAATTCGTGTGCCCCGCCCATCGTAATTACAACTCGACATTCAGCCACTCTCGGTCGACAAAATCGAAAGCTCCGGACAGCGAATCGAGAGTAAGTAAGCGCTTGCAGTTGGATCGAGAAGATCCGACCACCCAGAGAGACAAAACGAAGAGTGGATGTAAGAAGAAAGGCGATTGAAACGCGGAGCACCCACGCGCGCACGTTGCCTCGCTTCGTTACGATTACTATGCGGTTTTAAGCACTCGCTGCGACTTCGTAAGTATGCGTCGACTCTATTACGCGTTCGGTTAAGATCGCTTCGACAATTGTAAACTTTGGGAATTCTAAGCTTTGGGAATTCTAAGCTTTGGTAATTCTAAGCTTTGGGAATTCTAAACTTTGGGAATTCTAAACTTTGGGTATTCTAAGCCTTGGGAATTCTAAGATTTGTCGTTTACGTAGTATGTTTCCATCCTCAGTTAATACAAGATTACGTACTTCCATCAAGTCTCTACGTATCTTCCCGTAAGTGAAGGCTGCGCCTATTTCATTTGTACGAGCCTCTGCGCTGTCACGAACACATCCGGGGCGATTCGTCTCTCTCGGACGTCTAGGAGCTGAGAAATTAATATTTTTCTTCCGATACTTTCTAGGTAATCTACCATGGCGCGATGTATTTGTTTATAAGAAATGAACCATAAGGGCTAGTCGCAAAAGGCTACAGGGTAATATTCCTGGGACCTCTCCTTTTAATTTAATTCAAGGGGCAACAGAAGAGGCAAACTAGAAGCCGAGAAACGAATTATTTTCTAGCACAGAATCTTTCAACGAAGGGGACGGATTTTCTTAAGCGACGTGTACAGGTTCTCCCAAAGTAATCATAGCTCAGAGAAACGCAACTATGTCGACTTCTAGACTAGAGATTTCGATGAAACGTGGCACAAATTAACAGCTTAGAATCGCAGAAATGAGATCCTTTTCGTTTTAAAGCGATCTCGTTTATAGTTACCGAGTTATTAAAGAATAACGGAAAGCGACGCTTATAAAATCCGAACCGGAAGTCCTATATGGATAAAACTGCTTGCATCTAATAGCTGGAAGTCTCCCCTTTATTTTGGGCTGCGGATTATGAAAATCGGACTCCTAGAAGCCGAGATATGGGCATTTTAACACGGGGATGCGCGGGCATGCCAAGGGTCTCTCGTAATGGTCCGTGCTCGACACTGCACGAGAAAAGCTCTCTCACACTCGGCATATATATCTAAGAATATTGTATCATCGTTGTATCTTGCGTTACTTGTATTATGCCAAGAAGTTTAAATAAACACATAGTTAACGATAATTCATTGTTTAAACAATTACTTACCTGTCCTGCGATCCCAGAATGACCCATCCGAATCCTTTAAAGAGGAGTACCGTGGAGGAGCTTGAATAAAAAAGTTCCGAAGCGAGAAACTCTAAAAAAAATAGACCTGAACACCGTTAAATTATTAGCGACTTGGCGACTTGAAATTATGGCTCCGCAGAGAATGTTCTAACTTAGCCGAGAGCCGTAAAATCTTGGCAGTTCCTGGAAAATGTCGTCATTTCTTGGAATCACCGAAATTCTTGGAAATGACGTCACTTTGTCATATCGCCGGATACCTCCTCGCAACTCATATTCGCCTAATACAAAGTCGCCAAGTAGGCCGAACGTTTGGTGGGAAACACGAGAAACTCGGCAGTTCCTGGAAAATGATGTCACTTCTCGGAACAGCCGAAATTCTCGGAAATGACGTCACCTTGCCATGATCGCCGGATACCTCCTCTCATATCATATTCGCCTAATACAAAGTCGCCAAAATGACTCAAAGTTTACTCGTAAACGTGAGAAACTCGGCAGTTCCTGGAAAATGACGTCACTTCCAGGAATCGCCAAAATTCTTGGAAATGACGTCACTTTGCCATGTCGCCGGATACCTCCTCGCAACTCATATTCGCCTAATACAAAGTCGCCAAATCAGCCGACCGTTTATTGAGAAACCGAAGAAATACAGGAATTCCTGGAAAATGACGTCATTTCTCGGAATCGCCGAAATTCTTGGAAATGACGTCACCATGCCAAGTTTTCCGGTTACCTCCTCGCAACTCATATTCGCCTAATACAAAGACGCGAGAATTTCTCGAAAAATTTCGAGACTTTGTATCAGGAGAATATAACATACCAAGAGGTCGTCGAAAGCTTCAAGCTATGACGTCATTTCCCAGAATTTTGGCAATTCCGAGAAATGACGTCATTTCCCATAATTTTGGCAATTCCGAGAATTGACGTCATTTTCCAAGAATTCCTGTATTTCTTCGGTTTCTCAATAAACGGTCGGCTGATTTGGCGACTTTGTATTAGGCGAATATGAGTTGCGAGGAGGTATCCGGCGATATGGCAAAGTGACGTCATTTCCAAGAATTTTGGCGATTCCTGGAAGTGACGTCATTTTCCAGGAACTACCGAGTTTCTCACGTTTTCGAGGAACCTTTTTAGTCAATTTGGTGATTTTGTATTAGGCGAATATGATATGCAAGGAGGTGTTCGGCGATATGTCAAAGTGACGTCATTTCCGAGAATTTCGGCTATTCCTAGAAGTGACGTCATTTTCCAGGAACTACCGAGTTTCTCACGTTTACGAGTAAACTTTGAGTCAATATGGCGACTTTGTATTAGGCGAATATAAGTTGCGAGGAGGTATCCGGCAAACATGGCATCATGACGTCACTTCCAAGAATTTTGGCGATTCCTAGAAGTGACGTCATTTTCCATGAATTGCCGAGTTTCTCAGGTTTCCCAACAAAATTTCGGCTGACTTGATGACTTTGTATTAGGCGAATATAAGTTGCGAGGAGGTATCTGCTAACGTGGCAAGATGACGTCATTTCCAAGAATTTTGACGCGTCAGAAAAGTGACGTCAAATTCCAGGAATTGCTGAACTATCAACGACTCGCAATTCAATCTTACGAACTTCTAATCAATTTATTTGGGTTCGGGGCTATTTTTTAGAGTTTCTCGCTTCGGAACCATTTTTTTTATTAAAGTTCCTCCACGATACTACCTCTTTAAAGGATTCGGATTGGTCATTCTGGGATTGCAGGACAGGTGAGTAATTGTTTAACCAGTGAATTATCTTTAACTATCCATTTATTTAATCTTTCTGACAAAGTAGTGTATACAAGTGTACAATAACATGGAAATATTCTTACGAACTAAGTAACGCGTGTCTTTGAGTTTATCTTTGCGGACTATTCGTACAATCAAATTTACAATACGTCTTACAACTATGCTGAAATAATTTGTAATATACACGCGTTAACGTTAATCGCTCTATTGGCACCGTTAGCGCGAGCGAGACGAATCGCCCTGGATGTGTTCGTGGAAGAGAAGAGGCTCGTAGAAATGAAATGGGCGCAGCCCTCAGCTAAGGAAAGTTGCGTGGAAGGGCTACTTGATGGGAGCGCGTGTACTTGGATTAGCAGACGATGAAAACGTGCTACGTGAACGTGCCACGAAAAGAGAGGAGAGTCACAAAATAGCCTCAACACGGACGAGGAGCAAATACTTCGATCGCAATGGGAAAGTTCTCGCGTCGCCGGATATATTAAGCGCAACAAAGTTAAAAGTACACAGGATCGTTATAAATTGCCTTGACATCTGACGTCGCGCCGTCATATCCGTCACCGCCTCTGCGCGTGCACGTGAACCGAGCCACTGAACCACGTTCACACAAATACCTGTAACAAGTAGAAATAAACGTTTTCTTATCACTTGTTCATTAAATCGTTTAGGAGAGTGAAGAAAGGAGAACCTTACCTTTTTTTCCAGTCTTTAGATTCGCGGCTTTGTAGAAAACTTTCCGACGACGACGAACAGCGTTCCTCTCAAGTCTCCTACGCTCGCTTGATTTTCTTTTGTTCCCTTTTCAATCTTTTCTCGTTCGAGTATTTACGTTCGTGTTACCAGTCTTATGCGATAAACCAAATTACGCGGGTACGCAACTTTGGCTCGGTGTTTCGGAACCTGAAAACTTATCGAACATATATATGTTGGTAATATCTAATCAGGTAGGAAATCTTTCTATTCGTTAACAGCCAACATTTACACATAGCTGCAATTATCCTGTTCCACTTGCTCTTGCTAAGACTCGCCGTTGCTCTTCGTCACCGTCTTCGGCTAATAGCGATCGCTGCCTGTGTTCGTAGGCTTCTCAGCGGACTGCAACAACAGCGGGAATGTAAACACGCTGTGCTTTCTTTTCGTGGAAGAAGAATAGTATAAATCTATTATCCAGTACTCTGTACATAATGCCAACAATGAACATACCTACTTCAATCGAAGAATTCGATGCAGAAAGCTTTCAACGCGTCGCTACGACAATTGCGCCGCGCGCTCGCGGTGCGCCGAAGCGCTGGAGACGTAAACGCGTGGATAGGAAGATCAATTCGCGCGCTCGCGTGCGCAGTACGCGCCGAGCGCTGGAGACTTCGACGCGTGCATGGGAAGATCAATTCGTGCGCTCGCGTGCGCACTAGGCCCAACGCTGGAGTCTTCAACGCGTGCAGAGGAAGGCTAAGTGGGACGCGCGCGATCTCAACCAGCGCAGGAGACTTCAACGCGCGTATAGGAAGATCAATTCGTGCGCTCGCGTGTTCAGCCAGCGCTGGAGACTTCAACGCGCGTATAGGAAGACAAAGTCGGGCGCGCGCGAGCTCATCTAGCGCTGGAGAATTCAACGCGAGCATAGGAATGTCGTTTCGTGCGCTCGCGTGTGCGCCAATCGCTGGGCGCTAGAGACTTCGTCGCTTAGATAGAACTACGAGCTCGCCCAGCGCCAGAGACTTTATATATCAAAGTTGTGAACAAGTATACAATATCTAGATGTCCAAATATAGTATAATAGTTTGCTTACTTACTATTCTTCGTACGTTACTTCGCTAACTATTTGTGATACGATTATTTTATTACCTACGCACGCCACCGTTAACTAATCACCGATTTCGCGTCGTGTTCCGTACAAATTAATTGAATTTCGTGGGTACCCTTTATTGAATAATTCCGAATATTATAATACAACAACTAGATTCGCCAGAGTTCAAATTCAAATTCATTGTTAATAGCGTGCATTATTTGCCGAAGATGCACCGTAATTCACAGCAAAAGTGTGACTCGTTATCGTAGCGCGATGGGTTAAGTAAAACGATTCAAGCGTCAGTTATAGGGATGCTAACAGCTATTGGAACTGTGATCATGTGAAGAGGGAGAAAGATGGGATAAAAGGAAGGGTGTTGCGTTTCGTCCTGGGTTTGCTAGTGGACCCATCAGTGCGGCTACCTAGCAGGTCCTGCCTTACACGTTGGGATATTGGAAGGAAGGTTAAAGGCGGTATATAAATATATGGACGAGGTAGTTGAAGCGAGTGCTTTCAAGAAAGTCCTATTTCGTATGTCCCTCTAGTGGTGGGTACAGGGGAGCCTCCACAGAATGTCTATCCTATATAAAAAAACAACCGCTTCTCGCGATATTTAGTTACAATTCGTCTACTCTAAATTATCATAAGTAACGTCGCATATGTAACGCCGAAACGTTAGTCGCCTAATGATTCTATATAACAATGGCTGGTCTGTCCTATGCTTCGTCAATGATATATGAAACGCGCCTGTTGCGCTACTACGGAATACGGGAAGCTAGCCGCTAGCGATCGGCCAGCGCATAGCGCTCCGAAGATTTCAACGCGTGGATGAGTAACGAGCGAGCGCGGCAGCTGTCGGAAGGTTGGCTGAGAATCGCGAAGCAGAGGCAATATATTTTTCTACCGCGCTCGCGCGCGCGCGCGCGTGTACGGAAACCTGCTTGCGCGCAGAAAGACACAACCGTTAGGGCATACATCTATAAGCATATTTTCACGGAGCGCGCGGTGGAATGTCTGGCGGACGCATTCGCGTTCGCGATTACCGCGAGTTCTTAAGGGGAGCAAGAAAATTGTTTCAGTCATGTCAAGAATGTTGCGAACTTAGACACTTGGGCGCTCTCGAGTGGGGGCTGGTAAACTTACGCGTCGGTTAATTAGAAACGCGGCGCTAATTAAAGCGCGAGTACAGTACTTACGCGGCGTGTAACGTTGCATTATTTCGCCGAGTTCCAGCAGCGATTCTAATGAAATCGCCGGTGTTTGTTCGGTATCATTGAATGCGTGCGTGCGTGCGTGCGACCGCGTATTGTTTCGCTTTATTATCGAGCAACCTAGAAGAAGCAGACGCGATGTTAGGCAGCTCGAGGCAAATTAAACCCTTCCAATGCTCGTTACGATAATAGTACGCTGCGGTTGAAAACGGTTTCAAGTGGCATAAATATTGCAGCAGGTACAGGGTTTGTAACGTGTACGCGTTTTCATGGCAAACGAGAAACTTAACGCTAACTGTAGCACACCCGATCAAATGAACGATTTGAAACTACGGAATGTCTCACTTAATATAATAATTGTCCTTTCTTAGCTGGAAAAGAGCAACGAATGTTTCATACGCAGCTTATACAGAAACGCAAGTTTATACGTAAATTATATTAAAGAATGGGTTCCAAGCTTTCTGCACAATCGCGTAACATAAAAGATTAGGTTAAGATGGATACTGTTTCAAGTAACGCATCCCATATATTCGATTTATGATTCTACGTTTATTCGATTGCAGTACGAAATTACCTTTCCGTTGAGCATCCAAATAAGTAATTAGTGATCCACAGATTCGGTATCTATTTTTAGCAGAAGATCAAATATAAATCGCGTCTCAAACGTAACTCGCAATGGTCTCCGATATTCGTTTGCTACGAGAAGCGAATTCCTCGATTCGTTCTTGCATTCCCGATAGCTCGAACTGTTCGCGTTGAACCTGCGATAAAAAATACCGAATTAAGATTAATTTTAGATAAAAATTACCTCTGCTGGCGCGGCCGACGAATAGTCGTAGACTTCGGTATCTACGCGACGATTACCATAAATTCCGCGTAAACCCGGGGAGCGTTGCTACACGCGACGTGCTGATTTGCATAGGCGGGAGTTGCACTGGTTCGGTAATTAGGTAAAAAATGTTTGCGAGCAACGAGTAGACGTCGCGAAGGAAGTGGAGATTCAGGTATTTAGAGACGACCTCTGGGTGCTGTGGTCCTGTTTCTTCGGCACGGTTCGTCGGCTTCGAACAATGTTCGCGGAAATAGCAGCGGGTCATCGCCTCGCGTCGGCTGCTATCGCGAGGCGTCGCATTTCCCAGGCTTTAGAAAATAACAGGGAAGCGAGGAAGAGGCTACGGGGAAATTAGAAGAGGGGAAATTGGCGCTCGCGTTTCGTCAATTAACGCTTTACGAGCGCGCTCACTCTAATACGCTATTAACCCATTCGCTGCGGCGCCTTAAAACTGCCAACACGAAAGCGCGAAGAACGACCGAATAGTTCGAATGCTCCGAAAGCAGGCGGAGAAACCAATCGTGCAAATCGTACAAAAACAGGAAATTGTCGTGGAGTTAAATGGATGAAAGAGGTAACGATAAACGTGGAATGTTAAAATTAAATATTGGCCATGCAATTCTTGAACTCCGCTTTTTCGGCTTACGGCGCGTCGTTTGCTATTGAGACTCTAGGACCAAGTACCCAGCAAATCGATATACACCGCAGAAATGCAAGATTGCTACGGCCATAAGGCGATTTTCTAGATCTTCACTCCTGACTTAAACAGAAATATAAACATTCGACAACGCAGTGATAAGTTCCCTAAAAAGTAGCGATGTAGGCGTCCGTGTCATAAACCCTGTTATCCTAACACCATCCTAATCGACGTTATCTATTAAAAAATTCACGGCTACTTTCTTAACAGCACGGTTAGCGTTAAACTAAAGTTCCCTAAAACTTATTATCGGCTGCTCGTTTCCATAATTAAGCAGAATACGACGAATAAGTCACGATAAATCGATATAAAAGAAGAACGAACGTCGTAATGAGCGGTGTTTGATATCGAGAGCACGACATTTTGTTCGTAGCTAATCATCCCGATTTCTCTTCTTCTCTCGGAACGTTTTTTACACAATTACGAAAGGAGAAGAGGCAAACGCGTACGCAAATTGGTTTCTTATCGGCCAAGGCGCTTCTTCGGACGCGCCTGTACCTGAATGCCCCGCTCGGGAAGCCGTAGACCTGCTTCGGCTATGAATAATGAGCGCAAAAAGCCTCGGCATGTTTAATGAAAATATAATGAGATTCCCGACGTACGCGAACGTAATCCCATTAAACTGGCTGAACGAAAGGGATCCGCGGGGGCTGCGTTAATCAAGCCTGCCCGGTACGCGTGCCGTTGCCATCACCGAGACAAATTGAAGCGAAAATCCCATGCCTCGAGTTTCATTACGCGTTTCACTGCGTCGCTTGCGTTCGAGAAAAACACTCATTGTTGCCTCGCTTCTTTGCCGGATATCAATTTTCCTCCGAACAGGTCCACCTATCTGCTTGCTAGCCGCCCGAGATTATGACAAATACTAGCTACTTGCGAGCTACGGCCAGTTGACCGCGATTCAATTCGTCTGCTGGAACTCGACGGAGAGTTAACGAGGCGAGGTCGAAGCTTTCACGCATTGCAAAAGTCACACGGTGATGGATATCTTGATTCCAGTTGCGTGAAAACAATTTTCGGTCGTTTTCCACGCATTGGTAATTTAGTCAGCTTCTTTTAGAAACGGGCGTGGATAAGAATTAATTAAAATGTTGGGAATATTGCAGTTCAAAGTGATTTCCTTATTCGCTGTTAACATCTCCTATGTTAATGTATATTAATACTTAATGAATATAGATACGAATACAATAGTCGACTAAGTATTAGGTGTGTGCGAGAGTTTCGGTCTTATTGTTAATTTGGCAACTTCGTTGCATGAGAAACTACGTTTATTCGTTGGAGAACTCGGAACTTGGCAGGAAGCTGATAAAAATGTACACGAAATGAGGGAATATTTTAAGAAACTTAATTTGCAATGCCTACGTTATTATATGTAAACAATGGAAAATTAACCCTCTGTTGCATGAATTTTTCTGACAAGTTAAAATATATACATATGTATATATATGGCTGTTCTTACAAATAAAATGTTGCTCTGACATTCTACTTGTAACGTTATTCATTGAATTTTACGACTCCGAATGGAAAATTTGTGCATATACATGTGTAAAGAAATGTTCGCCCTATAACTCGTTTAAAATTAAGTTCCCGATAAAGACTGGAACGCAATAGTGGGTTAAAAATAAATGCCGATCCTTTTGCACACACCTAATACTTAAAACGATGACGATTCAACGTATAGTAAAATTGTATACTACAATGTTAAACGTTTTTGCTTCTGAAATATTAGATATATCTATAAAATAGTTCTTACGTTACCATTTGCGTCTCTAACTGCTTTCCAATAATAGGTCAAATGTATCCAATCAATTGCAAAAGCTAGAAATTACGGTACGAGAGTTTTATTCGGCTAGACGTTGGGAAGTGCGCGCGAAACGAAGCAGCGAGGCGGAATTTGAGGCCGGGGTCTTGAAATAATTAGCGTCGCGGCACCGTAGAACGCGGCTGCGATGGAAACGAGACACGAGGGCTCTAGGAAAGCATTCCGCACTTCGCTGCATCATTAACGCGAGTCGTCCACACGCGAACTTGCCGCGATATTCGCCTGGCCTCGCGTGGGACCGCGCGAATCCAGCCAACGCTTGCTAATTGCCACTCCCAATTCGTCCCTCGCCTTCTTGCATTCCTGCCAAGGACGGAAAAATCGTAGTGCCTCTCTCCTGCGAACGAGAATAATTCCCGGAACGCGCCTCTAATGGATTTTCTATTCTCTTTTCGCTCCCCATGTTCGCCGGCATATTTTACCGGGTTTGCAAGTCAAATTCACATCCTTGCAACCCAAAACTCACAACCTTTCGCGAATCTAATCAGGTTTCTTTTCTATTCGGAAGCTTGAATTTGCAGTGCGAAATGAAAGCATTTATTTTAGTGGTATTATTCGTACCTGTGCAGAGGAGCTCAATCTTTAAGTACCGTTTCAGAGGGAAGATTAAAATTGATTACACGTAGGATGGCTGAGCAATCAATTATGTTAATCGAAATTGTAAATACGAAAAGCAGATCCGCGATGATTCCTCTTTCCTCGAGCGTAGAAATATTTAGCAATCGAACAATGGGAATCACAATTGCGTAAAAAATGAAGCACAAATCTTGCGACAGAAATCAGTCGGAGTGTCCCGTTAAGAGAACAATAACGAACCAATCGGTTACCTTTACAAGTGCACAAGTCAATTTTGGAGTTTCCCATGAACTCGACGAACGCAAGGTGCTCGGCGAAATTTGATTCTCGAGTGGCGCGCCGCGGCGCGGATACCGAACATTACAAAGAGACCATAAAACAACAGATGGTACATTCGTCGGTGGGAAATTGCATCGCGCGCGGAATCGAGGACGAAAGGCTTCGGATAGCAGAGTGGAGATTGCGGCGTTATTTGCGAAATGGTCGGGGGCATCGCGGTTACGTTAAATCGCGTCATAAACCGCGATCAAGATCTACGTTCGCCGATGCGTGCTATTGGAATGCAAAGTGCATCGTTGCCCTTGATACCAGAGTGTCTCAATTCCGCGGCGTTGGCAAACCGTTCGGTTCGGTTCGGCTCGGTCCATCCGTTTTCTTTCCTTTTCTTATCATTTCGCGGCCGTTGCAAGCTGGCCGATCAACAAGTGGCGCAAAGGGAGGCCGCGAAAGGCGAGCTGCGAGCCATACAAGGACCCATTGCCGAGCGTAAGACCCTTAAGGCTCCGTGCACACTAACGTACCTGTTGAATTTACACTTCGATGTTACGCAGGGATAGTACATTTAATTTAGACCTGTACTCTTTAATACGCCGTGCAACTTGTTGCTTCGGCGACCGACTCGAACGTGCTTGGGAATTCAAACGCACGTGTGCACGCGCGCTTTGCGTACGATAGCGCAATATGTCGACGGATATCAGATCAGTATGCGGATAATGACGATTCTACGATAACAAAGCATCTGCAATGTATTAATTATATCAGGTATATTGTAGTTTGCGAGGGTAAAACCAAAGATTGGGGGTTGGAAAAGGTTAGGGTTTCGTTTGTATATAAAAGCAGTCTACTATTAATGTGTCATAGGTTGTTTTATATGGTTTCTTCTATTGTTTTGTTTGGTTTAGTTTATGCTATCATATTATATATTAGGTGATAAGTAACTTAGTTAAATAATTGTATTAGATAGTGTAATAATAGTATTAGAAGATTATTATGTACATATTGATTAAGATTAGCTATTAGGTATAAGGAGAATGTATATATACAATAGGAGGTATGTATAAAGAGTGAAAAGGGGCGGAAGCTTTGTAATCCAATAGGAAAACAATAAAGATCTATCTATCTCTATTGTAGTTTGCTACACATTGCAGGGAAACGCGCATGGATTAGAAACAACTGCCCATTAGAAATTATTATCGATTACAAATATGTTAAAAGATTAAGGATATTAATTCTGTTACGTTGATGCATATATATGTATTATTTTAGCTACATCTGTCATGTTTGACTCTATTTATCAGTCTCTTAATGTTACGATTCTTTTCGCTTCTCTGCCGACAGTGATAACGAATACATTATTGTATACTTATGTATAATTATATTATATACATTTATATTCGTTTATAATTGTCCACTATATGTTTGCCAAGGGAACCCAGCCTTCGTGTTAGCATCCTCTATACTTATGCAGGTAGTAGCCCGAGGGAACCTGCGCAGACAGTTGAATATATTAATAAATAATTATCATACCTGCGTAGGAGAAATCTAAGGGGTCGTATTAAATTGTCAAGAAGCATCTTGCAATTAACCAGTCTTAAGCATCTACCAAAGCAGTTATTAAGTAATCTGTAACAAGATGCTAATTCCAAAGGGACTATGCTGATGGAATATGGAATATGGAATACTAAAAAGGAATACGCTGATTCCCAAGTAGAATAATCAAAAGTTTCCTTACAACATTAACCTTATTATTGCAATGCTTATAGCACTGTACTAAATTTCGTAGGGACAACATTCCAAAGGAACATAATTAAAGCCACTCTTCTAACATTTACTCGCAATATTTATCTATTAATCCGTAGTGATATACTAAATTTCGAATGGACAATATTCCAAAGCGAGATAATTAAAAATCTTCCTTAATAACATTCTACCTGCAATTCTTGTCTATTAATCTGTAGCAGCATACGAAATGTCGAAAACACAATATTCCAAAGTACGTATAACAATTGAAGGCCTGCTTGTAGCAACTATTTATTAACTTATAACGGTATACCAAATTTCAAAGGGAGAATATTCCAAGCTACAATAATTAAAAGTCTCCGCGTAACGCTTACAATTATCCATTAATCCTTATCTATTCCCATCCATTAGTCTGTAGAACAAACAAATATGCCAAACGTCGAAGAATCGCTATTCCAAAGTGAAATAATTAAGCGCAGGGAGCTGTCAGCTCCACGGAAACCATTCGCCCGGGATTACGCTTGCACGCGAGACAACTAATCCCCGTGATCCCGTCAGACGTGGCGGCGTTTGCGGTTGCTCCGTCAAAATCGTCGCGGATTATACCGCAGATAATCGAAAGCTGGCGAACGTCGGCTACGAGAATCGCGTGGCCGTTGTGCATCGGGCTTAAAACCGCGAGAGGCAGAAGCGTGGTCGGGCACGCGTGCCATTGCAGGAACAGTTGCGGGATCGATTTTTACGCTCGGATCCTAGACGCCCCCCTGGATCGAGGCGCGGACACCCTTAGGAAAGAGTAACGAGACGTTCGCGCGGCCGGACAAAAAGCCAATAAATCACTCTGCCCGCCGCGGGAACAAAAGCTCTTACAAATCGTTTCATTTTTTCGCTGCCTCGCCTCGCCTCGCCAAGGAGGAATCGTGCCGTGCGGCAGCTGGCAGAATAATCGCCGATTAAACCGAGAGATTTCTACCGAATCCGACGGAGAAGAGAAGCGGCGAATTCCACGTTCGAGACGACGTTTAAAAATGTTTCACGCGAGTAATTTATCGGATGGATGCACAATAGAGGGATCGTTTGTTGGACGAGTTAAACCGCAAGCTAGGCGATAGACGCGAGGGGTAATTTCGCGCGCTCGCACGCGTACCGCCATTAGAGAGGCGAGGAGTATCGAAGTCGAGGAAAAAGATGGGAAAGATAGAAAGAATGAAGAAAAAAAAAGGGGAGCGCGAAAAGAGGTAGCTCGATCGAAAGATAATTGGCGACAGAGCGGCGTCCAACACCTGCCGTCGAACCCGCCACTTTCTTTCACAATCGGACTCCTCGAGCGTCTTCGAGAAGCGAGGTACTGTTACTTCGACCAAGATCCACATCCTTTAAGGTCACCTACTCCTAACTGGACCCGACATTCGTCGTCGAACGCTACGCTGACTCCGCTCCCGATGCAAATGCCCCGCGAGACGTTAACTGTCGTTTGTCATCGCGTACGAAACTTCGAAGGCGTCCCAGCCGAAGCTACGATTAAAATTAACAAGCCTTAACCTTGGACGTTTCACAGTTATGCCGAAATCCTTAACATACTTCGCTTACACGCTTCCGTACAACGTGAGATCATAACCAATATTACATTAGCGTATAAGGTGTCGATTGCCGAGCGCTTTTGAAACTTTTCAAATTCTACATTGCAAATAGACGATTGTTAATCCTTGTCGTGCCTCGTTAGGCGAGAGTACGCGTATTAATGGATTATGTTCATCTGCGAACACTTATTGGTTTTATAACTATATTCTGGTCTTATAATTATATTCTATTGGTTTTATAACTTATTGGTTTTATAACTATACTAGGTGGTACGCTGACCGCGTTTAAAAAGACTATTCTACGCAGTCTATCGCAGCTGACAAATCTCTGTACGCGTACGCGTTATATTTCTCCAGCTTTTTCCCCATTCTACATTGTATTTATTACCAGGTTAATAAATAAATGCTTAAATTTCCCATACATAGACGCGTAAAAATTCGCAGTCCAATTGTTATCAGTCTCGCGATTTCCGGCTGTTTGCCAATTTCTCGAAGCAGTCGTTTCCTTTCTCTACTCAGTAAATCACGTTTGCATAATCCACGGAGTTTGCATCTTCCATATCTCGGCTGGGCACCGGCACAATGGGGAATTTACGATTTTCCTTGCGAATCGAGATTGCGTTTAAGTTACAGGTAAGTTGGATGGCTGCGTTCGCGGGCCCGTTTGCTCTATCCGCGCAGACATAATTGACCAGCTACACGAATCCCGCTATCGCCTACTCGATCGTCTAATTATTTATTAATTCACGGCCACGCAACCGCTAACGATAAGTTGCGGCATGCTGAAGCGCGATAGCCGCCAACAGCAAGATCTTCGCGATACGCGATGCGACGCTGTCGAGGAAATGATTATGCGACGGAGTTTCGGTAAAAGATTAATCAACCACCGACGGTCGAATTGCTACGAAAAAGATTTCGAAAACTCTCGCTTTCTCCTTTATGGCACTCTTCCAGTTTCGGGCGAGTTTCTCGTAAAAAGTAAGCTTAAAGCTACAGCTGCAACTATATATTTACGTACGTTTTAGCATTTTATATACACGGTGGCCATACGTTTCCGATACTACGGTATTATACTAAAGTTGGCGTCCGATTTTTCCCCCGTCCATTATATATGTTCGTATATCCCTCGCAGCGTTATTAGCGAGCTATCTGCTCGAGCATCTATGGAGCATGAACATTTTCTGCGGGACCTGTCAATTATACAGATTTATGATCTCTCTCTCTCCCTCCCCCCTTTTCGCCGGCGTTGCTTCGGTTTGCCGATCGCGGCTATCCCTGTCCGCCGCGTTCACTACGAATACACCCACGACACCCACAAACGTAACTTGGAACATCGTTTCGCGTGTCTCTGCCACGGAGGATAAAGGACACACGGCTTGGCTGATTAACGATCGTCGTTAATCGCGGCTGCCTCAGTTACGGTTAAATGCCTGGCTCGA
Organism: Eucera pruinosa; assembly: GCA_028830335.1. NCBI lineage: Eukaryota > Metazoa > Arthropoda > Insecta > Hymenoptera > Apidae > Eucera > Eucera pruinosa. The sequence continues at coordinate 19,187,796 of JAMYCR010000007.1, forward strand.
TAGTTAATCACGCGGCTCTTCGATCCTATTTGCTTCGATCGATGAATTTTCGTGGGACCCGCGGTGCGCAAGCGAGAACATAGCTTGCTCGCGGAATCGCGCAAGTGCATTAAGTCATTTCGAGCGGACAAGTTGGATTAAAGAGACAAAGAACGAGGCGAGGGTGAAGGAATTCGTAAAGACTGGTGCTGCGTAGGTTTCGTAAGCTTCGAGAATTGAAGGTATTGGGAGTTTGGCATTTTGAGAATTGGTAGCGTTGGGAATTGAAAGCTTTCGAAATTCAAAGCTTTGCGAATTCAAAGCATTAAGTATTGGAAGCTTTGAGAATTCAAAGCATTAAATATTGGGAGCTTTGGGAATCCAAAGAATTAAGTATTGGAAGCTTTGGGAATGCAAAGAATTAAGTATTGGAAACTTTAGGAATCCAAAGTATTAAGTATTGTTAGGAATCCAAAGTATTAAGTAGTGAAAGCTTTGGGAATTCAAATCATTGAGTATTGGAAGCTTTGGGAATCCAATGAATTAAGTATTGGAAATTTTAGGAATCCAAAGTATTAAGTATTGGAAACTTAAGGAATCCAAAGTATTAAGTATTGAAAGCTTTGGGAACTTAAAGCATCGAGAATTGGAAGCTTTGGAGACTCGACGTTCTAAGAATTTGAAACGTTAGTAATTCGATATGAAAATGCAGAATTAGTCATTATTAGACTGCGAATTTTTATGCACTTATAAGAAACTTAGGTGTGCAAGAAAATACAAAATGCACGCAGAACACATTAATACTTAAACCAAACAAAGCGTAGTTAAAATTAAACTACTTAGAAGATTGAAACAACTCCCTATTCATGCCCTCGTTCTTCATTTTTACTTTTAAACGCATGAACTCGTATAAAAATTCGCATATCAATTATTATCGATCCTCCCTCGAATCTGGACCACGAACGCATAAAACTCCACATTACAAATCCAATCATTATAATACAACATAATTATGGAACGTAACGACCAAGATATGGCCGAAAAAACGAAATTTATTGCGCGCGTTATTATATTATATTATTTAATGCGCGTGTGTATAGAATTCTTAATAATTTCTCTGCTATTAAAAGCGTATATTCGTTTTGCCCCGGAACTCGTCGGCCATTTAATGCAAATGCAAAGGTAATCTCGCGGAAGTTGGTTCACACGCGAAACCGACGGCACAAAGTCTCGCAGCGATGAAAACGTGAAATTTGAATATTGAAATTGCGCTGCTTCCTTTTAAGGAGCATGAGACCTCGGCGTCCGCCGCTTACGCACGATATCATTGATTGCGCTTCGATCGGCTTAATTAGTGGAATTATCGAAAGCCGGGCAATCGGATAAGATTAATGAAGTGGCAGCTGCCTCGACGCGTGATTCATTATCGAGTCACGCCTCGGTGAATCGTATATCATTTATTTTATAGTTCAATTAGTAGCTCAACTTTAGGCGCGTTCGCGTTGAAAAATCGCTCTCTGTTCGTATCGTAATTGTTATTACCATTATTATATACGGGTCGAAAAACCCGTTTGATATATACATAAATTAATACGATGATTAGTCATACGAAGCTAAGAGTTGTTTCTTTTGTATCGCTAACGCTATTCGTTTCTCTTACCAAAGAGTTTATTATATTTTTCTTACGCTCCGTCTAAAAATGAAAACAGAGCTAAAGAAATCTAGATCGATACCATGGTTGATAACATTGACAATAAGTATATTCGCACGGTGTTCGCTGTACCGAGTGATACACTGGTCTTCGCGTAGACATTTCAAGACACATTAACCTTTCAGCTACGGCAAAATTAATCGCGAAGCTGTAAACACGTTGCTATCGCAATCGATGTTCCATGAGTTCTATTCTACTTTTACTCGTATTTCTGTTAATATAAAATTGCAGCTAAATAAATTGTAACATTGCGAGAAGGGAAATGCAAACGTACAAAGACACGTTCGCGTCCCACAAAAAAATGTAAGGTACACGGCTTTCAAAACGATATAAACCGAGTCGCTATAATAGCGTGTCGTTCTAAAAGATGAACTACAGCAGCTTATAGTAAACTAACGAGTTAAGAATCGTTTCCATCAAATAGATCGCAAAACCATAACTCCAGTTACGTAGGTAACACGAGCAATATACTACGTATGGAGTTACACGTTTAGGTCCAACGATTTCGGAGCTGTACATGTAAAAGTGCCGCGAAATGGTTAAACGATCTTTTGCAGAATTCAATCCGCTCGAAGCGCGAAGCTCGTCTACCGAGAAACAGTTGGCGCGCAGTCTGTTAAACTGGAAACTATAACCGTGACCATAATGCCACGTTTCCCTTAAAATTATCCCGACACTCGGCGTCAAATGTCCCATGATTACCCCATCGATCGTCCTTCGACATTGACGATGGGAAAAATTGCAAGCTTCCAAGCGGAACTCCCACCGAAGCTAAGGGGCGATCTTTTTTTCGCGCCACCGCGTTGCGAAAGTTGAGAAGCGGAGGAGAAATGTGATAACCCGAGGCAGACGGCTGCTGGACGATCGAGATGAGATTAATAAGGAGAATCGCGGCGCCGTGAACGCGGTTGCTAACGCGACTCCAACGAAATTATCTTCGCGCACGTAAGCGGCTTTAACGGCGCGGATGTTTTTAATGAGCCAGTCGCGTCGACAATGATTTCAAATTATTGGTATCTCGCCTCGTCTGCTTGATCGCCGATGAACCTTCGTCAAACCCAGAATCAACGCCTCGAGACAGGAAAGCAACAGCCTCGCGGTGATATCGACGACTTAGTCGGCTGGTTAATTTTCGTTCGCACTTTTTTCTCGTAGCATTTATATGTCGTATACATTCAGGTATTTATATATTAATATACTGGTACATTTATACATCGATATATTCATACGTGTACATATTGAATAAATTGATATATTAGTATATTGAGGTATTTATATATTTATATTTGTATACACTGATATATTGAGACATGTGTACAGTAATATACTAATGCATTTATATATTCATATATTCATGTATGTATACATTGAGGTATTTATATATTAATATACTAGTACATCGATATATCGATATATTCATACGTGTACATATCGATAAATTGATATATTGATATATTGGTATATTGAGGTATTTACACTATATATTTATATTTGTATATATTGAGATATGTGTATAGTAATATACTAATACATTGATATATTCATATATTCATTGAGGTATTTATATATTAATATACTGATACATTGATATACTGATATATATTAATATATTGAAGTGTTTATATACTAATATACTAATAGATTGATGTATTCGTATATGTACAATATATTCGGGTATTTATATATATGCATATACTGATATATTTATGCACGTACATATTAATAGATTGATATATTGAAGTATTTATATATTAATATACTAATACATTAATATATTGATATATTGAAGTATTTATATATTAATATACTAATACATCAATATATTGATATACTGAAGTATTTATATATTAATATACTAATACATTAACATATTGATATATTGATGTATTCATATATTAATATATTTATACTTTTATACATATATCTATATACTTATGTATTCGTACATTTACGTATTTATATATCCACATACGAATATGTGCGAATACCTATACGTTTATGTACCTACATATTAAAATACAGATATATTTATACGTATCAACAAAGTGATTTATTTCCCGCCAATATTAATCCGAACAAAAACTGCTCGTAAACAGTCTCTCATTCAACCCGACAGGGCAACGCAACGATTCTCTACACGGTTCGATTAACAAGGTGCAGAATCGGTATTCCGATTTCCCCATTTGATCCCGGAACTCGAGCGAACGAGGAAAATTCGCCACGGTACGTTTGCATCGATTGAAATAGCAAGAAGCGACGAGTTAGTTCAACTTGGAAGCATTCCCGTGGCTTCTTATTCGCTCCTAGACGATTCTCCGCAACGTTTCTGCCCCGCGCGGGATACACGAGCTCCGGCAAAAAGTTTCGGAACACGTTTCACGATTCTACGCAACTGTTTCCCGCCTACAAATCTACGTTTCCACGTAGTGGAAGAGGAGGAGGAGGAGGAGGAGGAGAGCAGAGAGCAGCTGGGATTCGCTGAAAAGAGGCAACGACCGCATCCTATTCCTCCCGGACGGGTTTATACCCGATCCTGAATTAAATTATTAGCCTGTTACGTAGCCGGGTAACCGCGAGAGGGGCGCTAGAATCCCAAGGGAAGGCGAGTTGCGTGGAAAATTATGCGTGTGCACGCAGAACCGAGTTTAAGCATCCGACTAATGGACAGCTACATAATTTTACAAGGGTTCTTTCCCCGCGTACGCGAGCAAACTCGGCTCGTCCCTCCGTACGAGATCCACACCGAAGGCAACAGATCTTTGATCTGAAATTAAATTACATCGCCGAGAGAGATCGTGCTGCTCCTGGAGTTTGCTACGGGAATACGTGTACTTACGTGTAGCGCGTTGTGGTACGCGAGCGTTGAATGGGAAGGACGATAATTTTCAACCGTGGCACCGAGCTACGCTGTGTTCTGTCGATTCCATTCGTTTACGAGACATCGCGACGCGCCGCGTAACGCGTGTTCGTGCCTTCGATTCGATGCTCTTTTGTTCGCTTTTCGCGTTGCGAGGATGGGAGGAAAGGTGGACGAAAGGAGAAGAGGAATTTTCCACGGATGAATCGAATTCGTAAGAAAAGTTTTTTCTCAATTTGTTCCCGGTTAACTCTTGTTAAATACTACATAGTTGAAACGCAACTCGCCTTCGCGCCGAATTTATATAAATTTCGCTTAATTGTCGCACGGCTTGGCTAGCGAATCCTCGTTCCTCCTCTTTCTCCTTTAACCGTACTTCGTTCGCCGACAGTGTTCGTTAACCGTTGAAAGCCACGATAAAGATAATCCTCCGATTAAATCACCTTCTGGCTTGTTTATCAATTTTACCTCAAGTTTTTCCATTTCCCGTAACGATGTTTACGAGTAATCCAACAACTAGGTACAAGCAAATCGATTCCGTGTACTATTTTATTCATTGGCAATCAGAAAATTCCTCCAACATTTTTCGTATCTTTTCGCGAAGGCACGCGTTCGATTGCATACGATGATACAACGATTGCATTAGCTGGATACCAAAGTGTTATCGTTCTCAAGTCACAGTCTCGAGAACAAAGTTGCTTCGTATTCGCGTTCGCCGTTACGGCCGCGACCTTAGTCGACTTATCGAGGCCAGGGAAATCGTACGCTCGATATCGATCGAGATTCCATTCGCTGCGGCTCGACGATCGAGTAATGGTTTCGATTCGTACTTCGTTGGAACGCGGATCGCGGCCTTGGGAGCTGCAACGCGCGGAGATCTCGGCGAATCGATCGGATTCGCGGATGAGAAGGAAATTTTCCCGGGAATCCGGCGAATTCGAAGGAAGCGGAAGGGCCCCGGTGCGTGCGTCGTTAATCATTCGCTTTCGCGCTGCAAAGTTGCAGCCGGTTTATTGGTTGGGCGGCGGTGGTAGAAAACATTAACCGGTCGTTGGTACGATATAGAAATGCGCGATTATTAATCACGCGGATTTGACGGGAAGCATTAGCGCGGAATTGCGCCGTTAATCGGAGGAGAAAGAAAAAAAAAAAAAATAAACGGGAGACGGTCGAGTTACGTTGAAGTTGATAACCGCGCGATGGCTGGCCGTCTAAGATTTTATATTACACGGTTCGGACGGGGCAAATATATCGTGGATCATCGGGCGAAATGGCCGGCAATAAATTACGTAATTATCGGTAGCGACGTGGATCGAGAATCAAGAAACGATCGCGATCGCCACCGAGCCTGGGTTTTAACGAAGGAAACGAAAAGATCCGCTTGAACGAAGGACCCTTTTTCTCGACCTGACGTTTCGCCAAACGATGCGGGATTAATTATTATGAAAGACGCGTTTGGTTACTCGCGGATGTACAGTCGCTTGCAAAACGCTACGTATACTTGCAAATTTCAAACGGGTACACACATTTAATCCCTTCCTTTACAAAGGATTCAATTCAATGTCGGCGAACCAAAAAGTATCTGCTATTTATTCCATGGAAAATTTTAACGAAGAATTTTCAGACGTCTTTGAGATTCACGTTTCTTTGAAGTAATAGTAAAAACGAAACAATTTGCATAGGCTTCGAATGAATACACTAGATGCAGCAGTAAGTAATCCACCGTTGTTCTAACAATAAGTAATCCACCATTTTTCTAGTTTAAATTTAAAATATACTACGTCTACATCTATATATCCTCAAAGTACTATATAAAACCATTTAGCGTTACATTTAATCGACTGTGATGGTTGATACCCTTCGAGTTATACAAAATTGGCCAATTTCATACGCAACAATCTAATAAAAGCGTTTTATAGATTTCGTGTTACGTGCTGTAGGTTACGTTTTCGATGGCCGCGAAGCAATCACCGGATCGTTATATAGATTCGAATAGCTGGAAATTAATCGGTCGTGACCATGAGTACGGCTTACAACGGGGGTAGAATCGAAAACGTGTCCGCTGCGGAAGCTCGCTCGTTCGACTGTCCGCGTAGCTTTTATCCCGGCGGCAAAAAAGCATCCGGGGAACGTGTTCCTCGTGCAGGGTAATATCTCAGCCTGGTAGGTGGTACCAATTGCAACCGGCAGGCCTAATCGCAGCCTGGTCGCAGTCGACAAAACGATCAGCAAAGGCCTATCCAATCGAGGATCGAGGATCGAGGATCGAGAAAGAGAGAGAGAGAGAAGGAGAGAGAAGCGAATACAGAGAACGTTGTTATGTGGAACGGCGTTGATCGCGGTACAGTTACCTTAACGCCATCGAGCACATCCTTGCGGATTCTTCGACGGAACTCGCGAGCATGCCACAACGCGAGGTGGTTCGCCGCTTTATTACGGATTATTAACGAAACGGGAATAAATCGAAGCATCTGCGAGCTGCTTCTATCTATCGCGTAGACGATGTTCTGTTGTATCGTTCGGATAATCGGTATTAAGCTTTGTATAGAGTCGGCTTCTGATTTGTAGTATGGTAACTGTTGCACGCGGTTGAATTCTTCTCGTGGTTCGCGATCCACGATGCTTTGAATTCCCTAAGCTTCCAATTCTCAATGCGTCGAATTTTCAATGCTTTCAATTTCCGAAGCTTCTAATTTACAATGCTTTGCATTCTCAATGCTTTGAATTCTCAACGCTTCGAATTCTCAGCGCTTCGATTTTCCTAATACCATAAATTACCAAACCTTAGGATTTCCAACGCTTTAAATATCCGAAGTTAAGAATTTCCAAAGCTTCCAATTTACAATGCTTTGAATTCTCAATGATTTCACTTCTCAGCGCTTCGAATTCCCAATACCATAAATTACCAAACCTTAGGATTTCCACCGCTTTAAATATCCGAAGTTAAGAATTTACAATGCTTTGAATTCTCAATGATTTGACTTCTCAGCGCTTCGAATTCTCGTCGCTTGGAATTCTTAGTACCATAAATTACCAAACCTTAGGATTTCCAACGCTTTAAATATCCGAGGTTAAGAATTTCCAACGCTTCCATAGATTTCTGTCCCTCGATTGCCTTTTGCTCGAACGCAATGCGCAGCGTCCACTGTAATTGAAATGTCATTTCGAAGATTGCAGTCTGCGGTTTAGTCCGCGATACGGTCGATCTTCGCGGCGGCGACTCGACGCTTCTTTCGCATTGCCCTCACCGGCGAGAGGGACAGGGGAGCACCCTTTCGTTCGTTACGCGTATTATTAGCGTAAAACCGGGCGGAGATGGGCCGCGGTGAAACGCAAGAAAGGCTGCGTCGAATTTCTCGAGAATTACTGTCACTTCTTTCCTTAAAAACAGCGGTGCACTTCATTTCTGTAACCTAGAGAAGGATTCAATCCGACGCTCGTTACTTCGCCGCCTATATTCATGCAACTTTCCGTTTTTCTTCAACAAACGAGAACACGGTTGATTCGTTTACCTTTTTATCCGCCTTTACGATTAATCTACTAAATACTTTATCAAACTTCTCCTAATGTTCTACTCTATTTGTACCAAAGGCTAATTTCCTTACCCGTAAATAAATAAATAAATAAATAATTCTTTTCAAGCCACGCTTTAAATCCACTTCCTTAACTTCTATCGCTGCAATGGCTTCTCGACCGTGTTCGAACCGCCCCATCGCGTCCAACTTCGCACTCCGGCATTCCGAGATCAAACGATTCCAGCTGCCCTCCGACGCGACGTTAATTCCGCACACGTATGCGTTTGCGAGCGAGGGTTGTCGCGCATCTAACTGGTCTGTGTTCGAAAACCGAGCGTCAGCCATTAAATCGCGCCACGTCACGGTAATCCGTGCATCTATTAGTCGCATCTACATCCGTGCAACAGGGCTGATAGGCACGCGACAGTGTCTTCGACTGGTTTCGCGGGAATCCTGCGCTCGGTATCTTGATCCACGAAGCTCCGGAGCATTGAGAGCCGAAGCTTTGGAGACACGAAACGGTACATCCTGCCCACGAGTGCGAGTGGCGTCACGCTTCGCGGAGGTGACGACGAATAGATCGACCGAGCACCTCGACCAGATCGCAACCGGATGTATCTATAGATCTGGACACAGCCAGCCTGTAACATCTTTGATTCCGCTTGCTACTCCTTGACGCCACGTCGTGATTAATTAAATTCCTCGGCGATGGCCGCTGAAACGCGAAAACGACGCGCAGTCCTACCAATATTAATCCTTTCGCGGCCTGATTAATTTCCTCCTTCCTCTACAACACGCGATACAATTTGTACGCTAACTGCGAGTATATCGTTGCAAAGTGATTTAAACGTTTGCACCGGATGACTTCGAAGCGATAGCAATTTAAATTGAAACGAAACGATGTCTAAGGTATTTTAGTAGCTCGTTACGAAATTGTTAATGCGGGAAATTAGTTTGCGTTATTGCGCTTGATCGGTACCGGATACAAAATTAGCCGTCAAAGGGTTAAATATTTAAGCGAGATAGACGCGTGCAACGCAAACAAAAGCGTGACGCACGAGTGCAAGGATAATCGGTGAATAGGGACAAAACTTTAACCCTCTCTAACGAGAATTCTGTTCCGTATAGAAGAAGAGAACGTAACTCATCGAAGCTCTTCTTTATTTTCTACCCGGAAACCAGATATATAATAATTGTCATAAGTAAATCGCTTATGACGGCGCTCTAATGGTATACTAATATAACGTAACGGTACAATAATTATCCGCGCGAAATATGTTTAGAAAAAGTAGATTTACAGGTATATTTACTACGTTCCAAGTTGCGCGGCGTTACAGAGTGTTCGATAAAAACAACAGGTTCCAACGTTTCCTCCTTCCTCTACCAGTTCCCAAGATGTTCGGACATTTGCACGCGACTTCGATCGACAAAATGGCGCCGCGTCAACCTGAATCGTCTACGTCAGCTATCGATTCTGCTTGCGATTTCATCGAATGCATATCGGTCATCGTAATTTCTCGCCGCGCCGCGCCGCGCCTCGCCGGTTCGTTGCGAGTTTCGCCGAGGGAAGGATTTTATGGCTCTCCGTGGCAGATGTAAAACGGTTTTTGCTCGAGCACGTGCGTTCGGAAAAAAAAGACGTGCTCGTCTATTAGCTATCGTCCCGGCCGCCCCTTCCAGCCGAGTGAGCGTTTCTCAGAAGAGCGCAGCACTGGAGTATCTTCAATTTTATGGATTTCTCTTAAACGAAACGCACTCGCTGATTATTTCCCCAGCCGGAGAGGCGCATTTAGAAAGCGATAAACGCGCGCCGTATCGTCCGTTGGCAAATATTTTGAATTGCCCCGGGGGAGAAGCAGATTGCCCGCGCAACGATTGGCTATAATTACAACCGCCGCCATTACATTAAAACAAACATCGTCCAGATCGGAACAATGTGGAACTTCCGTTGCGCGATTCCTTTTATCGTCGATCCAACGAACGGCGAGCTTCGCGGTTCTAAATCAAACCGGCTACTAGAACAGATTTCTATGAAGAGACATTTCAAGAATGCTCGCGGAAACATCGGGAAAGATATTTCAGAGCGGAGCTAAATAAAGCCGAAACAAAGATACCAAGAGTTTGAAGAGGAAAGCTATTATTTGTTATTATAATAGCTATTATAATTAATTAGCACATCTAGTACTGTAATATGGTATTCCTATATGAGATAATAAATGGAATGATCGCGTGCCCCGATCTCCGGAATTTAACACTAGACTTACGGAACGCGTCACGTTGACGCCGTTCAGATTTCATACCTAAACGTATAGAGACCATAAATATTACTTTTCAGTACTTTATGTTAACTTTACGTGATACAATGGTATGGATATGTATTCTATGTGATTCTCTTCATCCTCACGCTTCTACGTTCGAATATTTATATGCAGTGTACGTATTTTTCCGGAAGCCTGTCGACGTATACACGTAACGTCCGTAAACCTAGCGTTAATAAACCTTTACGCCCCGATAATATTAGACACACGCGTCTCTTCGTACCGGACGCAAGACAAACCAGAATGGGTAATTCCGATCCGATGAATCGCGTATACCGTAATGCAAACTTTTTTTCCGTCACTTTATATATTTTTTTTCGCGCCCTCGACTGTCTCATTCGAGCGTAACGTAATGAATTACTTTTAACTAGATATGTTTTCCACCTAGCGAGCGGCATTTTTCATAGTCTACTGTATTCATTTCTCGTACATTAATGGGTTATTACCCGTAGAAGAATAAATAAATAAATACTACCTACGCAAGTTCAAAGTACGACTATATTTTCTCATGGTCATCGGAAACGCGTAGCGGGATCGTTCTCTGCTTCAGCTGATTTCTGGGTCACGAATTTTCGGCGATTCCCTTCGCTCGCCGCTCCAAATCATCACTTTAACTCTCGATTCCGGTACACTTAAACGCGGCAAGTATCGAAGGCGCGCCGAATTTAACAGCGTCGAATAAGCATTGCAAAAGTACTACGGAATAGAATTGAATGTATAACACTGTTAATAAATACATCTGTCAACTGAAACCTTTTCTAGTCACGTTTAAGCCTCTGTCCATACTACAAAGGTAGTTGCAGGCCGAAACATCGTTCGCATTGAAGCTCCATCGCAATAAAAAGCTACGAAAAGAATCGGCGATACTTTAGCAAAGTGAACACATATGTAGGGAAATTTTTATCGGATCTTTTCACCGCAGAATTTTACCCTACAATATTCCGTAGAGCCAATCTTTCAATGAAGTCATCAACCGACTACGCTTACGTCTATTATAGTTCCGATACCTTGAACGCTATTCTCGAATCGATCTTGAATAGGTAACTTAAGGTACATCGATACCTGATCGTTGAATATTTAGAAAATACTGTGAAACGTGTTGCGATGCGAACTTATCGGACGACCGTTTCGCTTAGTTCGCTCGGTATCCCGAAGCCACGAGTCCAGCTTCCGTCATCTTCCCATGATGATCGCAAAACGAAGAGAAAGAGAGAGAGAGAGAGCAGGGGAATGAAACGGGTATGATAGCGAGCAGAGGAAACCGCTTGACGAAAAGGAAGAAACGGCGATCTCGTTGGATCTTATTAGCGAGTACCGTTGCCGGTGATGCTCGTCACGGGAAATCGGCAGAAAATGTACGAGCAGGGATATTTCCGAGGTGGGTAACATTTACACCGGTCGTTTACACCGAGGTGCGCAGAGCTCCGCGAGGGTGGGGCACATCCAGTTGCTCGGACTAGAAGAGATCTCTTCTTCGCTCTTCTAAATGGAGGCAGGAAGCGAACAACCCGAGGGCCTGATAACGCCGACGGCCGACTCGCGGCACTTTACGATTCCCGGCCAATTCCTTCGCATCGTTAGCCGACTGTCCGGTAGCCACGCTTCTCAATCTTACGATTCGACGAATTTCGGAGAACAGGATTATTTTGGCGAATAGGTAGGCTTTCCCGCTGTTATCCTCAGCGTCGACGACCTTTTTTAGTTGTTTATATTTAAGTTGAAGCGCGTGCATGGACCCAGTCGTCATCGAAGGCTCGATGATCTTGTTTAGAATAAAACTCGAAACGCGTTGGACCTCAACTCCTGATAGAACTCGCGCTGACGTTAGTCCCATCGACAGATTACGTTTCGCTTCTATGTTTTTATGTTCTCTTGCGGCTTTTCCGCTTCACGTTGTGAAACAGTTGTTTGCAAACATATTGCAAACACACGCAATAAGCTAAAGTTAAACGTGCCTGAAATTTGTTCGAATCCCAGCTATCCATCCTTGACATCTCGCGAACTGTACTGCGAATTTTGGCGCGTTTCTAATGTTACGCGGTCAAAGGTCGCGCGCGCGAGGAATCAGAGAAGCGCGAGAGGCGCCACTAATGAAGTTGCAGGTATATTAGATGCTAATTGGTCTGACCGTGGCACCGAGTTATGAGAACGTTCTCTCCTTCCATTGTTTCCTCCCGCCAACCTCGAAGGCAAAAGTATTGCGTGCTCGCTTATTGCAGCCGGATTCCTAACCGCGTCTCTTTCGCAGCTGCAATTCAATGCCGGCTCGTTAAATCCATCGGCTGATCCTTAAATCAACCGTCAGCAATCGAATAGAGTTGCTCCGGTTCGCGATGCAGAGGCGTATAATTACCCGCGTCGCTCAAGCATTCGCGTTTGCGCGTTTCTATCGTTTCGCGCGGAACGCGCCATACTTTTGCCGCCGATGGACGGGGACGCGAAAAGAAATTTGCAACTTTCACACGGAAAGCTCTTCCGCGGCGTTCGTTCGCCGTTGGTTTTCTGTATAACCCGGGGCAAATCACTCGATTGTTTCGTAATCGCGACGATCTGAATAATTGGCGGCGGGCTCGCACGCCAACCGGCTCTTAACGAAACGCTCGGATTAACCGTGACGAGACGCTGTGGATTATATTTGGTTCGACGGGACGGCGAACTGCCGAGTCGGAGGTTTTTCTTTTCTACGGCTCGAGTTCCGGTTGCCGGGGTAATTAGTATCCTTTCAGACTCCCATTGGCCGGGATTAACAATCCTCCGAGTTGCGGATTACGCGAGGCAAAAGTACTTAGGCGCGACGATTTTAAGGCAGCACGTAATGGCTCACGTTTGAGAGTTGAACGTGTAACGAAACTGTACGGGGAACAGGGAAAAATTGTCTCCGATTCGCTTTGCTTCGAACGAGACGAGAATTGAACTGGCGAAAGTCGATGGAAATCTTCAATCTTGACTTCGAGAGGAGATTCGATACGCTTGATGAAAGTTTCAAACTATGCGGTCCACTTCGTTAAGTCGCGAGTTCTAAATAATCGCCGGACAGATCCAGACGCAACATTTGTAACTCTATTGTACTCCAAGGAAATTCGCCCTCTGCGAATAAACAAATAAACGAATGAATGATACAATTGAAGGGTTAACATTGCGCAAGAACGATCACAGAAGCTCGCGTCAAATCGTTAATCGCGACGACAGTGGTGGTGCGTTAGGTTCTAGCAGAAGAAGTAAAGTACCGTAATGGAGTTTAGTCGGAAGGACGCGCGTGTGGCTGCTCTCCGCGAGTATTGTCCGCGCGAGCGTGTGCAGCTCGCGGCTCGGGAGCTGCTGCAGAGCGGGCCCTGTGTTCCCTCAATTAATAAAAGTACTGCAAAAAACGGGACCGTGGCTGTAATTAAAGCGCGATACGGAAGACGGTGTTCTGCTCCGGGAGAGTATGCGAAGCGGGCCCAGGAGAAAGAAAGAGGCGACGAAACCGAGGGAAGAAACGGTGGACACCGGTCACGCTTCATGCCAATTTAACTCGTCCTACAGAAGGAGAGACGCGGCCACGGGCGAAGCGAAAGAGACGCTCGACACGCGGAAATCAGCTACGACCCTGAACTTCTTCAAGGATCCCTCGAATCGCTTCCAGGCGAACTTTAGGCTGGACAAGATTCCGATTCCTCTTTTCGATACTTGGATTCGATAATTGCGACACACGCCTCGAAAGCTTGAGCATTGAAGATAAGCTTGAGCATTGGAGAAAAGCTTAAGCATTGAAGATAAGCTTGAGCATTGAAGATAATCTTGAACGTTGAAGGAAAGCTTCAGCACTGAAAAGAATCTTAAGCATTGAAGGAAAGCTAGAGCACTGAGGTTAAGCTTGAGTATTAAAGAAAAGCTTTAGCATAGAAGAAATACTTGAGGATTGAAGATAAACTTTAGCATTGAAGATAAGCTTGGGTATTGAAGAACAACTTGAGCATTGAAGATAAGCTTCAGCATTGAAGAAAAGCTTTAGCATTGAAGAAAAGCTTCAGCATTGAAGAAAAGCTTCAGCATTGAAGAAAAGCTTCAGCACTGAAAAAAGCTTGAGCATTGAAGATAAGTTTGAGCATTGAAGAAAAGCTAGAGCACTGAAGATAGGCTTGGGTATTGAAGAACAACTTAAGCATTGAAGATAAGCTTGAGCATCGAAGAAAAACTTGAGCATTGAAGAAAAGCTTGAGCATTGAAGATAAGCTTGAGTATTGAAGAACAACTTGAGCATTGAAGATATGCTTGAGCATTGAAGAAAAGTTCGAGCATTGAAGAAAAGCTTCAGCATTGAAGATAAGCTTGAGCACAGAAGAAAAGCTTGAGCATTGAAGAAAAGCTCGAGCATTGAAGATAAGCTTGAGCATCGAATAGTAAAACATTCGTAGCGGCATGGATAGCAAACGATCCACGGGAAATTTCGATCCCAAAGAGAGGATGCTATGCGATCGCAGAAATCTTACGCGCCGCGAAGCATTTCGCTTGAGAACTTCTCGGCGAATGCGCGGAGCGCGGAGGCATTGATCGAGCATTCCCTTCCCAATGGATTCATTGTATCCAGATTCAGCAGAAGCGAAGAACCGCGCGGACGCTTTTCCCCTCGCTTTTCCGCGCCGATCGAGCCTCTCTTAATTACTGTAATCTGAAACGCGCGGTAATTGGCGCGGCAATTATCGAACGAGATTAACCCGGCGCGCGGCCGATTATAATTATCGAGGAAACGAGAAAATTGCGCGGCTCGTTCGACCTTCGATCGGACACGGAAGTCTTCGCGTTCGCGTGTACACGTAAGACTGCTTGCGCGAGCGAAAAACTCGCGCAATGGATAGGAAACGTAAACGCGGGGGCGTCGCGAAAAGGAGAGGAGAGGAGAAAAAAACGCGTGGCAAAGGAACGAAGCGGACGCAACGAGCGGAGAGGAGCGCACGAGTGAACCGGATGGCGGAGAGACTTTTTGAGCGGGTAAATACTCGCGTGACACTGGTGCACGACGGTGTACCGTTTTTTCCGTCGCGTACCCTCGCTCGTTTCGCTTCCCATTCGCGGATAACAACGCGGAATAAAAGCCGGCGGCGCGCTGCGCGATTTGCCTGCGCTTGCATTATAATCGGGGAGCGCTGTGTTTGTTGTTGCAACGGAACTGTACACCGAAAAGAGGAAAACAGTGACTGGCATTTATTTTCACTTCTAACCACCGGACTACATCATTTTGTATACTTAGAATCTCGCGTCGCGTGCTTCCTTTAATTTCTCGTAGCGTCGTTGCCGATCTGTTATTGTAACTCTATGTACTCCGTTTATTAGTAAAGGAATAAGTATCGTCAAGTCGCTAGCATTTGCTCGATTTTTAACGCGTTCAAATGTTAAAATTCGCAAAGATCTGACTTCTGCGCAGCTCGAGTAACGCAGCCCTTCTAACATTAACATAACTATAAAAATGTATTATATCAACTATAAAATTTTTCTTACTTTTACACGCTTCCTTTCCTATTGTATTTTTCTTCGTTACCATTGCTATCTCTCATACCTCACTGCAATTATTTTCTTGTACGTTTCCAATGGGTTATCCCATATAAAGTAAAATAAAAGCAACGAGTAAAAGCCTGATCAAGCAATCGTTTCGTCGAAACCTAGTAACACCTGTCCAATGATCAACGAACGGGCAACGTATGCAACAAACTTCAGGAATCACAGCGAATTCCACGGAGCAAATGAAAATAATAATTCACCTGAACATCTCGACGTCCCGTTTCGTATTCCTTGCACGACCAGCCATCGAATCGTTATTAATGTCAATTACCCCAAGCAGAGGACATAAACTGCGCAAATTTGCACCTGCCACGAGGCCCTCGATTTATGCTAAGCTACCCGCGTCGCATCCGCGTACAAAACTCGACGGAAGATCGTTTATGCAGCCGATCGCGTTTGACAAATGATTTCCTGCTCGATCCGAGGAATTTCAGAAAGACACGTTTCCCATTGTCGCTGTCCGCCGATCGATCACTCGCTCCTAGCCAAAGGTAAACGATTTCCTGTGTTCCCTGGTCGCGTCCGCGGAATAATAACGTCGCGGAAAGGCAAAGAAGGGGAGAAAAGGGGAAGAGCACGCGCGGAATAATCGCGAAGCTTTGCGCGTTGATTTCCGGCGAACGCGGAAACTTAAACCCTTCTACTATTATTTATCTCATTACTCGTGTATGCTGACTAATGCCGATCGCTGATTTCGCGTCGGCACGCGTACGAATAACTTTAATATCGTTGGACCAATATTTGTTTAACCCTTCGAGGCACTGTTTCTTGTAATCTGAAAATTTGTAAGTGAGTTTGAAAAGATTCCATCGTGCAAGTTGGGTATGAAAAGAAGACGGGACCGCTGTGCTTCGAAGGGTTGACAGCTTCCAATATGATAACGCGAAGCCAAAGTTTACTTTCGAGTTAGATTTCATCCTCGATGGAAATTTTCGAAACACTCTGCTTTGCGTAAGAAGGAAGGCTATGCAAAATATTCAAAGCAAAGCTTGGGTTGTAACGTTCAGAGGAAGAAACAGATCCGTTCGATTAATTATGCTTGCGTCTAGTTACATTTCTTCGTAATAATGTACACTATCGGCAAAAAGGTTTGCAATTGCTGCGCCTTCTAAAAATTCTAACAATTCTACGAATTGAAATGAAACGGGAATGTAAGATCGAGTTGCATTAAAAAATTCTGAAATACGCGTACACGTGGCACCGAGGCGCGAGCAGAGTTTCTTTCTCCGCGGTATCGGCGAGACGATCCATCATATCGAACGATCGATCGCGGAATTTCAAGCGAGTTTTTCGTAGCTCCCCCAACAGTTGTTCGATCGATCGACTAGAACCCAAACAGGATCTTCCCATGATCCTCGCTCTCTATATTTAAACGCGGAAATAAAAGCGAGCGTTCTCCGCTCATTCGTCCCGGGACACTCGAGAACCGGCGCGAGAGAGAGAGAGAAAGAGAGAAAGAGACTCGCGTTTTTTTCACGCCGCTGAAAGTGAATGAAATGCACACCGGTAAAGAGGCGCGCATAGCTGCTGCAACGAGACGAGTCGATATAAAATCCCGAATGAACCGTTAGCTTCGCCGGCTTCCTTGGGAAAAAAAATCGCTCGTTTCGCCTCACGACCGATAACGCGACTCGTCGAATCAGGTTGCTTCGCTCCTCTTCCTGCTGCTTAATCGTCTCGCGACCTCTCGGTTCGTCGATCCGCGAGATGAGGAGAGGGTAGAAGAGGCCAGGGCGAGAATTACGGAGCGGTTCGGCGGATAGACGCGGAAAAATGAGAGGAGAACTTCTCGCGGAGCGTGACACAGGCTGGACCGGATTCCACGCTGGCATTTTCTTACGGTGGCCGTTCGTGCGTGAACCGTGCCTCGGTAATATGTAAGAGGCTCCTCTCGATCGTTTTATTATTGGTCGCGAGGGAAGCCGAAGATAGAGCGGAACGCCGAGGCTGGGATAGCAGCTCTCTCCGCGCGAGATAAGAGCAAGCGTGCGCACGGGTAGGAAGCTGCAAGCGGCGAACGCGTCGCGGGGGAAAGGCAAACTACACGAACACGCTTAAGAAGTTTCGAGCATCGCGGAGGATCAGATTTGCGAGAAGTTTGCGCAAATAACGTAGGCTGAAAAACAGGGGGACGAGATACAGGAAGTCGAAAGCGGCTCCCGCGTTGCGAAGTACAGTAGCGTCTCTTGTAACGCGAATCGTTTGGGTTGTTGCGTTTAGAAGAGGCGCGTTTTAACCCTTTCGCGCAGGCAGCTCGAAATGAAGAGCATTCTCGGCGCGTAGGTGAGAATACGTTTTAATTGGATGGAAACGGTATGAGTAGAAATGCTTACATACTTTGTATAATTAGTACTATTATAATTAATATTATTGTATATAGTATAATAGTACTAATAATAATTGTATTAGTAGTACTATTATACTATTATAATTAATACTGTGGCAGAATATGTATCATTCGCAATAGAAATAATACCATATCACGGAGAATTAATACGTAATTAATAGTAATTCGTAGTGAAAGGGTTAAGATGATTAAAGTGTTCCATAGATGATCGATTTTATTAGATGTAGATAGCAATAAGTAATCCGCTATTTCTAAATAGGGGATGAATTTATCGTACGAAGAGAATAAATTGGAATTTATATGTTGCCCAAAAAATGTAGGAAATATTATGTAGGTGTACTAGTAATAAGTAATTCACTAGTTTTAAATGGCTGACGAATTTGTTTTAGCAAGTAATAAGTTCGCACCCAAATAGAAACGTAGAATTTGCCCGAAAAATTTAGTACATATTAGGTGCAGCAATAATAAGTAATTCGTCATTTCTAAATGGATGATGATAATTTTCTTAAAAATGAATGTCAAACTAAACAAACATTCAGTGGTACACCTAATATGTACCTCAAAGTTTTCTAGTCACTAATTAATTACCGTAGACGAGTATTGCTCGCTGATTTTGTCTGGTTTTGAAATGAAGTTTTGGTTTGCAACGAAGGGATGCTTCTCCGAATGTTGAAAACGTATTCGTGTTTAATTGCTTTCGAAGTGAGTTTCTCTATAAAAGTAAGATCTTTCTTAGCCTGACGAATTCTTTGTACGATACATACAGAGCTTAATACTTCGAGTCTTTTAAAGTAACGAATAATTAGTACAAACTCTTCGCTAATTCTAAGTATGAACCTAGAAGCATCGTAACGATCAATAAACTCGACGACATCTATACCAAAGACCACGCGCCTACTTAATCCATCGAACTAAATCTACGAACACGCTAATCCCTTAAAATTACCCACCGCTCAAAGGGTTAAAAGAAACATATCAAAATACATACTTAAACGCTTGACTATTTCGCCGTACAAAGTATCCTACTGTATCCTAGTCGCCAAGCGCCAGCCCATTAACCTAACCGTACTCGCCGTTGTATGTTTTCTTCGGTAATTTCACCACCTTAGCAATCCAACCCTTTCCCCAGCCCGAGCATTTAACAACCAACGCGGTAATCTCGCTCTCGCAAAAACTGCGAGAGAAACCCAGCAGCGGAATTATTACTATTTTCCACGAGCTTTGCTTTCCTCTTCCAGCTACTGCCGCGCAACCCTGAACAACGTCGCGTCGGCGCGTTACCGGCTCAACAATTTATGTCCTCGCGTTCTCATTGTCATTGTCACCTGTCCTTCGCCGTGTTCCCTTCGTCGCGAGTTGTCACCGCGCGACGCCAATGGAGAACCGGCCCGAAGAGGAGGCGGAAAAAAGGGAAGAAGACGAAAGAGGAGACGGGAGAATGACGACGGGCAGGGTCGCCATTTCCACGGACTGTTACTCTCCTTCTTTTCGAGGTGGAAGGCCGTGGAGGGACCAGTTTGTTACGCGCGTCTCTCCAAGGTCTTTGCTCCTCTCCGACGACCTTGGGCGACCTTGAGGAGGCTGACGAGCAAGCGGCCGTTGGCGAGTCGCTTCTCGATTCCGGCATTCGTCCACGGCGCGCCCCGCGATCGCCAGCGGAAAATATCTTCGGCTCCGCGAATTCGAACTCTTTTCTTCGAGGGACACTTTGTTAACCCTTTCGCCGCGAAAGACGGCTTCGAGGAGTTGTAGGATCATTCGAAACGCGCGTATACCTGTTCTATAGCACGCTTCGATATTTAGACTGGTTTCGAATTAACGCCACAGCTATCGAAGGCAGTCAAAAGCGATTGGTTGCGAATTTATCGTGTAAACTATGTATAACTTTACAACGATGTGTTTTTTTTTTTTAGAATGGTACGTAATTCTCTGAAGATTTATGGTACTTCCGGTAATATGCACCTTTGCAAATGTCTGATACTTTTATTTCTTTCGTGCAAGTTTTCGAGCGACAGTAATAGAAACATTGGACTTTGTTGTACATTTTCTAATTCGCTAATGTATACTATTTTTCTCTTGTACTTATTGGGCTTTTACCCGTTAATAATAATAACAATAATAATAATAATAATATATTCATAAATAAACTCGATGTTGAGCAATACGTTACGCTCCGAACCGGAATGATTTTTAGGTCGCGTTCCAAAACAGTTTAATGTTACGCGCGACCGTTAAAGCGGCAGCAATTGGTAAAAATAATCATCAACCCCAACTGGAATACGAACGCGTCACGTCGCGGTTTCCTGTTTCGCCGCGCCCTTTATTCCGAGAATACGCGACTTTTCAACCGGCAACGGAATTCGCGTCGGGCAATCGAAGAATTCAGGAAGGAACACCACGGAATGCCCTCTCCGGCTAGATTGAATCTATATCTCAGCCGGATACTATCCGAGAATCGCGCTACCTAAAAGCGTTGTCGTGTCCACGCGTCGTCGCGGCAAATTGACGACGCGAAGCGCGAGGATAAAGAGCAGCAAGAACGCGAATTAACGCCCATGCGGAAGATCTAGACGCGAGTTCTTTGGCGTGTTCGTCGCGTCCCGCGCGAGATAGGCTTCCTTTTTAATCGATCGGCCGAAGGTTCCGCTAACGGTTAGGTTATTAGCAACGGTTTCGTTGAGTTCTACTATTTGGCTGACGATCTTGGCGATCTGCGAGTGCCACGCAGGACGATTCAACATTGTTTCATCGAATGATTGCAATCCTACGTCCCCTAACACATTTGTAACGATATAATGATACGACGGTCAGTAGACTGCGGATGTTTATGCAACGTCTAATGGAATTAAAGAAAGGGGATTTAAATAGCGGGTTGTTTTACCTTCTAATTAAACAGTATAATTTTGCATTTCACTTGCGATAGTTTCCGTATCTTTTTCCAACACCGTTTGCATTCAGCATCTTTTTACATTCGCGTCTAAATTAGTAGCAGGCTAGCAATAGACGCGTGCTTCGAGGAAAACTCTATTTACCAACACTCTGAACACTCTAACAATTTTCCTTTCCATCGAATGCTCAATATTTATACGGAGAAGAAGGATCAGGTTTGCAAGACAGGCTAAAAGGAACGTGTCATAACGCGATAAAGTGTTGAGTTCGCAACAGTTTGTTCGCGACGCGATATAAAGATAGTAATCGACTAACGCTGGCTTAAGTAAATAGTAAAATAATCGTAGGGCAAGGGGTTAATAATTTATGGTCATTCGACGAAAGGGTTAACGAATGGACGTTGAATCTTCGAAGGTGTACCTATAATTTCCTTCGTAGCGAAAGGGTTAAACTACGCATCCCGAGTGGCAAAAGAATGTAGACGAACGTCAAATTTGTAAAGAACACTGGCAAAGGGAAACGATGCTACTTCCATTCTTCCCACAGACGCGCAAAGCGAGCTTCGGTCGAGTACTGGATAATCGCTAGGGATATTCACTTTACGGGATAAAAAAGGAACGCGCAGTTGTAGCGCTTACAATTCAAGCAAACGGTTAAGTAATCGAGGGCTAGCTACCTAAGCGCTCAATTGCGCACGCAAAAAGTCACGCGGCTCTCGTTTCCCCCTTGCAACATGCTTGCTCGTATGCATTATATCATTACGGTTCCGTTAGCGTTGCTGAAAGTGGCGAGGAAAATTGCCGGCTTCCACGGACTTTTCTCAGCTAACGTCTCCTTTGCCAACGCACGCCCCGGGTCCTTAATCACTCTCGACTCTTAACGTTCCATCAACCGTTGTACCACTCCGGAGAGTTGCTGAAAATCCGACGCGACTCACCCAAGGCAAGACAAATGTACTTACTTAAATTCTCCCCAGAGCAAACGCAAAGATCCATCGTCCGGGTAATACGCCAAGCGAACTTAATTACGGTCCGCGTTACGGATCGTTGAAAGGCGAAACGTTTAAACCATTTGCATCGGGAGGAGGAATTGCCAGCTGCGTTTTTACCGTCAAACGTTTCTCCGTTGAATCTAAGTGGGAAATATTTCGAGGAACGTTAACCCTTTGCCCCGTGAACTTAAAAGTATTCAACGGCGGCTGATTAAATAGGCGTTTCCTATTAATTCTATAGATGGGTGTAAATCGGCCTTTTCTTCTATGTAGTCTCAATAATATAATTAAACTAGTAGACGAAACGATGTAAGATTAAAACTATCTGGTATTACCGACGCGTAAGCTCAAATTGGCTGAACTTTTACGCGTCTCGATTCGTAATCGACAGATAATACGTTAATTAGCTAAGCGTGATAGCAAAAGCTGTTACTTGCTTCTGTTTAACCTTAATTCTTCATTTTCGAGCACCAGTGAAAATGTCAATGCTTCGTGTAAATCAGAAGCGTGATAATCTCATATTTCTACCCTCCTTCGTGTTCCTATTTTCTCTTCTATAAATCTAGTAACTAATAGCGAAGTAGTCGAGCGCTGCTCCGCAAAAAGCAAGACCACCAATTAAGCTAATTTATACCGGGACACTGAATTAACCTGCAGAGCTTAAAAGGAACGCGCGTGATTTAATCAAGAAAAAAGTAAATCCACGTAGAATCGTGCGGAAGTTATTTTAATCAAATCTCGTTGAATCTGCTTACGCGTAACGCGATTCGCTTCGGGCGGGTAAAAAAAAGAACTTCGCTTCGTACGCGGCGAAATTAAAATTGAAATTTTCAAAGAAAACCGCGCAAGCCTATTTATATACATATATTTAATAGCGAAGCCGAGATAACAGCTTGGAAGGGGATTATAGAGGATTACGAGGCTCTAAAAAACAGTGTTTCCCAACGTGGGGCCCCACAGGGGGCAAGTTGATTGTTAAGGGGACACGTTGAAAATGGACTCGTCCAGAGCTTAAGTTTTACCGTATGGCAACTCTCAGTCGCTACTCAAGCTGGATAAACTATAGATAATAAACGTGTGTTTCCTCAACAATTTCCTAATGATTTCTTCTTAATACCTATCCTTTAAGTTTCTTCGGCGAACAATTGAATTTTTGAAAATTAAAACGTATGTATATGTTACACAGGGGGCATAAGAATGTTAGAAAGGCTTAGGTGGGAAAGGTACAAAAAAGGTTGGGAAACACTGCTCTAAACGTTCGATGATTAACGATTAGTGTCTCCGGGCGGCGATCAAGAAAATGAATCGTTTCGGTGTGCAATCGATCGACCTTATCGGCACGCCGCGGCGGTGGAATAAAAAATAAATCGATTAACGCCTGTCGCCCGGCCGGAGAAGCAGGAAATACGGGTCGCTTGTCTCACTCTGGAAAAGGAGAGGATCATCAGCTCCTCGCGTAGAAACCCGTTCGCGGGATCGAGCAAAAAGAGCGGCGCGAAAAACGGTAATTGAAACGCGAAATCGAAAGAAATCGGCTGGCTGAAATAGCCGTGCATATAAGTTAGGCTAATTCTATGGAAACCGCGAGCGGTTACTCGGCCGGCAATACGCGTTTCGTTCAAATGGCTATACAATTTACCGGAGCGAATGTCCATCTATCGTGGTTAGAGTGGCATTTTATTCGGATTCTCGTGGCCGCGCGACCATCGCGTCGTAGGAAACGAGAGGCCATCCGATACCCGTAATTTCCGCTGCGAGGGTTGCTACAACGAGTCTAGGTCCATTTGGATTAGCCGCTCGGACGCGTTCCGTTTCCGACGAATACAGTTTCACGATAACAAGAAAGATATACACATACACTGTATACCGTTCTTCTTCTCGTTAACCGTACTCGTTGGACGCGAAGCGTGCCTGAACGGATAATACAAATCGATCTTTTTCCGTTTCCTTTGCCCTTTCAGTTCAATTAACTATTTAGTCGTGCCGAGATCAAATGAATTTTTGGGAGTATAAACGCGGGTGAATCTTTTGCTAGAGCCCTGTTTAACCGTACTTAGGTTCGTTGAATTTTATCTCGTTTGTATATTCTACTTTATCAAGAATATCACCCACTACTTTATAATCTATAAATATAAATATATATATTATTCAACGGCTAAGAAAGGGACTCGGTTTTGCACATATTTAAACATGCCTTACTACATTTGATTACCTTATTCTATTCTTATCCATCGCCCATTGCACTCCCTCACGTTTTACCCCGATTTATTAACTGAAATACAGTAATATTACTTTTCGTTGAACGGTGCCTCAGCGAAAACGTTTAAATCGATTTCCTCGAAACGACGATTTATCTTGCGCCCTCGTTCTAGATCCTATAATGCTGCGACTGCAATTTTCTCGTTTAAAGCCTCGTTTTAAGGAGGCGAATTTATGTTTCCTTTGTCTCTCGGCTTCTCAACTCCATTTGCTTTACATCCTTGGGATCGAGAACCTTTGCCACGGTCCAAGGACTGAGGCCTAAGGTCTAAGGTTAGGCTAAACGACGCGTAGTCAGGTCACAAGTTGCGGAGCGATGAACGTGCGCGGATTCGAGCCTTATATCGCGGACTAACCTCAACTGTACGCAACATCCGCGAACCGTGTCGTCCCGTTCGCGATACGCCTGACGTGGACCAGCCGTTGCGCCGGTGACATCCGAGACTCGTCGTCGCTTCCTCCTCCTCGTAGTTTCCTCATTCCATCGCGAACCAACCTCTTCCCTTCCTTCTCTCTATCTTTTTGCCCTCCCCCTCTTCTTATTCATCTGCTTTTCTCGTCTATCTTACCTCAGGCGTATTTCTATACGCGCGCAACTTCCTCTTTCGCGGGCTGCCGAAGGGAATCGTGCGGTTCAAGCGAATCCCGAGGCGTGCAAATTGGGAAGCTTGGATAGTTCGAAGTCTTAGAAATCTAGGAGCTTGGAAACTCGATGGCTTGGTATTGAACAATTTTGGACCTGGAAGAGCGGAAAACGCAGAGGTTTGGAAATGCGGCGAGGTGGAAGTTGAAAGGGTGGAAATCTGGAAGCTTGGCAATTTTCAAATCCTCGAAAGCTTGGTAATTCGAAGGCTCAGATATTCGAAAGCTTGGAAATTCCGAGGGTTTCAAATTGGGAAGTTTCGCCATTCGATGGCGCGGAAGTCCAAAAGTTTCGAGATTCGATGGTTTGCAATTGGAAAATTCGGAAATTCGAAGACTTTGGGCGAGAAACTTCGACTCGAATTCGAAGGGGTGGAAATTAGAAAGTTTGGCGATTCGAAGGCGCAGATATTAAAAGCTTGGGAAGTCGACGGTTTAGAAATCGAATTCGGTGGCTTGTAATTCGACTGCTTGGAAATTCCAACACGTTTAAATTGGAAACCTTAATAATTCGAAGACCTAGAAATCCAAAAGCTTGGCAATTGAAGGCGTAGAAATTTGAGAGCTTTGAACTCTTAGAAATACAAAAGCTTGGAAACTCGAACACTTAAAAACTCGTGCAGATGCTTACAAATCTAACGACGTAAGATTCGAAGGTGTAGAAATCCGCAAGCAACTACATTCAAAGCTTAGCAATCGAAAGATTCGATACTTTAAAGTCTTAAAGACTCGAAAATAGATCGAGTAGTAATCCAAAGACACGTAGATCCAAAGGCTGCTCGCCTTGTCCGCAATTTCCTCGTTCCATCGCGAGCTTCTCTTCCTTCTGCTCATCTTTTTACCTGCCCTTCTTATTCATTTGCTTCTCTTGTTTCTCCTACCGAGCAGCAGCGTATTTCTATACACCTACTTCCTCTTTCGCGGGCACGAACTCGAACGCGGAGGGAAACGGTGCGGTTGGAAACGAATCGCTCGTCATACCGCAGTTCCAATGACACACCACCGCAATCTCCGCTCCGCTTCCTCCCATTGGCGTTCGTGTTCGGCGCGAGATTTACATTTACTTGGAAACGAGCTGCTCCTCTTCTAGTCGTCGAAAGTGGACGACGACGACGACGACGACGACGACGACGACGACGACGACGACGCGGAGGAACCGAAGAAGGAAGATTCAACAAAGCATCGCGCGCCGCAGGTGCAGGCAACGTCCGCGGAGCGTGAAAAATGCTGCTCTGGGAGCGGAATTCAATCGACGGTAACCGACAGGCTGCATTCGTTTCCACGGACGCTTGTCCAGAAGTAGCGAGCCGGACTACCATTTAAATAATCCTCGAGGCAGGCAGATACGAATCGGCAGCGATAGGAGAGCTGCTTTCAGTTTGAGCTCGTTTTTCGCGGCGCTGAGCACGGTGTTAAGATCCAGTCAAGGGAACGCGTGGGACAAAAATCTAGGGAAGCTTTGGTTTAACGTTGAGGCGAAGCATTCGGCTTATTACCGGGCACCGCAAATATTCGTGATACTGTTGGGATCCGGGTGAAAGAGTGACTTCTTTCCAATACGAAAGTTTATTTCAAGTACAATCTTACGTCACGCCGAACTCACCTGGCAGAACTTCGCGTAATAAAGAACGCAACGTAACGTAGCAAGTACTTGACTTGTCGGTTAGATCTTTTTCCATGTATAACGTTTTAGGGTTTACTTGGTATTTTAGGACAAACGAGCTTACGGTGGCAGAGAATTTTACGTGTAGGTGACAGTGATCGGATCGTTTACCCTAGCTATACGTAATTTAGAGTGGAAGAAGACAAGAACGCTTTTAATTACACGGCAATCGGGAATCGGAGCCGGAGACGGCTCCGGTTTCGCCGGTGCGCGAGCAACAGCCTTTAATCCTCGCGAGCCTCCCGACAAGATACCGTACGGCCAGCGAGCGACGCCTCGTTTTTCTTCTGCCACTCCTGTTTTTCCTGCTGCTTCTTTCTTGCCACGCTATTCCACAACGACAGCTACGACCGGACGTTGACCACCGAGAGCCTTCGCTTCTCCTATACGAAACTCGCTGCGAAACATCGATATCGTCTATCCGAACAGATACGCGCAGCTAACGCTTCTACTATCGATTCAGGAAGAGGAACGCGGTCGTGGGACCGCGACATTCTTCTGCGTAAACCAGAACCTCGAAATCTTGATTGCCGCTATTATTATTGGCGGTACGCGTTAAGTGCAAGCTGCCATTATGCGTAGCTTTTCCGTGGACGAAGTTTAATTTATGGTGTAGGATATTGAAACAGCGGGGGGTTAATTGAATGCTGTATCATTGAGATCTGCTCGCAGGTGATGATGCGTTGAATGGGAATAGTTGGGGATTCGACGCGTTGGAATTCGACGCGGTGGGAATTTAAAAGCTTGGCAATTCGCGGGTTACGAAATTTGAAAGCTTGGAAACTTGGAGTCTACGTAATTTGGGGCTTTGGAGTTTAGGGGCTATAAAATTTGGAAGCTTGGAAATTAGGGGGCTATGAAATTAGAAAGCTTGGAAACTTGGAGTCTATGAAATTTGGGGTTTTGAAGTTTCGAGGCTAGGAAAGTTAGAAGCTTGACAATTAGGGGGCTATGAAATTTTAAAGCTTGGAAATTAGGGGGCTATGAAATTAGAAAGCTTGGAAACCTGGAGTCTATGAAATTTCGGACTTTGAAGTTTCGAGGCTATAAAATTTAGAAGCTTGGAAATTAGGGGGCTACGAAATTAGAAAGCTTGAAAATTTGAGAGGCATTAAAATTCGATGGCTTAGAATTAGGGAGCTTAGGAATTCGACAGCTTTGATATTTAACATCTTGGAAACTTGGGAGCTTGGAAATTCGAAGCCTTCGAAATTTGAAATCTTGAAAATTCAGAAGCTTTGCAATCGCAAGTCATTGAAACTCTGAGTCTTGGAAAACATGATAACTCAGACCTCGAAACATTGTTAACCTTAAACCTTAAAATTTCAAAGGAAATAAATTTAAAAGCTTGCCGATTCAAAAGCTTAAGAATCTATACTTTTAAAAATTCTCTGCTTCGCAAATTCGAATGCTTACAAATCCGAAGGCTTGGAAACTCGATCGCTTGAATTTCGAAGCGTATAAATTTAGAAGCGTGTTAATTCAAAAGCTTAATAATCCAACGCGCTAGAAAATTCTTTGCCTTGCAAATAGCAAACCTAAAAAACTCTCGTACCTCTCTATATCCTATCAGTTGTAAATGAACTCCTCGAAAGCATTTAAAAATCCGACGAACAACGCTGCCTTAATTCGCTGAATCTTCGATAACCCCATCTCGGCCAATTATTCCCATTGAATCGAAATCACATCGGAGGATCGAAGGATCGGTGAGATGGAGAATTCCGCTCACGCGCGTGTCCCACGAAAGCACGTCTCGCTCCTCGGTCGTTCCAAGTTAGCGACAGCGCAGTTTTACGCGGAGGGCAAAGAGGATAACAAATTCAGTAGCCGAGTATGGAACGGCAGAAGAACGTGGAGAACGGGAAAAATTAACGGGCTGCTGCGGGAAATTCGCACAGGTGTGACGCGGGCATCGGGTGGAAAAATCTCGAGGTCGCCTTGAAACCGTTCAAGCGGATAGTGTGCCGGAAGTAGCGAGCGAACAGCGTAAAGAGTATTTATTAGAAGAGACCGAGTGCGAACGCCGATGTCATTAAAATCTAGCCTAGCGCTCACCGGTCGTCAACGTCGGACGATTCTTTTGCTTTCCACCTGTTAGGCAAAGCCGATGAAACTGGCGGCGCGTTATGTCACGTACGGGTAATTTTCTGGTTGAAACAACGAGGCAGGAAGCGGACGGGGCTAACAACGTGAAAAGAAGAGAAAAGCAAAACGGATACAGCGAGAGGTAGAAAAAGAAAAGGAGGAGGCTTGATGAACGGACAGTCGATGAACGAGGAGATAGAGTGGACGTTCGCCGTGTGCTTATCGAGTCGAGTACAATTGAGGACCTTGAAACGAGAGGAGGTCTAACTTCGCTCTTCGTACTTTCGAGTAAATTAAAAGAAAAAGCCTTCCTGCAAGATTGCTGCTATTCAGAGTGTTCTCGCGGTGTCTGGGTCTCGTCGTCCGTTTCGAAATGAATATTGCGATCCTGGTTCTTTTATTTAACCCTCCTTAAAGTCGCGCCGTAAACCGTACAATGTTTATTTTACCACGAACATTAGGCGTCTATAATACAGCGTTTCTGACAGCGAGGTTCCGGCGAATTTCACTTTTATTGCCCGCACTTGAGTTCGGTCGGACGCAACATGCGGTCCTTCGGAAAACCTAAACCCTTGGACTTTCCTTTTGGACGTTCGACAGTCCGCCACACGTCGCTCGCGAAGGATCAAGGTGGAATTTTTAATGGCCGAGGAAGTCAGCGACACCCGCGAGAAGAAAAAGATAAAACACGTTTCGCGTGAGTCAGAGAAGTCAGAGCACCGAGAGCGCGGCGCAATAAAAACGTAAACACGCGCGGAACAGAATTACTGAACGCGCGTCTTATCGCCGCGAGTGTCAACACAAGACTGAATACTGGTTTTATCGAGTGGATATGGTTTCGTTTCTAGTTCCGTCGAATTTCTCTTAAATCTGGCGCCACGTTCGAGAAATAATCGCGCTTCGCGTAGTATAAGCAGTACGAGTAATAAAGAACGCGATATATTAACTTATTATTTTTTCATTAATCAAGGTATTTTACATTGGTATCGAAGAAATGAAACGCGTGCGTTTGAATAGCTTCGAATGGCGGATAAACGAATCAGGGGAGAGCTCGTTAAAGGCTGTGGTAAATAAAATAGAAGTGCGACGACGGTCGTAAAAACGGGAGGAAACAGTATTCGATTCATTACGCGCGCGAATAGTCGCACGCAATACGCTTCTAACCCTTCGCCGAGCGCTTTTTGCAACTTCCTACGATTGTGACTGCGAATCAGGAAACGGTCCAGACGTTCGACGCTTTTTATGCGAATTAAATATACACGGAAGACTCGAAAGCCTGCGAAACCGTCGACTAGTTCTAAACGCGAGGTTTATAGCGTCGTTTACGATTTTGATATATTCTACCGTAAATAATTATGCAAGGTATGTAACTATTTGCACTCGTACTACGTAAAACGAGTGTGACTCGTTATTGTATAGCAAAGGGTTAACAAAACTGCAAAAATAAGTATTAGCAAGGAGACAAAGGAATTGAAAGTTAACCATAGTTAACCCTTTCGCTACTGGCACATTGGAACTAAAAGCTAAGCACGTGGGTAACGATAACGTTTGATAATATAAATATTTGGACCCTCTGCGTAACTAAGTGTACCGTAATTACGTACGAATGATTACAAAAACTATGTACGTATGCTTTTAACAAATGCCAGTCCAATTCATGAAAACGCGTACAAACGAAACGGTTAAACGTTGCAGACTTACCCGAAGCCGAAAATTCGATTCGAATTCCTACACATATTTATCCCACTCGACAGGCAAAAGCCAGTCTCGCGATAATAGACGCGCGGCGAGCGGGAAAAAAAGCGTGGCGTTTTTATTCCGCAAATAAACGTCACGCGGCGAGAACGACAGGTTGAATCGCAACGCGCGCGTTGTCACGTAGCGGCGCGACGCAGCGTTCCGCTCTTCCTCTCGTCGCGAAATCCGTGTAATCAATTTCCGGACGGGCCGCTCGGCTATTCGCCTTCGAAGCGGCCATTACCAAAGACATAGCCTCTCGAATCGTGCTCGATGCGGTTGCATTATGTGCCACCAACCAACCGTGCCCTCTCCGCGGCTCGGAGCGGAGCGGAGTTGCATTTTTTGCCGCCTCTTTATCTCTTTCTCTCTCTTTCTCTCTGCGGCCGTGCGCTCGGCGAATCCACGTGCATCCACCGTGGACCGCGCGATCCTCTCTCGATCCTCTGTTTTTCCTGCCCGCCGCTGTCTCCGCCGTCACGAAAACAACAGAAGGCAGTTTCCTTTGGAATTTTTACGCTAGACTTCCTAGCCGAACGGGGCGCGACAAAAAGTTTCCGCCGATACAGGATGCACGGCGCGGCGCAACATTTAGCAGCGACACCGGGCCGCAAAAAGTAAATTAAAAGCGGTAGATCGGCTTTTTGTTCGCGCGAAGGGATTTAGAGGTATTCGGTTCACGCGAGACGCGATTGGTTTTGCGAGGAACCGAAAGAAACTTGCTTCGGTATCAAAAAGCGATATTGGGTCTATAAAGAATTCGAGGCTTCCGCGAGTGGATTCTGCGGGATCCGTTGCTAGGCTGGGCATTTTTGTGCGGTTATGGGGAATTAAAGTAGCGAGGCGCGCAAAAAGGCAACGGATGCGCGGAGTAAGCAAAAATGTTCGAAATATTCGAAGCGGAGCAAAAGCTCCGGTATTTGAAGGGCGAAACAAGTTATTCCTTTGACCCTTTCGCGAGGAACGAGACTAGGGATGAGCGATACGCTTTAAAATTACCGATACGAGAACGCATTGAATGCTCGAGTATAGACGCGACTAAAATATCCGATATCTGTTATTGCGTTCTCTTGCACTTTGTATGTAATGCACACTAACGACACTTTATCCTGCTCGCTAAGTGAATAAATTCAATTGGGAAACGTTCGTAGAAGCAGCATCTCGCTCAAAATCATTTTTACGTATATCAACGAATCGGTTTGTGTAACAGACAAAGGATAAACAGCAAACGTATCGCCTTTACCGTTATATTTTGTAATTAATTCAGTAGATTCATAATTACGACACGTGCCACACTTCATCACGTTCCAATGTTCAACAGCACATTTACCTCCTAATATTTCGCCTCAAATGTAAAGCGTAAACGAATTACACGATGTCTATGCGTTGTTATCTAAACGGAAGTGCAAATTTAGTATCCCAATTTTTGTTTCCCTCCGATCCTTCTTACGTACGTTACTTTGTTATTAAATAAACAAATTCAAGCGTCGATTGTATCTATCCCACGTCATAAAGAATACGTGTATAACTTTAGTAAATGATAGTTCAATTCCTGGCGGCGCACATATACCGGCAACGAAATGGTTAATTGAGTCCGTGATTCAGAGGCGCGATTGGGAACTAAATCGAAGCCGCGTGTATAATTACCGATCGACTTCCTCGTGGCGGGTTTATCGGCTTGTTCGCGAACGACCTTTGGGGTTTTACGGCATCGCGAGGAGCAGGGATGCGGCAAGAAGGAGCGCGTTAGCATCTTCCGCGGTGTTGCCTCGTAAATGTTAGCTTTTTGCCCCGGCATGGGCAGTGTCCTGCCGCCTAGCATCCTCGCTCGTTTACCCGCCTATCGCCTTCCATTTGTTCCGCGATTATTAACGTCCACGACGGAATCGCGCCGCGTCCGAGCAATTACCGCGGCGGGTGTCGTTCGCACGACGTCCGAACGCTTCGCGTAAAGCAACGAACAACCACGCGACACGCGGTCAACGCCGTGCTGTTACCGCGGCGTTGGGCCGTGAAATATTTTCCGAACGAGGGCGCCTCTTCTCCTTTGTTCCGCGTCCGCCAATTAACGTCTCCGCCTCTCCCCTAATGAAATTAATTTACGTCCCCCCGTTGCTCGCTTATCTGGCTATCTCGTTTCGCGTTCCTCGTAGACGAAGACGTTTCCATTATCCGCAACATCCTCCGCGAGTTCAAGGTCTACCGCTCACCTACTTAAACAGTATGCGCGTCTACAGATGCGTGTCGCGCGGAAAAACTTGCGTTACTTCTTCCAGCTGAGCGACCCGCATAAATTTCCATTCGCGGAGATACCTATCGCGCTTTCGCGTTATCGATCAGTGGTCGAAGTTTCGGTGATTGCTTCGATTGTGAGCGACGCAGAGGATTAACCCTTTCGCTGTTATGGACGTGTATATACGACTCAGAGAATTGGACTGGCGTTCGTTGAAATTGTACTTATATTTCTCCTGCTACGCGATATGACTTTTTGGTATCGTTAACCCCCTTGCCATACTTTAGCATATGCAAGTTTAAGACTGAAAAATATATTAGTATTTAAAAAAGAACGCATGATACACGATATAACTACTGTGTACAGACTACTTATTAGGTTAGCCATAAAGTTTTCTCGTGTTCTCCGTTCAATTGCGCTACGATTATTTTATTACTTATGTATGACAGCGTTAGCTAATCCCTGCTTTCATATCGTGTTACGTATAAACTATTCGAATATTACGAGCAATTTTATTTAATAATCAATAATTTTATAATACGAAGCTAAAATTGGAGTTCATATTAAATTGAATCGTCAATAGTATTTATTTTTGTTGAACCTACGCGATAATTTATAGAACGAGTGTGACTCGTTAACGTAGTGCAAAGGGTTAAGGTGCCAAAGCCAAAGAGCATCGTTTTGAAAGAGGACGTCGAAAACGCGTCGCGAGGGCACGAGAGTTTCTCAAGTTCCCCGTCGAATCGCGAAGCTGAACGTTCGTTTAAAGCGTGTTCGGTCACGGACGGTAAAAGTTGCGCGTTATATTGGCCGCCGCGAACCAGTTCGACCGGCGAATCTTACTCTCCTCTGATTCTCGAATCGGAGGAGATCTCTTCCTCAACGCGGAACGGTGCGCCGCGGTCGATCCGCGCGTCGCATGAACGATTCGACGCACCGGACGGCGCATACCGCCCGCGACTTCCGGGCGCCGCAGAATGCAACTCCACTGAACCGGCCTTCGGCATTTCTAATTACAGGTAGAGCCGTTTATAAATCACTGTGCAGCGCGAACGAGTAACGGGGTACGGCCGCGACCACCAGTTTCGTCGCGTTCGCAATTCGATCGCGTCCGGTGCGGCTCGCGACCGGCTCTACGAGTTCCCTGCGAGCGATTCTTTATTTGCTTAGTTCAAGCGCCAAGGGACGGACTCGTATTATATACGTGGAGCGGACGAAGAGATTCAATGCTCGCGCTTGCCTTCCGCAGAAACGGCGAATCAGTATCTACGTTTGCGAATCTTCATACGTTTACGGGAAACTTCGACGTGCAGAAAGGAGCAAAATGCGCGTGATAGGATAGCTGCGCGTGGCAGTAAAGGTTATTGCCTACTTTAAGGAAATAGTAAACTGTTATACATTAGGTAACATTATTAACGAAAAAGTACGATACGCGTAATATTTGCAAAGAACCGTAAAAGAAACAAAGTAAAGCATATCTTGTGATACCTGCGAGGTAAAACCTACCCGTGTTTAAGTACGATTTCTCTCTGTCTGTGTTTATAAAACTGTAAAAATCCACAGTCTAATGATCGGTATATACAATTTCCATGACCAATGGTAAAAAATGGTAATTAACAACAACTGAACCCAAGAAATGCGTGCAAAAAGAGGAGCGTCCGTTGCACCCTATTCGATTACATCCCGGTGCCATCCCCGCGAACTCCAGTAGCATCGGAAATTGCAAAACCGAGAAGAATCGCATCGGTTCATTGCGTCCTAGGATCGATGCGCCGCGAACGCAACTGGCTTCGCTTTTCCACGCGTCGCCGACCTTTCGAAGCGACGGCCGTGGCCGAGGCGAAAATCTAAGAAAGGAGGCACGCGGAACGCTCCCAGGACTCGGTAGGAAGGATAATTCGCGTCGCCGAGGTAAATAGATTCGCGAGAGAGGCAAAGGTATCGGTTGAGAGTTGGCGTATATCGTTCGAACGGCATGCTCCCATTGAATCGAGCGCAAGTTGAAACGCGCCGAGTCAGAGGAAGCAGGAGAGGGACAACTCCTTTCGAGGCTCGCACAGGAGGCTCGCAAGCGATTCGACGTAGTCTACAAAGCACCTAATCGACTTCCGGGGCGCGCGCAAAGGGCTATGCCACCGGCGTACTCCCGCCTTTTACGCCGCCACGCTCTGCCTTTTATGGGGAAACTCTCTGCCACGGATCATTTTCATGCTCGGCTTGTTGCGGGAAAACGATTCCCGTTTCGTTCCGCAACGGATATTCGTTATCTTCCGAATGTCCCCGCATCGCTGCCAGCCCACGAGATTCAAAGCGGGAATTATTCCTTTCGCGGACAATTGCGCTACCACGTGCACTCGAATTCTCCTAGCAGAGCTGCACGGGATTCCTTCGCTTCGAAAAGGAGCGCCGCGGCGGCTGCGCGTTCATTTATTTACGGGATAGGCTATACTACTTACATAGGTTCGCTACGATAAGCGTAACGAGTACGAGTCCATACGAAGTACGATTATTTCGTGGCTTTACGGGCGACGCGTTCTACGATGTAGTGATTTAATCGTTTGTTAACTGTTTAGGGTAGGTATACCGATTAATGCCAATTTAAGCTTGTCGCCGCGATTTCATTTAATTGTTTTGGAACGTATTCAACGTACGAATCGGTCTGGTTTCGAGCACAACATTAGTTAATATTTCTTTTATTTATGACGATTCTTTTTCGTACGTTACGTATAATCTATTCATTACTAATTCATTGGACGCGTATAACAAAGTCCAATGTCCCTCGTACTGTCACTTGAAAAGTTGTCACGTAAATGAAACCGATCCTTACGTATATTAGCACGCGTTACGATTATGATCTACGATACTACATGGTAACGACGCGTTGCGATTACGATTACGTACCGTGTACACGCTTCGCGGTAAGTTGGGGTTCCTGCATACAAGTACGTACACGATATATTTGCCGCAATTTCCACGGGAAGCTTCGTCGCGACGTTCAACAGTTGGTCTCGGCGGGGAAGAAAAGTCGCGAGCAACGGGTTCCTTGGGACGATGAATCGGTGCACAGGCACCGATGCGTTCCCGTTCGCGAGCTGCCAGCTCGCGACGACTCTCTCATCCGCGAGAGAGAGCCTATAAATAGACCTGTTCCGACTGAACGTGTGACCTTGGCAAGAAATCGCCACGAGATCGAGCGGAATCGAGGCGGCCAAAAGGAAGAGATATGAAGGAGGAGACGAGAAGACGAAGCGAGGGGAGAAGATCGGCGACCCTTTCGCGAGCATGTTATTACGTATTCATATGAGATTGGCCGGAGAATGGGCGAGCGGGGTGCACGCGGGGAAATAACGCGAGGATCCATCCGCCGAGATGGCGAACGCGCGATTCAACGTTGAGTAAGTGTTCGTCTTTCAGGAAGCTTCCAGGATGAAAAGTTGCCAGCTTCGGGGCTTCGCGTCGTTCAATCTCCATTGAATTGATCCGTTTTGAAGAGCTTTTATGCTCGAATGCGATCACAGTGGCAAATAGTTGGTCGACGTCTTCTCGAGTAAGCAGATTTATTTAGACGAAGCGTCCGACAACGCTTATAGCTTCCTACGATTAATCGTTGCAGTTATTTATGCGTATATTAAAGGGTTTTTTGACTCATATATATATAGTAATGATTATTACTATAATTATCCTTCTTAAGTCCCTGGAAAGAGTTAAACGTGAACCGTTTAAGGTTTTATCTACTCAACCATTTGCTTTATGAATCTTTCAAGGATTATACTTCGTATCGTTGGTTACAACTATTACAATATTCTGGCGCATGCGGAGCACTGAAATATTATACCGATAATGTTTAACCTTAAGAACTAAAACTATTGTCGCAGTTTAAATTAAAGTTTATTGTAAATGCAGTGTATTTTTATTACGTTTGAAGCATAATAATACTACCTGTCGAAATTACTGTGCGACACGTTAATAGATTAATATTCTTGAATACTAATACGACGTCTTTTAAAGTGTTACGTACTTCTGCACTCAGTCGATCCATAATCGATCCGATTGATCAATTTTTATGTCCATGCGATATGTACATCGTCTCAAATTTGATGCAACTACACGCGTTAAAGCTGTAACTTAAATAGAGCTTCGTAAAGCTCGTTAATAAGGAGCAATAATAATATATACGACAAATGTGACTCGTCAATAATAAGGCAAGAGTATGAAACACCTCAGATACGTATCAATGAATTTATAATCACGCTCTGCGCTACTTTACGCTTGCTTCTCTCGCGTGCGCCCTCGCAATCCCGCTTCTAAATACTTTTCCTTTTACGTTACACGATGCAGTCCGTGAACAAATAAATAAATAAATGAATAAATAAATAAGTTTGAACGCCGAATCGTATGCAGGTGGAAGAGGAAAGTCTATTATCATAAGCGAATCTCCCAAGGGCACCCGGTTGGCAGCGGGAACGTGTGAAAACGAAGGTGCGAGGCGACGGAAGTTGCGGAGAAGAAAAGCAAAGCCGCGATAGCAGTAACGAAGCCGGATAAGCGAACCTTCGGTCTACGTTTATCGCGCGCTCGCGGGGAAAAAAGGATGGAAATGGAGTGAAACGGCGGACAGGCGAGGCGATAGAAGCGGGAAGAGGAACGCGGAACCACTGGCGCTCGAAAAGTTCGCTTCGCGGTAGAGCGAGCTCGCGCGATTCCAAGGAAAGCTGTTCTCCATCTAGGCTTCTTCGCCGGCGACCTTCGATGTTTCATTGAAGACTTTCGCGAATTGCGTTGTCGCTGGTTGAGGCTACGATCGCGGCGGATATACGTTTGTACGAAGGGCAAATGTACCGGCAAATGAACGCGCACAGATGAACGAACATTAAGGAGTTAATTACAAAAATTACACCCCTAAACGACAGTAGCGAGTCACACTCGTGAACTATGAATCGTGGTATAGTTTCGACGAAAATGGACACTATCCACGATGAAGTTTAAGTGGAACTCTTTTGCATTACAGTAATGGGAGGTGTTAAGTGAAAACTGGCTACGATATCGAAATAATTTGCAAGTACGTATGTACGCCGTTCACTTTACGCGCAATACTTCGAAATACTTCTGAGTGTTTATTCACTGATACTCGTTGGTTCATAATGTTCGTCCATTTGGTCAGATCAATATTTCTGGCCTCCTAATTTAATTACTTGTACCTCCTGTTCCCTTTCAGCTTGTTAGAGGAGGCTTATAGTACGCTATATGGTATAAACAATGGTCTCAACTCGATTCTAAAGAATGTTAACATGTACTGTAAATCCATTGACTTCTTTTCTACTCCAGCTAGCTTCAAATCTCAATTACTGCGCTGTTCAAACTCTTACGATTATTCTTAATGCTTCTTTGTACTCTAAAAGGTTTACTCCCGTTAATAAATAAATAAATCAATCAATAAATAAAGCTTCTAAAAGATACAATGTAAGAATGTACCTAGTTCTTACAAATCAATGGGTTAATGGTGTTAATCCCTGAAAGGATTAGTGTTAATCCAACCAAAAGCATCAACTATTCCCTTAAGTGTTCATTCATTGCAGCATCCTAACCCTATCTTTGCACCAATACACGCCTAATTGATAATGAAAGACTTACAACGAAGCTTAATTGAACGGACGATGAAGCTCGATTAAAAAGCCCCAGACGATATCGTCTTCGAAGTCCTTAACACCGTAGCCTTTCTTTAAGTTTCAACGCGACGACCTTGGAGATCTACGCGAGCCACGCTTTTAACGGATACAATAATCGTAATTAAGATCGGTGACAGAGCTCGGCGAAGGATTAGCGGCGAACTCTATTCGAATGGTGGCTGCTGGTTGTTCGCAACAACGAAGACGACGAAGAAGCTAGGCTACGGCGGCGCGGTGCCGCCGCTCCGCGAGTCCTTGACCGACCCTGAACCCCGAGGAAGAGTGGAAAGCCGACTGGTACCTGATTGGCTGCCGCACGCCACACTCGATGCCTCTCGAACCGGCCAACTAAAATATAGTGATTACGACAGAGGCTGGTGTGGGAGGCGGCGTAGGAGGCGGCTAGGTTCCACGGGAACTCAGGAAGAGAGTCCAGGAACCCGTCGGCCAACGGCCCATCCGCGGGATCCTCTTCCGAACGTGTTCCATCTTCCGCGCGATTACCTCTCGTGCAGTACGATTCGCTTATTATAATCGCTAGCGCCAGGCGAGTTTTTAAAGAGTCCATTTCTGTAGGAATTCAATAAGAATTATGGGATTTTAATAATTGCACCGCTGGACGCAAGAAGGAATTCGGCGAAGAAATCGAACTTCCGGAATAGTGCTTGCGAACATTTTACAGTTAAATGTTTCTTAAGATATATGTATCTATATACTTCTATATTCATACGTCTATATATCCATGTATCTGTATATCTATGTATCTTGAAGAAATAAAAAGGTGCAGAATATAAGCAAAATAGTGAAATTAGTGAAGATATTTTAATCGTAAGAGACGAAGCTACCCTTTATTTACCTTCCACTTCTGTATCTTTATAAGGAAACGAATTTGCACGATAATCCGCGGTCTAGCGATAATAATAGCTTAATTGATAACATTATTCGTGAGTATAAGTGGATTCCACTGTATTCCCTGCACTATTCTCTCTTCTGTTTCATAAACAAAAGAGCACTCGCACTCCAGCGACGTTACTTTCGCAAATCTTTCAAGACTAACCCCAAGTTTTCTTGCTCGAAGAAACGCATCGGTTCCTCGACCAATGGAGCGAGCCTTTTGTTCGCTTCTCCGATGAACTCTGCGCGTGTGTGTATTTCACCGTGAAAGGGTAGGGAAAGAATAGGCGATTAACGTAACGCAATAAAGGCTAATCATAAGAATTGCTCGGCCGACATTGAATCGCGGAACCAGCCGTAGCGGGATAACGTAACGCAAATTAAGTAGCAGAGAACGACCTTTCTCCTCCTTTCGACTTCCTCTCGCGGTACACGGTGTCTCGCATCTCTAACCGGGAGATTCCCGTTGCGGGAGCCTCTCCCGTCCCCCTCGTTGATTTCGGTGAACATCCCAAGTTTTCTAACGGTACCGCAAACCGAGAGAGAGAACCGAGGCAAATCAAGCAACTGGCCAACCTTCCAAAATTACACCATCGCATACCGAGTTCTTTAATTTCGTCCCAATTCCCCGGCAGGCGAACTCCAGGGACGCTCGAGTGCGTTTGAAGGTTGCGTCGAATCGTTCGAGCGTTGCTCCGACAATGCGAAATGCCATTCGATCGTCCAACCAACGAAACTCGAGATTACCGTATCCGTTAAGAATGTTCGTTCGATCGCATTCCGGGAATTTTCGATCTTCAACGCTGAAACTGCTGGTGTCGAAATGATAGATCGGTGATTTGCCATAAAAATTGAATACGAATTATTATCGTAAATTTATTAATTTACACCTGCACCTAACTCATCAATATATCAATATATCAATGAATCACTATACTATCATAATATATTCCTATTTACTCCAAATGAATTCATTCCGTCCCGAATTATCCCCGAACAGTGATTAAATAAATTCCGCGAACTCGCTTCATCGTCGATAACAGCGCAACGAAATTCGCGAGCGTTCGTTTAAGAAAACTGCCACGGATTAACTGGCGTCGCGGAACAAATGTAAGTTGCACGAGGACACAGAAAGAAATCGTAGCGTTGCTCTTCCTTTAATCCTCGATTATCCACGGTGTTCTTGACAGTACTCCGATCCGGTTATTATTCGTTCGCCGCTCGTACCTCGGTTCCGTCCAGCCCTGAGAAAACCATCCGAACGGATGCTATTACATTGATCCGATTAATTATGGGAACGAATTACGCTCGCTACGTGAAATATACAAGGGTTGCGAGCGCGTTGCGATCAATCGAGCTGCCGACTGTTCTTCTCACGAGTGCTATTTGCACTTTAACAACAACGACGATCGAGGCGCTTAAAGAAAGAGGAGCGAAGGTCGAAATAATGGCATTTTTAAACGGAGAGGATATAAGCAGAGTGGCATTAACCGATCTCGTTTGATCCCGCTCTGCTAACCGCAACCTCTCAAGGCCTCGCAATATGCGCGCGTTACGCTTTTTAGGTTCAACGAGCCCTAACTACATCCGTCAGGCCACCGCCAATCGACAATCGGCCAAAGGATCCTTGCTTTTTATAGTTCTACCCCGTCAACCATAGCTTGTGCTCCTCCTCTCTCAAGCCGAGCGCGATTCGTCGCGCACGTAAACCTCGAAAATTGTCAAACGGAGCCGGTTGCAAACACGATCGCGGCGATTCTTCGACGAAGATTATTAAAATACCATATACAACGATGTCAATCGAAAGGACGAAACAGGAATTTTTCTGGTTTGGATCGCACGATACAATAGCGCAGTGTTTTGATAATCTTCTTGGGGTAGCGACGTAGTTTAAAGCTTTGCGGCACGCTTTAAAGCTAATTTGACTTTGCGACACGCTTTAAAGCTGGTTTAGCCTTTCTGTCGCGCTATAATTATTAGAAAGAAACTCTGCACTCGATGTAATACGTATGTAATATCAGTAGAGGTGACGATATGCACGTGACCGATCATTAATAGGCGAATTATATTTTTCGAAATACGAAATATTCTTACCACGAGTGAAATCTTAACGAAATTCTCGCACCGCGAGAGTAGGATTCAATGCAGAGTACTAAAAACTTTACAACTTACCCAGCAATCGACGCTGTCTGTAATTGTAACGATAAGTTATGGTTCTAGTTTAAGTTTAATCTCATCTAGGATTATTCTTGCAAACTACAACCGATTATGTTTTATCTAGTATCAGACGCAACAGCAATTCGGCATATTAATAAATTGAACTCATAAAACGTGTCGACTATTGGTTTAGCGCCGATTATTAGTCTAGCGTCGATTATTAGTTTACCATCGATTCATAGTTACTCTATTCTAAACATCGCGTTGCTATAATCACAAATCGACAACTTTCCCGTCTCAAACTGTTCCCTATTAATTCCCGTGCATGGAATGCACAAAAATCGTCCACACGATCGATACCGCGTACGATAGTCGTCGCTAAAGGTCGAGTAGAGTATAAGCTACACCGGCAAGTGCCGAGTTTACCCTCACCATTCCCAACGCCTGCCATTTTCTATAATTTAGCACGCTAGGCGCCTCTCTTGCTTTTTATCCCAGCTAAATTTCCCATGGACGCGGAAAAATGTGCGGTCTAGCGATAACGAACGTTCGCCAGGGTTTGCACGGGCCGCGAAGGACCCGGAGGAGCTCGTAAAGCGTGAAACAGCTCGGCGAAGGCCCAACCCGACGGCTTATAGACGATCATCGCGTTGGAATAACTTCGCACGACCCACAAGGGGGGGAATCGTGTGTAGATACGGAGTGTGCACAGTGTACTACGCCCGCGTGCAACGATGGATGGACGGATAGACAGATAAATAGATACTTTATTGCGGGCTGCAAGGAACCGTAAGAACGAATCCGCCGCGGGACGGATCGATGCGAGGACTCCGCAACCGGGGACAGCCGATAGATGTTCGAAATTAAAGGTATGGCGAATGGCGCGTGACAGATGAATGCCTAGATAAATGAGCTGATTTTATCCGACGAGATTCGACCGGCGACAAGATGGACACTTTGACCCGGGCGACCGGACAGATACGCGACTTCCTGCGATTCAGAGGCGAGTTTAATTGGAGATCTATCTCTGGCCGCCGTGTTGCGTCGAAAGGCGGCGTAACTGTGGCGGAAAGATTGGAAGAGGCCGCCGACAAAGGGGATGAGGAAAAGTTGGGCGAAAAATAAGCGTGGTAGGCGGGTTAGCAAAGCGTAAAAGTGTACGGTTAAGCAACGGAGAGTGACGCGGACAGGTTAGGTCATTTGCATGCTGCCGCGTGGTTCGAGAACGCTACTCGCGTGTAAGTAAGTAAGTACGTTGTCGTTCGAATGTAGCTTAACTCTCTCAGCGGATCATCGAGATAATTGAGTTGGCCAAAAAGTCTTTCCGCGTTTCATTTCGATGCGTCGAAAGCACATTTCGTTTTCTTCCGTTTCGAAGCTGTGTTAACCGGAATAGATGCAACCAATGTTTAGGATTCTTCTTATAGATTACGAAAATTCCGATGTTTTTAAGACATTTACAATTTCTGCGAATTATCTCGCGTTTTTTGAGGAGCACCCTGAACAACAAAATCACAGGATCGTTAAATTTTCGTCGCAACACGTGCCGAGTTTTCAACTGTCATAATTTCGCGAACAAACCTGCGTATAAATACGCTTCCATCGACAGCTGGAAAAAGTCGGCGCAATTAATTGAACGTACTGTTATCTAAATCTAAGCGGAAAGTATGCATCGAATTATCGCGCGTTTAACTTTAATACGCT
Source organism: Eucera pruinosa (assembly GCA_028830335.1). Lineage (NCBI taxonomy): Eukaryota > Metazoa > Arthropoda > Insecta > Hymenoptera > Apidae > Eucera > Eucera pruinosa. Next base: position 19,230,981 of record JAMYCR010000007.1, read on the forward strand.
GGCCGGCGCGCGTTCCTTTAACGAATAATTTAAGCATATAGTCCGCTAATTTGCTTCTAATTTCGAACTCGCCACGCGTAATTTCCACATTTCAGCTACCATTCGTGTAACGACGATATAAACGAGGCAAACGTTCGCGAATCTAGCCCCGGCTACTTGACGAGCGCCAGTGCTGTATGCAAGTTAGATCAGCGAGCATAAAACGCTACAGTTAGGCACTTAGGCTGACCAGCGGCGCTGATTTCGGCTGATTGTTTTCCACGGTTCTCTTCATGGTCGTTGGACACGTTGTGGACAAACCTGTCTTGCGAAAACACGTCTCCACTGTTTACTCTTAATCGCGAAACGCAACACAAGTCGAGATCGTATCTTTCGCTACTAGCTTCGTTGCTTCTCTAAACGAGAGACACGTTGTAAACTTCTCGCGTTGCTCGTTTCATCGGGAGACACGAAAGCTTCCACGAAACGACGCGTAGTATACGGCCGTTTCGGACAGAATTCGTAACTTCTAAGCTGCTGAATTTTCGACTCATGTTCGGTAATATTTTCTCAGGAAGAATAAAATGATGCGTCGATCGATGCGAGAAAATGTGTACAATTTCATTGAACACATTTAAGTAGCCTTTACTTTTGATCGAGCAAAACGATGAAATATCGACAGAAATGAGCTATAGTAACCTACTCTTTTTCACGGTTGGAGACTATGTATTGTTTCTCTCAAGTGTTCCTGCACGAATAAAGACACTAAGTTACGATTTTAGACATTTACACGAACAAAGGCTCCACGAGTTTATTATCTTTTTTTCCATTAAAAGATCGAGAAGAAGAAGAAGAAGAAAAAGGGCGAGAACGTTTTCCTCTCCGAAGGTTCATCGATGTCCCCGTTGGTTGCGTGTGCGCAACCACCGCCATTACTAACGACCGCTTCAATCTGCCGTGCTGATATTTCGCGGAAGAAAAAAAAGCGCTATCCTGCGTAGAGCTGCAACGAGTCTACGTCCGCTTTCGCAGAATCCTATTCCTCCCGTGAAGCTCCGCGTGCACTTATCCTATCCGCAGATTTGCTTTCCGTGTGAGTACTTTCTTTCGTTCGGGAATCGAAGCCGGTGTTTACGAAGACCTGGGTCGCGCCGAGAGCATCTTTCCCGCCCCATAATAAATATCCTCGATGCCTTCGCGGCATTAATACACCCTTGCATACACTTCCATCATGCTCGGGGACTCTCTTATGACGCGTAACGTCCGTTAACGATCCACCTGCGCCGGCTAACGAGCGAAAGAAGCTTGGTTCTGGTGAACCAGATACGCCGCGTTCGTGATCCAGCCGTAAATCAACAGGTTGGCCGATTCCTTCGTTCGATCACCGATCCCGCGCGATCCCCTCCCTCTATCCGAGTCGATCGTCCGGCAAACGTAAATTGCGATCCTAATAAATTTCTCCTCGGACGCGCCGCGGCCGGGACTCGTCAACGTGCAATAACCGCGTATAAATCTTGCCTTCTTCGTACGGTCGCGGAATCAATCGCGAGCAAGCAGAAATAGACATAGAGCGACGACCTTAGGACTCTATTTTCGAGAACGCGGGGAGAGTTATAGAGGATAGGCTAGCGAGTAGCCGTTGGAATAGAATTGTAGCAGAGGCGTGCGACTAAAATCTAAATTCCAAAAAAGACAGGATCTCAAAGAGGTGTTTACTCGATGAATTCGTGTACTCGAGCGTGCGATCGACTTCGTCCTCTTGCCGAAGCAGGGAAGAAGACGCTTTAACAGGCAATATACGTCCTTGTCGCGGACGAAGCAAGTGCATCGTAGCATGCACACATACGTACGTTTTATGAACACGTTCTATTGTAAAGCGTATCGCTTATAGAATCGATTTGTTTGCCGTTTAAATCTTTCACTGCGGCGCGATGTCGGAGTGATCGTTGCTGCTACGAAGAATTTATGTAGCTAGAAATAGTTTAAGTAGCGTAATTAGAAATGTACAATTTCCGTCTACGAAATGGTTCATGTGAAACGGAGAAGAATAAAGCGTTACATTGCTGTTAAAATGATCCTTCGGATATCGTTATGTAGCGGTGAGTTTGGAAATTAATTTACGCTGTATTACGTAAAATTTACTGCAGTCAAAGGGTTGAAGTCTAGGATTCCTCTCGACCAAGAACTAAAAATACACAGAAGCGCGCTCTCTGTACGTTTAAATATGCAAATGTAACTCGTATGAACAAAACCGATCAAATTAAAGCAAGAATTATTGCAATCGCCGATCGAAATACAACGGACGAAACGATACAAGCGGATACTTTACAATCCCGACGATTCGCGTGCGCCAGATTCGCGCGCTACTCGGGGCAGTGAAATTTCCCCGATTCCGGTTAAACTCGGCTTGGATGACCGATAATCCTGCCGTGTGTCATTTTCCCGTTTCGCGTGGCGGATCGCGAGAAATGTAGCGCGGCGAAAAAGAAAGCCCCGAGAGAGCACAACCGATCGGTTCATTGATCACGGGATAGCGATACGTGGCGTTCCGTGCATATCGGAAAAGAGAGAAAGAAGCCGGCTTTGGGCGAATACAGTTGTTGCAGCGGCGTTGCGTTGGCTGCTAACAAGCTTGTTAAAAGCGGTAGCGAGAAGAGGGACGCGTAACGACGCGCGCGGAGTACACGCTGCGCGTGCACGCAACTCCGCATAATTTCCATTCGGATAAATCGACCACTAAATAAACATAACTGTCGCTAACGAGCCCGCTCACGGAGAGAGCGCCCTCAGCGTCCTGGCCGCTGCCACGCGAAACAACCGGGCTCTGCTGTGCAACGAACATTCGAGCCACCTTTCGCAGATCCATTCGCGATAGAAAACTGTCGTGGACATCGTAAACCGCGCCGTTTTACGGAATACAGTGGCAGAGTAAACGTTAACGGCTGCTGCAGCCGGCAGAGTCTTCGATCCGTGAAACTGTTAGGTGGCGAAACGCGAAGGAAGGCTTTTGCATTCAGCCCCGAGACACGCGAGTAGAGGAAGGAATCTCGATAAGATACGACGCGATGGAATGCATCTAGAGATGGTCGAAATGTAATCGAATTAGGCGTTTCGTGGCCTTTAACGCGACGCGAATTGCGGGAGATTGTAATACTACAACGAGTTTGTATTTAATAATCGTAAATACCAATTGTAACCAAGCACGCGACAAATGCCTCTGATTACGTTTTACTAGCGAGCGTAGTCGCTTCGCCCAAAATTACGAAAGACGCGTGGCACGTGTAAAGAAACATATAGTCAAAGTTTAATATGCAACTAAAGCTTAACCCTTTGCCCTACAATAACGAGTCACACTCGTTCTACAAATCATGGCATAGATTCAACTAAGACGAATAATATCGACGGTGAAATATAATTCGAACTCTAATTGTAGCATTCGTTTGTAAAATTGGGGGTTGTCGAATAAAAATAGCTTACAATATTTAAATGACTCGTAATGCGAAATGATACGAAAACAGTGCTCAACTAACGTAATAAAATAATCGTGGGGCAAGGGGTTAATAAAACAAAAATTCTATCTCGTCACTTGAGAAAAAAAAATCCATAAGATACACGTCCAAGCGTTGCAAAATGTCAACGTAACCAGGTATGCAACAAACGCTCGAATTATGTCACCTTAGCGAGCGTTGACGCTTCGTCGGAAATTATAAAAAAGTTACGTCGGTTAATCGCGACGAACGCGTGTCTAAACTTCGCTGCGAATGTTGCAGCGTTGGACACGCCGAATTAATCTCGCTGATTGCCTCCGCTTGACCCTTCGCCATCGCGGTAGCGGCGTTCGAGGGCTGCTCGCGCTTCCTGGTAGCCGCAACCGTTGCGCGTGATCTCCTCCGATAGATCCTCTAAAAAGCCCTTCTTCTTCCATCGCTTCATCTTCGTTCGCGCGCTTTTTGCCCGGCAAAAGCAACGTGACGCGGATATTGCCCAGCTGCCGAACCGATAGGTATTTTATCGAGGCTGCGAGCCTCGCGAGCTCGAACCTACCTCCAAGCCGATGAACAGGTTTCTTCGTTTCCATGGACGAGTGTAATTAGGGCTAAACATAGATCGCCCGGCGAAATTTATTTCTTTTCTTCGATTTACTACTCTCGGCGCTCTTTCTTTTATACAGGTACGGATTTATTTGACAGATAGAATTGAAAGGTGCCAGACGAGAACGAAGCAACGATTAACTATTGTAATTAATATTGTACGACGCGTTTAATAATACGCGTCTCATAAAAAGTTTCGAATATCGTGAATATGGTGTTTAACACTACGTTTACGGAACGCGTCACGTTGACGCCTTTCAGATTTCATACCTAAAATTATACAGACCATAAATATTCTTTTTCACTACTTTATGTTAACTGTAATTAATAAAATGGTCTGAGTACGTATTCTACGTGATTCTCTTCATTCTCACGCTTCTACGTTCGAATATTTATATGTAGTATACGTGTATTTTTTCGGAAACCTGTCGACGTATACACGTAACGTCCGTAAACCTAGTGATAAATAAGGAATTGGAATGTTTACCGTACCACACAATCGTACAGCGTTAGGGAAGCAAAAGAAATGCAGCTTTACAATAGCGAATAGAAGGAAGCGCAAAAAATGTCAACAAAACGTCTGGACTTATGAGCAGTAAAAAACTGCTGGCTGTGTTTACGTGCGAGAGTGTCCCAAACTCGCGCATTCGTGGTTCCTAATACAGTGCCTCGGGCAATTCTCTGACTCGTTGACTAACGAAAAAGTATATTCCAAATTTTTCTTTGAGGTGTGCGGTATAATAATATATTTGTCCACCAATTTTTTCAACCAAACGGTGCCTCCTTTTAGACTGCATTTGAAGCATGCAATTTAGGATCCTTATTGTAAAGTTATAGATTTAATACTGCAATTTTGTCACTGACTTTACCTCATCTTACCTACCGTAGCTTTCTATATCGCCCTAATTAGAAGAATGCTATGCGCTGACTCGCGAAATTGATCGAATGGTAACATTATTACTGGATTACTTAAGATATGCATATATTGAGATAATAGGCTGCCTAATGGGAGAAATATAAACGCACGAATCGCACTATTTCAATTATGTGTACAAAAGTTCTCCGTATAAAATATGAGATAGAGGCCCTGAATTAATTTGTACACGTAACAACACCCAAAGGTATTCGATCAATTTCGTTCGTCGCCATTTATTTATCTATCTACCGTATGTAACTAACGACGAATTCCCTTTTAAATTCCCTAAACACGTAATTAACCAAATATTCAACGGATCCGTTGCCTATGCTGTAATTCCTGCAATCGAAAGTCCGCACGGAAAATCGTCAAAATCGGCAACCTACGTGTCAGCCGCGAAGCGCATCGATCCTTTCCTCTTATCCAGAGAAAGAGTGGCAAGGTCGAAGCAACAAGACGCGCCCCGGTTTCTCGAATTCTTGCCTCTGGTCAGTTCCCGATCGCGAGCGTATATACATATGTTACCCGTTCGACGATTCGGCAGCGTTTGAAGACTTCACCGAAGAGAACGAAACCCAAAGGCAACGCGAGAGAAAGATAAAGAAGAAAGGGAGAGAGAGAGAGGAAAAAACGGTAAAATGTCACTGTTCCCTAATTACGCGAAGTAACTAGCCTGTGCGAGAGAGTAGTAGTAGTAGTATCGAGCTAAGCGCGTCTGGGAGGGAAGAGAGAAGGTAAAAGGTAGGAGGGAAGGATAGAAAGGAAGAAGAGAGAGACGCGCGGAAACATCGCAGCCACGAAGAAGCGAGAGATCCCCCTCGGATGGAGCCACGGTACCGCTAGATCCCGCGTCCAATCGCCTAACCCGTTTACGCGAACGCGTCCAATCGGCGTGCAGCTTTAACCGGCAAGCAAACGCGACCACCACCCGTCCGGCTCCGTTTATAAAGTCTGCCCGATGCGCCGCCTCGAAGACAGACCCGTGCCGACATCCCAGCCATCAGCAACGTTGTTTTTTTTTCATTCCATCCACCGAAGTCTATTCGAGAACAGTGTGTTCCGTCGCGTGTGAATCCGCGACCGGTGAACCGAAAAACTTTCCGTAAACGGTTTCTCGCCAGCTCTACCTCCTCCTCGCTCTTAGCATCCTCTATTTCGCATCCCCCTTTTTCTCGTTCTCCAAGCACTTCCGGTTTCGCGGTGTTCCGAGACGGCGGCGCAGTGATAAGCGAGTGATTTTAGCCGAGAGACGGTGAACCACAAGCGGAAGAATTACACAGAGTGGATTTCCCGGCTAAGGTACGTGTGCATCAAGTGTTCGCCCGCGGTGGATTTCAAGCAAGAGTGTTCTCGAACGCAGCGGCGACGAAGATTCTCTCGGGGAATCGGATCGAAGTGTCCAGCGAGGCGATTAACGGGTTCGAGAGAACGATGATACGAAGTGACGATGAATCGTGGTGATCGGAGGGGACGAGAATCTTCCTCGCCGGATTGCTTTCGATCCTGGTTTTCACCGGGCACGATCCACGTCCGAAGGTTGCGCGTATCTTTAAGACGATGCGATTGACCGAGTGTTTAGCACTCGCGCGGAAATCGGCATTGAATATAGGTGAAACGTTGGGTTGCGACGAAAATTCGTAGCGTGGTTAATTAATAGTTAGCACAGGTGTGAATTGTTGTACGTGGTGAATTTGAAGGGGATTATCTTTTACGAACTTTAGTTGAAATTGAAATTGAAATTTTATTGCAATTTTCCAACGTGCGGTCTTTACGATGTATGTACAATTGTAGCTAGAAAAAGAGTAGCTCTAGTTGGTCAATTTTACCGCCAATCATCGAATAACAGCGTTGTTAATCCGAGCTAATTCTGTTTCTATTTTTTGGGCCGCTTGAAATCCAATTATAATTAATGGACGATACGTAGCTAAAGGCAGAGGCAAGTTTTTTTGTTTTAATGGACAACGCTAAACAACCTGACGTTTCAATAATGAGGTAGCAAAAATTGTTACTAGTTACCTATTAAGTTACCAGTATTATCGTTTATCGTAATGTTTGTAACATTTGATCGATGACCAGAAATCGAATAAAGTAGAAGCCTGGAAGAATTGCTTGGGTTCCTTTGGTAGGAAGAAAGTGTGCAAAGGGTGCAATCATTTTCGAAAATGAAACTATAAAGCTTTCCGATAGTCATACAAGTATCACACTATTTAAAGTAAAAACTTTTACCATTTACTAAATCTTTTACTGTTCAGTAAAAACTACTTAATACAATATTAAGGTGCACCTATCACTTTTGAGCGTTTCTAAAGTATCTCTACGAACTTTCCGAGCAACCTAATAGTTGTCTAATATAATGCCAATTAACCGCTTAACGCTCAAATTATTCTTTAATTTTCCGGTCTAAAGTGACCGAAACTTTATTGAAAAAAATTAATAACTCGAGGCTGCTGTACTATTTACGTTTCCTTCGTGTTGAAATTAGAAAATGGGGTTGAACAAAATAAACCAGAAGCGCAGAAATTGTTGCTAACAATGGTGCAAAGAAACTGACGTGTTCGAGATATAAAATCGTCCGCGAAGCGTACAAGAGCTTAACGTCGCAAGATAATAGGGGGAAAAGAAGGACCGAATTGGTTGCAAAAAGATTCACCGTCCATCTTGCGAGTGTTAATACGGGACGCGTGAAAGAGTATACGGTAAAGAAAGGCTGGCCTTGTAAAGAGCAAAGGGCAGAAGGAAGATCTGACGCGAGCGATGATCGATCGCCGGGAGAAAATAAAAGTCCCGGCGATCGGCGTAATGCCTCGTGGCCGCCATTCCCACGGTGAGAGTCGAGTAAACGTGGTTCAAAGTCAGGGCCGTAGTTGAGCAACGATCGAGGCCCGTAACACATCGAAGCAGCGCGTAAAACCGAAACGCGCTGCGCTCGTTTCGCCTCGCCCGATGCGCTTAAATCGCCTCCTAAAGCTGTAGAACAAATTGCGAGCAATCGATCGCCTAACACCGTAGAACATCTTCCGATCTTTTGTCAGACTTTGCGAACTGCTTTACGGTAGAGTTACAAACTTGCCGTCGAAAGTTAAAAAAGGAAGCAATCGTTTGCAAATTTCTACAGGTACATGGTTCCATTTTGTGAGATGCAGTGGCTGCCATAAGTAAGATTATTCATCTTTATGCAATGTAATATTTCCACGAGCGCAGATACACGTTAGGTTGTTGCGTATGAAATGGCCGCGTTTATGTAGCTCAAACTTTTCTGCCCATTAATTAACTAAAAGTAACACTATGCTAGATTTACCGTACGTAAATATGAATTTAACCCTATCGATGGATCGCGAATAATTTTGAAAAAGGAGTAGGAAATAATGGAACAAAGGGCACCACGTATGCACAAGCTAAATTCGAGTGATCTTAGAATCATCTTCAAGATTAAAGTTCGGCTAGAATGTAGTGGAAGTTTGCCGATATACGCCTTGGAAAATTGTACAATCGTTTGTTGAAAGCACACGTATATTTTCTCTATAGTAGACTACTGCTACTCCGTCGATTGATGCAACAATACTACACCATAATTAATCGTATACAGCCGCCAAATTCTATTCCGATCCTTAACCACGCCTATCGAGTTCTCAATTTTAAGATAGCGCAACGAAAAGGTTAACTTTTGCCAGCGAGCGTATGTTTTGTCTTTGAGGAAGCATTCGATGGTGTTTGTATTCGTGATAGGCGGCCGATTTCGTGTCGCAGGCGACGTCCGCCGAATATTCATGCTGGTACCGCGGCGTTTCGACAGTTCAGAAGTCCGTCGACCCAACCGGCAACGCGCCAGTTACGCAATACGTTGATTTTGTGGACACAACGATGACGCACGCGAATGAAAAGAAAAAAACTTCCAGGCGACTTGGAAAAAATACCGAGGCAAAGAACGTTTGCAGGACAAACGTTTTTAGACGGATAACGTAACAATTTCGGATACCTATTAGCTGCTAACCGATACGAGTTCAAGTTTGAAGAATGAATCGACTTAATTTGCATAATATGCAAAGTGGATGGCGGGCGATTTTATATAGAGGGCGTGGCTAATTTCTATTTAAATCGCGTTTCTTTGGTGGCGGTTTTATTAGGTCGTTGCACACGAAACGGCCGACTTTATTGTAGCTCGGAGATTATTTCTATTTCATTGGCTAATTAAAATCAGCATTAAATGGCGGCTGTTTCGTTCGAACGTAAAGCGCGAAGCTTCCTGATTGCAACGTAATTGGCAAACTGTCGATTATTTCTAGATAAAACGGTATAGAATGAAGCGAGGCCGATAATGGATAGAAATCAAATTCGAACGCTTCCCTGGTAGACGTTTAAATCATATCATAATTCAGCGGAAACTGTTCGTAATACTATGGCAGCGATTCGAATTGTAGGTGTATTAACTTGAAAGATTAACTTTCGGTTCCCATTTCGATCGTACAAAAAGTTCGAATCACGGTGTAACTGCGCCATTATATTTAATATCACTCTAATAAACTTCGACCATTAAATATCAATAGTGGCACAGGAGTCGCTATAATTCTCTCCCCGATTAAAGAGTTAATACTCGTTTGCCAGTAAACAATCCTACTCGAAACAATGGCGAATTATCAGCTTGAACGATTATTATTAATTAAACCCGAATACTCGTGCAAACGCAAATTAGAAGCTAGTCTATTTAACCCTTTCGCTACGAAGGACGCGTATACGCATCCTGAAACACCGGTCTTTTATTCGTATATTAAAGTATAAAAGTATAAAAGTATAAAAGTATTCTCGTCTTCCGTAACACAGTACCATTTCTAATAATAATTTATTCCTATTCCACCACAATTAATTTTGCAAAGTATACTCGTACCGTTCTTCTAACCACAAAAAAAAATAATCCCGATTCTATTCTTGCAATTTGAACGTAGCGAAAGGGTTAATTAACGAGCGCATAGGAGACTTTAAGGTGCGCGAAACGATTTCATATGCAACGGCCTAATAAAAGACGCGCGAATCTGGCCAGAAATCTAGCAAAACGCGTTTAAGAACGGAAGTGGAATCTGTCCCGAGCAGGTGCGCGCTTTCTAACGCCGAAGCACGTTCGAAGCCGGTGAGTTCAATGCCAGGCGAGCGGAACGCCTTCTGATATTCGCTGCGCCGAGCCGAGCCGCGCCGCGGCGCTAAATCCATCGACCGTGCCGTTTCGCCATTATTAGAACTCGCGTCTCGATGATATGTACCATTGCCAATTATCGTGGACAGTTTTGTGCATCGAAAATATCATTATCATTATTACGCTGAGGTATACGTATTTTTACGTAACCACGTAACGTCCGTAAACCCAGTGTTAAAAGAGTTTTTAGCGTTGTCTGGTTTTTGCTGTTCGTTGACAACGAATGGTGCAATCGTTTTATCCTTTCTCGCTTTAATAGTTAAGAACGATGAAAATAGGAAAACGATGCTTCGGTTATTTTGAACTGGGAAAGGAAAACCTGGCAACGTGGAAATCTTCCAAGTTGTACCTTGCTTTTGGATATATGTATATTAAAATTTTATTTAGTATATGATATCTTCAATTGGAAAAGAAAGGCCAAAGAATGCGAAAATGTTCCAAGTTGCAATTGAATTTGATATTTATATGTTCCAATGTGTTTTGGATATTTCATATATATTCTCATTTACTTCGGATATTTATATACCTATACTAATTCGCTTTGGATATTTATATACCAATTCTAATTTGCTTTGGATATTTATATTAGGTGCACCGATGAATGTTCCGTTTCTTCTATTCAATTCACGATTTATTTTTAACACAGTGAAAACACCTGTCTTAAAAATTCCTACTGAAATAGAGGCCCGGCTGTTCGATCAAATAAATTCACGAACCCAGGTAGCGTATTTTAAATCGAAGCTAGATTTGTTTAAAAGAAACGGTGGATTACCGGTGCATCTAATATATTCCGATTTCCATTGGATATTTCGCGTACGTTGACTTAGCATATTTCCCCACTGAAGTTTCCCATAGAAGCACAAAGACGCGGAAACGTTATTAGAAAAATCTGCATTACGGATCGCGCACGGAAAGGTTCAACAACCATTAAATCATCAGGAATATTCGCCCAGCTAATTGCGCAACTTCGCGCACGCTTAATTACTTTCGTGTCACGCGCGTTCGCGATTAAATCTGAAAAAAAAACAATGAAACTGGACGCAGCTGCGTGCTTCTGCGCGCTGCACGCGTTACCATAACCGAATATGCAACATATTCCCATATATACCTACCAATAGAAAAACAATTCACGTTTACCCCGTATATCTCATCGTCGCGTAATCTTTGCGCATCGCAACTTCGGCGTCTCCGAAGAGGCTATAACCTTTCCATTTTCGCAAATCACCGGTCGTCGTTACGAAAATTCCTACGACTCGTGAAACAAACTTACGTACGTTTACGTTTAAGCGAAGAAGCGGTGAAATGATTGCCCGCAAAAAAAGATTCATTCGTGTCCCCGTGAAGTGACGAGGCATCCGAAGCCTCCGCGGAGAATAGTTTCATCTCGAAACGACGTACGCGACGGATGAAGTTGCTTCTCCATCGTTAAAGCTCGTGTATGTTTTTCAATTACTTTGCTATTAAATAAAACGAATTCAAGTGGCAGTTGTAGGAACGGTGACAGTACTAGAGTCACTTACCCTAGATATTTGTACGTTCTTTCATCTTTCAACGACACCCTTTTCAATTCAACAACAACAACTTTTCATTTACAGTTACTTAAGGCTACTATTACAGATATCGCGAAGATGCTACAGCAGTCTCGAAGGTAACCGTATCAGTGTATCGATTAACTCCATATAAAGACATTTCTTATCGCGTTTCTAACAACGTATGGTCTACACCGCTCTTCGCCAATGATATTACCAACGTTAAGCTTACGTAGACTTCGGCGAGCGGCTGTGAAATCGTCGAGAGCGTAGAGTTTTCCAGCAGCGTAGCGGGTAACTCGCGCACACAAGCTCATCGCTGCGTGACCAGCTTCTTCTTCATTGCCGCCACCATCATCATCATCGCGATCATCATCCTCCTCATCATCGTCATACCGATCGTCGCCGTCATCCTTCTTCCTATTGCGCTTCTCTTCGAGCAGCTCCGCTTTTTGCTTTATCGCCGCTATCAATCGCGACTGCGTTACAACGTTCACGAACACCAGAGGGGGAGAGATGCGAGGTTGAACGAACTCGAAAACCTTAATTGAAAACGCACCCTTCGCCAGCGAACCGCCGAGCATCGCTTCGCACGGCCTTCGCTTGGGCTTTTCAATCGCCCTAACGCGACGCCGGCGAGCGGGTTTGCAAATATTTCCGTCCCACGCGAAACGATACCTATACACGGCGTAACTCGGCGCGGTATCCTCGCGTTACGCACACACGTGGCATGTTAATTCGATTTCAACGCCTCTTCCCGCATCGCGATCCAACCGTCTCTCTTCGTATTTGCGTTTGCAGTCATCACGCTTAATTGCGGTTGGCAGCGAACGCTTTGATTAACGAGCCACTTATGCTTCCACGATTATCGAGCGAAAAGGGTTTTGCTCCGATCTGATCCCGCGATCGTCGTTCGGCGAAGGAACGGGAAGAGGAGAATTGATCGAGAAAGGAGAGCTCGAAGCTAAGTTTAAGTTACGCGTGGCGTACGATTATAGCGTGTACGAAGTGCATCGTATCGAATAGAGCGAGTCAAAGTGACACGTGGGTATACGGTGGCTGCGGCAAGTATTTATTTCGACGTTTAGGGGATGATTAATTATGCAAGTTCAACTGAATCGAATTGTTCGTCGTTTAATCCTTCGACGTGTATTTATTTTGCTGTTTAGGGGCTGATTAACCCCTTGCCCTATTATTATTTTATTACCTACTCAGGCTGCCATTAGTTGACTACTATTTTTGAATCGTTTGAATATTGTACACAATTTTTCTTTAATAACATCCAATCTTACAATACAAAATTAAAATTAGCGTTCGAACTAAATTTTATCCTTAGTAATAGGCATTTTTCTTTAACCTGTGTCATAATTCATAGAACGAGTGTAACTCGTTATTGTAGGGCAAAGGGTTAATCAAGTCGAACTACACCAAATTGTTCATCGTTCAACCCGTAATTGTAGATGCGCGATTCGTGAGATATTCAAGAGACGCAGAATTAATCAGCCCATATGTCAGTTAGCTCCAATTTAAAGTAACCTGTTATAAGAATATAGTTACAATAGGGACTTTTATACGGTGGAAAAAAGTAGAAACACGATAAGAAAAGTCTTTGTATGGCGTTAATCGATACGCTAACACAGCTGCGTATTAACAGTAGCCTTAGGTAGTTGTAAAAAATTATTGTGGTTGAATTAAAACAGAGAAGCTGATTGAAAATTGTCTTGTCGAAAAATTAAAGAATGTAAAAGTACCTACTTTTTGTAGCCAATTTAAATGCTCGTATACTACAGGTAGCTTAGTATCAGCTCAATGGAGTCACGCCTAAACTCTTTCAATTCTAAAAGGAACCATAATCCGTCGAAATTTCATGCTCGTTAAGAAATCTGGCCAAATGTAGCAGTATAGTTTAATATCCCTAAACTTGCACCTAATTTAATCCTCGTTCAATTAATTAAAACGTTCTCAATTGGCAACTAAATGTCACGACTGATTTATCTCTCGCAGTCTTAGTACACCGACGAACTAATTCGGTCGTAGCAAAAGGGTTAACGCCTTAATCGACACGCGAACGTTTCTCATTCGATCCTTAATCCCCTTTGGCTTGTAACAGCTAGCTACACTCGTGGTTTAGCCAAAAATATGCTATGTATCTTGTGATAAATTTCAATTTCTCTCGTTTCAATTCGTAAGATTGCTAGATCGAGGATTACTAGGTAAGAATTGCGCGTTTTGCATTCGATATAGTGTTACGGTAACGGACGGTCAACATTTCAGTTGGATAATCGTTAAAAAATTCGTAAGCCAAGGGGGTTCCGATGGATTCGCCGTTCTGGAGAGTTGGCGGTGTATTCTGTTCTCCGCTGTCGCTTGCCTCCCTTTTTCCTTTTCCCTCGCGAGCGTTAGGCACGACCTGCCCCACTATCTCTCGTACAGCCGATGGAGGATCTTCCAGGCGCCGCCTGGCCGTTGACCCCGGGGCTGCCTGCGGCCCTGACCAACACTCCGCTCTCAACCACCGAGCTGCTTCTTCTTCTTCTTCTTCTTCTTCTTCTCCATCTTCTTCTTCTCCATCTTAGCAGCTCTCTGCACCTCGGCGAGAGCGACCCGCTTCTCTGGACCTCTGCGGAATTTTATCCGGCCAAGTATCTTTTCGGTTAACCTATTAACCGGGGGATCGCGAGGTAACTTCGTCATTAGGAGACGCTTCAACGAGTTAACGAGTTAACGAGTTACGTGTAACGTTCGGAGGTGTCATTGCCACACGTTGTATCCCTTCGGGTGTTCGAATTTTTTTAAGAGTTCTCGGATGATCAGAGCGACGAATTTCGGAAACTTCGAATTGGCAGAGTTTCAAATCGTTGAAGCGAATCGAATTCGAGTAGATTCTAATTGTCAACGTTGTACATTTTAAGGCGCCGAAAATTGTAAGGCTTTAAGGTATCGAAGCGCCAAATTTGCAGAGGCTCGAATTGCCAGCGTTGGACATTTTTACAGCGTTGAATTTGTAAAGTATCGAATTCGCGAAGCGTCGAATTCCGTAGACCTCGAATTGCTAGCGTTTCATATTTTCAAAGCGCCGAATTTACAAAGCGTACAACTGTACAAGCTGTGAATTCTCAAAGCTTACAATTGCCAAAGCTTAGAATTCCCAAAGCTTAGAATTCTCAAAGCTTAGAATTCTCAAAGCTGGCCATTCTCAAAGCTTAGAATGCTCAATGTTTTCAATGTTCAATACTTTGAATTCCCAAAGCTTAAAATTCTCAATGCTTTGAATGCTCAAAGCTTTGAATGCTCAATGCTTTGAATTCCCAAAGCTTATAATTCCCAAAGCTTACAATTCCCAAAGCTTAGAATTCTCAAAGCTTAGAATGCTCAAAGCTTAGAATTCTCAAAGCTTCGAATTTTCAAAGCTTCCAATTGTTAATATTTAAAATTCCTAAAGCTTAGAATTCCTAATGCATTGAATTTCCAATATCACTAATGGGTTAATTAACCTTTCCTCGTCAATCATCGTCTCCAAGAATCTTTCGTTCCGCCTAAGACTCTTCAACTGGTCCACTTGTTCACAAAAATGAACAGGTGTGAAACGTTTTATCTCCAAGAAGAGAGAGAGAGAACGCGTAACACAGATCCAACTCATTCCATAAATCTGATGTCAACGTCGCAACATTCCTTCTACCGTAGCTCAACCTAACCGAGTTCTTGAAAATCTTTCGCTAAATGAATTTGGTAACGTTAAGCGTGCGTCTCCCACGAGTTGGCTAGGGTCCAACGTTCACAGGACGACAACTATGCTACTAGCAAGTAGAAATAGTGATCCGTGTGTTCGCCACGGTGCAGCGGAGGTACGAAGATATATGTGAACCGCGTAACGGATGTCGCATTCATAAGTGACACGCGTGGAATGTCGTAATGAACGTGTGCTTAGCGAACGCGGCCAACGAATTCTCATTCGCGAACAATGAAGACGGAAGATAAGTTTTGCGAGCGATTAGTATCGTCAGAAATTGTTTCGATTCAACGCTACAACTACGAAACCAGTGTTGGGTGACCAACACGACCACTCACACTGTAAACACCATAGACTCATTCTAAACCAAATGCATCCGACAAACACCCCAATCTCAGTTCCTAGTCATCTTGTATTCCGTACCTTTCCTAGTCATCCTGTACTCCGTACCTTTCCTTAGTCACCCTCCTCCTCGATCATTGTCCTTACCATTAGTCACCCCCAAAAACAGTACTTAAAAGCCCGCAAAATCATAGAACTGTCAGATTACCGTATTCACTAGTCGAGTGCAGTAGCCGTATTAATGAAGCATCTAAGAGTTATCGTCTACGTGTTGTCAATTCTCCCGGAATCCAACACCAGTCGAAACGATTGGCCAGCGTTAGAATTACGTATTCCAATCGATCCCCTTTCTCTTCAAGCTCCTAACTTCGAACATCGGTACACGGTGCACATATTTTTCCGGAAATCTATCTAATTGTACGATTAATACTCGTATGCGTGTTAAGCAGATGCTCACCGTACGAGCGACGATCCACTTGTGGTCGTTCCGTGGAGCCGAGATCAAACCGAGAGCGGAAAGTAAACAGATCGAGAGTGGATTTGTAACTGTTTACGTGTAGCCTGGCGGATCGATTCGAATGCAAACCGTTTCGGATACAATAGCGACCGAAATTCTCGCGAAGAATTATCTGATTTAATCGAACGCGATTAAACATGCTCGAACGAACGCGTTCATTTTTGCGCAGACGTAATCTTACTGCGGAATCTACAGATAATTTGGTAAGCAGATAAGTAGTTTGGTTTTTGCTCGACCCGTCGTGGATCTTTTTAAACAAGATAGGGTAAATAACCCACGTAATGTCACTGTTCCTACAACTGCCATTTGAAATCGTTTATCTAATAGTAAAGTAGTGTACGAAGAATCGTAAGTAAAGAAATTTTACGGCTAACAGACCTACGTAAATCGCGTCTCCATTAACGCTAGAACTATCAAACTGTACTTACACGAGTACGCGAAATCTACATCGACTCGCGTCTCGTTTTATTTGCAACTCTCCTGCGAGCAATTAGCGCGCGACAAGTAAGAGACACAACCGCGCGTGGCGATTTCTCGGAATCTCAAGGGCCGAAGTGTTTCGTTCGCTGCGTAGAATTTCCACCGACGTTCGCGGATATGTTCGCAAACACTTGGCTGAAAACATAACCGAGGGTTTCGCGTAGAACGCCGACACGTTCGCGGAAGACTCTCCCGTGGAAGGTACTTAAAGTGTCTCATTACGGCTAACAATATCCCCGGCCATATTCCGGCTATTATCTCTTCCGCCCTTAATCAGTAACGCTCAATTTCTACCCGATAATTTGCGCGGGCCTCGCGTACGAAGGTAGACGCAGGCGGTTCCAAGTGCCGAGCGAAAGTGAAAACGAAACGGAGGAGCGAAGAAGAAGGCAATTACCTCGGCAACGGCGATTAGTTTTCTAAAACAAACCAACCTGGCATTATTCTGAATCTTATTCCTTCTCTATTCCGAGAAGAAGATCGGGGGCAGGTAGAAATGCGTAGCGTTCGGATGAGATAGCAGCGTTTTCAAATAGACGAGAGTTGTAATTAACCCTTTGCACTCAGCTGCTACGACGACACGCGTAAATTGACTCGATAGTTAACGTTTAAGGTCTTTACTTACTTCCGTTTAATTCGGTTCCCGTTTCTGGGAAATGGCAAGGGAAACAAAGCAAATTCTCGTAACGGAGGAACGTAATGTTTCGTGAAACGTAACGCTTTAAGTTCTCAAGGGAGCCAGAAAAGTGTGTTGGAATTGTCGATTATTGTAGTTACTACAAAAATACTGCAGCGAATAATCAAATGCATTTGACATAATTGAAATACGTGTAAAAATATATGCGTAGATACAATGTATCTTCGTACATATTAGAATTCCATCCGAATTTTATTTAAGGTAGATTCCCCAATTACTGTCGGTGTTCGTACAATCGTCACTCGAATTCGTTTATTTCCTAGCAAACGAACGTATCTTCATACGTATTGAAAAAAGAGAAACGAATTAAAGTGGCAGTTATAGGAACGGTGAGAGTACCCTATACGTAAAACGTGTATCTATTTAAACGACGAGTTTTCAAGTGACGGTAACAAGGACATTAGACTTCGTTATATATTTCCAGAAAGCTAGTAATTAACACGAAAAGAAAAATCTTCCTAAATAAAAGAGAAGTTAACTAACGTTGTGCTCCGAACCGGAACGATTTTCGAGTTGAGCAGCTTCCCTAAATAATTAAACGAAGTTGCTTAAAGTCGCGATGAGTTGCAATGAAGTGGCAGTAATTGGGACATCTGCCGTATCGGACGCGAAGTTGAAATGCAGCGGCAGTAGAAGAGGGGAACGAACTCGGGAGGAGAAAGAGAACGACGCGGGAGCTCATTATCGAACACTTAGCACGTTTTAAAGCTACTTCCTGGCCATACCGCACAGAGATAGGCTGCCGCGCATCTCTTCGATTCGCTCGCCTCGAACGTTTAATGATTACGCGTTGTTATCGTCGCCGTTTCCTCGCGATTACGTCTAAAAATAACGCCCAACGTTTTGGCGCTGATTAAAATGGCGATGCAATAACATTTGCAAACGGTTACAAGCGGCACACGATTTAGAATGATTCGAAGATTCGTTGCGAGTTACGAAATACGCGTGGACAACTTTGAAACGCTACTTTTAACATTGCATTCCTATTCTCGTTCGAATCTAACAGGCGATAACGTTGACGCGTTTGCGACAATTTTGTTAACGCTAGGTTTACGATCATCGATAGTATAATTCGAAAGGTTCTCTGAAAATGATAAATAATTATAATCGAAATTGTAGAGTGGTCAAGGAAGGCCTACGATTATTTTATTACCCACTTATGATTAGCGTTAATTGGTTACTATTTTTATATCGCGTCGCAAACAAATTGCTCGAATATTGTGGGTAATTTTTATTCGATAACCCGCAATGTTATTATACGAAGCTAAAATCAGAGTTCAAGTTAAATTTCATCCTTAATAGAAAGCATTTATGTTCAATCCGTGGCATAATTTGTAGATTTTGTAGATTCTGTAGATTATTTTAGGCCAAGGGGTTAAATTGCAATACGTAATCATATCATTGCATTAATCCAAGCCACCGTAAATACCTAATAAGTACCGCTTATCGTTTCTATAATTTTACCCAAAACACTTGAAATCCGTCGAATCGACGAGCTCCATGAATCCATTGTTAATCCACTGTATCGCGCGGTTATTTTGCTTCGAGTACAATTTGCGCGGCTAACGTGCCCGCTAAACAAACGAGCGTTTAAAAACGTAAAAATGTATGTTCAATCCAGCGACTAATCGCGCGCGGCGAGTTGGGTCGATTTTCAATTAGGCGGGTAACAAGAATAAGTGGCGATCCTTAAGGAAGGCGCACGGATCGCAGGAATGACCGGTTAGGGGAGCGTGATCCTCTTAACCGTAGCCGTAACGAGCCGTCTCGAAGTCTCGAGAGCTACGTACAATAATCACGAATCTGCTCCGCTTAACCGCACGACCTGTTGCTGAGCAGCTGCAGTCGCAAAGGAAAGGACGCCAAATTGGCCTGAATGTTCGCCCGCGGATGATGCGATCCATGGATCGCGCCCGCCTTTGCAAATTGATCGATTAACGGTACGACGATCGACGCCGAGTCGAACGCGGCGAGGAATCGGGTCGCGATCGAGATACCCGATCCCCCGATCATCCTCGCGATCGAAAACGAGAAAAGGAAGGTCGATCGATCCGTCCTTCCTCTTCGTCGTTCGCTCTTTCACCCATAAAGTTGCACGGAAACTTGCAGACGATCTTATTAGTGGGCCGATTTCGGGAAGAAGAAAGGGGCAAGTCCTAAGGATATTGTCCTACGGTCCTTCACAACTAACTCTTGCTGTTTATTTGTTTACGACAAACGAGCTGCAAGGGCTAGTTACAAAAGGCTGATGGATAATATTTCTGGGGCCATCCGCTATAATTTGAGCCAAGGGGCATTGAAATCGGACGTCTAGGAGCCGAGAAATTAATATATTTCTTCGCGTACTGGGTAATCCACCATGACGCGATATATTTGTTTATAACAAATGAACTGCAAGGGTTAGTTGCAAAATACTATAAGATAATATTCTCGGGACTTTCCCCTTTAATTTAAGCCAAAGGGCATCGAAATCGGCCTACTAGAAGACGAGAAATTTTATTATAGAAGACGCTCCAACGCAGACGAGGTACAGGATCAATTATATCCCTCAACGAGTGCAACATACCTGTATTTAGATGTGACACTAAAATGGTAACGGGGCCACGTGGCCCCCTAATGATTTCATATGGGAATGGATACAGTCTATCCTGTGCTTCGTCGATGGTAAAACGGTTCCTACCTTGTCTGCGATCCGATTCTTGGGCCGTTCTTACGTTTCGACAAGCTGCACGTTCCACTGCTCTGAAAACCCACTTTGCCCAAGTCTCGCTGTTCCCTCCGTTTCCCAAATCTTTTTCACGTTTCAACCGTTACGCTTATCGTTATTCGCCCATCACCGCCGCGTCGTCGCCTTCGTTTTTACGTAAACACTTGGCTAAGTACATTGTACTCGCTTTCCACGCGTTCGAGAGCTACGAGACCGGAATATCCGGCTGGAATCGATTCGATTCAGCTCCCTGGAACAGCGAGCATTCCGAAACCGTTCGCCGCAGCCCGTTAGAAGGCCGGCCATCGAAACCGTGTCGTTCGCGGAAGGAACGCCGGAAAGAAGAAGCCGGTTCCTGTTCAGCGATCACGCTTGCCAGCGCCTAAGGAAAACTGCCAAAGGTCGACGAACAGCTGAGCGAATTTAATGTTTTGGCCGTCGAGACATTCCGTATCTTAAACCATCGCCCTGCAATTGTTTTATCATCGACGTACGCCTAGCCTTAGCTGATTACCGTATAGTACACCACATGTATGGACAATATTTGTTTAACGAGCTCTAATCTTACGGCATACAGCCAAAATTAGTGTTCAATACGTCACCAGAGATCCGCAGTCTCGTTACAAATTGTACGGAATTTCGCGGCGCGATTAACCCGTTTACATCGTAGCAATAAATACGCGGCCGTCTCTATATATCGGAGACTTTCGGTTTTGCTGGGAAATTACGTAAAATGTACGCAATAATCGGAACAAAATATAGTATTATACATACGTACGGTAAACAAATTTGGAGCAGGTATTATATGTACCTTTTATTAACAAGTATGATTATCATTAAAACGATCGATACGCAGTGGTATGTCACAAACATCCGTAATATCAATATCGATCATCGTACGCGGATTATTCCGCTCGCGGATGCAAATCGGTTAAAACACGGCGTCTCGGTAAACGTTCGCAAGGCGCGTTCCATTTTCACACCCACGCGCAGCGGATTCGCAGGCCGTTAAAAGCGGCTGGTATCGCGGGGCGAATTTGCAAAAACGCGGTTACCGTTGGCCAACTGAGAATATACGCGCTCAAGGATCGGAGCTCGCGTTCGCTGCGAACCACGAGCGTATCCTTTCCCTCCCGTTAAATCCCTGCTGTCTCTTCGGTCCTCCGTTTATGGGACGCGCTACTCGATCTTCGGATAAACCGAATACGGAAGAAGCCGGTCGTCCGATCTGCTCGTCCGCGCGGATTTTTCCGGGATCGCGAGCCTCGATACGCGATCGCACAGCGATTCGCCGTGCAACGAAATGACGAAGAAGAATAGGGGAAAAATGTAGGCGGATATAAATCACCGACTCGATGTGAAATCCGCGTAACAGTAATAGGGACGTTGGACTTTGTTATATATTTCCAATGGATTGGTACGTAATACATCGCATTTAACATGCGAAGAAATCATCACGAATAAGAGAGCGGTTAAATAACGTTGTGCTCGAAGCTGGGTTGATTTTTAGATTAACGACGTATCTAGAATAGTTAAATAAAGTTACTTGATAACCTTAAAGTGGCAGGACATGGTACATCTACCCTTAGTATTTATCACTAGACTGTGCATCTTTACGCGGTTTCTAGGAAATCTAAATATGCGAAGAGATGCGGAATGCAACTGGTATTTCCTCAAGAATACGGAAAATATGAAAAGTAAAATACGAATTGCAATATTTAAAGGGCGAAGCGACCGCTTGTTTAGATCCAACGTCTTTAATTTTGCCTGCGAACATTTAGAATTCGTGCTGCACCCGTTTAAAAGCTAGCACAACTTAAACGCAGCTTTCAAACCTTTCTAATTCCACGCCTCGAAGCTAATCTACTGGCTATATCAACTACGACTCGCCTAATAAAGACGCAGCTCGGAAGCTTTTTATATTACAGAAAATAGGTTGCCAACCTCTGCTTTAAATATCCGCGCCCGTTTCCTATTCGCCACCTGCTCGCGTCCGCATCGATCACCATCTAAAAGTTCGTTTAAGGCTGCGTAATATTCTGGTTCGCGCTTACCGCTAGACGAAGAAGCCTTTAAGCACCGTTTAAAGATAGGAACGTGTAATCACGCTGGCGAGTATATCGGCGAGGCGGCGCGCACGCGTAATGGGAAATATAAATTGTCCCGGGCGAAAGGGTACCCGGAGCAATCGACGTCGTCGTCGCCGTCGTCACGATCGAGCTTTCACGGTATGTTAAGTAGCCACGACGGCCATAACAGTGCCCCTGTAAACGAGCAGAGAAGGTTGGCGCAACGGCTTTGAACGAGAAGAGGAAGCGAGACAAAGGCAAACACACAGGGACACGCGACTACGGCTCGGAGAATATTGACTTGAGAGTTTGTGGACCGCGCAACGGTAACCGTTCTCTCTCTCGAGCACTCGGATCGCGGGGCTCGCGTTTCGAACACCGTTACACTTATGAGCGCGAACTCCATAAAACGCTACGACCTTAGTTATCGGAGTTGGCTGCGAGGCCACGGCCACGAACAACGCCCACTGCTCGCCTTCATTTCCAGCCAGCCGCTGTTCCCGTTAACCTCTTGCGTTTCCTCCTCTTTATACAGCACATCCGAGCACCGTTTCTGCTGACGATTCGCGCAAATTTGCCGACTATTTTTGCGCCAATCGACGGCTACTCGCGAGTATAGCGATGTCACTGTTACTTCGCTGTGCTCTTCCGGTGAAAGGGCAGGCGCGAAGATATATGTGGGACGAAGGTTCGCGTGCACTTTGAACGCGAGAAATAAAGGTACGCGTTGACGTATGGACACGTTGATTGCGATTTCATGCGGTACTCTAGAATCTCTCGTGTGCTACGGCAGCTTAGAATTGAGGCCTCAAAGCGTAAGGAGAGGCCCTTTAATTAATATGAGAACAGTACAAATATAGGTATTTAGATGTTCCATCTTATTAAGTGCGGTGCGGTATTGTTGCACGTATTAACAAAATACCGTAGCGTAGTACTATAAAAAAGAGGTATACGTGTGCTTTGAATGATTGATCGTGCAATTTTTTCGAGCCGTATATATGCGTCTTTCGCAACACGAACAATAGAATAAAGTATAAAATTGTTAAACAATTGATACCGAAGTTCATTCATTCGAATAGAGATAATAGAAATCGGTAACTTGTTTAACGTAGAACACGTTACACGTGTTCATCGCGATACCAATTTGTCCGTACCTTAAACGAAATGGCGCGACGGTGAAAAGGAAAGGATATAAAATTGGAAAAGTTGATACTGAAATTCACTTACTTAAATAGAGATAATAGAATATTGGTACCTTAACTTGCGCGTGTTAATCGCGAAATGAATGCGTCCCTGCCTTAAACGAAACGGTGAAAAGGAAAGGATACACTTCCTACGGTATGCCACTAAAAAATTTATGGACTGCTCGATCGTTCGTGGAAGAGGATGAAGGAGGATCGGAATGAAATGGAAACCGAGATAGACCGGAAACGAAGTATCGCCATTGGCGGTGCAGCGGCGGTTCTCTCGACTATATTCAAGATCCTGTTGCATCCGTCCGGTGCTGGCAACGCAGCCAGTCTTATCCTTAATGGCGATGCCGCGGTCTAACGACTATTTATCGCGGATCTCCTCTCGCAGAGGAAGACAGGAGGATTCGCGTCTTGCTGTATTCCCCATCGCGATATTCGTTCCGTTTCCACGGGACGCTTCTGAAGTTCCCCGGAATTCTAATGCGAATCCTCTGGCAGTCGGAAAGATGGAAGAGGGTGATCGATCAAAATGACGTGGACGTACGTGATTAACCCTTCGACGGTGGCGCGAGATTCTCTTCCAATGAAAAGCAAATAGAAGGGATTCGAGCGTTTCAGCAAATTTTGCTTCTCTACTTCGCAATTTATAAAATACGCGGACTATTGCGCCTCATAATCGTCGATAAACCATTCCGTTGCGAATAATTGTTGATCGTTTTACACTAATCGTTTTACATCGGACTGCGGATCTTTATCCGTTTGTGTCAAATTTCAATACGCTGAAAGCTGTACCTACAATGAACACGATAAATCGAAGAACAGATTATAAGATAAGCAAGAGTATAATTGAGATCTAAGAATACGAATGCTATTGGCGAAGAGATTTATGTATGCGATTGCAGTAGCTATTAGCGTTATAATACTTATTGTTGGAGGATAAAGCTATCCCCCATTTAGCAACCATATCTTTGTTTTCTTCTCACAAAGAAACGCATTTGCTTAAAGATCCGCGGTCTACCGATCGTAAAAAGAAACTAGAGATGCAGTCGTTGCGGGGTTTATTTATCGAATTAGTTATTAATGGCTAATGGAACCCAAAAAGGATAGCATAAGATAAGCGGTGAAATAAAATAATTAATCCTTTGGAAGTGAAATAAATTAACCCTTTCGTTGCCATGGACGTAAATACACGGCTTCAAAAATTCATCCGACATTTGTTAAAAGTATACCTATATAAATATGTAGTATATAAAACTATACTGGTTTCATTCATGTATCCATATTGAGGTAGAGAATCCAAATATTCGTACTTGTATTACTTCCACGTTAATAAATGCTACTCTTACCTACGCTTCTACAATAGTTCCCATTTCCAATGAGTTGGCATCTAAATGGTTAAATTTTAATCTCAAAATTAATTAAACTCACCCTAACCGAATTTGTAAATAAACCACCATAAAAACCCCCAGGAGGAAGTAACCCGAGTACGCGTTAAAAATTAAAAGCCGCTATTCTGCATGTCACCGGCTTTTCATCCGCAACTTCGAACAACCGGTGCAGAAATCGGCGGAACGAGCGTGGCAAATTTTCACGCGACTCGATCGACCGTTCTCGATGACGCGGCGCGAAACGCATTCGCTCGTCGAATCGAGTTTTTGGTCGCCGCGATCGGAACGATACACGCGCACGGTAGCCGACGGCGACGACGGCGCAACATGTGGCTTCCCGTTTCTGCCCGGTAATGCCACGCAACGGTGCTTCTGTTTCTGGTCGCGGTATTTGCGATCACCAGGGAATGCCGATATAAATATTGAGCGGTTCGCAGATGGCATACGGAGCCTCGTTCCGACCGGCGAATTACACCTGCAACCTCCATTAACGGTACTACTCTATAAGCGCGGCTCGCCAATCGCAATAGCAAATTTCAATCGCCCCCCCCCCCCCCCCCCCGAAATTGTCGCCGGTTTTCCTTCGACGCGATCGTTTTGTCGATTAAATCTGTGGACGGCGCATTAAAATACGTACAGTACGTCTACTTAGAGGCAAGAATTCATCGCCGGCGGCTAAGGCTTAAATGTAATCGGCGAGTCGGCCGGCAACACGAGCGGACATTTGTAATTGCGGAGAATTTACGACGCCGCGTCGTCGACTTATTGAATTAATCTAGCCGCGGGATAGAAGAGCGTGCGAATTTAACGAAAAGGGAGAGGATGAGCGATAGGGTGGATGTACCAATCCCTGCCATTTAATCGTAGCTTAATTTTAGTTTCGTTTAAGCTTATCGCGCAAGTATATTTAACTGTTTGCATTGTAGATTCAGTTTAGTTTAATTTAACCTTATCGCGTAACTTTATTTAACTGTTTGCATTGTAGATTCAGTTTAGTTTAATTTAAGCTTATCGCGCAACTTTATTTAACTGTTTACATTGTAGCTTCATTTTAGTTTAATTTAAGCATATCGCGCAAGTGTATTTAACTGTTTGCATTGTAGATTCAGTTTAGATTAATTTAAGCTTATCGCGTAACTTTAATTAGCTGTTTCCTCTGTAGCTTCATTTTAGTTTAATTTAAGCTTATCGCGCAACTTTAATTAACTGTTTGCATTGTAGCTTCATTTTAGTTTAATTTAAGCGTATCGCGTAACTTTATTTAATCTAAAAATCCTTCCAGTTTGGAATACAGTGCTGTTCAACATCTATTTTATTTATGAATTTAGCTTCGTAGTTCGCTTCGATTGATTCGGTACAGCTTTGCATTTGTCGTGCATATAAAGTACCCAATAATCAACACTGTCTACGATTTTAACGATACGATTACGAATCGAGGTTCTAGTTTAAATTTAATTTCATCTACGATTTTTCTCGCAAACTATAATACAAACGATTATGTTTTATCTGGTATCTGCCGTAACAACTATTTAACTCACTAATTAATCGAACTCCTTAAATCCTTCAATACAAAAAAGAACTGTAAAAAAGCAACGAAAAACAGAATTGAAAACTCCTTCGTCGGTATTAATAATGTTAAAGATCTCATATATTCGTCTACTTCATTTGCATATTTTAGACGCAAATTTATTACGCGTCTCGCGTCACTGTGGGGTCTCTTACGTTAGTCTTAAGCTTCTCTTTCCTTTACCAAGAACTCACGCCCGTTAATGAATTAATTACTAAATAAACTCATAGGAAGTGTTGATTACCGGTTTAGCATCGATTCCCGGGTACTTTACCCTAATTAATCCTTCAAGTGCTACGACTACGTACGCGGATCTTGAACGCGACGCATAAAGTTGATCATTTTCCTTCTTTTTCAAGCTAAATGAACGCAGCCGGTATAAAGTGATCACCGAACGCGAATTTAAAGGCATCCGACCGATTAATAAAGACGCGGACATTAAAGATCGCGCGTACGCGTTATCCGTAAAATGAAATCCATTAAATCTCGCCGATGTTCGAGCGTTCTCCGATGTTGGAGCCCGTTTCCTGGAAAGCCCGACGACCCTTTCCCATTTATAAGCAATTGTAGCGATTTTTAATGACAGGGTGAAGGAATTAATATCGCGAAGCGAGCCGTAATAAACGTCCCCGCGTGTAATCTCCGGCCGAGATCGGGGGAAGTAATGAATCTCGAGGTTTTAACGCGACTCTGTGATTTCTGGAGGTAAATGGGAAAGAATTAAGCGCCGGTGCCTTTGACATCGGGTAATTAAACGTGCCGCCGCCGCCTTATCCTTTTCCTCCCCTCGCCACTCTCTCTCTCTCTCTCTCTATCTCTCGGATTTACTGCCGCGCGAATAATTAAAAAGTCTTCGTTAACTTCGGTCCATCATCCTTAGTTTCCCCTCCTCGTTATTCAAATTGAGGAGGAAATTAAGTATTCTCAGCGAATAAGACGCGCCAGTGCAAGAAAGAAACGTTCGTTACGAGAGAAAGAAAGCAACGTTCGAAGGATGCTTCCTAAATTTGACAACGGAAACGCATCGTGGATATCTTAATTACGATTAATTCAATTAAAAAATAGGAACGCTGACAGTAATTGGGACATCCATCGTACGCAAACGGAGTTAATATTAACGCTGTTGCAAACGCCACGAACTTTCCAAACGACGCGCATCTCTTTTTAACACCGCGGTACGATGAACGCGTGCTTCATAAATTTTTCGAACGTGACGCGATACTTTGAGAAATTATCGCTCCTCTTTGGACCAGAGAGCAATTGTTCCCGCTTTGATCCGTTGCCGAATGACAACGCGAATCCATCAAAGTATTTTCCTGCTGGTTTCCCGAGTCGGTGTAATAATCGTTGTCGGTTGTACGCGCGATTCCATGAACAGGCTTAATTAACGGATAACTGTATCAATTAGAGACACGCTGAACCCGATTGTTCCGAGTCAGGCGAGAATACTTTATGATTTATGATCGCTCCAAACCGTTATTCTCCTCTCTCTCTCTCTCTCTCTCTCTTTCCTCGAGTGGCGAGATAAATCGGCAACGGGCGGTGGAAGAAGAGAAGGTGGCGAACGTTGCAACGAGAGAACCGCAGACTGAAAGAGGGAAGCGAAGGGGACGCGAGATAGAATCGCCGATCTAATTCCACGCGATGCGCGATGCGCGCCTAACTGTATGCAATAACTGTGGCACAAGGTGAACAATCTTTGTCGACTTTAATGCGACTTTAACGACAAGCGGAGACGCACCGTTACCGGTGTATAGGAATTTCCTGAGAATCAACCGACTGGGGAATTATTATTTCCCCCTCCCCCCTGCCCCATCCTTCCGCGGATTACACGTTGCCGAGCAGCATTTCGCCGTCGCCGTCGTCTTCAGCGAGAGATTCGTTGCGTTAAACACCATCGGCTAAGAACTGGTTTCCGGCTTCGAAGCTTCGCGGTAATCCTACACTCGCGTCTTAATCCGTGAAAACGTTCGCGGCTTTTGGTTTCCGCTCTTCACTTCTGCCGCGACGCGACGTAGAAGAACAATCGAGGCAAGCGCGGTTTCGCAGCAGTTGGAAGGTCTAATTGACAAGCATTAGGTTTTTCTCGGGGAATCATCGAAGAAAGTTTATGGGAAGAGCGGGTTCTCGACTCGGAAGTTTCGCGATAATCGTACGATTTCTAAAGTTAAGAAACGAAGTGGTCGCTTAGGAATTTTTGCGTATCCTTTCGCTTCCAAGATTCGCAGCTTAGAATCATCAACAGCGTAAAGATATTTAAGTATTACGTATTTGCATCGATAAATAATAAGTTCTTCTACTTTTAATTCAAATCCGTGTATTTCAAAAGCGAACGACGGCGTAAAGCTAGTACCATGTTTCTTCACTTTCGTCGACAAGTGTATCTTTAAGCGAATGAAAAGTATCGCGAGCCTAATTCAAGCTAAAGTCGAGTTGCGGTTCTTTGTCCCGGCAGGATTCCGAATCCTCTCCTCGCCTCTCAGCATTTTACGACGAGCTCCACCCATCGTCTAGAGGCAGTTTATCACCCCCCTGGCAACTTTTATCCACCTTGTTTTCATTAGGAGCAAAAAGGAAGAAAAATGCAGAAGTGGAAGAAGAAGGTCCGGCGACCTCGCAACGTATAATTTAAGGGCGATCGAATCTGCGCAACAGAGGGCCGCTAAACGTGTTCTATCTTTCGGATGGGCCACTACTACTTGCCCCGGCATCCTTCGGTATAATTTTATGTTTGACTATCGAAAACTTCCAGCATCGAATCAGAAGTTTCGCTTCGTGGACGGGTCATTAATATTCAAAAGGGGGAACAGGAGAACTCGACTCCGAGAATTTCTTACACGCCGCGGCGTCGCGTCGTGGCAAATTAATTTCTGGATACGTTCAAGCAAACGTGGATCTCGTCGAGCGTAGGATCGCTTTCGGTCGAATTTGAATTGGGGAAGTTGCATCCCTCGAATGGTAATAACAATGATCTTTATACTCGATAGGGTGAGTAGAGCCATTTTTATACGAAAGTTTTCGCGTTCGATACAAATGAGGGACATAGTTCGACGATTAATTTACTTTGCACGCTTAAATTTGTAAAAAGGTACAGGACGTAAACGGTAACGTACAGTGTAACGTATAGTAAACGGTAACGTTACGGTAAACATCAAAAGTAAAACGGAAAGTAGATTAATCGAATGGTGAAACTTTTCGATCCTCTTAAATATGCTTAAAAAAATGCGAATTTGCATAAACATCCGGAGCCTACCGATAACTAAGCTTGTTTTGCAAGCTTGTGTAACACCTCGTGACTGAACAAACAAATAAATAAATAACCATAAGCTTCGTGTCTCCCGAAAGTCTCGAGAGATTCGAGTCGAATGCAATGTTTCAAATTCGAGCCTCGCGACTCTAAAAATGAAGCTTCGACCCATTTCTAATTGCAATCCTAAATGGAAGAAAACTGGATCGCGGTTGCGAGCAAGCGTGCAACCTTAAAGGGAGAGTGATAGCCTCGGAATACCGTTAAAACCGAGCGGAAACCACGCGACCTCGATTGCCCCGTTCCCTCTTTCGACAATAAATTTCTGCCTGCCAACAAGTTGCCAACAAAAAACGCTGCTCCAATCGAATTGTAATCCTCGAATTCGCCACGCCCTCGTGAATTCGTGACGAGTTGATAGAAATACCCGCGAGTAATCGATCATCTTTCTCGCCTCTTTTTTCGCCCTAGCGATATCTGATTAAACTCCGCTACCGAATCCCCGAAAGCGTAACCGTATCGCGTTGTCCTATCCTATCGACTTTCAATTGGTAGACGAGCGTTCGAAGAAGTTGCGCGTCCATCGCAACCGATAAATCGACGAAACCGAGGAATTTTCTCGGTAACGGAGAATCGATCCACTAGATATCGACGCTTTACGGTTGGCGTTCGAAGCGAGGCGAATTATTTTATTGTACTCGTGAACGGGGAAGAAATCCCGTTAATTGCACGCGGTTATTAAACGCGTGCGGCAGTTACGATTGATCTGCGAAATACTTAGATCAATTACTCGATAGTAATTAGTTGCATAATTGGTAACGACTGCAATCGCGCCCGTAGAACAAAAACGGTACTCGAAGCAGACCTAAAACCTAACACGAATTAGAATTAGACGGCGAATAGTAAAGATTGGAAATGAACGCCGCGAGTTCAACTGGTTTAACGTTAAAACGTTTAACGGTAAATCGCGTAACGAATCGAACGGTCGATGAGAAAATGGTGAATGAAACGCGGCGCGACTAGTTTGGTAACTCGAATGGATGGCCGATTAAAACCGTTGCTCGGTCAACTTTTGCTCGACCCCATTCCAGCTGACCCTGGACTAACTTCAAGGTGATTTTCGGCCCCATAAGTGGGCCTTCCTTTCTCCAACCGGCGAAATATCAACCGTGTAACAGAGCTGCTATTCAAGCGAGTATTCCTTCGCCTATTGTTCTCCGTTTAATCGAAAGGTCACGTTTCTGCGATCGACAAGAAGAGGAATATCCTTTTCTACGAATCGAAAAGCCTTGAACGGGGGCCTTAGAACGATCGTTTTATTGTAGCCCAATAAAGCCGTGAATTTGCATAAAGATTCACGGTACAGCGATAACGCTTCTCTCTTCTCGGAACGGATCGCGCAGTTGGGCTTGTTAAACGAGACCGTGCAGGTGTTATTATGATAATTGTCGTAAACTGACAATCGCTGGATTGTTTAGCCGGTTTGATGGAAGAGGCTGAGAAATAGACGGAATCTTGACGCCGAGATTGCCTGTCATCTCGCTACATCCGTCGTCGACCACCCAGATCGAGCGGTCTATTAACTCTTACCCGCGTGATCATTTCCAAGGAACGATCTCCTTTCGTTCGACGCAGCATCGGATGCTCGTCTCCGGTTTATCGAATCGCCTAGTTTAAAATTCCCCTTCGATTTACGACTGAAAAGGGAGAACGTCGACGATACTTCTACGCTGCTTCGTAGAATTCGTTAGACTTCCCCTTTGCGGTGTTCGAAGTTCCCTCTTCGTCGATACTAACGCGTGACTATCTTAATAATACTGAACACTCTGTACCGTGCTGTACTTATTGTTACACTACGCTTAGAATACGCGTCGGTAACCAAAAAAAATATTAAGTTACCGCATACGAAACGACCGATTTTACGCAGCCCAAAATGCTGCACCCGTTATTTTAACGAGTATAGTAAATAATAATAGTAATGAATTAAAAAGTGCGTTTCTAAGATCCGTACAATGGTTCGAAAACATTAATGAGCATCAGATTTAAGTAGAACGTTTAGCTTGTCGTTGCCGATCGCTTCCTTCGGGCAAGTGTAAGGTACATTTTCAGTATAAAGTTCGTCACGGTAACGTTGAGTTGTTCATTCGCAAATTATATCCGTCCACGTATAAATAACATTACGAATAAGAGAACTTCTCCTGCATCCAATCTTAAACTCCTTTACATCGTATACCAAAGGGCGTCAACCCTTCGAATAAACCACTAATAATAATAACGCTAACGGGCTTGACCCGTTTATCGAATAAAACTATTGTTATTCCTATTATTAACGACAGTCAACGTTAACGATCCATCGCGATAAATCGTTGCCCGCAATCGTGAATCGCTCGCGCGCGCGCTCGCGAAAGAAAAGGCATCGACGGAGAAAGGGAAGGACTCGCGCGCTTCGAGTCTTTAAGTAAGTAAGCGAGTAAGTAAGTACTCTTTCTTCGTGTGCGCCGGCGTAACGGTAAACTCTGCTCGAAACGAGGTCGAAACCGAGCGTTCGAAAAATCTCTGTGTTACGCAACTGGCTTGGGCCTTCCGCGATTAATCGTTTCACGAACACCCAATCGCATCCCGTGACTCATAAACTGGCGGCAGCGTATCTTCCTTCTTTCCGCACCGTGAACCGCCGCGTACCGTTAACCTCTTGTTCCTGTCTCTTTCCGTATCGTTCTAAGTCCCCCCCCGTTCAAGGCTTTTCGATTCGTAGAAAAGGATGTTCCTCTTCTCGTCGATCGAATCGAGTTCTTCGACCCGTGTTCTTCGGTCGTGTTTGTAGAATCTGGAGTGCGGTCTCCGTGCTTAGGCAAACATCTGTTCGATAGAGTAAATCTTCTAGGAATGGGGTCAGCGTGGGCTGCCATCTTGAAGCTTCCGCGAACGAGGAAGTTTCAACCTTTTAACCCTTTCACATGTCGATTCGATAGCTTCAACATTTGGAAGGCTTCAAAATTCGTAGGCTTCGAATTCAAACGGTTCGAAATCGAATGGCTTGGAAACTCGAAGGCTTGGAATTCGAGGCGTTGACAATTTCACGACTCGTCGTTCGAAGCCTCGAAAGGCCCAAAAGCATTTGTAAACTCGTTTCTGAATCGTTGATTCGTCTTCGAATCCCGTTCGTATTTCCACGCTTGCGCTATTAATATGGGATTCTCGGAAAGCAGAAGATTCTTCCGCGACGAGGCAGTAGCGCAAGGGCAAGGTGACTTGTTCCGGATGTCGGGAGACACGCGAAAGAAAGCGTGTTAATCTGGTAAACGTTTTGCCGGTGTACCGTTCTAACGGGCTCGAAGTTCGCAAGTGCGTCACGTCTGTCCTCGCGGCAGAAAAACGCGCGGATCGGTAGGAAACGCGGCAACGACATCGTGTCCGGCGGCTAAAAATCGTGTCAATGCGAATCCTTCGAGGCAATAATGGAACCGGTGGCCCTTTGATCCCATCCGAGACTAGGGAACGCATCCAAGCGGCGAGCTTCCTCCGTTTTTGCCCATTTCCAGACCCGTTGCAGCTACGTCCACTCGTTTAACGAAGCAATTAGACGATTCGAGTCGGTCCCTCAACGAATCCCCGTAGAAACGGGCTTCCATGTTAACTCGATGCCACGCATTATTCATTTCTTCGTTGCTTCTGTCCTCTCCGAGGCATGGAAATTCTAAGGACTTATTCCCGATACGAAACGGATGAATCTGGCGAGTTATATTCGAGTCTCGACGCGTCGATCGATTGCAAACGATTCTTTTTCTCGTTGCGTTGGCTAAAATGGTCCAGCTTCGGTCGATATCAATTATTTGTTTCGAAAGTGGGCGCTTCGGAATATCGGAGCCTTGATTTTGAATTTCCAGCGCTTTTAATATCAATGCTTTCGGATTCGCGAAGCGCCGAATATTTAAAGCTCTGTATTCGTAATATACAAAGTTCTGTTATTTGATGATATTTACGAATATTTCAAGTTCTGGATTCGCAAGCGTTGGAATTTATAAGCTTTCATATTTCTAAACCGTCGAATACTCAAACTTTCGAATTCGCAAGCGTTCGAATTTCCAAACCTCCAAATTTGCTCAGCGTAGAACATTTAATCTTCAGGATTTGCAAACGTTTAAATACCCAAGCCTTCAAATTTCAAGTCCTCGAATTCTCAAGTATTCTCGACTTTCCAAAGCGCCCACAAATTCCACCTTTCCAAGTTCGCACCTTCAGGCAATACCTTCGCAACGAATTCTTTGTCGTATGCACCAACCCAGCTCCGCGAAAGGTTAAACACGAGTATAATAAAGCCGTAGATCAGCGAAATTCGTAATGCAGCGGACAACGAGCAACGAAGGGAAGTTTTCAATTAGCGACGGCGGTCTGCTTGCCCTTTAATTTGGCGTCGCTGCACGACGCGACGACGACGCGACGCGGGATAGCAAAAGGATTGCCTGCGAGAGAGAATCGCGATCTCTGGCAGCCGGCAGAGGCGCACGGAGAGAGTACATTGCGAGCACCGAGTGCCCCTGCGGATTGATTACAAGGTATGCAGCCGTGCCAGCCGTGCGGCGTAGATGCATCTAACCGAGCACCGACCAAACGGCCTCTCGCCGAGTAACGCGAGCGATTCTACTCCGGGATTTGCGGCCGTCTCGCGCATTTTCAACCCCGTCGTTAGCCGCCTCTCTCGATTACGAGAAACCGATTCAATCGACCGCACGCTCGTGCGATCGCGCGTTGTTTCTGCGATTCCTCGAGAAAAATTCAACTTCCACCGACGCGACGCAACATTTACAGTCGATGCCGCGAATTCCAAAGTTTGCTCGCTTTTAATCAGACGATTGATTTGGGATCTATATGCGTACCTACATCTATTAATAATGAAATTAATAATCCTATCGAGCAAGAGAGTAAAGAAGAAACGAATAGAGGGCCGGGCGAATACAATGATGAAATTAGTAATCGTACTTGTTGTAATTAAATATTATCGAACAGGTCTCACGGAGTGATTGAAAATAATCGTACCGGAAGCTACGTCGCGATGTCCAAGAATGAACTTGCTCTTCTTTGTAATCCGCGTGTTCGATCGCAAAACACGAAGTCGTCCTCGCATCTCTCGCGTTCTTCCGATCGAAAAAACGACAATCAAGAGCCAACAGAAAAAAAAAAAGAAAAAGAAAAACAACCGCTCCACGGTTGATTCGGTTTCCGGCATCCTAGCAAGATCCGCGATGCGCCAAAGAAAGCCCAGCAGCGATTTATACGAAATTCGCTGGAAAAAGCCGCAGACACGTTCCTCTTTGCGTTCCGATGAAAACAATCGGTTTCCGCGCGCCATTAAACCCGAACGCGGAGAACAGGAATCGGCAGCGAACGAGTTACTCTCCAAGAAGGAAGGAAGGAAGGCTCGATCTTTCCGTTGCGCACTCGCGAAGACAGAAACGTACGGCGGGGAACGTAGTGGGAAACGCGAAGCAGAGTTACTAGAAGAAGCAAAGAATGGAGCCAAGGATGAAGGACAACGCGATGCGGTGGAAAGTTTATTTAAAAGTTTTTCCTCGACGAGGAGAGAGAGCCGGTCGTGCCGGTCTTGCCAGCTGATCTCTCCACCCGGCTCCACTGTAATTCCGCGGCTGATATCTGCTATTACGAACCGTTTGCTCCTTTCAATTCCCTGTCCTGATCCGAGATGGTAATGAATATGCACCCGGCAATGCGAGTTCCTGCGATTTTTCCGACCGGATGGAAACCGATCTGAACTTGGAAACTCGTTAACGAGTGAACAACACCGTGGAAACCGGTGTTAGACGTGCGGCTAATTAACGGATACTTCGGTTGCTCGTTCTGCCACGCCCTTTTCTCACCTTCGGGGGAAGTTCTGCAAAAATCTATTTGAATTTAGTAACGATTTGAATTCGTTTCACTTCAA
This sequence comes from Eucera pruinosa, assembly GCA_028830335.1. NCBI lineage: Eukaryota > Metazoa > Arthropoda > Insecta > Hymenoptera > Apidae > Eucera > Eucera pruinosa. Next base: position 19,266,559 of record JAMYCR010000007.1, read on the forward strand.
TTATTAACGGGCAAAAATCCTTTAGCGTACAGAAAAGAAAAGCGAGGAAAATTATAATTGGTTAGAAAAATTCATTGGTAAGGTACAATTTTGGGGACATTGTTGGTTGTTAATTTATGTTTGACTCTTGGAAGAATCTTAGCTTATGATCGCTAAAAGTTCGAAGATTTTTATAATTGGTAGCTTTAGAAGCGACGTTACAATAAGTTACGAAAGTTTACGTACACATTTTAAATTTCAAATATTTATTTACAGATTTTAGGGTCAATTATGGAATAATAAAGGTGGTATTAGGATTAATTATGGAATAATAAATTAAAATTGATGAGATATTAGATCGCGAGCAAAGAAAATTTATAGAAAATGTTTCCCGAAGAAATCTCGTTGGAGGTTTCATTAAACCTTCGAGTAATTAATTTATGACGAAAGTTCCTGAACTTTATTAATCACATTTTGCACAAGTGGGTTAACTTAACCATTTTGCAATCTCTAATTTCATATCACAAAATCACGTGGATCTCTCAGTTAAAAATCCAAAGGCTAGTACAAGATTAACCAGCGAAGTTTCAAGTAGAATAGCAACGAAATATATCAGACATGCGCAGACAGTGAGTAATCGATATGAAAAAATTCGTGTGCAACAATTCTGCGCGATTGAAAACGACTACTCCAGTACTATTTCCATTACCAACTATTAAAATCATTTTAAATTGCGCAGGAGCGTTACATCCGAATTATTTTATATCGATTACCCAGCGTTCGAATAGGTGTCTGAAATATTTCACTGCTATTCTACTTGAAACTTAACCGTGTAATCATCGAACGAGCCTCGGAAGTTAAATTAAGAGGTCCATAGGTGTTGTAAGATGCGTTTGGTCACGAAGCCCTCGATTATTATACGTATCTTTGGAAATAAGCGGAATAAGCGATCCGAAATATTTCAGCGATACTTTGGCCGTTAAGTCGGATATCGCAAGCAATCCCGAGCTAAATGCCGCGCAAGGTTACCCGATATTAACATTACGCGATACTTCTCAACGCAGACGAGGGTTGCAAGGCGAAATTGCCCGTTTCCTCTGCGTAAACCACGCGAGGCCGATCGCCGAGACGATCGCCGAGCAACAGGAAAGAAAAAAGGAACAGAGGCCGAGCGAATTCGACGCGTGATGGTCCGAAGCAGGCGAGTACCAGTCGGCAAAGAAAAGTGTCTATTCCACTGCGTTGGTGAAACTCGAAACACTTCGAATATAATTCCAAGTCGAAGAGTCTCGAATACTTTGACAATGTTAAAAGACTTGAGAGTCTCAAATGTCTCGACAATGTTAAAAGTCTCGAGAGTCTCGAATATCTTGACAATCTTAGAAGTCTCGAGAGTTTCTTTTCGCTAAGTTTCTACGGCACAGAGAGATTAAAGGAATAAGCGAAGTCACGAGTGAATTATACCTCGCCTTTACCATTACGTTGTGAACTGAAAATTGATTACATTTAAATAATAATAGCTCCACAGCAGAGCTGTTGAAATTGAAGGCAAATTCGAATGGCGCAAAGGGTTAATCCTTCCCCTGAGATTCCAGTTGCTAAAGTTCGACTGTAAGACGGTCCAGACTTCTAAGACGACGAAAACTTTCGAAACTTTCAAGAGTACCAACAACTTCCAAGCTAATCAAGACTTTTAACAGCTTCAGGCCTCGAGTAATGTTCGAGCTTCGAGGTGACTAACATTGCTCGCCCGATACGTGATATCCATTCGAAGCGATTCGAATCCCATCGCCGTGACAGTTGCGAGCAGCGGAGAAGGTTCGACTCGGCGCGGCTCGTAATGAGAAATCATTTGGAGTTAATGAGCCGGTCGGTGGTTGACGAAGCTCGCACGAAATGGAAGAGGAGCATATATTCGCGTTACGGCTGTTTCGCGGCGTTGAATGCGTGCGTGCAGCACGAATGGCGGACGCGCGGCACGGCGGTCGTCGGAAATCAAAGAGCAACACGGCGAACGTGTCTCCTCTTGATGTATCTAGCTTTTTGCCCGAACAGGAAGCAACCGCTAGATGGAAATTGAACACCTCTTTAGCGGTTAACACACTCGCTGCTGCTATTAATTTATCATCTCTCCCCGAGATCGACCATCGTCGATCGCGTTGCGATTAGAAATTATGCGCTGCGCCAGGAGGAATTATGGCCAACCGTGATACTCTGCGTTCATCGAGTTTTATTAAACGGCGAATGAAGTTCCTGCGAATTTAGATTGCGAAGTTTGAGTCGACTAAAATGTTGAAATCCGGGTGTCGATTTAAATATTATAATAACTCTATATTTCCTATTACTGGATAGGAACGGGAAGTCCGTGGTGCTTGTTACAGTGTTCGGTTCCAGATTGGCTCTCGAGGAGTGCGCCGGATGTATTTATATATATATCTGCATTTTTTAGGGAAATCTGACTTTCGTCTCCAGCGACTAAACCGATGTTTCGAACCTTAGAGGTAAACTTCTGACTAAGTCGTCGAAAAAGAATCCCTTATCGTTAGAGATAAAGTATCACGTTTGTTGGTCGTCCAACAAAAATTCCAGCAAACGTAATTTTAGTTAATCCTTCGTCGGATTTTCGAGTCTGCCTCTATGGTTTTCATTTCTTTTTAATTCCATTGCCGTGCTTGCGAGTGCAGAGTAAAATGTTCAGCAGTGTAAAGAGATTAACTGTAACTAGAGGGGAGAGTGGCGTGGCTGCGTTTCTGCGGCTTTCGAGTTACGTAAACGCAATCGCGATTACCTGCTGCAAGTCTCGTAAGCGCGGTGAAAGTGCATCCTCCACCTTCCACCCGACACTGACCCGCTTTTTCAGCGACCGTGAAACGGACCCCTGCAACTTTCTTTACGACGCCAGGCGCATGCGGTTTTGCAGGATGATCCTGAAAGCTGCGAGGAAATCGAATCCGCAACGCGTCTATTTATCTCTATTTTCACAATAATTATTGCTGAGTACATATATTATTTGGGAATTCTAAGCTTTGAGGGTTCGAAGCATTGAGAATCGAAAGGTTTGCGCACTGAAATTATTGGAAATTCGACGCGAACAAACCGTAATGCTATCTTATGAATTGCATTGCTGGGGACAAGCACTTTGACTTTCTTTTACTTTTGTCCCTAATCGACGCAACGTGCGTCGCGTTGAAGCCTCTCGAGCTTGACTAATTGATTGCCTCTCGTTGTACACTTCCTCGTGCGTCGGTTAATCCACGCTTATTCGAAGCCGTTTAACTGGAATTATGCAAAAGCCTCGACTGGCTCGCAAATCATCGAAGAACAAGCTCGCCGAGAAAATTACACACGGCCAATGCACGGCGAAATCATACGCGATTCCCATCGCTGCCGGGTCATCACTTATACCGCCGAGTCAACCTTCTCGCCCATCGGACATAGAAAACAGATTTACGATCCCGACAGATCCGCTAATTGTATAATCACCAGAGATCTATGTCATTGGACGTGTTATCTAGCTTTGTATACCAATTAACGCCACGTGCGATTTCTCAACGACCAAATAAAGATGGCTAGGACAATGAATAATTGGATACTTTGTATTATTAATTAAAGTGTGACGTGAAACGAAAGGGAACGAGAATATTCAGTGCGGCGTTCGTTTATATGTTAGGCTAATTACTAGATTGCGTGTTTCTATGCATTTATCGGTAATTTATATTTGCAAATAAGAACAGATTCTGTATGATATATAAAAGTATATTGGACGTAGCAATGAGTGATTCACTTTTGTTGTCGAATTCAATAATTCGTTTTTAACAGGGTCAAATATTTAATCTGTCTTTAATATAATCGAGGCTGCTCTATAATATCTATGCATTATCAATTACGCATAACACGTGCTTGTATCTTTAAACTGTACGTTGAACTTGCTACAGAAATAGTGAATTACTTATTGGTACACCTAATACAAGGTATTCAAAGTGAAGTACAAATTGCAGCATTTAGAGGATCAAACAGATCTCTACTTAATGTCCACTCTTCCAGGTTTGCTTAAAGAGACGCGAAATTGCATAAACGTCCGCAATCTAGTAACTATATTACCCAAATTACATCTACTCGTTACATACGCGTTATAGTAAAGAATCCTTCGTTTCATTAACGCCGACGAATAATAATTTTCGTATACTTTCGATCCCACGCAGACTGGTTAAGAGAGAGTCTACTGTAAAGTACAATACTGTCGAAATTCTGCTGATAATGGCAGCGGCAACTTAGCGCGAGTGTTTACCTATAAACACTTCACTTTTAACAATAGCTGATATATGTACGAACCTAATGCAAAACTAGAGAAACAACGCGTGCGTCGACAAGTCTTAACGCATACTAATTACAATACACGACGCGACTAGGCTTGCCTATCACTTTTCCATGAATACTAATATACACTTCGTGACAGAAGTTAAGAAACATGGTACGTATTTGCGAAGCTTTACGCGTTCGTTTGCTTTCGAGATACACGGATTTGAAATTAAAAGTAGAAGAACTTATCGTCTATCGATGCACGCAATACTAACATCTTTACGCTATTGTAAACTTTGAGCTACGAATCTTAGAAGAGAAAGGATACATAAAAATTCCTAAGTGACCACTTTGTTTCTTAACTTTAAAAATCGTACGATTATCGCGAAGCTTCCGAGTCGGAAACCAACTTTCGAGGAGTCCCCGACAAAAACCTAATGCTTGTCAATTAGAACTTCTAACTGCTGACTACTTTGTTTCTTAAACTTTTGTCGGTAAGTGTAAATAAAGTAAGCACGCTTACAAAAATCTAACTTTCCCCGTCCCCCCCAAAAAATCCACGACGCATTAATAACAATCTCATCCAGCGTCGGCAAATGAAGACAGCGAAATTTCTCTCGAGTGTCCAATCTCGAATAATTCCCCACGCTCGTTAAATCGTTCCACCCGCGCGTCCAAGAAGAAGACGAAGACGTAGACGAAGACGAAGCGAAATTCCCCTAAGAGAGGAAGACGCGGCGTTGCGGCGTAGCTAAGGAGGATCATTAGTTCGGAATCTTCGCCGGTGGTAGCGAGCTGGCGAATTTAAAAGAATGCCCGGAACAAGCGGGCTTTCGTGTAGCCGAGATCCCCGCGCGCGGCTGCTCGGCGGTAGGACGGATCTCTCTCAGTCGTTGTTCTTCCTCTTGGCAGAGAGCACGGATGCTGCGCATCCTTGTCACGAAGCTCGGTGTTGCGGTAGATCGTGTCCTTGAGCGGTACATCTCCAGCTCCTTTTTCCCTTGCACGTGGTGGTGCTCTTTTTCTGCTTCTGCCGCGGCGTCGCTTCCACGGCGGGCTCCTTCTTTCGCCCTCGAGCGGCTCGCCTATTCCTGGCCACTCCATTTGCATGCGGCGCAAAACAAGAGGAAAGCGAAGAAGAGCTCGCGGAGGAAGCAGAGGGGTGGATGGGAGGAGGGGAGAGAGAGATCCGCTTAGACGGGTGGAAAAATCGCGAAACACGAAAGCGAGCCGCTCGTGCATCGAGGGAAGAAGACAAAATGTCGCGGGGGACGGTTTTACATGGCCGGTGTGTGTTGGCTACGTAATATCTCCTGGCCGGCTGCACGATCCACCGGATGCTGCGTCCTCGTCGTCCGTCTCTGGTCTCCATCTTCCCCGAAGAGGCACTCTCTCGCCTTGCCTCGTTTCGCAGCCCTATAACCCGTGTCTTGAATTTGCAACCGGCGATTTCCTGCGCGCTCCGAGCCATCTGATAAGCCGCCCTCCGCCAGCTCCCTTGTACTCGTTTGCTTCACCCTTTTCCTTTCTTTTTCGTTTCTTTTTCGCCTCGTCGCGCCGCGCGTCTCTTTTATTTTCCACGGCCGTCGTGTGTCGCCAATAACCTACGGTCCCTTTACACGCTTTACGATTCCACCAACACCGTGGCCTGTCTCTCCCTTTCTCTCTCTCTCGGCTTGGTTCCGCGACGCGAGACGTATCCAAACACGAACGATGTTCGCTTCCGTAAGTTTGCTGTTTGCCGTTCGCGGTTTGCGGAGTTTGCAGAGGTACACCCTCGAGGAGAAAAGGAGAAGGAGGAGAGAGGCACAGAGCGGAGTTTTACAGCGCGTGTCGCGCACGTAGTCGAGTCACGTTAGGTCGCCACTGTGGCGTACATCTAACGGGCCACCCGCAGTCATCTTGCTTGCAATTGTAGTTACTGTGTTCGTATTATGCCAGCAACCCTTTCCCGGCAGTTTGCTACTCGCTTGCGGTTCCTCGTCCGGCGACATAGCGTCCATTGTTTTACGCAGAGCTTCCGCTATTCTAGGACTCCTCGTTGTGTAACGGGCTCTCCTCTTTCGTGTTGTCGACTCGTTGCTAAGTAAACAGCGATGTTAACAAATCTGCGGAGCTCCGCAGAGGTGAAGCGATTCGTAGCTACGTAGCTAGCGTATCGAGTTTAGCGAATATTATTCGATTGGTCGTGAAGAGTTTCGAGCTTCTTCGAGCTTTGGGAATTCAGAGAAATGGGAGTGCAAAGGTTTGGAAGTTCTAAGCTTTGAGAATTGCAAGCATTGGCAATTCTAAGTTTTAGCAATTCCAAGCTTTGAGAATTCAGAGAAATGAGAATTGAAAACTTTGAGAGTTGGAAGCATTGCGAATTCAAAGCATTGGGAATTCAGAGAAACGAGAATTCAAAGCATTCAAAATTCAAAGCATTGAAAATTGGTAGCTTTGGGAATTCAAAGCGTTGAGAATAGGAAGCTTTAAAAATCTAAAGCGTTTGAAATTCGACGCTTTGAAAATCTAAAGCGCTAATAACAATTCAAAGCATTGAGGATTCGAAACTTTAAGGAATTCTCAAACCCACTGAGAATTCAAAGCATCGAAGATACCAAGGTTTGCGAATTCGAGGCGTGGAAAGTTGGAAGCCTCGCAAATTTAAAGCGCTGGAAATTAACTTACAATTAGAAACCGACTCGAAACGAGGTGCGAGTGCTCTGATCTGGCACATCGACTCTCGTCGATGGCGGAACTAGATCGTTCGCTAGGAATTCAACGGGTTCTCGGTATTCGCGGCGATTCTTTCGCGGAGAACGCGACACGCTTGAGAGGTGGAGTCACGCAACGCGGCGACGCGACGCGTCGTTTCGATTCACGCGCCCACGGCTACTTTGCCGAAGTGACCGGCGGCGCCATTTCCACGCGCGCTCCGTTTTGCCGTTCTCCGTTCTCCGTTCTCCATCCGCCGCGCCGGCTAAACACTGTAATCCGGCGGAAAAGGACAATCCAAGAGCGGAATCGAGTCGCCGGCACCTCGGCGAGCTTCTTCCAACCGGACCGGACCTTCGACAACTGCCAATTTGCCGCGCTCTCCAATGGACAATAATCTCCTTTCGTAGGCTCGTCCCGCGCGTCCGTCGAGTGTAATCGTAGAAACTCTTCGAGCCTCGACGAGCATTCAAATCGCACGATTCGCGCAGCCTTGATCGGTGATAAACGTCTACTCGCGCTCGAGTTCGCACGTGTCGTCGTGGAATTTAGCGGCAGAAATTGATACTTTCGCGCGTAGTAAGATACTTCAAGCTATCGGGTACTTGGAAAGTATTGTCGGTCGCGAAAGTAGTCGATCGCCTTACGAAATTGGGAAGACTATGTTCACTTATTGTTCGTGCTGTTTACAGCGACGAGCATATAAATAGAGAAACATCGGTGAATTCAATCGGTTAGATCATTCTAAATTTTGTTTCCTTTACTTTTCGTTATGTATTTAGATGTTCTATCGATAAAGTAAATTCATCTAGTCGTTTAGATGCGTTGGTAACGTCTAGTATCATTTAGAAGCAGCTTTTTCATAGATTAAAAAGCTGTGAACATTTAACACGTTTAAAGGTAACGTTTCATAATTCGATTACATCGACTTTTCGTCGGTATTAATAATAGAACTCGCATTATTTTTGTCGTTGTTGAGATATAACATTTTAAGAAAGAGTAACTAAATGTCTTACGTAGGTGAATATTTTTGTAACCAACTGCAGTGCAGTATAATGATTCATTCTAGAATACAATGCAAACTGTAACACTTACATTCACTACCAAATTCGTTGCAACATATTTCAATTAAGTATTAAGTCGTACTACGTTCGTTTCTAATCACCGACTCGTTCATCATTGCAACCTACGATTTCTGCGATCCCTCGACCTCTTCTTCGAACAATTTTTGAATACGCTAGTTTAAAGAAACTTAAGGAACAACATTGCTTATGGAATAACATGATGATTTTTTCATAGCATGTGTTAATCCTACCATCTAATTGAACTAAACTTTCGAAGAAATTACGAGGGGAATGGAAAGGGTTAAGTGTAATAGTTTCGCTAGCTTAAAGGCTTCTCAAGTTCTTCGCACGTTCGTAAATAAGAGCCGCGAGGCAGAGGAAGAATACTCGCGGAGAATTCGATTAAAAGCGCAGCGGTCTCGAGAGTGACGCGCATTATGCGATTGAAATATTACGACGTTCACCCGAATGCTTCCGCGGGATCGCTCGCCGCGATGATTAAATTTGCATGAAAAAGGAAAAGACCGAAGCGAATGTTACGTCTACGTCTACATTTACGTCTACGCGGACGTGGCAGCGCGAAGGAGAGCTGACAAGCTGGGATAGAGTTCTCATCTCTCTTCGGAGACTCCCAGAGCAACTCGATCCCCGTTCCCGCTACCAATTAAACCGTTTCCGCCTTAATTACCACTGCACCCGATCCCCTTCTGGTGTAAATCGATGCCAGTCGCGGTGCAAATGAAGGTAACGCGATAAAACACCGATTATCTTGGGACGCAAACGCGATTCGTTGAAATTGGAGATCGGAGCTTCGCTTCTAGACCCGCGAAGCTTGAATTCGACGCCTCGAAATCTCGAACTTTTGGCAAGATATTCCATAATCATCGACGAAACGTAGGATAGACTATCCATAGTTAGACTTAGACTGGAATTTCAGTTTGAAATTTACCATGTTTCTATGTAAATTAGCGGTGTCCATCCTCGGCGAACGACATTGCGAAACGTTTGGCTTAATTAAAAGCGGGAGCACCGGGTTACGTGGAGGAACGGCGGATAATCAGGCGAAAGGGGGAAGTTGGAGGCGAACGATAGGGGGCTAATCTTGGGATCTTGAGTAAATTTCAAGGCGTGTATCGAAGCGGAGAGGTCGCAGCCGCGTTGCCCTCCGAGATTATTATTCCCGCGGTACGATAGCGCGCAAGGGAACCGAAGAAGGGCTTCTTCTAGCGGGACGAGGTCGTTGCACCCTGCATCTCTAGCCGCCAGAAGAAGAAGAAGAAGAAGAAGAAGAAGAAGAAGAAGAAGAAGAAGAAGAAGAAGAAGAAGAAGAAGAAGAAGAGGGTATAATCATATTTCTTACTTCGTCCCCTTCGTCCTTCGACTCGTTCCCCTCTCTCCCTGCAGAGAAAGAGAATTCGCTTTCGTAGGCTTATCCCGGCGCGTCTTGGAACCGCCATCAAGGCAACCACCGTGTAGCCGCTAATTACTTTCAAGATTTATCGAGATCGGTTCAACACAGGCTACGTACTATGTGGCTACTTCGCTAGATCGATCCTTATCGCGCGAACCCCTCGCGTTTTTGCGTCGGGTGACGCGAGCTAATCCGGTAGTCCCCAGCCTTGCTACCTCTCGCGACCAACATGAAAGCGAGTCTGATCTACGATGCCCAGATCGCGTAGATTCGGTCGCGTACGCGCGGAAAAGGAACTGGAAGCCGAATATAGATCGGGTTCAACGGTTAACCCATTCGCGTTTCGCGGGAATGGAAAACTATTCAGCTGCAAGTTGGTTGGAGAATTCAGACCTATGGAAATTTGGTGGTTTAGAGATTCGAAGCTTTGAGGATCGAAAGGTTGGCGAAATCAATGCGCGGGGAATTGGAAGCAGTGGATGTTCGAAGCGTCACGAATTCTAAGCTTTGGGAATTTGAGGTCGTAGAGGTTCTAAGCATTAGCAACTCGAAGCACCGTAACTTCGTCGCTTTGGGAATTCGAAGCGTTGGCAATTGAAAAATCCGGACAATGCGACACGCGACAAAAATGCAGAAGCAATATGGATGCCACGGTTGCTTGCAATTCTCCACAAAATTACCGAATCGCTCGCAAAATCCTATCGTCGAAACGAGCTATTAATCCAATAAAGAAATACCCAACACGATCCGCTAATTCCTGGTCGCCCGTTTACGGGAAATCTCCTAAAGCTGAAATAAGCAGCGCTCTTAAAGGCGCGCGAGATCCGCGAAGCTTTCTCACGGAAGACGAGCCCAGAATTCCAGCGACGGAACGCGCGATTTATACGATCGGCGAAACGGCTGAAAAATGACGCGCGATGATCGCGAGCTGGTCCGCGGAGATTCCACCGCGGCTCGCAAACGATGGCTTGAAAATGGCGTGGAACAAGATCCATTCCCCGGAGAGGGAATCGAGAATCGCTAGGCAGCGCAGCGCATCACGGCGCAGCGCAGTCAGCCACCGATTTACGTGCCTTCATTGTTTATGAATCTCTTATTCTTCGAAAGGAAAGCCTCCTGTGCCATCTTCTCAGCCCGTCTCTCATTATTTATGAATCTACTCGCGAGCTACCGTTCGCCGCGGCACTCGCGCGCGCACACACACACAGATGCACTCTCGTAAATCAGATCGTTGAAGTTCACCGTTGCGAGGATCGCGGCGCGATAACCCGACCACGTCCCGAGTCCTGAGTCCTCAGTGCGGCAGTCGATTGATTTCATCGCTTCTCGGTCGAAGCGTAGAATAGACTGTGCATTTTTACGCGGGCGCATTGACGAAGCATGGGATAGACCGGAGCTTCTTAAACCGTGGGTCGCCACCCCAAAGGGAAGTTTAACCCCTTGTCCTACGATTCTTTTATTATCTACGCATGCTAGCATTAGCTAATTACTAGATTCATATCGCGTGGATATTGTTGACAACATTTGTTTAACAACCTGCGATCATATGACGAGAAGCCAAGATTAGAGTTCGAGTTAAATTTTCATCCTTAATGCTCCGCATCTTTGTTGAACGTGTGCCATAATTCACAGCACGAGTGTGACTCGTTATTGTAAGGCAAAGGGTTAATCACCGAAAGAATGTTGCATTATACTATTCCATTTACGTATATACGTATAAATATAATTATTTAATTGTGGATAGATATTTCATTTGTTCTATTTGAAGTATCATAATATATCCATTATTATTATATATGAGATACAGTATATGCACATATATATACACATATGTTATATATATTCATGTAATGAAGTGCAAAGGGTGAAATACCGGAAGAAGTTCGCGCGAAGCGTTCGAATTGATATCGCTTGAACATTATCGACGGCAATCCATAAATTTCGACCTCGCGTCTAGCATCGAAAAGTATCGATACTCGTTTGCTACCCGCGTAATCTATATCCTATGCGAAACATCTTTTTGCAAACAAAACCAAAGAATCGAGACGTAACTAAGAGGAGCATTAGTTGTTTCCCCTGCAAATATACTAAACTCTCCGCTCCGCGTATTTTGCCATAATTTTCCCTGTCACGAGCACGTCTCGTGCTTCTCAACAAACGTCACGTATTTCCCCTGCCATAAATGCACAGACATCGGCGAACCAGTAATCCAGCAGTCCCCTATACGTTCTCCCTTCAATCGAAAAGTGATTCCAATTCCAAAGGGTTAAACTTCGCCACAGAGTATGGAAGCCTGGCTTCGATAATAGCCGGTGCCAATAATTTTAATCGACAGGAGATACCGGTCCGCCCTAACGACTCGAACTTAACGAGCCGCAATATTTGCAGAACTACCCGCATACGCGATCTCCGCGTTCGAAAGTCGCCGTGATATTCGTAACGAATAGCGAAAAGAGAGAGAAAGAGAAAGAGAAAGAGAAAATGGCCGCAGGCAGTAAAAACGGATCGCCTGCTACGCGAATAGATAGTTCGGTTTAAAGTTAATCGGTTGGCCGCTGGCAACGAACGGCTTAACCGCGACATCGTGTCGAATCGAGCAATATCCACGAGTACCGCGAGGAGCACCTAGAGGACCGATTAGGCGGTGTTGGCGAAGCCGTGACTACGACGACGTCGACGCAAGAAACCGGCGGACCAGTGTCTCTCCGCGTCGTTTTAATTAAAGCAAAGCGATCCCGGGTAAATTGTTAATCATTAAGCGGATCACCGGCATTCATTGGAATCGGGCATTTACTCGGCGGCGGTTAATTACAAAGTCAACGACGACCGCCGAGCAAAGCGCCGCGGTCTGTATTATGCGCTGCACTCGCGGCGATCCGTCCGCGCGCAATTACGCGATGGGATCTTCGGATCCCGTGAAGAATCAATTACCCCGGCCATGAGAAGGGGCAAATCTTCTTCCCCTCCTCGGTACCGAAAATCAGCGCCTGCGAAACGCTTCACGGTCGTGCTCCGGATCCATTTTTATCTCGTCCGCGAAATCACCGGTTTCCATTCTTTGTTTTCTTTTTTCTCCTCCGCGTGATTGTACGGTAATAATGTACTTCGATTTACGTGCTCCCGATTTACGTCGTTGCACGCTTACGTGGTTTCCATCAGGGATGTCGTTTTAAATATTCATTCGAAGATATCGGTCTCGTGTCCGAGTGTATAGCTTCGTCGTGATACTTCGTCTCATCGTATCCTTCCCTAAAGACACCGATTACTTCTACGCGAAGAACAACGTGTCGCTTAACGTGGTCAACGTAAACTGTATAGATAGGATTGTTGTTAACGTCGACAGCTACGGTACCGTTTTTCATCTCTCTAGTTTCGTTTCTACTTTTGGACGAAGCGTTTAACAAGTCTTGGCTTCCTACGATTAATCGTTGCATTAATTTGCGTAGATATCGAAGGGTTTCTTTCGACCCGTATGTAAATGAGATACGGAACATATATGTAATATATGTAATATATGATACGGAACATATATGATACTGTCTGTACATACATACGTATATAGATCGAAACGTAGTAACGTAATTATCTTGAAAAGGTATATTCGTATAGCGATAAGTAGACTGCGGATTATTATGCACTCGTGGGAAATTTGCGTGCGCAAAAAATTATGAACGGATACGCGAGCACTGAAGAATGTACGAAACGTGCAAAATAAAATACGTATCATTTTATTTAGCGGATGAAACAGCTCCTGATTCAAGTCCTACTTCTTCGATCTTATATACAACCGTACGAAGTTCGTATAAAAATCAGCGGCGTAGTTATCGATAGCAATTTTCCTCCTAAGTGGATGAAAATCCACAGCTCGCTTATCGCCCAAGCCCATCGAATGCCGAAGAACGTATAACCGAAGGATCGTAAAGCTATATAGGTGTACCATGCGACTGTCTCGCGAGGTCTTTGACTCGAAATTGATCTTAAGCGTTCCGTGCCCGTTTCCCGTCTCATCTAATCGTGTCCGCTTCTCCAAAAGTGTGTCGATCGACGGTTATCCGCTGCCCATTACCGTCGAATTACGCGACCGAGGGTAACGGTGTACGCGCTCAGCAAATTGCACACCGACCCGAGCCTATTTTCGAAGATTTTCGAGCGGCCCGTTGCTCTTTGTTCCCATGTAATTCGCTCGAAAGAAATCTCGAGCGTCCCTCGAAAAGGGACGGAGTCGTCGAGAGCCGGATCGAGATTCTCGCAAGTTGACGCGAACGAATGACGAGAGTTAATCGTTTCGACTGCTTCGGGTGTTTTAGAGTTAAGTCATGCGTAATAGCAATCGTAACAACGCTTACTACTATTGGTATGCATTCAGACATCTCGTTTGTAAGGCTACTAACCTTCAAGTGGTGATCGGATTTTTAATATCGCTAGTAGTGTCATGACGTCAAATTAACGTAACTTCTGATTCGATGATAGTAAGGAAAGTGCGAGAAATGTACGTAAAAGATACACGATATTCGTAGTCGCGATTACGAAAGCAATTAAAGTACAAGAAATTCTGTGAACAGGGAAGACAATTGAACATTTTCAGTAATTAGGGTAGATGTCCCTGAAATCGACACTTTAATTCGTACATTTAATGGCAAAGTGATATATATGAAGAATCGCAAGGAAACAAATTACAATATATGAAGTATACAAGTGAAAGTAGCAGGGACTATTGAGCTTTGCCGTACACTCTCAATCGCGTAGCAATTATTTCTTTACGTTCAACGTATGAAAAAATGTTCACAAATGAAAGAGATGTTGAACAATATTATGCTTAACGCCTCACAATCATGCTCACAATAATATCAAGTATATGGAAGCACGTTTAAGTTAACGAAATTCTAAAATAGTTAAATAAAGTTACGCGACACGCTTAAAGTGACGATACGTGGTACATCTACCCTATGCGGAGACAATTCGACGTCGCGTTTCCGAAATACAATTTAACGCACGTCACCGTTTAACTTTGACAAGGGTTGCCTTTAACTATCAACCCTTCAATTTGTTTGAGCCCGTTTGCACGATTCATCGCGAGTACACGTTTCGCGTCGCCCGGCGAGGGTCTTAAATTTGATTCGGGCGACGAGATAAATCCCCGAAGCGTACGATGGCGATCTGGCGATCGTGCAAGCCGGTGGGACAGGCAGCAGGAAGATGGTGCGCGAGCGCCGCTACCGGAACATGCAGATTTATGCCCCTTGCAACGTCACCGTTCCTTGGATTAATGGCCCTCCTCGATGGTAGTCTGCTTCGCGGCCGACCACTGTCCGCTCCGCGACATCCTCCTCGCTGCTAACGAGTCTCCTCAACGTCCCTTTCGAACCTTTCTTTCCGATCGCCTGCGCGCGCCATTTCACGGCGCGCTCTCGTAATTTATTCACGCCGACAACCGCGAGCAACGCTGCTCGCCTGCCTTCGATCCCTTCGCGATGTCCGAAATTCGCGACGCGTCGCTGTAAATTATTATCCAGCTCGCCGGTAAGGTGCTAACCGATGCTCCGTCTTCGAGCGAGGGCCGTTTCGTACGCGTCAACGTTTCCCGGGAAGAGAGCACGCGGAATAGAGCACGAGAGAGCATCGGAGTGCAAACGAACAGCAAAGAAGGAACTACACTGCACTGACGAGATCAGCCAGGCTGAGGCCTTCGTTTTTGTATTAAGATGCGATAGGTAATAAGTTGATACGGTTGCAGTTAAGATCTAGATCGTTTACAGTGAAAGTTGTAGCCGGAAGTGATCCTAAACCGAAATGTAAGGATTACGCGCAATAGGTAAAGTATATCAACGTCTCCTGTCGCGACATCGTTCTTTCGATTGCGATCCATCGATCGGCTTTGGTTAACGATTACAGTGTAGCGTCGCGGTACGAAGAGAAGCGGAGCAGAGAGAACAAGCGTCAAGATAGCAGCATGGTATTTACAGTCAAGCGAAGAAGAACGTAATACGACTAGAATAGGGATTGGAAATTTATAATGCTAAATAGAGAAACGATTCAATCGTAACCGAATTCCAGGTAATTTTTAAGGTATCGGAAAATATCAAAATAAATACTCGTACTGCAAGTAATTTCTTCTAACGAAATTGCAACCTTCGCGAGATTACGAATCGCAATGTTTTAGTTGGAAAGAAAGGAAAAGATAAACGATTCTCTACGTGGTTCCAGTTGAAACTTCGACTTTGCCCTCCGCCGCGTTTGGCTCTGCTAAAAGAAACAACCATCTTTGTTTCCAACTATCTTTCCTCGACGCTCCTATCGTCGCTTCGCTGTAAAACAACGAAACTATAAACCATTGCATCGTGTTGCATCGCGTTGCGTCGATTTGATTTATCCGCGTCGCTCGTCCTCCTCTCCGCTTCGCTTTAATCGCAGTCTCGGGGAGAAAGATTCGCGCTAGCGTAAAGATCAGACCCACGCAAGCCGGGGGAAGCGATGGGAGACGCGTGGGTGCGGGTTAAACGGTAAAGTTGAGCATCGCTCGTAAATTATCGCGACCTCTTGCACCTCTCGGCGCGGTAACAGCGCGCGGCGCTCCGCGTTCCGTCGTTTCATCTCGCTCGCAACGATACGCGTTCGATTTTCTAGGATAGGGTGCAGATATCCCGGATTCCCGCCGCTCCAAGCTCGTCGCTTCGAGCAACTTCGTTTAATTACTTTAGAAGCTACGTAACTTAAAAATCGTTTCAGTTTGGAGCGCGACATTAGCTAGCAGCTGTTTTATTCAGCAAGATTTTCTTTGTGCGTTGAGTATGATGTATTAATCGCTAGTTAATCGAAAATATATATTTATACAACAAAGTCCAATGACCCTCGCACTGTCACTTGGATAGAAATGATTTTTGCATGTATTAGCAGGAGACGAATTTCCATAAAGAACCGCGGCCTAATAATAGTAACATTGATATTCTGTCTGGAAGCTTCTGGCAGCCACCGAATCTACGATAACTGTTGCAATGCTTAATACGAGAGGTGTGAGTGAACTGTTATAAAGTGTTTATATTTCTAACGCTCCATTTCGTACAACTACTGGATTTCGACTGGTGATTACACGATGTTCCTGTTTCAAATAAACTACGAGTGACTACGGTGTACTAATTACGTACGAAGGATGGCGTCGTTGTTTCCTATTCAACGTCAACTAATCTACGCGAACTCGAAATCAATTCGAACCGTCTCCAAGCCCAAAGCGCATCCCTCTATCGTACGCAAAAGCACCAGGCGCAATTGAAGCGCCTACAAACGCTGGATTAAGTTACGAGCTCGCAAAGTGGCGCAATTTCGGCGTACTTTCCATGACGCGAGACCAAACGACTTAAACCCATCGCCTGTACGCCTGCATAGACATTAGCTAGGCGGGTTAAAAAAAGCAGCCGAGGGAAGATGACGCGTAGCTTATGCATGCAACGCAATCATCGTGCACCGTTCGCGTCGATCTAACGAAGCCCCGAGCCGGTGTTTAATTGGCCCGCCTCGACTATTAGGGACACGTAGTTTTTCTCGGTCGAGGGAGGAAAATCGCGGCGGTGGCCAGTTCGAAACGTAGCCGAGATGAATCGCGGGCCCGAGCTGTTTAATATTGATGATCGGATCGGATCGGTTTGCGGGCCGGGAAGGAGGGTCGCTTATTGCACGAGGCGGCCCCCGAGATCTCTAAAACCAGTTCGTTACCGGTGGACGAGTTAATAAGGCGGATAGATTCACCTGGGGCGATCCCGTATCCCGTGGACGGGTTCCAAGGATGCGGGGGAACGCCTTCGCGAGGGCCCCCCTTGCATTTGTTACGAGATCATTGTGCCTAGTCACGAGCCCGGCCACGAGAAAGCCAAGACAAATGGAAATCCCTTGCTCTCTCTCGCCGCGCCGGGACGTCCGAGAAGGGGCCCATGATTCACCGGCCGATTTCGAGCGAAACGAAACAGGGGAAGGGAGGGTGGGGGGGATTGGGCCTGGAGATAATCCGGGGACCTTTCATAAACGGGGGATAATTAAATGGCTGAAGCCCGGTGCTCGAGTGTGGATATCAATTACGCTGCTCGTGGAACGATTCCACGGCTCGTATCGAAAGCCACCGTCGTCAAAATTAGGAATCGCGGTTGGTAAGGTATGCAACGCGAGTTCGGTTGCGTATAATTGCCTCCGCGACGCGATTGCGAATAGTATACACGCAATATTGTAGCGTGATATGGTAAATGTTTCGTTAAGGGAATAGAAATTTATTACAGAAAAATTGAGTACCTTGGAGTATCCGCGTAAGAAATAATTACCCACGAGAGACAGGATGGTGGGTGTATAGCATGGGAATTGCTGTTAAATCAAGCCAGCGAAGAAGTTTCTCGGCGCGAAGGGTTAAACTACGCCTATAAATTTGTATTAAACTGCGACTACGTTAGAGCTGACCTGAAGTATCGTCCGCCGCGATGCTAACCACACGAAACGTTGCCAAACTCGTTCGAGATTTTCTCACGGACGAAACTTTCCGCGTAACGGAATTAAACGCGACTTCGTGGACGTTAAAAACGCGCACGACCAGCATTACAAACGAGCGTTACGCGGTTAATGGAGCGCGATGTTCGGAGAACTCGAGAAGAGGAATTTCTTGTTCGTCCCTATCGAATGCTCTTCCGAAAATCGTAAAGCTGATAAACGGGGACTCGATAGGCGGGTTCGAGCAGACGGATTATCTTGCCGCGCAAACGCGGCCGCGGTTGCGAGCGGAAGCTGTTTGAGATTGCGTTTATTAGAAGCGATATCCTTGGTAAAAAGCGAGGACTGCGAGAAGGGTCCGGAAGCGGCGTCATTCGCGGAACGAAATACCGGAAGCCGCGAGCTTCTCCGCTCTGCCAGGGCCTTGAAAAGCCATGAAACATCTCGCGAGAACTCGTCGGCCGGGTTTCTCGCTCGCATCGCCGGGGACCGGTTGTGACGTAAAGGTCAGGGATCCGAGTGCGAGTCAGACGACTTTTCCTGCGGGTGCAACGAGCCACGACGGCGCGTCCGCTTTCAGCTGCTCTTCCTCCCTTTTCTGCACTTTCCATTAACTTTGGCTGTAATTTGCCCTCTTCGCGACGCGAAGATTTACGTAAATAGTCTCGAATTTTACGTAGCTACGCGTCAAAGCTGTACTTTAAAAGGAGCTTACGCAGCTCGCTAATAAAGCATAACAGTAATAATTAATTGTCCTCGATCTCGTTTACAGTGGCGAGATTTTGCGTTCGCGCAAATGGAAGGGAGTCAAATCCGAAGCTAGTACCTTTAAATTAGACGAGCTTCGCACTCGAAGAGCAAAGCTCTTCCGCTTCTTTAACCCTTTCGCTACCATGAACGTATGTATACGTCTTCAAGGATTGGACTGGCATTTGTTAAAAGCATACGTATATAATTTCTTGAATCATTCGTACGTCAGTATTACGGAACACGTGTGTAGTTACGTAGAGTCTCTGAATATCTGTACCTATGTACGTCATTTCTATTACTTTATTATTTCCATATACAAGGCACTTTTCCTTTAGCTCCAACGTGCCGGTAGCGAAAGGGTTAAATGCATTCGAAGCGATACGAATTTGCATAAGCATCCGCAGCCAAGCTATAACCAAGCCACGGCTCGCTTCGAACGGCTAGAAACAATTTGTTCACGCGTATCCGTGAATAATCGCCGCAGCGCGACCGGTTAATCGCTCTACCCTAATCTCAGAAAAGAATCTACGGCCCATAAATCTTGGCGACGGCCGTCGAGGGGTTGAAAAAAATTTCCACGAACCCGGGAAACAGAGTGGAAACCGAAGCGCAACCTAACCCGGGAGAGAGGCTCTCTGCGGAGGAAGTGGAAGAAGGAATAAGCGTGAGAGGTCGTCTCCCATATGTATGTCGAGGAAATTCCAGTCGGTTTAACGGTGACGCGTCGAAGCGACACGTGTGTAACGTTAGCGGAGCTATGGAAAGAAAGTAACGCGGTGTCGAATGGTAATGGGAACGGTAACGCGATAAACTGCCGCGTCACGTCCATACTCCGCGCGCAGAGTTCCTAGAAAACCCAATGTTCTCAGGTAACTCCGCAACCAGTCGCCGGAAGAAATCCGCGCTTCTTCTGCCGGTTTCTTTCGCGGCAACCACCGCGGCGAGAGCATTCATCTTCGTAACAGTGCATCAACCCGTCCACCGCCGACGAGTCGAGCGATGCGCATTCCTCGTTGTTAGTGGGTGCACGCGACTTTGCCGCGGAGGTCGCGCGCAAACTTGCGGGGGTGGCTAAGCGCCTAAAGCTAAGATTTCTCATGAACGTAAGACGCGCGCGACTGGGACGCATGAGATTCACTTTTCTCCACTGCAACGAGCACGGATCTTTCTACGCGGTACGCGTTTCCGTACTACTACGATCGAGAACTGATTTTCGGTTGTCAGACGCTTGTAAGACCTTAAAGATAGAATTACCTACTCGACGCGTGAAACCGAGTGTGTAAGATTTACGTTTCTTAACCCCTTGCACTATACTAACGAGACACGCTCGTTCTATGAATTGTGGCGTAGATTTGATACAAATGGATACTGCTGACGAGAAAATGTAATATGAACGATAGTTTTAGCTTTGTGTTATAATAGAGGGGATTGCTAAAGAAAATTGCCCGTAAGGTTCAAATAATTTGTACGTAACTTAATAAGAAAGCAGTGATTAGTTAACGCTAGCGTACGCGAGTAACAAAATAATCGTAGCGCAAGGGGTTAACTGCAACGAGCACTGATTTTCCTACTCGTAAAGCAGCCCACGGACGACATCGATGCAGGCATTGGAAAAGACACTAAAGTTGCAGCATTTTCCGAGCCATTAACTTCAACCCATCGATGCATACGTCAGCATCCGTAAAGGCGACCTTTGCACGCTCGAATGCTACTATAATCGAGAATTGATTTTCGCTTATCGTGTTCGCATCAGACGTGTGCGTCCAACGACTGCTTGCTTCGGTAGCAATGCTAACGCATCGCATTGCGATCAATAGAAGTCATAGTAATTGAACTCGAATCTAGTGGTATCTAGGTAACATGTAAAAAGTACCATGTTCATATACCGAACGCTACACGCCTAACGCTTGTAGAACCCTAAAGGTGGCATTTCCAATCGGCAAATTAACCCCTTGCCTTGATTTACTCGTTGGTTGCGGATAGCTGCATTGGCTATCCGATACTTTAACCCAATGCCAAACGCAATACACCGGAATATTATAATTAGTTCGCGTGTAGTAATGTTCAATCTCGAATATCGAAGTACCGGTTAGCATTGAAATTAAACTGACGCGCGCGTGCAGTGTCTTTTCGTTGTATCCAGACTATTCGTCAGGAGGCGTGACTCGTTCCAAGGCGTTCGCTATCCAGGCGACTTCTAAGCAGCCTAGTCGCTATTTGCACGCTCATTTAAGATTTCCCGCGCGAACAAAAGAACGAGCGTCTATCGATGGAGGAGCGTGTAAAGCGATTCGAATCGATGGGTTGTTAAGCGTACATCGATCGGAAGGTGGATGAAGTCCATCGCCACGGGGCGGTCACGAGGAGGAGGAGACAAGCGAGAGAAGCTCGGAAGACGAAGAAGAAGAGGAGGAGGAGGAAGGTGGGAGGGCAGGATGAACCTTTGACCTCGCTACAAGCCACGACAAAGCTCTCTTCTCCTCCTCTGTTACACGGTCCCCGGCTATTTCAGGCTCGATGACCTCGAACTAAGGCCACGAAACAACGCCGAAGCCTAGGCTCCATCCTCCGGGGGCCTAACACGCCGCTATCGCATTACGTTCATTTCAGCTCGAGCAATCTCGCGTCATTTATGTGCTGCCGCAATTACCGGCGGGAGGGGGAGGGGGGCACGTCCTACGACACGGCAACGTCCGCAAACTCTGTCGCTTTTTAGCGAATCAACGACGCGAGTCGCGATCGTGCTAGGAACTCGCGGGGATTCTTCTGCGAGCTACGAGAACTGTTGCGGATCTTTGTTTACCGCGCGCGGGAAAGTGGCGTGAGATTAAATTGGTGCATAAAGCGGAACGACAATGTTTTTCTCGAGGGAGTACACTTTTCTTGTACGAAAGGGAGTTGAGATCGTGTAACGCGGATCCAAGCAATCGATGGATCGATTCGTGATCGAAGAGACAAGTGCAACGCGTTTTCATTCGTTAAGAGTGCCGCGAGATTAACGTTGCCTAAGTTTTGGAGGCACTTTTCAAAAGCTATATTCGAACGTTTCGTAACGCTAAGTGCCGCGCCACGTTCTATGATCCTCGCATTGCATTTCGCGGTTCGGATCGACCATTTATCTCGCGTTCAAGTGAAACCGTTGAACGTTTACTTTCCCTGATAAGCGAACGAATGTGACCGTGCAGTTCTAAACGCGCGCTTCGAGGAAGGAAGAAGAGCATGGTTGTTGATTTTTGGAAGAACGCTCCTTCTCGTCGAAGATCGAGGGAAAACGAGAACAAACGGAGAACGATGAACGTAATGGCCGGCCTCGGAGGGCACGGAGCAGGATTTACGTGCTCGGTGCTGGCAGACGCAAGATTCCGAGGAACTAAAGGGAGAGGAAGAAGCTAGAACGAAATAGCGAGCCTTACACGGCAGCCCTTCCGCGAGTATCTCTGGATCGCTCAATCGACTGCGAGGAAAAACGAGGATCGGATGTGTACGCGTTTGTGCGCTCCGAGAAAGAGAGAGGAGGCGAACGATCGAGAATGCCGTGTTGGCCGTTGAAGAAACGAGAGACGAACAGTGGAACGGAAAGTGGTGGGACGTGGAAAGAAGCTGGGTGGATACCCGCGGAGAGAGAAGAAGAAACGGGGAGGCGAAAAGGGAGCAAAAAGCCGACGGGAAAAGAAGAAGAAATCCAGGAAGTAGCGAGTTGCTTAAACACGAGCAAAAGGTACGCGGGAAGCAGCCGGTGACTTGCGTGCTTGCAGCTTGCACGAGCGAATTACTCGACCGACGCCGGCAATCTCGACTCGAGAGCGACTTCCTCGAGAAACCAGCATCGTCTTTTAACACTTTTACGAACACAGAGAGAGAGAGAGACTCGCCCCGCGAGCGCCTATCGGACTTCCACCATTTATTCTCCGCCCGATTGATTTACGAACAAACTGTTCGCCGTTGCGAAAAACAACTCGCGAACCTTCGGATCGTCCTCCGTTTTAATTCATCCCGTCAATCTTTGCGCGCGTCGAATGAAGGGACTTGTTAACCCTTTGCGGTGGGACTTGCCTCTCGCGTTTCGTTCGAATTAGTTACGTTAGATTGGACTACTTTTCGACGACGTCGTCCCGTAGTTAGCGTTTATTTCGCGATGTTTCCCGCGCCTCCGCGATTACACCACGTCCACGTTGTGTACATTAATTGTACAGGGAAAAAGAATCGTGCAACTCGTCGTAGAGAAAAATGCGGGATTCATTCGAGGTGATCGAAATGCGAGATTCGTCCTGTATGTTGAACTTAACGTCTCGGAATTTGTGCGAATCGTTTTACAAAAGCGCTTGCAACAGCTTGTGAATGAAATAGCAGTTATAGGAATAATTTCTTTGTTTAACTAGCGCAACGATGTATTTACATCGATATAGAGGACCATTCGTAGTTATCCGAATACGAGAGAAATCGCATAATTCACGTAACGCAAAACGAGTAGGAAATTCAACATTCTTCAGGATTCTAATAATTATTAACTTCTTCAGGGGTAATGGCACCTATGTATTTTCTTATTTTTGCACGAGATTAAAAATACAAAGATTCCATTAGCTCGCCATTCGAATGGCGGAAGGTTGGAAAAATAGAGTACGCGGAAGTGCGGTTGAAAAGCCGTTTTCTAAAAGGTTTTAATATTGAAAATATTTTTGGGGAAGTATGGCTGCGAATATATAGGGGGAAAATCCGAGAGGGACGGTGAAATCGATGATGTCACAATGCGATAAGGCGTGAGTGGGGAGACGCGTTATTTGCGGTGCTGATTCGTGGACTTGCCATTGAGTATTGTATACTTATCGTGTCTATACCATGCATTATAATAAAATGGGATAATTACATTTTTGGTTTCAGCAATAAGCGTGTGTATTTATTTTCAATATTGCTGGCTCTTGCTTCTAGCGAAGATTGTAAATTTTATTACTCCCGTTGGTTACGTAGGCGTAATTCATTAAAGATCCTGCGTCTCGCTAAACGCGAGAGGGCAATTAAGCCTCTAACCGATAACTATTGCTTCCGTTCCAGATGGGCTCGTCTGCGATCGGCACGATTACGGCTACGGTCGCCAGCGTCACGTTGCTGGCTCTCATCACCGTCGCTCACGCTGCTCTGGGTGAGTAGCAATTACACCGCGTGCAAAACATCTGTCCCTCCCGATATTTCGCTATTCTCTTTCTCAACGAGCTATACAACGCGTTTCCTTTTCCTTGCGCATGCGAAAAACCCGGTTTAATTCTCCTGTTTTTAACGCTTCGACTACCGATAATAATTAAAACGTATTAAGTTGCTACTTGTATCGGAGAAGCGAAGGCAAATAACGCGTTCGAAGGAATGTACGAGTCGTTCACGGGTAAAGCGATTAACTGTGTTCTTTTTGACTGTTTTAAAATTTTAATGCCACGCGGTACTTAACTTTTTATACTTGAAATAAATTTCCTTAAAACGTCGCGAAACGAAGGAAACGTTATTGGTCTAACGGAATAGTAAACAATTTGTAAACATAGTAACGCGTATCCCAGGATATGTTATACATCAGTAATAATTAACTCATTCTAATGCGTTGATTTGAATTCAAATTTTAAAAGAAGCTTCAGAAAACACCGTGTATTTATGTTAACAATTCGCCTAGCTTTTGTTTCGAGGAGTTAATCGATTTGGCAAGGGAGTGACTCGTACAATAGAGATAAGCCTTTCTTTATTTCCTTTAATATAAAATCACGGCAAATTCGCAAAGGTCCACTACTGCAAGTTCATCGAGTTCATCCAATTTTTACGAGGAATCGCAAGCAAGTCTTTTTTACCTCTCCAGTAGTCCCAGTATTAAAAAGCTTGCAACACAATCGCGAGCTGCTACAGTGACTGGAGAAGTTTATGAAACGCTTGGCTAAAATTTTCGCGTGCACCTAATGCGTTCGAACGAAACCCAGAATAATAACCGCGAATGGGCTGCGAATTTCTTCTACGCACTTGCGTTAAAAACGTGAACGCGTAAAAAGAAGGTACTATTAAAATAACACGGTAAGTTACGCGGTAAACGTTTCGAAGCGCGATAGAGACGATGATATTCAACCGGGCGGAATACAACCCCTCATTTAAGTGCCACTTGTTCGGATTTCTATTCGGAAAAATGGCGAATCTGCATAAAGATCCGCAGAGTTCGCTAATAACCGGTTGGCGAATTTCGCCGGACGCTAGATATAATTGCTGCAATTGCCCCCCGGCCGTTTCTCGCGTTTTTAAAGGAGCCCCCCGTTCGCGTTTCAGCTAGGACAGCGTTCGAGAAGCTGACGGACTATGATTACCGTGGAACGACTTACTATAGCGTGAGGAACCTGTCGCTGTACGAATGTCAGGGTTGGTGCCGCGAGGAGGCCGAGTGTCAGGCAGCGGCGTTCTCGTTCGTCGTAAATCCTTTGGCGCCGATGCAGGACACCCTCTGCCAATTGCAGAACGAGACGGCCGCCACGAATCCCGCGGCACAGCCGCAGAGGGCCGCCAACATGTACTACATGACGAAGCTTCAGATCAGATCAGGTGAGTGCCTGCACGCAGCGAAAGCGCGCCTCGAAACATTGTATATACCGCGAGCATCGATCGAACGGTGAACCGTGACGCTGCTGACAAGTGGTGTTAACCCTTTCAATGCTGCGGACGCGCAACTATGCGATCGGTAGGAACGCCGAATGGCGCGCGAGCGTTGCACGCGTTTTTATTTCATCGAAGACAGAGTTCGCTGTTTTTGCGTTGAAATCCTGTTTGACATGCGGCGTAACAAAGCTGTAACTTCATTTTTCTCGACCGTACTCTGGATGTATGTATTTGACGCGATGCGAGGCTACGGAAAAAGCACGTCTACGCTATGCGTAGCAAAGCTAATCATTCTAATAACACTGTACTCTGTACTGTATGATAGTACTATCATAGAGGACGCGATTAGACGTTTATTCGAATTCTCGAAGCGCCGAATTTCCAATACTTTGAAGTTTCAATGCTTCGAGTTAAGCTACCAAAATTTCGGAATTTCTGATGATTCAAATTCTCCGTGCGCCTAGTTCCCAATACTACGAATTCACAAAGCTCAGATTTCCTAATACATCGAATATGCAAAAGCTTACAATTTTCTCGATACTGTGAATTTCCAACGCTTCGATTCACCAAAGCTTCCAATCCTCAATGCTTTACATTCCCAAAGCCTCCGATTCTCAGTGCTTTAAATTCCCAAGGCTTACAATTTCCAATGCTTTAAATTTCCAAAGCTTCCAATTGTCAGTGCATTGAATTCCCAAAGCTTTCGATTCCCAATGCTTTGGATTCCACAAGCTTGCAATTCCCAACACTTTAAATCCCCAAAGTTTAGACGATTCCCAGTAGTTCGAATTTCCAAAGTTTACAATTCCCAACGCGTCGAATTTTCGTCGCGCGGCCAGCACTCAACTTTACGAATGCTACCCATCTTCGAGCGGACGCAGTGGCACTTTGCAGACGCGAAATCTGAACAACGCGATCGCGCAGCACGACACACGGACGGTTAAGAGTGCTTTTTCGAGAGCTCGCAATCCCGCTGCACCTGCCCGAGAGATTCAACCTTGAGAAGCTTAAACGCTCCGGTATAATCGAGCCACCAGCACGACTTCGTTAATGAATGTTAATACCCTCGCACCTCTGGCCGAGTCTCCTCTCGTTCCGCCTGGTAAACCCTTTCGAGGGACCGGTCGGGGAACAAAGGAGGCCAACAGAGGACCGCGGAGCGGACAGGTCGAAGAAAAATCTCGCGATACGTAAGCGACAGTGGCGAAGAAAACGGAAAGGGAAAGGACGAGGCGAGATAATGCATGCAGGTTTAAAGGCTAGTGGCCAAGTCGGCTGGCAGCGAGAGCAGGTAGTCGTGCAAATAAACCGTGGAAGCCGGTAGCTGCCTCTCGAGTGGAGGGCTGTTTGATCGCCGTGGCTTTGCAAACGAACGCGCGATATCTTGGAAACGTTGTTTGCACTTCTATCCCCCTCGTCTAGATAACACTTCCACTCGCTTCTATCGCGTTGTAGCAGCGTTTAACCCTTCTTCGGATTACGGCTGCTTGCAAAGGCTCCGTACAAATTCAAATTCGGCAAGCTTTAATAGGAATCGATACAACGCGTAATGGAAAAACGCGTTCAATTCTGTATTGTCCCGCCAAATTTTCAATACAGTTACACGCGTTTAATTTTCACTTATTAACCCTTTGCGCTGGAAGCACTTCTCACAGGCACTGGCAAAGTTTGCCATCGTACTCTCGCCGTCCCTTTGCAAAATCTTCGCATTACGACAAGAAACAATATCTCGCCTTTGACATTTTCTCTTGCCGCGGAAAAGTTACAAAATTCGCTACTTCGTTTCGCCAAACTTTCGCCCGGGTTTCCACGAACCGTGCGGAAATACGCGGGCCAGAGTTTAGATTAAACATTCTCCGGTGTCTAAACGGGGCTAGAGAACTCCTCCGTCGTTCGTTATACCGAAGAGAGGAAGCGTGAAAGGACTGTCAAACCCTCGGATGGAAACACAAAAGGTCGGACCCTCGGTGGGAGCAGGCGGTCAGGTTTTCGCCCGGGCCAAGAAATCGTACAATTTGCCAAAGGGGGATGGAGCAGGGTGACGCGCAAACAATGAAGGATCTGCTGGTACCTTACGGATGGTGTGAAGGATGCTTTAAGCACGGTCGCTGCTGTAAACAGGTACCTGCAGCCTCCTCCAAGGTGTCGAAATGATCCCAAGGGGGTCTAAGAAACCCCTAATATTGGTTTAACGAGCCTGCTGGTACATTCGATCCTTCCAACTATCCCGGCCCGCTCGTAAAACCCTCGGAGACCAGACTTCGGTCACCTCCGGGCCCGCCCTTGCCCTTCGAATGACGACCAAGGACTTTGGGGAAGGTTTCTGTTTCCTCGAAACGCGCCATTGCCACTCTTCGAAGCGCCTACGTGCGCTTTCGAACATTCTCGTTGGCTCGTGGACTCGGTAGAACGTAGAATGGCCACGCTTTCGTGAATTCGTTTTACGCTATTTTTGTCGACGACGAGAAGGAATCGCCTCTATTTAAACGCAGATCCGTTTCGCGATCTAATTGGTATAGTCTGCGAGTTAACGAATCGCAAAGCGATTATTCCACAGCCAATAAATTTAGCAAGCTTTCTTTAATAATGTTTCCGGGATAAATCGACGATTAAAAATAGCTGGCACATCGAGATACGACGTTGCTTACAGGATGATCTAATTATTTCGCGTATTTTTGCGTATTACGCGTTTCTTCGCGCATTTAAATTTCCCTATAAGCGCTGGAAAACTGCGCGTCCTGGCAATCTTAATTGGACTGCTCGCGAAAGGGGATGATAAATGGTTGCTATCGCTAGTATTCACCCCTGATTTACGCGCTCTCGAGTCTCGAGAGGGTTGGGAAATAGCTGCTAACCGAAACGAGATGTTTTCGGCGGGCAACTTCCGTTCGAGATCCCTCCTCTCTTAAAATAACCGGCAACAGACGAAACAGGGCCCCGTCATCGAGGTCTCGACTCGCGAAGAATTTGCGCGGGCGCGGTCGGTCGATCGGCCCCTCGACGACGAGCGAACCTTCTCGCCCGTCACCAGTTGGCTCTGGCGAAATTTTACGTAACCAACCCCGGTCCCCCGTATCCGCGACCGTTTAATTCGAGAAAATGAAGAGCTGACCCGCGGCGGCGATGATTAATTTTAGCGGCCCTCGCGTGACTCACGAGATGACACGAGTTCAAGCGACGCGGTCGCGGCCGGTTCACTGCCAGCGAAAATATTTCCAGCGGACGGAGAAAATCGCGAAACCGTCCGTCCCTCTCTCGTCTGCGCGTCTCAACGCCGCCGCTCGAAATAGTTCGCCACTGAAAACAGCCGGCCAGGCGTATTTTTAAAGATTCCAAGTACAATATTCGGAACGCGATTGGAATTTAACTCGTGCTCAATTCTATTCTCTACTCGGCCACCGTTATCAAACGCGTCCGCACTCCCGCGATAAATCACGCGTTTCGAGAAAAACCGAACGCGATTCGTTAACCCCTTGTCTTACGGTTATTTACGTTGCAAGATTTCTCCTCTGGACGCTGTTTTCGCTTTCGCTCGCTCGCTCGTTTCGTCGATTACAGATTTCCGCGACAATTCTTGACTACCGACGCTGATTTAGACATTAGTTGTTACAGAGAAGGGACGAGCAATTTGTGTTACGGATTTTCGTTGGAAAATTCTTTACGATTATGCGACGAGAATTTTAAAGGCTGTTACACGGACAAAGAAGCACAGCGACACAGCAGTTAAGGGTTAACCGAGGACAGATTTCATCGACGAGGAATTTAATCCCGCGACAGATTTCATCGGTAGCGAATTCAACCAACGAGAATTAACCATTAACCAGATTTAACCAGCAGTCGAACAATTACGACGGCAAAGAAAATCGCTACTAATCCCGGGAATATTATACACACTTCGATTAGTATGAAACTTCGCGTGGCGATTCCAAACTTTCAGCAAGCGGCACAAACAAAAGTAAATAAATAGATAAACAAATATAGAGGGAAAGTATCGCGAAGGTGGAGGAAGTTTCGAGCGGGACCAAGAATTCGTAAGACCGCGGTGAATCATCGGTGTCGAAGCGACTAGTCGGTTCGTTGGCAGGGGTTCGCTTGTCGTCGACATTAGCGCCGGTTTCGAGGGCGGAACAAAAGAAATTGGAACGGTCCTCCGGCGAAACGTATTCCCGTTCGCCGGCCAAAAAGTCGCGCGGTCGTGCGTCACGGAACGGCGGCGGGCCTCGCGACACATGCCAAGTCACATGTCCTCGGCTCGTGATTTTCGGCGAAGAAATAATCGCCCAGGCTTCAACGCAACTCGTGCTTCGCCTCGCGGCTCGCGGCTCGCGGCCATCGCGTTCGCGTGACCGACCGACCAAACAATTCGCCACACTTCCTCGCAACTACCGGATGGATAATATAACTGTTCCTCGATCGTCGATCCATGTCCCGGAGCCGCGAACGAATTCTTTTGCCTTCGCACGAAGCCTCGCCCCTTTCCACTCACTTCGATGCAAGACGAATATAATTAATGGAATTAGGCGCGCTATCTCGTCGGGCATCGTCCTAACGAGGATCGTTTCAATGCGAGGGGCGGAAATATGGGGTGACCTTGAGGCTACCTTGATTCCGCTGGGGAAGCGTGCAGTGGAATCGGTGGAGCGCGAATTTTTATGCAAATTCGTATCGCTCGTATTTTGAACCCTTTCGCTGCGAAGGACGCGTAGACGATTTCGATTGTTACATGCACTTCGCGACAAAAGTTAAGAAACGTGGTACGCATTCGCGAAGCTCTACGTCGTCGTTCGCTTTTCAGATACGTGGATTTGAAATAAAGGTAGAAGAACTTATCGTTTATCGATGCATGTAATACTACATTTTTTATCCCATCGTAAATTCTAAGCTGCGAATCTTAGAAGCGAAAGGATACGCAAAAATTCGTAAGTGACCTCTTTGTTTCTTAACTATGGTCGGTAAGTGTATCCGCTAAAAGTGTGCGACTGCTTTTTTTAATAGAACTTGGGTCTACTTCTATTATCATTCGCGTGTATCGCGTTACAATCGTTAGTAGACCGTCAACTCGTATGCAAATTCGTATTTTTGCAATCACAATTAACCCCTAGAAAGACGAAAAGGCAATGCATTGGCTCTATTCGTGCTAAGAGATTTGTCTACGTTCACGAAATACCTGACAGACGGATGTAGCGATTTTTAGCTCAGAAGTGCTGCGTAATTTGCCAGTCCTCCAAGGGTTAAGGGAAAGTGGTTTCGATAGTGATTCGTTTCGCCTTCTAAATGTAACAACGCGTGCTTCGTTTCGCATATCTTACATATTTTCGCACGTTACGTGCTCTCCGTATTTTGTCCCAACTAAATTTCTCCTAAACAGATCTAAAAAGAAATACGCAGCCGAATATCAATACTCGCGCTATTTGTATATTAATACAAATTACACCCATTCGTGTATCAAGGGTGCTTCCAATTTTTTAAGCGTCACAGCGAAAGGGTTGAAGCGAGTGAAACTTAAATAGAACACGGTCTCCGCGTCCAAATATAATAACTCGTCCTTTGGATGATTCATGTACTTTTGCACGGCATTTGTATCCCGCGATTTCTGCCCACGGTTAAATTCGTCGTAAAAATCCGCATGCTAATAATAGCGTTGCAACATCTCGGTGCACAAAGTAAATAGAAAATTCGGTAATCCGAGGCTGCCAAAATGTCTTGCAACGAATTGCCCGCTATATTAATTCACTTGCACGAGACTACAGGTGTTGGTACACGAAGCTCGTGTGGCGTTACGTAAGATAGCACTCCCTGCGGCTCGTGGCAGCGTATGCGCATATGTATGCCTCGTCAGGTGTGCAAAACGTCGCGTCGCGTCTGCGGTCAGGCGTACCCACGTGTTCTAGCCCTCTATAAACAATCGTTAAGCGTCGTAAATTTATGCCACATGATAAACCTCTTATGCAGTCTCTCTTACTCTGACCCTTCTTTTGCAATTAACGGCATTTTCTATATTAACACTCCTCAGCATTCGATTACCACACGATTAATCGGCATTAATCGAATGTTTGACAGCGCGAACAACGTTTATCCATCAACCGATCTCGGTCAGCTATCTCACCCTGTTAACCCTTTCGCAATGAAACGATAGCACGATCATTTGCTAAGAGCGTCCATATTGTTTCTCTGTAGCGTAACATTATTTTTGTCTTCATTCGTGCAACAATTTTACGCTACGATCGATGATACGATGCATCTCAATATTAGGTGTAACAAAGCCTCTATTTTTTGTTAACAAATATCGTTTGAATTTGAAATATGCCAGCCAGATATAAAAATAGGTCGACGAATTTACGTTGTCGAATAGTCGAGCGTCCGTTTTGGTAGGAATTGTAGGAGAAAAGGAAATCTTGTGCCTCGTTGTAGAGATAGGCAACCGTTGCAACGTATATCATTGCAATTGTCGTAAAGTATTGGCTACGTATCTATTATGCACTGCACGTGCTACCTATTTATATATAGAATATTTTCGTAGAATATTTTATTCCATATAGGGTAAATGACCCACGTACTGACACTGTTCCTACAATTGCCACTTGATTTCGTTTATTTAATGGCAATGTAGTGTATAAAGAATCGTAAGTAAACAAATTTTCACGCTAAATTTGGACTTCGGTTTAAGTAACAACGCATAGACATCGTATATTCGTTTACACTTAATACTTCTAAATAAATATTAGGAGGTAAACGTGCTGTTGAACATTGAAACGTGACTAATATACATAGTTATAAAGTACGGAACGTGTGATAATTCAGTAAAGCGCGACGTTTACTATATATCTTGTATCCGTTACACAAACCGACGCGTTAATATATGGAAAACGTGTTTCTATTTAAATGAAACGTTTTCAAGTGACAGTAAGAAGGACATAGGACTTTGTTGTACCGTTTCACGTACGTGGTAATGAATTTATTATATCGAATATGTTCGTAAATAGAGGAGAGGTTGAACAGTATCATGCTGCAAACTGTAACGATCTCCATATCGAATACGTTCTAAAATAGTTAAACAAAGTTACTTAAAGCGAGAACCTTAAAGTGGCAGTACGCGGTACATTTATCCTAAACGAACGAATAAATAAAGGATCGAATGTTTCAGAGAACGTCTGCCTGCGACCGTGGTCGTTCGAAAGGGTGCCGAACAAAATGATCCGCGGCTTGGACAACGCACTGATCTACACTTCCACGAAGGAGGCTTGCCTCGCGGCTTGCCTCAACGAGCACCGTTTCACCTGCCGTTCCGTCGAATACAATTACGTAACCCTTCAGTGTCATCTCAGCGATTCCGATCGAAGAACCACCGGCCAATACGTGCAGTTCGTCGACGCCCAAGGCGTCGACTATTTCGAAAACCTCTGCTTGAAAGGTGAGCATACCGTAGCGGACCAGATGCGCTTCTAGAAAATCATTCGTCGCGTTAGTATCAACCCTTTCACGGACGAGGACGAGTAACACTTGAGAAAATATTTTGATCATCAGTTCGAAGCCTAGCCATCGAATTCCCGAAACTTTGAAGCGTTCGTTAACGATATTAATCGAAATATTTCCCTTTAAAAATCGACGTGCGCGCAGAAAACCACGAAACGATTAGGCAGCTATTTTAATAATAATATTTTCTTTATTCTATTTTTGGCCCGCGTCTCAAAAAAGTTCGCTATATAGATTGCACGATTCTATACATCGAATACATCGAACAAAGTGGAAAGCGTTTCTAAACGCGTCTGTTGTCGGTTGTTCGTAGGAAAAGAGGCTTGCAAGTCGCAAAGGATCTTCCAAATGCCGAGGATCGGAGTGGCGGACGATAAGGTGGCGCAATACGCGGGATTGCATTACTACACGGACAAAGAGTTGCAGGTTCAGAGCGAGTCCGCGTGCAGATTGGCCTGCGAGATCGAGAACGAGTTCCTCTGTAGATCGTTCCTGTACCGCGGCGCCCCTCAGGGATCCGCGTACAATTGCCAGCTGTTCCATCTGGATCACTGGACCCTACCCGATGGTCCCTCCACGTATCTCAACGCGGAACGACCGCTCATCGATAACGGCGAGAGGGTTGGAACTTACTTCGAGAACTACTGCGAAAGTAAGAGTACTTCTAACCATCACTTTCGCGTTACACGAGGCGAATCCATCGAATTCAAGCAATACGTAGTCGATTCACGAAAGTCTATATGCGCGTTTTAACGCTAGAACTACCAAAGGCTGTCAAAATGATTGGTTACAAATTTACCATGAAAATTCTATCAATTTGCACCTGTACATTTTTCAGGATATTCCGTGCTTCTTGTACAAAATATAAAAGAAGCTCTTTTGTCCTTCGATCGCAAGAGTTTTGAAAAAGTCCATCATTTTTGTTTCCGCAGTACAAATAAGTATACTTTAGTCATCGGTAGTTCTGGTGTTAAATGTCAAAGATCATGGGAAAAGAAGTTGATAAGTTACGTTGCGATGAATTTAGCGGAGAACAATTTTAACCCTTCGTTTGTTTGGCTTTCAAGAGATTTGAAACAATTCTGGGATACTTATCAATGTCTCTGCTATACGGTGCAATTGTTCGTTGAATTGAATAGAATTGAAACTGTTATCGACGAAAATAGAAATCTGCGAAAATCTCATTTTGCTTTGGTCACCAACGACCCAGATTTCCTACGCAGGGTTAAAGTTCGAAACGTTCTAAGTTAATCCCATACTTGTGAAATTACTTTGGTATTCGGCTTCCAATCGATACACGAGTTTCTCTCGTGTTGTTAGCAAAACAAAGGCGTTGCTAAACAATCATTGCCAGCGAAGCAATATTTAAAATACTAGCGTATTAACTGTACGTACAATGCTTAAGCGTTAATCGTTAAATTGTTGAAAGCCAAAGGTGCGCCAAGACTCTTGTAACTGACCGTGCGCATTGAAATCGCTTTGCAGAAGGTTCGGGCCCGGTCGCAGATCCTCTGCCTATTGTTTTCGAGACCACGGAGGACCCGACCATAAACAACCTCACGAGGAACGACGTAAATTGCGATAAAACCGGTACCTGCTACGACGGTACGTGCAACGTTTAGTTCGAACAATAATTAACGAAGGACGGCATTGTTAATTGGATTACAAGGGAATAATAGCCCGCTCCTCGGATACTGTCCCGGTGCGCTTGCTACCCAGGCATATAATAAATAGCCGTAAAATGTGATTGCAGTTTCGGTGGACTGCAAAGACACGCGGATCGCGGTGCAGGTCCGCACCAACAAACCGTTTAATGGCCGGATTTACGCTCTCGGCCGTTCCGAGACCTGCAACATCGACGTCATCAACAGCGATCTATTCAGGCTGGATCTGACCATGAGCGGACAGGATTGCAATACGCAGAGCGTGGTAAGTGATCGTCGGCAGTATTTAACGCTAGCTTTGCGAACATTAGTCGCATAATTTGACTGGCTTCCATACAAATAGCTATTATACTGCGTGTAAACATTCGAACGTAGAAATTCGAGTATAGAGAGACGATCAATCGGAACACGTATTCCTACCACTGCATTGATCGAAGTTAACATAAGCTACTGAAAAATAATATTTACTCGCTACGGATACGAGACGTTACGCTATTGTTTATACATCGACACATCGATGTAAGCGTGCGTATTTTGTAACGTTTTAACGAGCGCGAGAGATTGCACAAGTAGAGAAAGCTTGTCCGAAACCGTAACTTAACGTTACAAGCTTGTAACATTCGAATTTATGAAACGAATTGTACGATTCGTGCTGCAATAATTAAAGGCATTTAGCGTGCACGTAAAGCTAGTGAAATATAGAGAAGTGCTGAGACTTCAAACGTTCTTTATCGACGCTGGCTGATGTATACGTACGTCGGTACGAATCCCATATTTTAATTTCAAAGAAAACTTCCAAGAAACATGCGAAACTCAAAGAAAAGCCGCTCGTCTAAGTTGGCACCGTGTAATCGCTAACAAACTCTAACGTTCCCCGAGTGCAAAGGGTTAACCCCTTGCCCTACAATAACGAGTCACGCTCGTTCTATGGATTATACCGCAGATTCAACAAAAATGTCTCTACTATTCCGGATGAAACTTAATTTGAACTACTAATTTTAGTTTTGTATTATAAGCTCGGAAGTTATTAAATAAGGATTACCTATATTATTCAAACGATTTCTACGTGACGCGATATAAAAATAGTGGTCAACTAACGCTGACCTAATCGTAGGGCAAGGGGTTAAGTGTGAAATCCGAGTTGCGCGGAAAATTGTCGAGCTCCGTGAATCTAGCGTTTAACGCGTTCGCACTCCGGCCACGTATCCGCTCGAGTCGTTAAATCCTGTTCAGAACCTGTCCGTTCACCATAGCAGCGCGACCGTTTTCAGACTGGAATCTACTCGAACACGGTCGTCCTTCAGCACCATTCCGTGGTGATGACCAAAGCCGACAAGATTTACAAGGTCAAGTGCACCTACGACATGTCCTCCAAGAACATCACCTTCGGGATGATGCCGATCAGGGACCCGGAAATGATCAGCATCACCAGCGCGCCGGAAGCCCCTCCTCCAAGGATCCGAATCCTCGACAGCAGATCCAGAGAGGTCGAGACTGTCCGTATCGGAGACAAGTTGACGTTCAGAATCGAAATCCCGGAAGACAGTGAGTGTTTGCAGTTTTTTTCTTCTTCTTTCTTTTTTTATTTGCAAAAATTCAGATTCGTCCAAATGGAATCATGAGTTTTAGCGCCTCTAAGCAACAGTCCTTTATGAAATCTTTATTAAGTTTGCTTGTCTTTCAATTGACGCAGCTCCTTACGGAATCTTCGCTCGAAGCTGCGTCGCCATGGCGAAGGACTCCAAGAGCACCTTCCAGATCATCGACGACGAAGGGTTCGTAGTTTCTTCTTTTTAACGTCGCGTTAACGTTTCACTCGCAAGCTTCTTCGAGATTTATAAAATTGCACGGATTCGGTGGAAACAGAGATGATGTTATTCAAATCTACCAACGATCTTTTCATAATTGCATCGTCGAAAAGGGGAATCGAAACTTTATAAAAACGTAGAATCTAGATGGGAGGAAAAATTGTTACGAAGAAAATGTTATTAATCGAATCGTTGGAATGTTCTCGCGTAACTGAGTTGTTAGAAAAATGGAATAATCAATGCGAATCGATGGAAGAATAATTGCAAATGAAATGCTACGTTGTTCCTTAACTCGTTTCTTGACGAGTTATTTTCGTTTAACTTTCCATTCGGGCCATTTGATATATTAGAGTAAACTATTTCATTGCATTTCATCGACGCGTTACTGAGAGGAGCGAATGGTAATTGTTCAGGTGTCCCGTGGATCCATCGATCTTCCCAAGCTTCACGCCCGACGGAAACGCCCTTCAATCTGTCTACGAGGCGTTTAGATTCACCGAGTCTTACGGCGTGATCTTCCAATGCAACGTCAAGTACTGTCTAGGACCTTGCGAGCCGGTAATTGAACTTCCAATGTGCCTCGTATTACGATTCCCTCGGCGGAACAAGCGCAACGGAGATAATTGATTTCAGGCTGTCTGCGAGTGGGGACGAGAATCGGTGGAATCATGGGGCAAGAGACGCCGAAGAAGCATCGCTAATGCCACGGAAGAAAAGGCGGAGGATATGACGTTGTCTCAGGAAATCCTTGTACTCGACTTCGGCGACGAGAAGCAGTCCGACTTCTTGAAGAGCGACGCCAGCATAGACTTCAACGAAGCCGGTAATTATGACTTTAATTACAGTGAAACACTCCGAACCTTGAAACACCTTGAAGCTTCTCGAAACTCGAACGATTCCAGCTCTCGAGGCTCGAAACTTTTAGCTACTCTTACGAATCGAAACTCTCGAAACTTAGGACAAATAAACGAAGTTAGGTATAATAAATTCGTATCACGTTCTGGTTGTTTACACGAATTATTATTAACGGAGAATATCATCGTGATGTTTTATTCGATGTATAGCACCTGTTAATCTAATTGAATTTGCATCTACGCTTTAGACTCGTACAATTATAGCATACAAGAATTAATAATTGTTTCGCGAAATTCGATTTGTTTATTCATTCGCTTAAACTATAATATTCTTTTATTTTGTACTTTTCTCTTGCTATTAATTGCTAATTAATGGGTTAATGGGTAATCACTTGCTAATTAACGGGTTCTGTTTCCCGCATAAACGAAGTTGTCACGATTTCAATTCCCGACGAAATAAGAGCTCCTAAATTTCAAGTTTCGAGAGTTTCGACGATTTCGAAGCGTCGCGAAGTTTCGCTATTCCACTTTCGCGGCTCTAGAAAATTAACTTACGACCCGCATCTAAAATTCCGATCGTCGTCCGAAGTGTTGCAACAGCGTCACGGAAAAGCGTGCAATTTCTATTCGACAGACAAAACGGTGACCATAGTGGAGCCCTGTCCAACGAAGACGTCCGTGTTAGTTCTGGGCGTGACGTGCGCCCTGCTGGTGCTCATCTACATCTCCACTATCTTCTGCTACTACATGAAGAAGTGGCTGTCGCCCCGCAAGATGATGCCTTGAAAAGTTTCTGCCGCGCGCAACTCCGGATCCAGCGGCGATCCGCGCGAGTCGGCGACGGGAGGAGAGCGGAAGGGAAAAACTCCGGATAAAGTGCAAATTCACCTCGCGTAAC
Source organism: Eucera pruinosa (assembly GCA_028830335.1). Taxonomy (NCBI): domain Eukaryota; kingdom Metazoa; phylum Arthropoda; class Insecta; order Hymenoptera; family Apidae; genus Eucera; species Eucera pruinosa. The sequence continues at coordinate 19,304,531 of JAMYCR010000007.1, forward strand.
GCGTCGCGCGCGTTACGAGATCGCACGCGATCAACCCGAGAGTTACGCATGTTCGCAGCGGTCACGTGGAAAAATTGCGGCTTCCGCGTGTTGCTCACGCGTTCAGCGCGCGCGCGCAAAAAAAAGAAAAAAATCCGCTTCCGAGAAGCGACGCGTGTCTCGCGTCTCGCGCGGTGGTCGCGCAAAAAAGCGAGCATTTTTCCACGCGAACCGCGGCTCGCGGACACGCGTTTCCTCCGCTCGGTCAGGTAGAGCGTTCCGGGTTTGTCGCGATGCGTCGCTCGTTATCGAGGGCTTATCATTTACAATTAGGCGGGAAAGGATATTGAAACGTCGCGCGTTCGACTCGTGAAGAAGCGATTCAATTTGGACCCTTTGCGATTCGGATATTGCCGAAATTGATCTATTTTCGCGACTAAGAGTCGCTAACGGTTGATACATGGCAGATATGGGACTATTGACGAGAATATCTTGCTATTGATACTTTGGTATATCGATAATATTAGCGAAACATTGCTAAGTCTATTCAGCAGGAATTTAAGTTATCGTTACACGTGTATTCGTTGCTCGCTGCTCTTCCAAAAATTTCATAGCGAATCTTACGGCAATCGTGGCTGCACGCAATCGCGTCATAATTAATGTTAACAAATTCTGTGGATCGTTGAACTTGTTTAGAAAATACGGATCTTTCGCTAATAAGCGTTGATCGACTGGAAATTGTATAGAAATTAAATCGCTGCAAATTGCCACGGATGAGTTCATCAGAAGTATACTAGCTATATAATTGCCAGCCCAAGTGACTGAGTATCAATAACGTATCGACGAGATATCGATATAAAAAATAGTCCCGTCTCTAGTTAAAAGATGCCCATCGGCCTCTACATTCAACTTACGATTCGCCGCGAACATCGTCGGAAAATTGAACGCGAGAGGAATAAATCGCGGGCATCTCTAAAAAAGAAAAGAAAAAAGAAAGCTAGATCGAAAGAAGGCGCGTTGATATTTGTCGTGAACGATCGCCGACGGCCGGGTTTTGCGCATGGCGAAAGTCGCGAGTCGCGAGTCGTTTGCGCAATCCTTTTCAAAGCGAGGGATCGTTTCATCGATGATGTTAAAACGCGTTCGCTATATAGAACACATTTAAATATAATTTCACGCGGACACGCGACATTAAACGGTATCGCGGGTGGTGACGAGGATCACGAGGCTCGGCCGCCGCTTGTGCAACGAGCCTCGAAAACGGGGATTAGGTTTACATACTGAGAGAGGGACAGAGAAAGAGAGAGAGATGAGGATTGACTTTTCGTAGCCGACGATAAAGATACACACACACACACACATACGATCGGTTGCAGAATATCTTAACGGGACAAGCTCTACACTTACGCATTTTACGTCTGACATTCCACTCATTTTATATATAATATTTATCGTGCATATCGGATCTACTGTTGGTTCGTTGCACGCCAAATGGCCCATTTTTTGTTAGCTTAAAGTTTTCTAGTCTGTCGCCTAGTTGATTAAGCGAAATTGACTTTTTCCCAGGCCAAGCTATGGGTCGTTTAAGTCCAGGCGAAAATTTCTGTGTTTATTTTAGTAAGTAGGAATTAAAATAGGGATGGTAATACGTGTCTCAGAATGTTTGAGGATTCTTTTAGTACCTGGAACGATACAAAATCAGAGCTGGACTTAAAAGGCCGAGGTAATTATGAAAGCGTTACTTGGGGTGCGAGAAAATGCTACTAATTTTTGTAAAATGTCTCGGGTACACGGTAACGAGTGTTAAGTTCGAGTGAAACTTTTAGCTCATCGTTGTCGATCGCTTCTTTTAGGTAACTGTAAGGTACATCTTTAAAGCTCATATTTTCAGCACCCAATTTTTCAAACTAACGTCGAACTATTCATTCGCATTTTTATATTAATAATGAAGCAGCTTTCACTGCATTATGACTTGAGTTTAGTCTCGAAGAACGTTCGAATTTGGATTCCATTCGTGGTTCACTTTAATTCTTTTTGAGACATCCGGATCTTAATGCTGAAAGCCAACTTCGAGAAGCTTTTTAGTAAACGTCTCGTTAATTAACCGATGGCTAGAAATGTTTGGGCCGCATAAAATCGGCCGTTTGCTGTGCAACAAGCTAACAGATCGCATGGGACGAAGATCGCAGGGATCTTGCGTGCAATATTTCAGCGGCGAGTCGCGGAACGTCCGTTTTCTCGAGGACGATGAAACTTGTGTGTGGCAACGCAAAGGAATCGCGCTATCCTCGTATCGAGAAAAAGAAATCCGTCCGATTTGGGTATCGTCTAGTGGACGCAGAGGCGGATTTAAGCCACCGCTCACTACAACATTATCCCCCTCATCCTGAAGCCAAGTGCTCGTTTTAGTCGAAGTAATGGCAGCGTGCGAGGAGTAATCCATATTTGATCGATTCACGATGATCAATCGTAAAATTATCGCTAAAGCCACCAACGATATACCTGTTTGTGCGAGAGAAATAAAAGTGAGAGATATTTGAAAAAATATTACACATGGTGTTGTATATGGTGCAGATTCATACTTTGAATGGAAAGTCATGGAATATATATTCTCCAATATTATAGTTATATACATATATATTATATAATATAGAATATAATATTATAAATATATATAATATTATATATAATATATGTATGTAATATATCTATAATATGTATATATATTCCCTAATCTATCCAAGATTATACTACAATTTTTACGGCAAATTTCTGACTATTTTAATCGCCTTGGTAGCTTCAGCGTTAATTAACCCTTTCGCTGCCACGAACGTACACATACGTCCCCGAACAATTGGACGATCATTCATTAGAAGGCTACGCGTGTCTTTCTGCAATAAAATACTGTTTCCGTTTCAATTCATGCAACGATATCACACGACCATTAATCGAGTAGAACACTCAAATATTTATATTTACAGCATCTCCATATCAACGAAAGCTGCACGTTTCTTTACGTTTAAGACGTCGCAGCGAAGGGGTTGAAATCGTACGATTTTGTATCGTCTTCCCCGAAAAAAAAAAGAATCACAGCCTACTTAGGCCACAGCTAAATCCGCCTCTGACCGGACGAAAATTCTTCCCCGAACCGCGAATCACTACGTTCTGTTCGCTAAGAGCAACCAGGGACACCCTGACGACAAACGTTGTAATAAGTACACTTTATTTAAGGACATCTTAGTAGACACAGCTAACTGTCTTATCTCTCATAAGGCTACTTCTGATCGGATTGCAAGGAGAATTATATATCGGCGAAACCGGGCGACCATTCTCTTTCACTTTTTTGGTCGCCCGGAATTTTCGCCGATCGCGGATATTTCCGGGTCGTAAACGAACGAGTGCCCCCCTCCATTCATACGGCCCTGGCCGCTTTTTTTTATTCCGCGAAATTGCGACTTGTAAACCGTATCAAGACTAGCGATATTTAAAGGTTCACGCTTCACTAACGTCTCTAACGATACAACTAGCGTTTAAGGTAGCAAATAAACCGGAGCATGTAAGCGTAGGTAGAAGAGAGAGCAATCGAGTGAACGAGAGAGAGCATTCTTTTTTTTTTCTTCACCATCGGCGGTCTCCGCGTTTCGATATTATCGCCGCACCGATAACCGTGCATCCTTACGCGTCCGTCGGAAATTTGAAAGTGCAAAGACGCGCTGAACGCAAATGATATGACACGCAAATTGCACGAAATATTCGTAAGCGTACGAGAAATTATGATACTCAACCGTTTTGAGCGCTAAGCAATTTTAAGGGATTGGCGCGGTTTCTAGATTTATTCTCACGGATCACGCGGATACACGATATTTAATACGAGCATTGCGATCTTTCGTAATCGCTGCGATACTTACGAATTCGTATTCGACGAACATTTCACATTAATCGTTTCGCGCGTCGAAAGACTCGAATTCGTAACCTCTTTGTATCGTGTTCAAAATTTGGCCGCGTATAGATCGTATAAAAATCCGCAGTCTAATTATCTACAACGAATAATAAAAGTAGGGCACGAGGCCTGCTAACAAGTAAATAATAGATAGTGGCCGCGAAATTGAAGTCGGTAATAACTCGAAACGGAGACCGCGGGAGAAACTACCCTTTCGGGAAATCTTAGGTGCAGGTACTTCGATCTTTGATATCGAGCCATGGGTAATTCCGACATTGATGTATTCGAATGAAAAAAGAAAAAAAACAAGAAAAAATAAAATAAACCGCGGACACAAGCGTAATCGTTTTAAGATGAATATTGTGAATGATCGATGTTGAAATATATTTTTAATAAATCCCAATGATATAATAATGGTATCATTCAAATGGAACAATTCGTAATTGATTACTAGACTGCGGATCGTCTGTGCAGACTTATACCCGAGTTAATGAAATTAAATGGAACGATATGCAAACAAGGGGTTGTTGCTTCACCCTGCTAATTATGACATTGCACGCAACGTTGCGCAAAATACAGTGGCTACGGAACAGTTATCGCCGATAGTCACATTTTTCGTTTATATAGCAACGTTTTTTGACACTTGATTCACGAACATTAGCAGTGCAATTTCACGGGTTTCTTAAAATATAAGAGTATTATGCACAAATATACGTAGCTAAAAAGTTGAAGAGAAACCGAATGAATTTCGATACGTATTCGTATTCGTGCATCGATCAAAGCCAACGTTGCGAGCTAAAAAATAATACCTGTGATTTTTCGAAATTCGTCAAATCGACGCGTTCCGTGAACCTAGCGTTAAGTAAATTCAACGTTTCATTTGCATAAGGGTGAAATTAGGCGATAAGTAACTTAACGCGGTTAGGTACAGTTTTGCGAAAAGAAATGCGGCAGGATGCAAATGAGAATTGATTGCAATTATCTAACTTACAATAGAAAGAAAAAGTTTGTAGCCACTGTAGCGCTTTACTTTGAATATTTTTGCATACAACGCGCAAGCATACATTCTGTGTGTTCGTCTCGCATAGAAATTTCCCGTAAATGCATAAGAATCCGCGGTCTATTGTGGCTTCGTATCGAAACCGAGGGAAAAATTATAATGGCGCGAAGCGAAGCGAAAAAGAATGGCAACCCTCGACGGTAGAAACGAGTAAATCAAGTGTATATATTACTGGATCATAGTAGGTGTTCAAGACACGCATACACGCATCAATATCACATTATGTACTCTATTTATGTACGCGAATCTTTTAATAATTAAACGAAGATGAATTTCCAAAAAAAGAAGAAAACCTCTTCTCCTTTCTTTTTTCTTCCAATAATAAGCAACAGCTAGACTGTGAATCTTTGAATGATTAAACGAAGATAAATTTCCAAAACACACTCTTCTCCTTTCTCTCTTCTTCCAATAATAAGCAACAGCTAGACTGCGAATATTTTAATAATTAAACGAAGATGAATTTCGAAAAGAAAAACCTCTTCTCCTTTCTTTCTTTCTTTCGTTCTTTCGTTCTTTCAATAACAAGCAATAGCTAAACTGCGAATCTTTGCGCATATTCAAATTGTTGTAAATAAAACTAACCAAATAAGATCTGAATTATATTCATGTGGTTTTCTCATTTTCCCTTTTTTCACCACTATCTTTCAAATATTTCGTATAATTCTTGCATATTACGCGCGTTCTGTACCTATTCATAATTCTGTATTCTGTACGCATACAGAAATATTTTTATACATTTTTATATATTTTTATACAACATTGTTATACATTTTTCTATTACTTCTCGTTGCTCGTTTACAGTATCGTACGAGTAACGTTTCAATCTATCGTGCCTACACTTCTTTTCGCTTGGTTTGCATAATAAACTCGTTCAAAGTTGCGATCCCTCAACCTGTTTCGAGTTGCAACCCCTTTCGTAATAATTAAACCATCTGCAACCCCTTTCTTCCAAATCATCCCCTAAAAATTCCAATTTTATCTTTACGTTCCAATATTAATTTTGGGTTACAGAAACTATCGTAGGTATTATCGTTTAGCAATTTATATCGACTTTGATTGCAAATTCTCTGGCTTTCTATCTTCCAATATTTATCTATAATCCACCTATTTTCAAGAATCTTGCGGAATTACGCTATCGATGTTCGCAAATACTATATAGCGATCAAAGTACCGGTAAAATCCGCAGAAAACACTTCGCAACCCTGTTGCCCTAATCGTTTCGAAGCAACGTATCGCAAACGCGTGCATTTCGCACTTTGGATGCTTATTATTGGATACCACCATTTCACATCCTACCATTTTCCCGTCGCTATTACATGTTTTAATGCGCTGCAAATTTCCGCATACGCGCATGAAACACAATCGAAGATCGCTATCGGCGATAGTGGTTCGATGTGTCACGGGATTCTTCGACAATCGGGCGCGTAAACAAGAAACGGATAGAATTGGCCGACGGCCAACGATCGTTTAGAACTTGTGATTGATGGATCTTCTCTCTGTGTGTAGGAGCAGTGCGCGTATTAAACCGTGCACGTGTATTGCGTTTATTATTGCAGCGAGTAATAATATGAATCATTTGATACGCCTGCACAGCCGATGAATAGTCAGTTGACTTTAGATAAAAATAATTGCGGTATCTCCGTTTAAAAATAGACGGCAATTGCATCCGTCGGGAAGCAACACAAGCTCGAAATTAAACCGGATCGTTGATCGACTTTTTCAAACGTCTCGGCTAAAACACGACGGGCGAACGCGAGATAAACACGCCGTCGGTCGTAAAAGTCTACGTACGCATATGAATTTTAAATGTTTGTAAAAAAAGTCACACCTTTCGACCATTTTACGAATATCGATCTGTTTGCGCGTTAAGGCTGGATGCATTCGAAGCGAAAAATCGGACGTGTTTCTTCTATATTATATAGTAAAAAAGATGTACACGTAGCTTGAAAACGCTATTTCACGAATACAGTTATTTCTTATTTTCGTTTCACATCAGATACGCCCAGGCCTGATTATAATATACAAAACTTATCGCTGCAAGCGTATTTGTATTTCGTTCTATCTTCTGGTACAGTGAACTACTTACGTTCTATAATTCGCTTAGTATAAATGAAATAACATCTTCTACATTTCTAGAAGTACTTCTATTCGCCTAAGCAATGACTCTCCCTTTATCTCTAGATCCTTTAGAAGTACTTCTTATTAGTAACTTCGTATTTCACGTATTCGCACGTCGTTTTTACTCTTCCTCTGAAATATGTACCAAAGTATGCGCGCGAATGATTGAAGTTTGAAGTGCGTACGTAGACTTGCATGACTAGGCGCGTTTAGCCGATATCCTGAGAGAATTTCAGCGCATCGCGGCACATATTCCGGACATTCCGCGGTGCGTATCGACGACGAGTCACGCTTTAACGAGGTTTCAAAGGCTAGCGTTAATCGATAACAAATTTAACGAGCTTAACCGAGCTCTCGACCCTCCAAGACAGCCGGCTATCTACGCGATAAACATTTTCAACCGCTCGTTAAAGGAGCTTTTGCAATAACGATCAAAAGTCTGAATCACTCGGAACGTTCACGAATACCGCTGGCCGCGTTTAGCCTCCGCGATTAACCTAATTCCGTCCGAGATTTAAAAACCAAGTACCGATCCCAATTCTTCCGAATTGTTTCCATAATCGGACGAAACGGTGTTCTTACGAACAAACGCGATTAGCGTGACACAATTTGGAGACATCGAAACGCGGTTAAAACCCTTTGGCTTACCGTAACGAGTCACACTCGTTTCATAATTTATGGCGCAAGTTCCACAAAAAAAACGAATACTATTGACGGTCAAATGAAATCTTGAACTTTAATCTTACCTTTGCCTTGTAAGATTGAGGTGTGTAAATTGAAACGTGCCGTAGCATATTCGGAAGGATTTGTACAACGTGATACGAAATCAGTGATCAACTAAAACTGGCATACGCGGGTAATGAAATAATTGTAGGGCAAGGGGTCAACCCTGCTGCAGTCTTTCAAATTTGCAGAGCCAATTATTTTTCTCAACTGAATAAAAGAACGTTTACCGTGTAAGAAGAGTTGGTAACAAATTATTTATATTTAGGCCTTCAAAATCGCTGTTCAAAAATATTCAGATCGCCAACTTTACAGAATTGTAATTCCAACGTTTAGTCGTACATCACGTTAACTATCGTATACTATACGGTTCATACATTGAGCTGTTGGCCCGTTACCGACGGAATAAATGAGTAAATAAAACTGAGAAAAGTTTTCGAAAGATCGAAATACATTTGTGTCGAAAAATAATGCAAAGACCGCAGCAGAGTGAATGAAAACTCGCGTCGAGACGTCGATAAAGCTACTCGCGGATAATTCGCGGCATTTCACCGGCGGTGCTTGAATTTTTTAGCGCTCGGTCGATAAAGCGAATCGCGCGACGTTTGGCATCGAGGTCAGAAAGAAGCTAACTAAAGCGAGCCTAAGTACGGCCGTAACGATTTCGCGTTCGATTTCAAGGCTTTCGTGGAAAACGCGAGGCGAGCACGGAAGATGTCTAGTAGTGGTTTCGAAACGTGGTCATCCGCTACGCGGTGGTTGTCTTTCGTGATCGTGGCGAAGGCAAACACATGGCAACCTCGTCAACCTCGATACGCCTTCGCCAATGATAAGATAAAGGTTAGCATGTGTACGCAGCATGTATGCAAGTATGTATGTATCGCGTGGAGTCGCAAACGTGGGCGTTGTTGCATTTCGCTTTGCTCGTGTGTGCACTTCGATCCTTGCGTTCGTTCCCGATAACCACGTCTTTTTATTCTACTAAGTCTTCTTTTTCTTTTCATCCTCCCCCTCCTCTTTTGCACCCTTTGTCTTCCCCCTCGACGATATCGCGATGTATCGCAAAAGAAAGAATGAAAAAAGGAAAGCGCGAAGCGGCGAACGCACGCGAATCGAAGAATCTCGATGAAACGAGAATGAATTTTCGTTCCGCGAGGTTAGCCTCGGGGCTCACAGGTATGCGCAGGTATGCGCGAGTAGGCGCCATCGTGGGACCGCCCACGGAGAAGGTATATTTCTGTATTCGTACGTGGGCAAACGAGCGATGCGACCAACTGTGACGCCTAACTTACGAATACGTACCGATCGCCGCTGAATTTACCGTCGGGCGCACTAAAACAGATAGGTCCGTCCTTTGAGTTAGGATTTTGCGATAACGTAGCACGAGTGCTACCGCACGCATAGGATTCGCTTTTTCTAGTTGCAATAAACTAGGTTTCGAGCGATTTGGTAATTTGAAGCTTTGGGAATTTAAAGTATTGAGAATTGGAAGCTTTGGAAATTTAAAGCGTAGGGAATTCGACGCTTCGGAAGCCACAGAAACTTGTAGCTTTAAGAATTCGGAACATCGAAGCTTTGAAGCGTTGAAGATTGCAAACTTCGAAGACTGTAAGAAGATTCAAGTTATAAATTATGCTACGTGACGCTTAAGTGTCACCTCAGCGAAATCGCGATGCGTAAAAAGCAGCATATTAACTCCAATGCAACGATACACAAACGTGTTGCCCATGAAAAATTCCATGATCGTGCAGAGGACGTAATGCGTTCCGTCGCAGGCTTATGGAAAGTCCCATCTTTTTCACGCAGCGATTCATGAATGTTGCAGCATTTAATTTCGAAGAACGTCGATCGTTTGCCTTGCTGCAATTCAGCGATTCTGAAGCTGCCGCGCGAATGCATTATTTGTTCTATCTGTCAGTCGCCTTGATTCCAAGACCGTCGCCGACGGCCGACGGATCGAGGATGCACAAAATTTTTGTATCTTACGAGAACTGCATTCAGAACGCTCTCCATCAATTACACGTGCCGCTTCTATCCATCACGCGTAAATCGTACGCGATTAATTAACGTCGCGGAATGAAAAAGAAGAAGAAAAACATCTCGCGTTCCCTTGTTCTGTCGGATGCTCTCAAACTTTAATCCTCCGCATCCTCGATCGCCAAAATGATCTAGTTTCGCAAACATCCGAGTGCAAGAGGTTAAAATTTAATATTCAGAGTTCCGTGTAGCGGCAGAATTCTCGTGCATGTGTAATCTGTTATGGCTTATCTGCGCGATTAGGGCCGAAATGTACACACGCGCGTACGATAATGTATTCAACGCCAACACCAACGCGCGCCGATGCAACTGTGTGCGCTGTGATGCACGTGTGGCGCTCTCCCAGTTAGCATGTACGTAAATAAACTCGGGTTGTAAACTCGGGCCTGCGATTTTAGCAAGTGCCGTCCCGTTCCTTCTGGACAAAAAGAATTCGTACGTACGTGTATCTATCGCACGAACGTGCATTTCGTTGTTTCGAGTTACCTATCTTATCGTGCCACGTATTCCTCAATTTCGATCCGATTTTCCCCGACTCCTGAACATTACACGGGCCAAGCACGAAGGCAAACGCGAAAGTATAATTAGTAGAATGAAGTAACAAAGCGAGCCTCCTCTGTCAAGCCTCGCTCCAAGCATACATATGTACGTACGCGTAGCAAAATGATATTACACGCTGGACAGAAGCCAACTCTGGTCGCGAAAACTTCAACTTGACTGAAACGGCGCGATTCGATCAATCGTGAGAGGGGAATAAATATCGCCAGGCGACTACCTGTCTCGCGTTTACCGCGAACCCTTGAACGGTGTGCGCGCGGCCGTGTAATGGAGCAACGCCGTGAGCGAGCTCAGACAAGGATAACGGAAAGGACCGTCTAATGCGCTTTTTGCGGGGAATCTCGACCCGCTACGCCCTTTTCTTTCATGCTCGCATTCTCACGTGGCTCTGTTGCCGGTACAAGTAAGGTAGGTAAGGGCCATACAGGAGTAGAATATGGTACATGCTGTGAGCGCACAGGACTCGGCGGAGGCGAGGTGTCGCAAGTCGAGGCGGTGGTAAATAGAAGCGCCCCGTCTCGCTCACTCTTACTCTCGTTACTCAGTACCGTACGCCTCTATCCTTCGAGCGTCGCGTACCCACACAGGCGCGCGGCGAGGCTACGAATACGTGAAAGAGAGCAAGGAAAGCGAAGGCTACAAAGCCCGAGCAAACGAACGAACCAACGAGCAACATGGGGCAGCGAAAGAGAGAAAGAGAATGGTCGACGTACATCATTTGGGCGCCGAGAAGTCTGGCGCGACCAGGCCAAGCCAGGCCAGGCCAGGCCAGAGGCGCGTCTCTGGTTACGCGACCATTTGGGGCGCCAAGCATGGAACGCCAAGAAGCGGGGCAGAGCGGGAGGAAGGGTAGATAGAAGGGAAAAACCATAGGAGGGCAAAGAGGGCCCGGTGGAGACGAAGGTAGGCGTCCGAGCATCGCATCGTCGTCGCCGAGCTCCGAACCACAGGCAATCGCATGTGCCTGAGTATGAGTGTAGGGTGGCGTCGTTGAGGAAGCAGCGGAGGGAAAGAGAGGAGGAAATGAAGCAAGGGGTCCCTGCCTGCATGCTACATTCCAGCGGGACGCGAGTTTTCAAACATGGCTACCCACGTGAATGTAGGTCCACGACCGATCCTATAACACGCGCGCGCGCACACATTCGACCTTACGAACTACGAGATCTCTCTCTCTCTCTCTCTCTCTCTGTCTTTTCTCTTCGTTTCTCTCGCGTAATCTGCGCTCGCAACGATTCCCTCCCATAGCGTGCTCCGCGTCACCCTAATGCCTGCTCCGTCACACGCTCGTACAGACACAAACCCACAGAATCCCCTTGCCCCTTTACTCCATCGGGTTGTTGGTTTCCTCTCTCTCCCCTCGCGGCAACCCGGACGGGCAGGCCGACCGAGCTGGCGACACCCTGTCTGGCAAGACCGGCCGTCGGACAAAGGAGGGGGAGCCTGGTCGCTGCGTTGCCACGTCCTCGGACTTCGGGCTGCGCCTACCTTCGGCTCCAAGGACAAATCCGATGAACGTGCCAGCCGTCGTGGCGTACTTAGGCGACTGCCGGTCTGCTACCGCCACTCCGCTTTCCACACGATATGCCTCTTACCGATATTATTCCGCCGTCGTCGTCGCCCTTTTCAGGCATTTATAGCTAGCTCGATATTCGATCGGAGTTCGATTCGAATTGGAGAAACTGCATCGACGGCGATTTAACGCCGCATCGAAGAAGCAAATACGAGACGCGATTCGTTTAGCGACGGGATACCGAAAGGATGAGGCCGTAAAACTATGCGAAGGTCAAACGGTGCTCGGAAGGCAGGTATCTGGTGTGTTGCTGCGACGCTATACCGGTGCTGCTGGTCGTTAGATGTATTTAGGAAGGGACTACTCCGGAGAGTCGGTGTGATTGACGGAGCGAGAATAACCAGCAAGATTCTTAGAAATGCAGTAGGGTGCTCCTTCGTGGAACCGCAGAAGGATCGGTCGGGCCTCGGTTTCTGCTGGTGGCGCGAATCGTGGAAATTTACGAGGCCTCGTCGTCGGCTCTCGTTTCTTTCTACGCTCCCCCAGTCCCCCAGCTCGCTCGCTCGCTCGCTCTCGTTCTTTCAAAGCGTACATATACTACTCTATAGTAACGCGCGCGCGGCTTGCGTCATTGCTCGCAGGTCTCTCCGCGTCCGTATACGTTGCGGCCTACGTGCGCGACTCTTGTCAGCGACATGGCAACCGCGCGTAAAGCTAAACATATTAACTGTCGGCTCACGCCACAAAAACAACATGATCTCATTCCGCTGCGTATGTATGCATGCATGTATGCAAGAGTGAGGAACGTGCAATTCGCATGCACGCTTCGAAATCTCATTCAGTGATAACTGGAGAGAGGTGAATAGGAGCTGAGCAGCGAGCAGCCAGCAGCAGCGGCGGCGACGGCGGAGAAATGAAAATGAGAACGCGAGGAAAGAGGAAAGAGAGAAGCGAGAAGCGAGAAGCGTGAAGAGCGAAGAGCGAAAAGAAGCGACGGATAACCGTCCGCCGATGACTCGTAACGGTAAGCGGGTAGAAGGCTGGTATTAACCAGCAAAGAACAATGCAGATCGTATTACCCCCGCATCGGGGCTATAATAGGGACAACTTCAACCCTCTAACGAGAGACCTACCACTACCAGCAAGCCTAACACGGCCACGGGCGCTTTTCCCGGAAAGCGAAATCCCCTTGCCTCGCCGGCCTTTCCCCTTATTCGATGCCAATAAAACTTCCTAGACGACGGTCGCCGTGTTGGCGCTCGCCACACCAAGCTTTCAACAATCCTACCGTATGCGAAGCCTGACGTAGGTCTTCAACGATTTAACCTAGATAACACGCCTAATCTCGGTGCGGCGCGAGAAAACATCGTCCCTCCGCTCTCTGCTCGCCGCCGCTGTTGTTCTGCCGGCTGCTCCATTCCATCTGGTCGATCGCGATTAACTAAAAATGCCGGGCATAAAAAATGTTGCACGGGCATATGCAACGAAAGACGACGACAACGGGTAACCGTACGTAGCAGCAGCGGCGGAGAAGGCGAGAAAAGGCAGAGAATCGGAGTGGCGAAGAGAAAGGCAAGCAAAAATCGCGCGGCTCCATGCTGGCTAGCTGAGGCGAGCGGCGAGCAGCGAGCAACGAGCGAGCGAGCGAGCTAGAGAACGGATAAGCCAGTCAGACGAGCGCGGCAGACAACATGGCGCCGAGAGCGTCGTCACGCCGGCGTGACGTTTCCCGCGCGCGTCATTAACGGAAGTGAGCACACAAAATGGCGGAGTTTTACGGCACTGAGGTGTGAAAGGGAGGAGAGAGAAAGGCGAGAGGGTGCGCAAGCGAAGAGGAGAGGGACGGGTGGGGCGCCTACGGGTGCGGGCAGTCAGGCAGGCAGGCAGGCAGGCAAGCAGGCAGGCAAGCAGGCAGGATGACGAGAGCGTAGAAAGAGAGGAGTTGGTGGAGGTTAGGTCGGTGGCGCAAAGAAAGAAGAATGACTGGTGGCCGGCGCGGCGGCGGTGGACTAGCGCCTGTGCTGCTCGAGTGGGATGTTGGTTGGGACGTCGAGGGGCGCTTGCTCGCTGGATAGCGAGAAAAGGATCGACGATCGATCGACCTCCGCGCAAACAGAGAAAGCGAATCTCGCGTAGCAGGGCGGTGGGGAGCTTGGGGGAAGCGAGCTCACGGCGAGAGACCGAGAGTGCGGCAAAGAGCGGTGGCGCGCGGCGCGGAGCGGCACGATAGAGCGAGAGAGGCGGTGAACGAAAGAGCGAGCCGTCAAACGAAAAACGGCAGAGGGGAAGGACGGGAAAGATCGTTTCAGTGGGAAGCAGCCGCAGTCGTGGCTGGTGGTGGGGATGAAAATTAGTTACGGCATCTACCAAGACCTAAAAGGAACTCCGTGCGCGGCGCGGCCAGGCCACTTCGTGCAATGTTACGCGTTAAGGTACCCCCGTGCGTCGTTGGCAGTGCCCGGTTTCGAAGCTCATCGTCGTCATCGTCGCCGTCGTTCTCGTTCCCGTGCCCGTGTTCGACGTGACGGTCATCGTCACGCTGCGAAACAGTTCGGTGCGTGAAATACACATTATGGCTCATGGCGTAAGCGAGGTGCTCGGTGAGGGAAGCTCGGTGAAAATGGTGCATCAGAAACAGCAGCAACAGCACGCGTCTTCGTCGTCGTCGGTGCATCAACATCAACAGCATCAACAGCAATCGAACGCGAGGAAATCGGTCGGAGTGATGGGAAGCAGGCGGATATTCGCGCCGGCCTTCAAGCTCAAGGTTCTCGATTCGTACAGAAACGATATCGACTGTCGCGGAAATCAACGAGCGACCGCGAGGAAATACGGCATTCATCGACGTCAGATACAAAAGTGGTTACAGTGCGAGGATAATTTGAGAAACAGTTGTGCCGAGACTGGAAACAGCGGTGTCGTTTCAACCGCGGTGATCTCTTCTACCGCGGGTGGTGTTTCCAAGCAGGACGGTACCGTGACGGAAGCCACGGGGCCTGCCGTGACTCCAGCAGCGCCGGCCTTGAACCTCAGCCTCGCCAGACTGCACGGCGACGAGCTGGCTACACAGCAAGGGCCCCCACCTCTTCTTTCTCATCCTCCTCATGGTGCTTCACCCTCTTCGCCCCAATATGCTTCTTCTCAATCCGCTGCGACGCCGGTTTTACCCCTCCGTCTCCCGTATCAAGAATATTCCGTCAATTCGGAGCAGCAGCCGCATCTCCGTCGGGAAGGATCCGATGATCGAGTACAGGTAACGGTGGACGTTCGCGGATACTCGGAGGCGCGCGCGAATCATGAACCCACCAGCGGTTATTACGTTCTAAATTCGGACAGACAACGGGAGCTGGAGAATTTCGACGCTCGCACCGAGGCGAAGGTGTACCAAACTTTGACAGCGTATCGAGTGCCCGTCCGTCACGAGCATCATCGTTACCAGAGCGAAAGCGAGATCATGGTCGCGAGTAACTCGTTGCATCGGCATCGATCTCCGCCGAATCGTCATCACCATAATCGATCTCAAGAAAATGCGAATTTCAACGAGGACGCGGATTCGTCGTCTATGGACGGCGGAAAATCGTACGGATTGCTGCTAGCGCCGTCAGTGTCGGTGATAAAGTCGGAGCGAGCGAGCCCAGACTCGGCGGCGACGCCAGGGCCGTGCGAGTCGACGAGTTCCCCCGGTCTCTCGAGGGTCCCACTCTCGCCCGTTTCGCATCCAGCCAACGGCACCGGTTCCAGCTCTAGCTCCTGCTCCGGCTCCACCACGTCCGTTCACTTCGATTCCCCACGGACCTCCGCCAGCCCCTGCATGCACGTGCATGTGCACGAACTCGATCGCGCGCACGCACACGCACACGCGTCACCGCCGTCGGATTCCGAGAAGCCGATCCCGTCCCTGCATCGGCCGCAGCAGAGAGAGTCCAAGGAAACGACGACGGCCCGTGTCGGAGAGAAGGGAACGACGGAGGACGTCGCGGAGGAGGCAGAGATCGCCAGGGCGGTGGTGAAAAAGGAACTCCAGATGGAAGAGGAGGAGGCGATGACCGGCGAGGAAGCGAGAGAAGCTTCCGTCGCATCATCGTACGTCGATTATCAACGACCACCTGTGGATTCGTGTTCGGTAAGCCCTATGCACGATCGAGAAGGATACTCTTTGCCCTCGAGTCCAAGAGGACCGGCTAGCTCCGGGAGATCTTGCACCAGCTGTTCCGATAGCGAGATGGATCCTCTCGATTGCTCCTCCGGTAGCCACAATTCGTCCACGGATCTCGCGCGTCGGCGATCTTTCTCCCTGAGATTCAAGCTCGACGTTCTGGACGCTTTTCACGGAGACGTCGGCGTGGCGGGCAATCAACGCGCCACCGCGAGAAAATTCGGCATAAATCGGCGGCAGGTACAGAAATGGTTGGGGCAGGAGACGGAATTGAGGGGCGAGATAGCTCTTCGCGGAAACTCGCGGCAGCGGCTCGGCCCTATCCAGGATGCCGCTTCCGGTGACTCACCGGTAGATCTGAGGACATCGAACTACGTTTGCAGCTTATCGCAAGATCGAATCGAAGCCGAGTACGAGCGATCTCCTCCGCCTCTTTACTGTTTGGACGTTGGTTCCTCCTCCTCGCAGCATCTTCCATACTATCAGCATCCCGCCGCGCTCGATGCATCTTCCGAGAGCGAGCCGGTCGTTTCTTGTAATCTCTCTTGCTGCATGGACGGCCACGCCGTCACACCAGCCGCGTCGTGCTACCAGGAAGCCTCCTTAAGAGGATCTTGCTCTTACTCGGACTCGCAAACCAGGTTGTACTGTTATTCTCCGCGAGAATATTCGTCCGAGATCGCCTCGATTGCGGACCACTCCGAGGAGCTGTCCTCGCCGTTCAAGAGGCAGCATTGCACTTTATCGTGCTGCTACGAGGCTCTGCCATCTCCGAAGAGACTCTGCCTGGAGGCTGAGGAGCTCAGGATCAATTCCTGCCAACAAGTGCCTCCCCAGGAAACGCCGCTCTGTTTGGTGAAACCAAAGAGGCTCGTCGATGCCTCGCCGTCGAGGACGGAGGTGACGAGCACGGTGCCGACGCCCCCGGCAACCGCCGCGCCTCCGCCTCCGGGACCAACCTCCAAGAAGGACGCAATCTTGTTCAAGCCGTACTTGGACAATCCCGTGAGCAAACCATCCAAGGAGCACGCCATTCAACGGGGATTATCGTCCCCGGTCAGCAGCCAGAATATCATCATCAACAACAACAATAACTGCCAAATTATTTGCAACTTGAACGATGGCAGGAGCCACGACTATGCTCTCGAGCTTAGCTTAAGACTGCCGGTATCCTGGAGGACTCATCCGAGTCCGTACACCACCGAGTTCCCGCAGGTCAGGAGCGCGTTCGTTAGGTATCCAGCAAGTCCTCATTACAGTTAATTGGAAAACTTGTCCGATCCTCGATTCCGCGAAACGGTAACCGGCTATTCGTCTTTGCTTTATCTTTTCTTAATATTCTAGCTTTCTTCTTCGTAGCTCTTTTCGTTGCTCGTCCAATTCGGCCGACGGCGAGTACCATGGAATCGATTCACGGTGGCTCCGAAACGTATTTACTTTCGTATTTCGGCACTAATCAAGTGCTAATTAAGTAGATTCCATTATGCAAAGATTCCTACTGGGTTAAGCAATAAGGATTGCTATGCGAAATGACTCGTTCAATAGTTTGGAAAGTTTGAGACGTTAAAAAATGGAATATTTTCACTCGATCAGCTCCATTAAATACAACGTTTATATATTTTTTTATTAGAATAATAAATAACGGGTTACTTCGGATCGAAATTCATATCGAATAGCCCCGTATAATATAACCGCACTCTTGTGCGACTATAATAATTCGGTGTCGCGGAAATGCAATAATTTTTACAGTCACATTGTACACACGGTATATTTGCACCGTACTGCATTTATTTTGCCGTTCAAGTTCAAAATTAATTGAGCCAAACTAAATGAAATGAAATTTCTCATTCTGCTGTTTCATAGCACTCTCACGTGCCTATGCATTAAAGCGTAAATCATATAAAGATGAAAGAGTGCCCAATGCAAACAAGCTAGCACGTACAATGCTTTTCGTAGCCACTGTGTGCGCATCGCGAAGAAATTTATCATGTTAGTACATAATCGATGACGTACGATTATCGTGCGCTATTAAACTTGTTCTCCAATTTAATGAAATGAAACGCGAAGATCGATTGCTAGGTGCTCGCGGTTCGATAGCAAAGGACCTCCCGGAAAGGATACGCCGGGAAAGGATCGATTGGTACGTGATCTACGACACGTCGTACGCCACGTAAGCGTTTATCGTTTCCCCGGATCGTCGGTACCGCGTTATACATCACGATAAAGTCTTAATCGGCCATTGGACGAGCCCGGGACGTGGAAGGAGATTATACATGGTCGCGTCCTCGCCTGGCATCTTCTTCCACAATCTTCGAACCCGACCCGTTCCTCCCTTTGCCCTCCTCGCGCGGATTCATCGCTGTTGAAGAACCCCCCCTCGAAAATCCCAACCGCGCGGAGATACACACTTGCATGCACACAGATACGATACACGCGAGGAGCTTTTTTTCGCGCCACTTTATCGCCGAGATTAGCGCGTTCGGTGGCTATCGGCTAGGCCGTTTAGAGGTCGAGTGTGTGCTCGCTATAATTACGGAATTATGTCAGTCCTCTGGATGATACCGATCGCCAAGGAAAACTCTCGCGCGCCGTCGCGCGGTTACGCAACCGCCTGACGACACCGCCTTTACTTTTCTGCCAATCGTTTTCGTGAAAAACGCGCTGCTCGTAATCCGCAATCCGCGAAATGCGCGATGAAATCGTGTGTCTCCGCGATACGAGAAATCACCTCCGGTTTTTCCCTCTTCTGTCCACGTAATATACATCTGGGTTTTCCGCTTCCGGTTCGTCGGCCGAATTTCGCGGCACGGCGAATCTTTGCTCATTGCATTGAACCGGGATTGAAAATGTGGGCGAATATCGAGATTCGTGCAATGAATGAGGAATCGATAGACTGCGGTTCGTTATGCAAATTCGCATCTTTGCAAGTAAAATTGGAAGGATCGGATTTTCATAGCGATCCGTTTCTTCTGTTAACACGTTCGCAATAACGCGGAGATTTCCTGTTTCAATTTTTATCAAATGCATTGCAGAGTTTTACTTACGCGGAGTTAAAGTCTAATAAGTATTAATCTAATGGAATATATTACGTGTACCAGTGAATAATCTACTTTTTTAATTCAAATTAGCCGTGGATTTATATGTAATAGTTGTCATTCTGTAATATTTCGAAGAAGAATATTTTGTAGGTGCTTAATTGAATATTCGATAAAATACATTTGTTAAATAAGTTCAACATAGTGGATTACCTATTGGTACGCCTAATTTCGAACTCTATATGATTTTAGATCAATTCATTTTGATTAAATTCAATTCGATTCGCTTTAAAGCGTAAACAAAATCAGCGCTTATAAAGCGTTCAAAAGTATTCGCGTATATTAAGATGCACAGATGTAGAAAGACTTTCATGAATCACTGTCTACGAAACATATGAAAAATTTAATCTCCTACTATGTCGTAACAAAATCAATGCGTCACACGTATGCAACTGTGCTGACGAACGTGTTAAATATCATAACGTGCAATCCAACTCGCATATTTCGTACAATTTCGCGCATCACGCGCCTTTCGCGCCATTTCAAAACTCTAATTTCCCGCAAGCGCGTAAAAATCCATACGCACGAATCGCCAAAATTCAACGAACAACGAGATTTCTCTACGCGCAAGTTCACCGATGTCGCGGGAGCGGAACGTTTTGTCGCGCTTCTCGTTTCGCGTTCGATCGAGGATCGATCTCTAGATATCGTTTAATTGCTCAAAGAATTTCTTCCATGCGCGCACCTGTGCGCCACGCACGCTGCGCAAGTATTACGACAGGGTTTCGTCTCCGTGATTCTTCTTCTCGTTTTTCTTTTTTTTTTTTTTTTTTTCCCGCCACACGCTCTCCCCTTCTCGGCCATCTCTCGTTCATCTCTCGTGTTTGCGAATCGCGCGATTCTCCCTCGGGCGAATACACACACACACACACACACACACGCCACTCCGTTTCCTTCCTCCTCGATCGATTCCTTGTAAATATGTAAATACAACGGCGCGCGCGCAAGGATCGAACCGATCGCACTCCAATTTCGATCCATCGACCAATTATTATCGTTACAGCGAATCGCGTGTGCGCAACCGATCGGTTCGCTCCCCAAGCCCCCCCGAACCTCGTGGGTATTTTTGTATCGAGTTTACGACCTCGAGGAGGCAGGAAAGGGTTGAAATATTATTATACACACATGTCGGAGAACCTAGCGAGAAATTTTGTCGTGACCGCTTCCGTTCGAGGCTCTACCATCCGTGCCTTTTTTCTTCTTCTCGCCCTGATATATCCTCGGACAAACGCGTAGTCAGATATTATAGAAGAAACTTACACCTAGATTTATCGATTAGTCTTTATATCATAGAAATATATTTTGTACAAATTTGTGTGGCGGTGTTCCGTCGACGAGTCGACGAGACTCGGGAAGGAGGAGAATGTTAAGGTAGGAACACGCATTTTTATATTCGATCGGAACAGTAGTTTCGGCCGCGTATTATTATATCAACCGATGAAAAGTTTAACGGAGTTATGAAAAGTTACTTTCAATCCTTTGTGGACGGAACGAAATAATATTCAACGAGTTTTTGTCCAATTATTAGGTGTATCAACGAATAATTCACTTTTGTTGTCAAATTCTATCAAGATCGAATTGGTATTCGTCTATTAGACATAATTGGTATTCTTCTCTAATATTTACGCACTATAAAATGAGTTCAACTCAATTTCGTATCTCAGTAGCATACGTTGAATTTAGGTAAACTGTACGTATGTTGAATTTGTTACAAAAATAGTGAACCACTTATTGGTACATCTGATATCAACCATTTAAAGGTGGGACTTAACTTTACAAATAATATTCATGAATCTTTAAGCAGTAAAAATACGAATTTAAAAAAGAAGCGCAGCTAGAAAAGTTTGTCATGCTGTTATAATTGACTTCAATTTCGCAGCAAATGCACTTGTTCCGCTCGTCGTTTAATAATAATTAAGAATGGATATAGTTTTCTCAATTTGATTAGGCGGCCGGATACTTTTCTGGCTAATTGTACGTCACGTAACGTGACAGCATGTGATAGTACGTGATAGCGCGTGATATCACGCGACGGGACGCAAATAAACGTGTGTTCCTACCTTTAAACGACGAATCGTTTCGCTGTGGCAACACATTTCAGGTATCGCTAACGCAACAAAGTAACCTGTAAATATTTTTACTATTATTATTATTAATATTATTCACTCGTATGGCAATTTTGACAATCCAAGGTGTACCGTAACGATTGCGTTTTGCGAACGATTCGTTCGTGTTCTAGCAGACTTTATGCCTACTCGATGAAGTCCAACACGAGACTGATCGCAAGGAGAGACATTTTAGAAAGACACACAGAGATACACTTATAAACACGTACATATACACACCGATACGAGAACGCTCCAAAATACCCGCGTGCCTTACAGGATAATGTAATTTTTGTTAGAACCGCAAAACAGATGCGAGATCGCGTTTCTAGCATCGAGTGTTTAGAGATAAAAAGTAATTTAGACTAGCGCACTCGCTCGCGAAACGGACCATGAGATATGTTCTGAATTATTCCTACGAACTTGAAGAATTTTCAGCGAAAAGCAACCCTTGTCAAATCTTGCAATTTCGCTGTTTTTTTTTTATTTGTTTTTTTTTTTGTGAGCAACTTGTAGATAGACTGCGAATAATTGGTGCATTTATGGGAAATTTAAGTTCGCAAGGAATTGCAGAATGCACGTGATACGCGAAAATACTCTGGATATTTTATACAAGTTTGCAAGATATTGCGGAACGCCACGGCATGGAAGTTTGTTGAATTTATGAAAATATGTGGAATATCTGAAGCGAAACTCGCGTTGTTATATTTAGGAGACGAATCGAATTGAAGCTTGGTTTATTTTATCTTTTTAATCGCGTTGCTGGAAATATAAATTTATATAGGCAATATGCTTGACAATCGTGTAGTCGATGAATATTTTACTAAACAATAATTAATTATGCTTTTCGGTAAAAACACAAAGATTGACAAGGGTTGATTTTATTGGGTACCGAAAGAAATTCGTGCTGATTTGCAATGCGAAACTTTCCCTCGAGTTTAATTTTATTCTAGGAAGTACACTTCTATCAAACATTATTTTATTGAACGAATTACAAAATAGACAAACTCTCCTAACGATATCACTATTGTTATATTGTTTATGCAAAATACCATAAGAAATCTAATTCTTTGCACTCTGCTATTATAGAGAATATTAATCGTCTCAAAAGCTTTATATCAATTTGTATCAACTTAATTTTCAAAGTCTCGCAAAAGTGTGCTGGAATTACTGGAACATTAAACTGCTAAACAAGTTTCGAGTGCAAAGAGTTAAACTTGAGTTTGAAACTAAACTTATCTCTGCCAAAAAAAAGAAAAAAGTCGCACGAATTTCTTCCGCTACTCGATATTATTAACTCTTCAATTTCGCGACCGATTTTTCGCGTTCATTCTCCGGTAGAATCTCACGCGTCTTCTTCCGATTCTTAACTAGACCACGCGAACTTTTTTTTTATATCGTCGCGAAGAAAGTTTGCGAATCGTCCACAAGTTTCCCTGGCGATTCGTGGAAAAAACTCGACGATTCCGCGAACTGCCGCTACACTTGTTGCGATGAGGATGATAATGATAATAACCGATCGAAGGAGGAAGGAGAGAGATAAGCGAGTGGCGCAATTGGCTAATCGCAAATGATGCTTTTACTCGTAGATGGGAAAGCGAAAATAGAGTTCCACGAACGTGGCGCGATCCGGCCAACGAGCTTGTCGCAGCAAAGAAGGGCAATTTTGTAAATTACCATCGCAGACGGAGCAGTTACGTCAATGTTTCAATATTCAGGCTCAATCGAGCTCGTTCCAAGCTAGCGGCTAATCTCACACGCGTTGCGACAGCCGCGTGTATTATCGGCCGCCGAGGATGCACTTGCACTTCGCGTCAATTGCGCCACTCGCGGGTCAAACATAAACCTTTTTTTATTCCTCCGACTTCCTCTTTCGAGCTCGAGATAAATTCGTCGCGCTCTTTTCATAGTTGGCCATTATTCGAATAAATTCTTCCAATTCCGTTTTATTTCAATAGCTCATCTCAACCATCTTTGAATAAAGTTTTAGTTGAACAACGTACCTGAAATAAGCTGTTCAAATTGAACTTTATATGAATAACATTTCATTGAATATGAATATGAATTGAATATTATACGAATAACATATAAATTCTTTGAACAACGTTTTAAATAAAGTCTTCGAATTGAAGTTTATTCGAATGATTTTCGAAGAGGAAGTAGTATCAATATAATCTATTTGAAGCGAGAAAGTATAACTAAAGCTACAGAAAACGTAAGAAAATTCTAGCGGAAGAATTTGGTCGAATAAATTTCACCATTTGCGAATTTTTATGCAAATGCAAATCTTTACGATCACATTTAAAGAACTAATACAAAATTGGGAATTAATTTCACTATTTAAATATAGCACTGAGTACTTCATTTCAACCAAATTTATTCATGGTGCGTCGCTTAAAACAGGCCACCTAATATTTAACTGTTAATTAGCTTAGAAAAAATGATCCTGGATTAAACATGCTTCTCATAAGGAATTCATTCTTCAGCGTGATTTACTTTTAGACTGCAACAGCCTTTCATTTGGCTACCACTTCTTCGATGTTGTAAATCAAATAATCGAAATACGAATTTGCATAAACATTCGCAATCTATTAATCATCCGATTGCACCAGACTGCAACAGACATACGCACGTCAACGAACTTAAACATTTTCCTCTGCTCTTTCCAACGAGAGGAAGATTTTCCGAGTAAATATTAACTTCTCCGAGAAAAGAAAAACTGTGTTGACGTTGAGAATCGGAAGTGGCGAAGACTCGGGGGGGGGGGGGGGGGGGAGAAGAAACCGTTTTTAGCCTTGTCCGCGTTCGTCGATCGGGTCAAGGTGGCAATGTACAATAAAATATAGCGTAATCGTAAGCCATAATGAATTACATAATGCCATAACACAGCGTGTTTTACATAATAAAGTTAGCGTCGAACCGACTGACAAAAGAGAGAGAGAGAGAGAGAGAGAGAGAGAGAGAGAGAGAGAGAGAGTGAGAAAGCAAGCAAGCGCGTGTGCTCGACGGTGCGAAAAACTGAATGCGTGTGTATCCGCGTCCGCGTATGCGTATGCGTATGCGTTCCGAGCCCACAAGAGTCTATTAAACGAGGCATAAAGCATTGTATAAGCAATATTTTTTAAGTGCATCAAACTGTGCGAACGGAGGCCGTGCGGAGAAAGAGACGAGAGAGAGAGGTGTGAAGGGAACGAGAATATATACATATATATATATGGTTGGTTCGAAATATGCGTTTGTAGCGGGGACGAAAAGTTTCGTGGGCGAGCCCCCGCGTTTTAAAGCGCGTATGCACGTGTAGGTAGACGTGTATACGCACTATTTACACGTATATTCACATACACACAGAGACAGACACCACGTACACGCAGAGGAAATTAATCGATGGACTGCGGATTTTTATGCATTTATGGGGAATTTAAGTGGACAAAAAAAAATACACCGTGCACGCGGGATGCATAAAAATATATACGAAACGAGGGGTTCGTAATAAAAGAAACCATTGTCAAAGTTAACGCATAGTTGTGAGGTCTGTAAGCTATTGATTTAATCGGATTTACGTGGCTACGAAAAGTATTTGTACATATTCGTGTCTTTTAATTAGATTGGCAATTTTCGCGTTAAAACTAAGCGACACGAGGGGTTTGCAATTAAAATGATACTTAATTATGAGGACCACGGGTTCTTGATTTAATTGGGTTTATGTTGCTGCGAAAGCTATTTGTACGTACGGTGAGTCAGGTTATTGGCAAAGAGACAAAAAGGTAACTGAGAAACGTGAAAAATAATGTTCCGTTTTAAAAGCGATGAAAATCAGATTAGGGAATATAGACGAAAAAGTTTGAAGCTTAAATTTTGAAGAAGTTTAATCGAGAATGCAAAGGGTTAAATAATAGAAATCGTAACTTAATTCGACACGAGTAATTTTTCAATGGCAAACTAAATACTTTTCGTAGCCACTGTAATACTACGATATAATTGCAGTTAGTATCCACCGCAATTGTGCAATACGATGAATATTTTTATTAACAAAAATTGCGATGAAGAAGAAAGCCAAAATTGACGAGGATAATTTTTACTACGAACTCTTCCTTCGAATATTTACAACGAAACACGCGTTGCAATATACGGAGGCAGAAACAAATCCCTAATCGTGCAATCTCTAATTGTGAAGGTGATTGTAAGTCAAAAGAAAAATCTTCTATATTTTTGTGACACAAATCACAGTAACGCAAATGATATTTTACTCTTTGGCTTACACCTCTTTGGTGATTCGTGGCACACCTATATTCTATTCTATTCCTTTACCAGTTGTATGTATAATATTACAAGGGACTATAAATCTGCGTAAAGATCCGCCGTCTACGAATTTACGTTGCAAGCATAATGCTCGTGTATCGGATATGTACAAAGAAATTTATATATACATATATATGTACATATATATATATATATATATATATATATATATATATATATATACATATATATGTACATATATATATATATATATATATAGCGTTGAAAGATAGAGAGGAAGTTTATATATTATAAATATGTATATGTATACATATATAATTATTATATTTTAATACGATCAAGTTGTATAATGTAAATGTAAGATGAAAGAACGAAGCGCCTGAAAACTCGCCCGGTGCCTTTTACAGAGATCGCTCGTGCCTTATAAGTTTTGGCTAATTGTAAAGCGCGATGAGGAATCAAGGACCAAAGTGTCTCGCGTCCTTAGAACGAGCCACACACGGTAGTACACGTTGTAATGTATTTTTACGTCCTCTCCGCGACCGAGAAGAAGCGTTCTCGCGCAAGGATAATAACTCCTGGCAAGGATAAGAAAAAAAAGAACGCTCCGCGAAAGAGAACACCGGTGACTCGTCCAAGCGTGTAATAATATCAGTATTCAGATTTATTCGTTTAATTTATTGGTCGTCATTTCGACCGCGTCAAACGAAAACCACCATTTTGTTTCTTTTTTTTTTCATCGAATAAACCAGAGATCGATTGAAATATTGCGTACATACGGCTGACTTTTTTTTTATTCACCCTATTTTCCATCCCTCTTCAACCCAGTCTTGGAAGTTAAAATTTAAAGCATCGACGAGGCGTAGGAGAGGCTATGCACTCTGGCGTCGCGACGCTACTAAATTAGACTGGAACGAAGACGAAACGGCGTCTTTAAAACAACGATGGGGAATAATCATTTACTACCGATGCAACGATCGAGGAAAAAATGAAACGAAGATAAATACAAATGAGAATATGCAAATAAGATAAACGTCAACAGCATTAAATACATACGGGTATACAACTTCTAAGTCGCATGGCATTGGAGATTAACTTGACAAACTTAGACGGTTCGATTGAATATAATGCTTAAATTCCACCACCTTTAATCGTAAGGAGTGTAAGAAACCTTTGATCTTCTTGTACACGAGCGCATCGCAGATTGCGACAGCTTTCTATCACGAAATCCAAATTCAATCGTGGCTGTATCGCGGGAAACAATAATATCTCTTGTGCTACTTTTTCTCTAGCTTTAGATAGCGGTAATCGCATCCGAAATAGCCGATCCAGAAGACAATCCGTGTACGATCGTATGAATTTCTTCGAGACGCGTGCACGCGCGGTAGACTGAATGTCTGCTGATAACACGGCGAAGCTGATAATAATTTCTGAGGAAGGTTGACACAGTCGAAGAAAGATACACGGCTCCGATTTACGAGAAACTTCAGGGAAACGGTTTCCGATCTTTCATCTCAATCTTATTGTCGTTCCCTTCGATTTT
Organism: Eucera pruinosa; assembly: GCA_028830335.1. Taxonomy (NCBI): domain Eukaryota; kingdom Metazoa; phylum Arthropoda; class Insecta; order Hymenoptera; family Apidae; genus Eucera; species Eucera pruinosa. The sequence goes on from JAMYCR010000007.1 coordinate 19,331,615, forward strand.
TACGACTCGTTCAACGAATATAACAACGATATTCAGATATAAATGAGAAGCCAGTAGATAGATATTTTTTTGCATTGGATTTACCGCAATGCTTCAGAAACTTGGAAATTCAAAGACTTGGGAATCTAAACGCTTGGAAATACAAATGCAACGATATCCAAAGGCTTGGAAATCCCAAAGCTTAAGAGTTGAAACCCTCAGAGACTCGAAAGCTTGAAAATCCAGAAGCTTAAAATTCCAACGCTTTGAAAATGTCCCTGATGACCGAAATCCCCGCTAATTGAATCCCTAACAATTTAATCTTAAGAAACATAAGCTGCTACACTCGATTAGCAATAAAGAAAAAAACGATATTACCTATTCTACTAAAAGGTAATCGATGCTAAAAGCACCGCGGAAGATTCACTTAAGCGTACACGGTAATAAAACCTTGTATCGTTCGAACAATTATAATCGGTGCTCCGTGTACGTATGTACAGTATCATTGAGAACGCGTTCGAGGAACGTGGCTCACTTTCGCGTTTAGAAAACTCGCGGAAGCAAAGAGAAAAATGGCAAATCGATATCACCGCCGAGCACTCTATTGTTTCCACCATCGTTTTTTTTTTTTCCCCCCCCAACCGAAGCTGTTAATCTTATCTAATGAAATATTTCATGCACCGACACAATCTATAGGCTGCCGCTCTATTCGAAGTCGTGCTGCAATTGCCGGATATTCTCTGCAACTGCAACACGCGCGCACGCACACCCCCCGTCCGCGTCTCCAATGTTTTACCTTCGTCGCAAAAATAAGCTCGTTTTCGCGACCACGGCACCGCGACGACGCCTTTAAATAATTCCGTCGTAAGTAGATACTTGTTTGAGCACAACGAGGACTCGAGTGGTGTCGGAGATAAGCAGAAGCCGACTCATAGCGACTGGTGCACCGAAACCAGTCACTGCACCCACACCAACGCCGATACATTTATTTATTTATTTAATAGTACGCGGTACGAAATTTTCTTTAATATGCGTAACCATCGACGAAGCATAGAATAGACTATCCCATTCTTATAAAGAAACATCCGCTAACGAGCTAAACGTCAACATAGTTAAACACACGAATAGATGGTTAACTTTTGCAACTTTGATTGAACACAATCCTTATAATAACCGTTCTAAATCGCAAGAGGCCTTAATAAAGAAAGACCTCTGCTTTCTTACGCAAGCCGAATTTCAGTTTGAAATTTACGATGTTCCCTACGAATCGATAGTCCATCCTCTACTTCCGATTATCGATGCCGTCTCCAAGGGGTTAACAAAATAGGCATCGCATTAGGCAAACATCACCCTACGACGAATCGTAGAAACCGCGAGCGATGCAACCGATGCATCGTTTCCGTTATCGTGGTTGATTGGTAGTATCCGTGGATCGGCGATCGTACACGTACTCGCTAAACTTTCTAAGCACGCAATCGCACGGCTGCCTGCGCGCTGTACAACACTTTGCCGTCCATCGGCCGTGCACATGCACGCGTACACGTGCAAGCACACAAACGGACGCGCGGCCGTCTCGTTAAATGACGTAAATGTTCTTTAACGTTTCGCAGCTTCTTTTTTGAATTGCTAAACGTTCGCGTTCATTCTTAAGGCTCGACGAGCAGTTTTTACGAGCCAATGACTGCAGTTTTATTTGCATTCGCCGGCCGAAGCGTAGGAAGAACGAGACGCAGAGCAGCGTAACGCGTACTTTACGTGCATTACGTACGCGCGCGCGTATGTGTGCACGTAGAGGGAAGAAAATGACGTGCAGTTTTTATTCGCCGTTGCCGTGTTTCTTTGAACTTACACGGAGAGAGGCCGAAGAATGCGGTGCGTGCAGCTGCACACGTGCCTGTGACGCAATTCTTACATATCGTGTATCTCTGGGGCATAATTTCTGGCTAATTGAATAAAATGAACCGATTAAGCGCGGCGATAATCACGATTAAACAGCCAGCGTAATTAATTCACCCCGTCGTTTCGCGTTAACCCTTTTCAACACCCTACACGTCCGAGTTTTATTTCGTTCGCTTGTTTCGCGGGCAACGTAGATGCTCTTTGCTATACAGATTAAGAGCAAAGTGATGCAAAAGGGATCGTAAGTAAAGAGGATTAAGAATTTAACCCTCTACGAGAAACCTCGGCTGGTTTTCGACCGGAGCGAAATTTTACTTTCATATTTTGGGTTGGATTAGGTGTACAAATTAATTCGAAGGCTTTATCGTTCAACTCTTGGCACCTTTGTCGATTCGAAATCGATAGCATTTAACTCTCAAAGCGAAGACGAATTTGCTTCGTAAACGTGAGAATGCTAAAATATTTCGAATATTAACACGTTCCGTGCCACGTGTACCACCGCTGGTACACTGCATATTTATTGAAATGCGTTCAAAGCAAATACACCGTAGCGTATATAAGTTTAAAGCTGAGAAATGTATTAATACTTAAAAAAGGAAGAAGCAACATCTTCCACGTATGGTAGACAATACAATTGCTATGTACAAGCTAATTATTATAGGTTAGCCAAAAAGTCTTCTCGTCTTTTCGGTTCGGCACGAAACGTGTTAAACTACATTTGATTATTTGCGAATAAGTATTAGATCTTACGAAACTTATCATTCTGCGAAGGTTCAGAGTTAATTTGTACACCTAATAATATATAAACGGCTCATTTTGAAAGTGGTCTGGTCCATTCAAGTCTCTGATGAAAGACACTGGCCTAGTTACTTGTCGAAGCAACGATTTCATTAATTAACTCACGCTTGTTTACGTTCACGAATACGTCTTTTCGTTAACCCTCCTCCATCCCTCGTCACGACCCTCGGAATCGCCAGTGCAATCATTACTTCGAGGGTCGTGCCCGGTACCTGCCTCCCGGGAAACGTCTACAAGTAGTAAACCAAGGTAGGTAAACCTCATTAGAATTTTTCGATAAAGGGAAACGCAAACCCTTTAACCCGTTGCCCTACGATTATTTTATTGCTTGCGTGTGCTGACATTAATTGATCACTGGCATTAACATGTACTGTAATTCCATCGACTTCCTTTCTACTCTAACTAGCTTTAAATCTCAATTATTGCGTTGTTTAAACTCTTGCGATTATTCTTAATGTTTCTTTGTACTCTAAAGGGTTTATCCCCGTTAATAAATAAATAAATAAATATCACTACTTTCATATCGTGCCTTGTTCAAATCATTTGAATATTGCAGGAAATTTGTAGTTAATAACCCATGATCTTGTAAGACAATGCTAAAATCGGAGTTCAAATTAAATTTTACGCTCGATAAGATCAATTTTTGTTGAATCTACAACAGAATTTGTAGAACGATTGTGACTCGTTATTGTAGGGCAAAGGATTAATATCTCAATGCAGAAGGGAATGGACTTGCATCGCTTTCAAAGTAAACCCAAAAATGCTTACATCAGTTACATTTCATGAAAGTGTACTGTAACATTTGTAATTCTTCAAAATCGCGGCGTCTTCGAAGTCCGCAAAACACGCGTACGAAGACTATAAAAAGGTTAGAGAATTTTTGCCAAATTATTTCATCCTTAAGGGGTTAAATTTTGCGCCAAAGGACGGTTTTCAATTTTCATTGACAGCGATTCCACGCCGAATATAATATCGATTGAAATAGTTGTCGATCTTTTTGCACGCCAAAGATTTACGAAAGCTTTGAACGCGTCGCGTGTTACAGGAACTCTTGTTATCGGCTGCGGCAGCGCAGTTGCACTGATTTATCGATACTTCATTGCAATTTCTTTCAGATTATTAAATATCTTATCGTTCTCGCTGCAGGCCGCGTTGCGTTTCCTCGAAACGCGATTAATCGAAAAACGTTTAACCAAATTAAATTTGGAAAGCGGTAAAAAAAAAGAATAGTAAAAGATACCTCGGTAATTCTATTCGTACACGCGACGATTCGATACAACACATCCGTATTAAAAAATGTGGGATATTCGTAGGAAGTTTTGTTGCATTAAATCGCAATAACGATGGTATTCGTTTTTATTGAGGGCACCGCGTGCGCGCAAAACAGACCTTGAATCAAAGTATGACTGATGCAACGCTTCAATCAACGCCAATAAATGTCACCGATTGAAGCAATGCAATTAGGAAGGGTGCACTGGCATGCAGCAACAAAAATTCCCATCAAAATTACCATCTGCGAGCATCTGCCGTTCGACGCGTGCAAAAGTTTCCGTAATTCTACTCTTTTCATGGTCAGATAAACAATTTTTTGTAATGCGTGGACGATGAACAAATTTCCGTAGATCAATGGGTATATTGCTTTATGATGCATAGATCACGGATCTTTATGCTAATTTATATTCCTGTTAACAAAACTAAAGAAATCAGACTTAAACAGAGAATTGTTTCCCTATCGAAACGCGATAACTTCTGGTTTGCTTCAAATATTACGCATCTGTTTCCATATTAAACGCATTATGCATCCGTTTGCATATTTCATTTTTCCGCACGTGCGTAAAAGTCCGCAGTCTAATGATCGTGTTATTATATTCCAAACAATTTGCTTAATCTTTAAAATCGGAGTATCAATCGGAGATAAATTTTATACGAATAATCTTTTACTCGAATAATTTCTTACTCATTAGTGGCGCAAAAATATTTGTCCTGATTTTTATCCGTTATCCATTATCCGAATAAAATATTGTCCATCTTCGATGCGATCAAAATAATTTGCAAAAGTTGTTGACAATAATAGCGGCTATCTGATTTATTAAATAAATGATTGCTGACAACGAAACGCACGGGAACTTTATCCCTTTATCCGTTAATAAATTATTATTATTATTATTATCACCGATTGCGCGAATAAAATTGTTCCTAAAAGCATGTACGATCAAACTTTATTTACGCTAAATAAATTGTAGAATGTAACGGATAAACAAAATGTATGTGCACTTGTATACAACGATGAGTTTCGTACATTATACTTTGATACACGTGCGTGACGTAGACTTTTGTAAAATCTTATTGCACCGACCAAAAGATTGGAATCACTATCTGGATTACGCTTTTATTCAAAGCACTAATAAGTTTTTTCGATAGTTAAATCGATAGTTTAATTTACTCATTCGTATATAACGTGAAAATTGTTGTGTATACTTTTCTGTAAAAAGAGCTACTCGGCCGTTCAAATGAAAATTACTATTATTATTATTGTAAGAATTAATATTCTTGATCTCGGTAGCAATTTCCTTCGCGTTCGCAAATTTTAATTAGAAAATTTGTAAAAGTAAAACATCTTTAAGTTCTTATATTCTTTGTAGTTTCTGGTGATTCGAAACTTCTGGCTGGTAGCGTATATTTTGTTACAAATAAACGGCAAAAAGCAGAATTTGAATGAAAGAATAAAAACGACTACCGTTGAAACGATTTACGATCGAAACCGTCGAAACTTTTGCACGCACCCGATAATACTTTGAGCACGGAGATGCTCAAGACCGCGATTAAAATTGTGTCCGCGTACGAGAAATTAATTTCCCCGCAAACATGTTGCGCGACTGCTGTGTATCTCTTGCTAAATGATTTCGTATTCAGCAGTAAGAAGCTGCTGTCTAGAGCGGTGAAAAATTCACGGCAGAATTCCACGCGTCTGGCGTTCTCGACCGGAAATTCGAAAGGGATACCAAAAAGTTCCTGGCTTCATTCCAATAGACGAATAACGTGCCTCCTCTCTGTTTGCGAGTTAAAGATCAACGCGGCGACAAAAGTCTCGAGTTTCGTTGATTATTCTTGACGTGTACTTCATGTCCATCCGCCGATACTATCGGACGGTGCTTGTAAATCGCTCCGGTTACGATTAAAATATAAAAGCCATCCCGTCGGGCCGTGTTTCAACAACAATCTTCCACTCGAGGCGGAGTTGTTTAATAATAATCTCGAACGTTGTGATCGATCGATAATTAATTCTGTGCCGCTGTGTTTCCTCGAGTTTCGTTCGGAAGAGAATTAAAACGTAGTCGAAGAAGAAGAAGAAGAAGAAGAAGAAGAGGAATTTGGTGCGGAAATATTTTCAACGATTGCGTTGCTGTCGAAAATCATTATCAGCTGTTTACAAAGTTCGGTATAGCTGATTCCAAGGTGCATCCGGTTGGCGAGAAAAAGAAAGAGAAGAGCGAAGCGAAGTAAGGAACGAAAATAGTAAACACTGCGATCGATCGATCGATGGATCGTATTCTAATTAATAGACTGCGGGTTTTTGTGCAGATCACCGCTTTTTGTACCTCTACGAGGTACAAAACCTAAATAGAAATTAAATGTAATAATGGGTGCTTCGCTTGAAATATTTCGCGTATTTTTTCATACTACGCGCAACTTGTATTTTACTCGACGGCTAAATTCTTCATAAATGCACAAGAAACCGTAGTCTAATAATTTTGCGCTTCTCGAGTTTTATAAGAGGAAAATTGCACGTAGTCGAAAAGGGACAATTCAGTGCTGTAATATCTTTGACGATTGCGCTGTTCAAAATTACTATCAGCTGATTACGAAGTTTACTATAGCTGATTGCAAAGTGCATCCAGTTGGCGAAAGAAAGGGAAGAAGTGCGAATCGAAACGACGAAGCGAAGTAAGGAATAAAAATCCTAAACAATGCGATCGATCGATTTTAATTAACACTAAAACTACCAAACCCACTGATAACTTGCTATAAAAATTATATCTGCGATCAGATGGCGAAATATGGTATGTCTAACTTCGATCGAAAACTATTATAATACAACTCATTCCCGATAACATTAATATCTATTTAGCTAATTATTTAATTAGTGTATAGTTGTCATAAACTTTATACCATTTTTTAAATGTATTCTATACTTCCTTTCTTTTTCCGAAATGCGCTTTGATGCAGCCGCTTTTCGCAACCATTGGAAAGAGAAATGATATCGTTAAAGGTATTGCGATCTTTCGTAATCGAACAATCTTTGAAACTGCTACCGAGCAAAATTAAGGAAACCGCATATAAATTACGTTTTGCCATCTGATCGCAGATATAACCTTGCAGCGGTGCATTTTCGAGAGTCCGTGATACGTGCTCTCAATTATGTTAACCATACGCTTGCATACTTTTAATTTACTTTATGCATATATTATTTGTATCGTTTATTGCGTTATCTGTCCTTATTCTGTCTTGCGTTCTATCGCATTCTAAGTTTCAAGAATGATTTATTTCACTTCAATACTCGATAATTAAATTACAAGATACTTTTTTCCAAATTTATTTCATACTTTTACGCATCAAACATTTTGTCCCCGTCAAGAATTCTAAATAATAATATTTCGTAATTCCCTGTGCTAAACGTAAGCAAACATTTGCTTAGCTTGCAACGCGTACTTTTTCTAAACGTTTATCATATTTTTCTTCTCCAACGCAAATCAGTAAAGTTTTTACTTCGAATGCAAATCAGTGTACCATAGTCGTCGGTAGTTTTAGCGTTAATTCCGCGCAGCCGCGCGTATCGTCGACTTTCATCGCGGACGAAATTGCGCGCAGTTGAAGAGGAATATAATTCGTTGCCGAAATATTTCGCGGGCGTCGTCGGCGGATCGCGCGCCGATGTAACGATCGAAAAACGACTACCGGTCGATTACGAAGTTCACCATAGGCGATTACAAAGTGCATCCGGTTGGCGAAAGAAAAAGGAGGAAGAGGGAATATGGAAGCGCGGTCGCGAGCGAGGCAAAGCAGGGAATATTAATTCTGCTAAAGAGCGAGAAAACAGTGTTTGCCGCGTTGTGAAAGTTCAGCCAGAGAGTTTATTTTTGTCCTAGACGAACGTGTGCCTTCTCTCCATCGGTTTCTCCTGCTTGTTCCGCTTCAACCACGTGTCTTTTTCAGTGTCTTTCGTTTCGCTCTCTTTTCGAAGACGTCTGCCTGCTGTCTTTCGAGACGCGGAGAACCGACCACGTTTTATCTTCCTTGCTCGATGATTCTTGCCCTCGGTTCGTTGAGCAGAGGAATTCTTGCCGACCAACGAAGAAGGTGGTCTTTCTTGGATCGCTTTCGCGGATTACGATCGCTACGGATCGATCAGTCCGTTTAATTCGTCGATCGATACCTGTATGTGTATGTGTGCGCGCGTGTGTGTTTCAGGTTTTGCGGTTTACGGATTCTACGCAACCATAGTTGTAAATGACGGATCGGTATGAGTCGCCCGAGGTGAAGATCGCGTTGACAAAGGAAGAGATTCACAAGAGATATCAAGACGCAGCTTTAGTTATATTTAAAGTAACTAGATTTATTTTCCGATACGCGAGCACACATTTTAAATCGACGATCCCGTGAACAGATCTTTTCGTAGAATTGTTCTTTCGAGATCCGCAGGTTTCCCGCTCTCGATTCAACCTTTTGCAAATCTTTAGTTATTTATTTAACGATTTACGGGCAACGTGTAACGAATACAATTTTACAATTACACATAAGCGATGCGTTCGATTATGAAATAATGATCGAGTATGGGATCAAAGGCGACAGCAATGTTACGTAAATTAAGCATCGCTGATTTCTGCAAAGTAATCCTTTCTTAATTAGTTCAATGTGTATTTATGGTTGCAGATGATTGTAGTAATTAATTGAGGTGAATTTCATTTGAAAAGAGTGAATTTGGTTTGCAAAAAGTTGAATTTGGTGCGCAAAACCTGCATCTGCCACCTAGGTTAGTCTTTTTACCGCGCGAGGTTTAAAAACACCTTGAAACCTGGCTATGTACATTCCTGCGAGTGGTAATTATTTTAATGGGCTCGTAAATCCGTGCGTTGCAGGAGCAACAAAGTAAGAAGGAAGTCGTAAACTATTTAACTTTTGGATCGAGCCGTAGAACCATGGAGTACAGCAGCTATGGAAATCAACCTGTTATCGTGCGAAGACCGACCGGCACTTTGGCGAGTCGCAACAGCGAGACCGTGTCCTCGCAGATATTAAGGTTGTATCGAAAGCCTCGGGATAGTTGTGCAATAAATTAATTTATCGCTTAATCCATGGTTTCTTTTCGATCGTAAATCAACCCTGAAACTATCAAAGCAATTTTTCCAGTTCGCACTCGAAGAAATAAAATCGATTCGGAGGCGATGGTCAAACACTAGGATTAACATTTCTGCATAGGCCCGGTATACTTTTTTTTAAGTTTTTATCGATCTCGAGAGATCTTGAAGATCCCAAATAAAAAAGGCAAAATAATTTCTACATCTGACACCGGATAAACCGTTACAAGTATTTTATTTTTAGATGGCGTATAAAATAATAACAAAAACTCGGCAAATTATACTTTGACTATAAAATTAGTTACAGATTAAGGGTTAATTTCTTTGGTACAAATAGGTACACCTTAATTGCCTTGATAGATCCAGGGTTAAACGATTTTATTCTTCCTCGATCGTTGGCATCCCCCATTTATTTTTCCCCCCCCCGAAATTTTTTTAAATAATTATATAATTATATTTATACAATATATTTTCTTCCGGATACATTGTTATTATTTGAATATTACAGTTCGTTCGATCTATATTGTAAACGTGGTCCGATGTCGATCCGACCTTTAGCGCAGGTCCAGCATTGCAATCACGATAAAACTTGCGTACATTCATGCGTTACAAGAATATAAGCAAACGGTAATAGCTTCGCGTTTAACCCTAACATGCTCCAGGTATCGCAAGAGTTCACGCTAAAGCTACCGATAATTCGTTCGTTCAGACGATACGATTTTTTCACCAGGTTCGATAATTTTGTCGAATTGATAATGACTAGAGTGCCAATTTTAACGCACACTCGTATCTTTGTAAGTAACACGGGAAGAGGAGCTAAAAAAGGGGTTTCAACCCCTAATATATTATCATTTCTGCTACGCTCCGAAACTTAGTCTATTCTGCACTTTTTTTGCGCATTTAAATGTCCCATAAATGCATAAAAATCCGCAATCTAACGATGACCGAAAGCAGCATTCGTACGTTTGTGAGCTGAACGTGTGACGAAAATGCAGAAGCGATGTGAATGCTGCATTCGATCATTGTAAATTTGATAAAATTATCGAATCGGTCGAAAAATCATCGCTTCAACGAGCTATTATTTGTGAAACAAAAAAAACAAAAACAAATTACATAATATATGAGTACGAAATAATATAAACACCCGGAGAAATATATAATGCAATGGAAATAAGTTTTTATTCACTTTATTCATCCCCTTAATAGGAAATCGTGGAAACTTCAAACTCGGAAATAAATCTCTATTCATACCCTTAATAGAAATCACGGAAATAAATCTCTATTCATCCCCTTAATAGAAATCACGGAAATAAATCTCTAATCATCCTCCAAATACGAAATCATAGCAAATTAGGAAAAATATATTCGCGTAAATTAATACAATTCTGATAATAAATCGCGAACGAGTTACTGTAACGTCTTCGGTAGTTCTAGCGCTTCTCGACCCACCAGTGAGCGTCGTAAGGTTAATATCGTTATCCGGTGAAGAAAAATCAGAGTAACGTTTATGACTTCGTACAAAATAAATATGCGATAAAGGACGTAAAGATTAAAAAGATTCGCGAATAGGCGGCTCTTAATTAGAACGCCAGCGACGCCGAGAGACGAGAGAAAAGAACTTCGAGAATTCGCGCATCGGGGGAATTCTTTCTTATCGACGATTAATCAGCCGGACATTTCAATATGGGTTATGACGTTACAACTAAATGCAGAAAATTGTCAGGGTAACTCAAGTGTTCCGACATCCATTGAAGGGGTGTTTCCAAGGGTGGGGTAATACCGTGGGTAAGCACTGTAACTATAGAACGATGCGAAAGTATTTCGAAACCTGTACAGATTTGATTAATATTTACCATTTTCATTGTTCGGGAATACTTCGTTTAATAAATGCCTTAACGTTTTTCTCTGCCCCTCCTCGTTCATCGGTTTTACGAGTTTCTGTACGTATTTGTCCTCGCTGATATAGCAGCGAAACGGTATATATTTAAAACCCTCCTCCGTATTGCTAGCCTCCATAAGTTTCCGATTTACGGACCAGAATTGATCGAACTTGTCGTTCAGTAAACCAGACCAGAGCTGATTGTGATCTTTCTTTTGCATGCTAGATACCACTTGGCCTCTGTGCTTTAACACGTCCGCCTCTTTTATACACGAAAGAAAGTACGCTTCCACCGCTTCTCTAAAATTGTCCATTAAAGCCGATCGAACGTTGCGCGAGAAGCAGAAGCCGGATCACTAGGCTGCGGATTTTTATGCCCTTGCGGGAAATGTAACGAATCTAAACAAATCGATTCTTTTTTAGTGAATAAAGAGAAAGGCGAAAGTTCAGCCCTGAGAAGAAGCAAATTTTCGAAAATATTGACTGTTCTAAAAGGAAAGCTTTAAACCCGTATTTTTTTTTAAATGGCCCGCAGCGCGACTCGCAAAGTAATTAATCGATTGAGCTAATCCAAAGCATATATTACACGAAGCTCGTCATCGTACGAATCTAAAGGATTCGTAATATTAATTATTCGAACTACATTTATTGCATAATTAAAATAAAAATTTATACCCGTGTGTTCAGAGTCGCGTATTATCGCTACGTTTGCATCATACAAAACAATATTTAGGTTCGTACGATATGTAGTCCTATTACGAAAAAAAAAACTGCTACATATTTTTTGTTCTAAATCGAAGTAAACAAAAAATGCTACACTGCCATGGGAGGTCCATGGAGAATAATATTTATTGCTTCGTAAATAGCCGATGAATTGTGACCAAAAAAAAATGATTATATCTTGAAATTTTGAAAAGAATATATATGGAAAGAGACGAAAAATGTTATCAACGTTTCACGCTATAAAAAAATTGACGCAAATTACTTTGATTTTAACGTTTTATGCAAATGTACCTAAAATATTCGAAATAATATTTAGTTATAATATTTAGAAGGGGAAACAAGTGGTTACTAAAGTCCCAGTCTTTTAATTATACTTGCAAAGTTAGGAATTTGCATAAAGATCCACAGTCTATGGATCATTAATCTATGGATCTTTATGCATTTACTAAAATTCTAAATTTGGAAAATGGTACATTCTGCACATAAGGTACAAAAGTATCTAAAATACCTAACATACAGTGCACATTACAACTTATATATGATGAATCAACTTGCTACTAAAGCCCCATTTTTTTAATTATACTTGTGCAGAAATGAATTTGCATAAAGATCCACAGTCTATAGATCACTGATCCATGGATTTTTATGTACTCGTACAAAATCTAAATTTGGAAAGCGGTACATTTTACTTGTACTGTGCAAAAGTGTCCAAAGTAATGAGCACGCTACAATCTTTAGAAGGTAAACCAAATTGCTACCAAAGTCCCAATCCCTTCATTATGCTACTAACGAATGGAATTTGCATAAAGATCCACAGCCTATAGATCACGCTCCGAAATACTCACTTGTTCTGACAGTGCATCAATACGTTCTCTGGGAACCTATCAAAGTGGACCACAATATTCCAAGGCAACTGGACGTCGTTGGAATAAATATCCAAGAGAACACCGATCGGATAGTGCCATTTTAGAGGAATACCATTGAACTCTAGCCACATTTCGTGATCCTGTTTAGTGTCACTTTGAACGTGCCTGATAAAGTGTTTCCGTACCTGATCGAAAACGCGAACGAAGGAAGGTGATTAAAGACGATAAAAGAATCTCCTTACGATAACGTTCGTGCGGAATGAATTACCTTATCCGTGCAGAGTGGAAAATAACTTAACCTAGGCACCATAAGATAAAATGGGTCGGGTCCTTGCAATTCGCATATTTCCTCGGAGTCTAACGTGAAGCAAACGGGAATTTTCCCGTCCCAAATTTCCCTCAATACCTCCCTGTCATTCGCCATTATGCGTACGATGACAGATTACGCTGTATCTAATTCATTCGGACCCTTCAATAACAATTGGGTGCCCTGCGGCGGAAGGTTATGTTTTTCGTCTGCTACAAAAGTTGACTATATATTCGGATCGCGCCTACGAAGGTAATATCGCACACTAGCTACCGAATAAATACCTCGTCCTACGAGACTTTGCTATCCACGTTCTGAAATATCGACCGCGGTAGAAACGCGCTGCTTTCCGCGCCCTCGATCATTTAGAGCACCGAGTATTGAAACTACATTCGCAACTCGATCGTCTAAGATGGTAAAGAGACATTGTATCGATAAAAACAGGCACCTTCTATTAATTTTAACCCTTTACGATAGGAGAACATAAAAATGCTAAACAAATTAGCAGTGTATTGGTGGAATTTTCAACCCTAATTTGAGCCCAGAAACATTTAGAAGAGACGACCAGAAACCGAGAAATGAACACCTAAACGAGTTCAATTGTTTATTACGATTGCTAGCTTATTACGACTAGCATTTAGTTTTATGTAGGTCTAAGCTCTATTTTTAAGTTTACCGAGATCGCGATTTAGTTTTAAGCAACGCGAAGATACACGTATAAATTGATTCCGCGTGCTATTTAATTTGCAGTAAATGTAAGATAAATTTGCAAACTAACAGTTTGTCCCTACTTTAATACAATAGTTGCACAAGTTCTACAGTGAATTGTAATATCATAGCAAATCTAAGATGAATAGATTTGTAACAGGATTATTAACAACAGACTAATTAGAGAAACTACTTTTAGTGAGATAGTGCAACTTGTTCATCTATAATTGAACGTATGAAAAACTTTGCACTAATCTAATAGAATTAAAAGTGAGACCGGAAGAGCCACTCGACAATGTTAATAATCATCCACTCGTTGTGAACCCGATCAAAAACCCGTGAGTGGATTACTATTTTTTTTTTTTCGCAACGCTAATCTACTGAATTTAATTGTGAAATAGAAAATTCTGCAAATCAATCGCGAAAGGTGCTTTACTATGCTAGATATACTATTTTATTTAATTGAACTTTAATTAAAAGAGAAAAGAAAATGGCAAACTCGCGAGAGCGCCCACAATGGGACACTTTATTTATTCTTGAACGCAACGCTAACAAATACTAAACAATGCACCTGTTATTTTTCGATACGCAACGTTAATTACGGAAGTGCAGCTTCCACAGCTGTCAATGGAGAATCAGGAACGCAGGAACTGGCTTCCACTATTCCAGTGGAAGATCATTGGGCATTTAGTCATGAACGCAACGCTACTTGAAGAAACGCGATCATTCGTCAACGCAACGCTAACTAGAAAATTAAGCAATCGCGATGGAAATGTGTCGCAACGCTACAAAGCTAACTAGAAGCTAATGTAACACAGAAAGCTATGTATCACAAATTAAGAAAACGCGTCCACTATTTATCGCAACGCTAAGGGACTTGCCAAATAAACCTACTATAATATGATCCGAAGGAAGCTATAGCAATCGATGCCAAACAGGATTAAAAGCAATCGCGATATTTTGTAGTTCGCAACGCTAAATGAAACGCGACTACTGTTTCTTCGCAACGCTAACTCAAACGCGACAATTGTTTCTTCGCAACGCTAAAGTAAAACACCTCGCGATTTCCCTTCCCCGCAACGCTAATTCAACCCGCGATTAATTTCTCGCAACGCTAATTACAAACCGCGAGTTGCCCAATGAAGACCTGAAATTTCTACGCATGCAAAGCTAACGACGAGTACAGTGACAAAATAACAAAATTAATGACTGTCCATTCTTTTTCAATAAAAGAATGAACAACCATTCGTTGCTGCCCTCTTCGTGACAATTTGTCGGGCCTCTTCTTTTCTTCGGGCGCCATGCCCCTGGATCGAAATTAAATCTAATCTCGAGGTTCTCTCTAATCGACACCAAAGAGCAGCTTGTAAAAATAGAATAAGAATGTGCAACGCAGAAGCTGAATATGCACGAAGACGAGCAACGATTCGAAGAAGTCTAAGAAGCGATTCCAAGAATTCCGAAAATTGTTGCTCGTGCAACGTGCAGAACCTCGAGTTCGTTCGTTTCGGAAGCCAAACGCGACCGCGACCGCGTGGCGATTTCATATCGCCGGATTCGAAAGATCGACATTGGCAGAGACAGGAAGTGACCGGCATTCTCCGGATCAAATCAGTCTCGCCGTCGATGTTCAAATCAGATTTCCTGAAACAGGTTGACACGCGCACCCCCCATTAAATATGAAATCGCGACCCCGAGACCATGCATCAACCTGCCCGGCCCTACCTACTTATACTTAACATTCACACCAGAAAGTATGCTACCTGTCCTGACCCATCTATATTTCAAAAATGGCAAAACAGGCACACCAACACACACATACAACCCACCCCCCACCCAGCGGATATCACACACACCACCCGGGTGCAACAAGTCTGCACTAGAGAGTAACGTCCCGAGACGCCTCCGACACCCGAGTTCAACATACATCTCAAACACACTCTAAAGTAAACAAAAATCCTGAAATCGTCTGACGTGGGTAGCGACCATTGCGTATTATATTATGTTGTTTCAAACGCATTCATCTCGGTATATTAGAATATACTTCAAGAGTTTATCAAGTGAATGTAATTCAACAGCAAAACTACAGAATATATATTTCTGGCATTTATCAAGTATGTAATTGAATAAGAGAATTGTAAAATATACTTCAGGCATTTGTGAAGCAATTCAAAAGCATTGTTATCAATAATTTATTACCATTATTGTAAATTGTACGTGGTAATATATTTGGTACCATCTGGTTTATGATTAGCAATAGATTTTGGTACCATTGTATTTGAGAATAAATTGACTGAGAAGTTAATTATGATTCGGAAAAACGACGCAAGTCCACAGCCTAACACACACACACACAATGTGGAAAATACGTCGTGCACGATACGCTACCCACACGCAGCCGCCACAAAAATATCAAATATCAAATATCAAAATAATAAAAAAAAATGATCGTGCCACGTGCTTTTCACCCGCTCAAGTAGCACCTGGGCACGTGGGCGAGATCCCGGCAAAACGGCACGAACAGACGCTGAAAATCCTATCTAGAAAAACTTCTTGCCATACATAATCGACTAACGGACTGTGACTCTACTTTTTCCTTGATTTCAAAGCAAACAGACTCTATTAATTTAATCGAAAAGAAGCTACGTTATTGTGAAACAAAGAAGCAAAGAAATTCTAATGCAAAGTGAATTTAAATACGTGAAACTAAGAGTGATAATACTGAACAAGTAACTCTAATTTGAAACTAAGAATAATAAAATAGAAGATGTGATTCTAATTTAAAATTGAGAACTATAAAATGGAACAAGCGATTTGAATTTAAAGTTGAGAACAGTAAAATGGAACGAGTGATTTTAATTTAAATTTGAGAACAATTAAGTAGAACAGGTGACTCCAAAATAACTATACTCATTGCAACACCTTGGGCGACTCCCTCATTAAAGCGCACTGTCTCTAACGTTAAAGATATGCGTTAACGATTGCGACTTTAATTTAGAAATCTACCCATCGCGAGTTGTCTTCTTGCGCATTTTTTTCAACATCGTTTATGTACGAGAAAAGAGAAATTTACTCTTTTTGTGCCTTAAATTGACGTGAAGCTAATATGAAAATTAAAAATTACATCATTTAATTTTCTTAATAATTATAATTCGTTCCGCGAACTCTTACAACATATTATTGATATGTATATCTGTGTAATTACGTATATTATTATAATAATAATATACTTTCTTATTACGAATGTGCGATAAATATAATTATCGAAGAAAAGAACGAAGTTTAATGGTATTAGACTTCACCGCTATAAATTACTCAAACAAAATCTTTCTATCTTTGTTCCTACAAACATTCCACTTTAATAAACATCCACGTGGAACTTCTACCGACTCTACTTTTAACTGTGTAAATATTTCAAATAATACTCATGCTAATCAACTCTACTATCAATTCAACTTTTCCATTACGATATTCTAATGTTTAAAATCGCGATGCACAAGAAAACCTAGCCTCATCTAATAAATGAAATACACACAAGAAATGCAAATGGTCACGGGTATAATGCATACCCGTGGTCACTGTACTCGTTTCGACAAATTCTACGGATACAACCAGTCACCCGTGCCGATTCGGACCTTTCGTCCTCGGCATGATTGAGTGACCAGAGGGATTCAAAGTGCATACGACTCACCATTAGACGACTACGCTGTCATCTGCTGCAGCCAGGCGGATGAAAACCTGCTGTCATCGTCATCAAGCGGAGCCGTGAGGTCGTGAAGTCGTGAAGCCTTGAAGTCAACGCCATGAAAATGATGTCGTGAAGTCGTGAAGCTGCGATGCCATGTCCTGTGGTCCCAAGGACAAGAAGATCTGTGGAAGATCTGTAACAGAGAAAAGAAACGGAGAAGATTATAATTTATTCTGGAAGTTGTTGCTCGTCGATTGTTTAGCATATTTGAAATTAGGAAACTCGAAAGCTTAATAAATTCTATATCTTACTTGAACAAAAGAACTATACAAATTTTGAGTAGCTTCTAACATGTTTCAATTATGAAAAATTAAAATAAGATGCAAAGATACTTACTTGTGAGCTTCAGAAGCCCAGCGAAGGATCCCCTCTAGGCAGACGAAGCGTGACTCTAATACCGTGTACGAATATTTAAATAATAAAAAAATAAAATACTACGCGACCGTTTGGTTTATATTCGGCGAGCAAGCACTGACTCTAATTTCGCGAGCGATTGATATAATTTAATTTAATTAGAGCAGCTGTGCTCTTAAAAAATAAAATACTTTATCGAAACAAGACTCTACAACCGCATTGCGCGCGGTCACAAATTCTGAAAGAAATGCTTGATTAGTAAGGAAGGGAAAGGCAAGGAAAGTAATAAAACATAAATTCAATTGTCCTATTCTTTTTCTTATTCCTATCGTGCGTCTGCCCAGAAATAACGTTGTTTCGTATTCGTTTAGAAATGTCAATATCTCAAAGTGAAGTAAAGTTGTAGAAGACGAGTCGTGTGTAAGAAAGTGTACCGCGAGTGTCCGCGATTGGAATCGTAGGGTACGTTCAACTCTCGCGACTCAAACGTAAACACGCGCCCGTTGAGATTCCCGGAATTGGACTCGCGAGTCGAGCTCGGTATGACAACACGCTCGAGTGGGGTGGTCAAGGTTAGGCGCACTTCCGTCGATAGTTTTTGTGGCTACTATTTGGGTTTCCGCGAGAACGGTCAACGCGTTTTGAAAACAATTACTAACTTTACACGATAAGACACCCGATCGAAATACAATAAATTACGATCAATTTTGCCCATTCCCCTACCGTTTACGACCTTTTAATGACTTTACGAAGAAAATGTGTGGGAAAATACGTATGATTCTAACCCTATTTTATTTCACCGCGACCGCGAAATTGTAGTGATTCGAAATGGCGGACTCTACGAAGAAAAGTGCCCCTTGTTACTACAAGTTGAATATTACCATCTATTTCTGCCCTACGCAGCCCCAATTTTAAGCCTCATGGCCTCCGTGTATAGCCTCCAAATTAACTGCGCATCTGTAACAATAGAAAAATACATATTTAATGGATCCTTATTAGAATAGACCAATAGATCGAAAGTAACTAACCGAATAGCAAACGACAAACAAGATCCTGATGCCGATTAAGTCGATAATAGGGATATAGGGTAATTAATTAATAGAGACGTGTTAATCGTGTAATAATATTCGAATTGCGGCGGAACTACTACGTAAGAAAGACGAGGATACGTACCTTGCGCGAGCGTACGTGCTTCCCAGACGGCGGCCATATTGAGACTGATGCCGCCAATTTTGCCGAGTGCGAGGAGTGGGGCGAGTCTCTGCGTCTGCGCGGCGCGCGTCACTAGCCTCGAAACTCTGGTTTGCGATTAGAATCGTCGTCAATTTCGGGACCTAATTTTCGATAAATGGAATATTCACGCTGAATAACGAAAGAAACCAACGACGCTCCGTGAATATTCTTTGAACCCGGCTCTGCCAAAGATATGGATTGCTTTATTTAGTTATAAAACGCGCAAACATACCTGAGCTACAGACGCTTTCTCGAATGATCATAGTCTATCGTGTTCCTGCTTCGATACCGTCTTCGTATAAAAAAATACTGTTTCTCGTCTGTGATTGGTCTACCTTTATACCTATTCGTATCATAGTAGTTCAAATGAAAACGAGGTTTATGTTCAAATTCCAGAGGTCGCAGTAGTCACGTACTCTATCGTGTGCAAGCATGGGAGGTGCATCGCTCGAACTTTGCTCCGGGAAATTTAGGTATAATTTACGATTATTAATCATTATTCTTGCCAAAAATACACGAAAACCATAGTCGTTAATCTTAGGGAGACTCCTATATAAAAATATGTCACAAGCAAGCGTTTTTTGTATTAAAAATCTATTCCGAAAGTTTGGCGCCAGTAGATCGGCGTCCTTCAATTAAACGTTCACTTAAGTTCGTTCAACTTTCACTCTAACCTTTTTCTGATACTAAGAGTTGTTTGAGACCCGTTACATGCGATCGATTAGTCGCGAAGTTGCATTAAATTCGAGTCCATAAACGTAATTTTCAAGTAACAAATTTTCTTTACGGACCTAGCTTGACTTACATATCGATACAATCGATTCTCGCCGCCATGTTTAACAATCGAAGCAACACTCGATCTCGTTCGTGCAGCCCGCGTTTGTCGCGTCAGTTACGTTCCATTTTGTCCGCGAGATTTTAACGTGCGCAGTTATTTTATATAATTGCGACAACGCGATTTGTTCTGCTTTATAGATTACGCGACAGTGTGTACTTCGAAGTATTGCCACAAAGACTGTGTCAAAGAAACGACACGACAGAGTACTTACATTATTCGAGAAAACTTCTCCAGGTATGTCTGCGTGTTTTCTAACTAAATAAAGCAAACCCTAACTTTGGCGGTGCCAGTTTCAAGGAATGTTTACGGGGCATTGTGTGTTTCTTTCGTTATTCAACGTGAATATTCCATTAATCGTAAAGAAAGTCCCGAATTTGGCGGCGAATCTGATCGTAAGCCAGAGGTTTGTGACCAGCGTCGTGCACTGCGCATACGTAACGAGTCGCCCCACTCCTCGCACTCGGCAAAAGTGGTGGTATCAATCGCAATATGGCTGCTGTAACGGAATTATGTATCGCTCGCGCAATGTGCGTATCCTCGCTTATCTTACGTAGTACTTCCGCTGTCATTCGAATGTTCAACTCAATGAACACATCTATATTAACTAATTGCTCTATATCACAATTATCGACTTAAGCAATGTCAAGATAACGTTTCTCGTTTGCTATTTGGTTAGCTTCGTTCGATCTGTCAGTCTATTCTAATAAACTTTCTTTAAATTTTTGCTTTTCTTTGGTTTTAGATGCGAAACTAACTTCGAGGCTATACACGGAGGCCATGGAGCGTTAAATGGGGACTGCACGGGGTAAAGATTGATGGTAATATTCAATTTGTCATAACAAGGGGCTCTTTTCGCGGTACACTTTTTTACACACGACTGGTATTCTACAACTTTACTTTACTTTGAGACAATGACATTCCTTGACGAATACGAAGCAACGTTATTTCTGGACGGACGCTGGACAGAAATAAGAAAAAGAATAGGACAATTGAATTTGTGTTTTATTACCTTCCTCGCCTTTCCCTTACTTACTAATCAAGCGTTTCTTTCAGAATTTGTGACCGCGCGCAATGCGGTTGTAGAGTCTTGTTTCGATAAAGTATTTTATCTTTTAAGAGCACAGCTGCTCTAATTAAATTAAATTATATCAATCGCTCGCGAAATTAGAGTCAGTGCTTGCTCGCCGAATATAAACTAAACGGTCGCGTAGTATTTTATTTTTTTCAATTTAAATATTCGTCCGCGGTATTAGAGTCACGCTTCGGCTGCCTGGAGAGGAGGATTCCCCGCTGGGCTTATGAAGCTCACAATGTAAGTATCTTTGCATCTTATTTTAATTTTTCATAATTGAAACATGTTAGAAGCTACTCAAAATCTGAATAGTTCTTTTATTCAAGTAAGAAATAGAATCGTTTAAAGATATAGAATTTATTAAGCTTTCGAGTTTCCTAATTTCAAATATGCTAAACAATCGACGAGGAACGACTTCCAGAATAAATTATAATCTTCTCCGTTTCTTTTCTCTGTTACAGATCTTCCACAGATCTTCTTGTCCTTTTGACCACAGGACATGGCATCACAGCTTCACGACTTCACGACTTCACGACTACGCTAGATGACGATGACAGCAGGTTTTCATCCGTCTGGCTGCAGCAGATGACAGCGTAGTCGTCTAATCGTGAGTCGCATGCATTTGAAATCTCTTCGATCACACACGCATGTCGTATATCGTGTCGCTTATTGAAAAATAATGGGTGCATTGATTGGTATTTATTAGCGTTGCGTCAAAGAGTAAATGAAGTGTCTCAATGTGGACGCTTTCGCGAGTTTGCTATTTTCTTTTCTCTTCTAATGAAAATTAATTGAAATAAAATAGTCTATCTAGCATAGTGAAGCATCTTTCGCAATTGGTTTGTAAAGTGTTCTATTTGACGAGTAAATTCAGTAGATTAGCTTCGCAAAAAAAGTAATAATATTCCACTCACGGGTTGATCGGTTTTGTAAGGAGTGGATGATTGTACGAGTATCGATTTAGTAGCACTTTTTTTGGTTACTAGACTCGATACTAAATTTTATTTAGCGCCGTTTGCGGCTGCTCTTCTTTCACATTGATTTGTTTGCATTGGGTTATCGTTTATCGAGAATTTGTCATAGAGAAATGCTTGAATCTTTGTTTGCAAGTGTTTCTCGTCGATAAATCTTGTTTTAAATTAAACTGCGGAGTACCGGGATTAATAACCAATTGGAATTAATTCGATTGATTAAACCGTTTAAAAATTGTTAACTGATTCGTGTACCGACTGGTATTTTGGTATGCTGTAATTTTTGGTGCCATAAAGCGAAGTTCGATCCAACTATGCGCTTTATTTTGATAATATTTATTGCTCCTACGCTATCTTCGAAAAGATCCCTACTTCGCCGACGGAATGTCAATATTTGTCATCTCGAATTATCCATTCGATCATAGTTCTTGCGCTTCCCGTTCTAAATCGTAGATGGCATCGCAAGCTCTAAAAAAATACAATCGGTAACGTAGGAATCCGTTCGTCGACTCGCGTCGAATTTAAAAAGACGCGCCACTCTTGCGATCTCCCGCAGAATGAATTTAGGACTTCGAAAGTTATCGCGCATCGTTTAATAGTATGAAAAAATAGTAGAAGGCATTTCCTTTGGAAGTTCTAATCTCGTGGAAAGATTTCTCGACGACGATTTCGTTGCGCGATCGAATCGTCGGCGGTTCCGAGCAAACGAACTCTAGTGACTCGCACAAAAGGAAGCGCGATAATGCGAGAAAGCATCGAAGACACGCCGTCGCTTCGAATATAAATAAGCGAGGAAGATTTCTTATCTGTTAAGCGGAGATGTCGGGCGAGTGAACGTATTATCGTTCGAACCTTTGAACTTTGAGAGGGCAGAAAGAAAACTCACTCTCTTTTCATCGTCACGATAAAAGCTGACGTTTCGTTCCGACCGCTTAGACACCCGTTCATCTCTACCGTGACGTCAATTAGACCGGTCGTTAAGTCGTAACGAGACCAGAAACCGCGCCGATTTCCATCACCTGGCATCCGCTCCCCTCAAAAGCAAACAATCCTAAATCGAAGCAGCGCGCCTTGCGACTTAAGCCACTCGAAATAAATCAAATTTCGCAGGTGTATCGACTGTTTACATTGCGTAACTCACCGCGTAATTTCTGAGCTTCGACGAACGTTTTACGCGTCGCTTTGCTGTTTATTTTTCGGCGAGTCGCTTGAAGTCGTCTGTGCAAATACTAAAGGTGGAATACTCGAAACTTCGAATCATCCGAACCCCACGGAACTGAAGAAGTTTTCGAATTCGCGAAACACGAAGCTTTGCGTTACTTTTACGATTGGGAACTCTCGAAACTTTGGTAGATAATAGTCTGTATAAATAACGAAAATATTACCGTGGTGCTAATACTACGCTTGCCACGATTCGATATAAATAGATTTGGGTTAGGTTATTATAGGGCAAAGGGTTAAAGATCGCAACTCGAAGCCATTGCTAGCCGCGAGTTCAACTTCGCGTTCTGCCTCGTCGCGCAGGAACTGTTTTAGTTCGTTCGGTGAAAATGTTCACCCCCCTCCGTTCTCCGATCTAAAGCCGCTGTTTGCAATGCGAATTTATCAGAAGCTGTCGTTTATCGGCACGAAGAGCAGACAGAGGAGGGTTAGACTGCGGAGAGACGAACGAGCCACGCACACGCGGCAACGCGTGCAGCTGTGCGCGAAATTGATGCCGCGACGCGACTCTCGTTCATGTGCGATTTCTACGTAACGCGCGGCCAGTTATTACCGGACATCGCGATCAAAAATTCTGTTGGTCGGAAAAAACACGGTGAACCGATAAGCAGTCGACCGATAGCGGTTAGCGTCGCGCCGCCATTCTTGCAGCGGCCGAGTAAATAAAGCAACGTGCGCGCGTACTCGCTTGCATTCCAAGCCTCAGAATTTCATGTCTCTCTGATCGTGAATCACCCATGGACGCAGTCTGCGTCGATTTCGGCGTGACTCACTTTCGCGACTATTCAACGCCTCCAGTGTTCGGCTGATTGTGAGTTTGGTAAACTTTCCGCGAATCTTAAGCGGTGTAACAGCGAGGGGCGGGGGCGGGGGTGGATTTAGATAGGGTAAACTTTTTGAAAGCTTGCTAAACGTACGAAACGTTGATTGTTTTTAATCGAACCATCGACGAAGCATAGGATAGACCAGAGCTTCTTCACACTAGAACTAACTACTCATCTATCATTTTTTTTGTAACAATTGTATAAAGTAACACCGGTGTACTTTTAAAGTTTTTCAAGGATTTTCTGTGAATAGTGCGAAGGGATATTTATTCTCCTCGCATCACGTATTTTTGCAAACACTCTATCGTTTGAATCACCTCGATGCAAATGAGTATACTTTAATTGCCGGTGGTTCTAGCGTTAATCGGTCGATTTGTACTGTTCATCTGTCGAATCTTCAAATATTAGTAATCAAGGATAATTAGGAAACGCGTTTTGATTTAAAATAGTCCACGTATCGTTTGTTAGCATTAAAGGAAGCAATTATTTTTAATTGACCTCTTTTAACCCTGCTATTCTCCTTGGATCTATGTGACCCAATATGCAGATTACGTTTTATCGGTACTATATTCCTAAATATCTTTTCTTGATATTCAGTGCACTTGAAATTTGTCCAAATTTCGTGCAAATAGTTAGGTTTCCGAGATGTCGTATGTCTGCCCATCATTTTACTGTCAATCGAAAAAGCATAAATGCTAAAGCTAAGCGAGTAGAACAGCAGGATTAGGCGTTCTTTATTTTTACATATCGCGTAAATACATAAGAATCGCTGACACTTTTTACGCATTTCAATTCTCCCTCGCTTAGCTCGTAAAGATTCGCGAGAGTCTAATTTACGACGCTCGTTATCCGGTTTCTTCAACTTTCCCCTACTTTTGTTTACAAAACGTTGCGGTTGAAAAATAAAGCGACACAAATTGGAACGCTGTCTATTAATTGGCTTCGCGTATCGCTCGCTTCACGTGCCTCGGACGATGCAGAGGGGGAAAAAAGTCCGCCCACGCGAACGGCGACTGAATCTGGCTATGGTCATCGACGGGTTTATTCTCAGAGACGACTTTCGATAGGAAGCGAATGTCTCGCTGCGATAAACGCATGAAAAAACGATTCGGAATCTGGGATCAATAAGGGGTGGAGGAGATAGAGAGCATCGCGCCAAGCTTGGTGGCTTCGCGAAGACCACTGCAAAGATGCTACGCCACGCGAAACGACGTATCTTTTGAGAACGATACGCCATCATTAGACATTGCAAAATTACCGATTTCGGTCCCTACCGGTACCGCTGAATAAACATAATTTTCGTTTCATCGGTATTTGTCCGTAGTAAGTAAACAACATTTTGTTTATTGTGCTCTACACCGCGCGTTTGATTCGATAAACTTCTGTATCATTTTGTTTATATAAATTTGGTCCAAGGTTGACCAGCAACGTGCAGGATAGTTGGTCGATGTTTTAGTCGAAATTTGTACCATTTAGTCAGCATAGTTTAGTCGCAAATTGTCGTCCTTTTATCGATCGTGGATTAGCCATCGCAGAATTGAATTCCACGTCGAACGGCGGTCGGCAAAGGGTTAAATTTCAATGCTTCGGTTTCTTTGAATCGTTTTGAAAGTTTAAAAGCGAATGAGTGGAACAATGATCTTGTTGGACTGGCGGCACGTACATATTCATTTTTGACCTCCTTCTGTCTGGCTTTCCCGATAAAATCCTGGCAATGGGGCGGCAAGAAAAGGAGAGAACCTATCGCGGGAATAAACGACAGTTCGTCCGCGCTAATGCCAGCTGCAATAAAAGCTCGATTTATAAGGCAACCTTTGACCTCTCGGTAAATGGTTCGCAGCTATCTTTACGTAAGTTTCTACGTCGACTCGAGCTACAAACTTCTTGGAAGCCTCGAGGAAAACGGCGTGAAAATTACGGGGAAATACTAGCGCGCGTAATCCTTTGCCACAGGCCACAGGTTTTCGTATTTTGTTTCGATTTTGGTGGAGAAGGTGGACCAAATATGGGCTACCACTCATAGTTTAGCGTTTATTGCTGAACACGTTGAAGATACTTAACATTTTACGCATTAACGCGTGTCTTTAACGCTTTCCGATAGGGAGTCGAAATATGTTTTGAACAAAAGTAGAGGAAAGTGTGTTACAAAATTTTCATTTCCGCTTCAACCCTGTGCCAGATACCGAATATATAAACAAAATTATACAGCATTTGTACTCGTTATAGTGATTGTAAAAATACTCAAACAGAATTAAAGGGGATGAATCA
Organism: Eucera pruinosa; assembly: GCA_028830335.1. Lineage (NCBI taxonomy): Eukaryota > Metazoa > Arthropoda > Insecta > Hymenoptera > Apidae > Eucera > Eucera pruinosa. The sequence goes on from JAMYCR010000007.1 coordinate 19,357,659, forward strand.
CAATGTTGTCACAAATATCGCGAATATCTGTTCTAGTTTGCCTATGATTTTTGTCACGATTGCGACTGGTGGTTTTATGGCGATGGTTTACGCACGTTGTCTGAAGTCCGTCAAATTGACGAATTCCGTGAATCTAGCGTTGCAATCGAAAGGAAAGGGACGTGGAAGAGGAGGTTTTGTACGATTGAAATGGGCACGAGGTCGAAGCGTCGCGACGCGTCAAAGTGGAGTAGACGCGAATGCTTGGTGTATGAGCCGACACTTCCGGTCTCTCGGAGCCGGAGCCGGAACTGCACGCACCGGCGGCTAGCTGTCGCGACGAGGACGTACTGCTCGCGGCAGAACTCGCCCAAAGTCATTTCACGCCCGGCGGAGCGCGGAAACGGGCGTTTACTCGAGATTTTCGTTCATAAATCAAGTGGCGACCTTTCATGCAGCCCTCTCCGCTTCCAGTGGATGGCTGCCGCTCTCGCTCTCACGGGGGTTGCGTAGCCATTCACTCGCTTAATCGACTCTCTCCTCTGTTGTTCGCCGAGATCGCGATCGTGGAATTCCGTTCACCTATCCCTGTAACGCCGGAAACGGAAGGATTCGAATCACGCTGCGCTTCCGACCCGCCCTAAACGCAACGATTTTTAAGTTGCAAAGTATCGCCAGCGTTCACTAGCTACGGGATAGGCGACTCGTTTGTAGGAAACTGAAACAAATTGCGCGCACGGTTAGACTCGGACGCTAAAGTCGTATGAAAACGTTGGGCGAAAGGTTAACGAATCGCGTGCGTCGGTACAAAATAAGGGGACGTCTATTTTCATGCACTTGGAGAGTTATCAAAGCTGGTTCGTTATTGGACGGATAAAAGAGTACCCAGTTTCTTGCAAAATTAGTAGACGCGAATAGTTAAAGTAAGGAGATGAAATTAACAAATAGCAATAGAAGATAACGTTATGTTACAGTGGGTGTATCAAACATGGAGACGGAGGAAAAATTTGGCCTCTGCTTAAAAGGTTGCAAAGCGTTAACTTACGAATTCTGCTAACTTAAAGCAACGAAGAATTAATACAAAATATTTGCGGTACATAAATTTAGAAATGGTTGTGCGTAAAATAAATCCAGAGATGCGTCGACTTCCTAAATTAACTTAGCAGTCAAGGGTTAACGATGAACTGAGAGCACTTAAAATTAACAAAAATATAAATCTCGCCGAAGCAGCGTAAAAAAGAGTACATACATGTACGTACGTACGCGAAGTGTACCTCGATTTGCGTCATTCTCGACTCGCGTCGATTACTTTGCACCCAATTAGCGCACGAGTTGGAGGTGCAACTTCGCTCAAATATATCCCTGCGATCATCGGCTCTATTTTGGACGGTCGCTCTGCAGGAGCCGCTAAAGGGGCGGCAAGTTTTCCCATGCCTTTCATTCACGGTCGGCCGATAGGAAAAGCCGCGCGGCAGAGGCTGCACGCGGAGCGTGGAAACGCGCGGAACGTGATATTATTTTGATTTAAAGGAAATGAACAGGTGACTGCCGACAGACGGGTAGCGAGTGTCGAAACCTAGAACTTCTCCTCTACCTGTTTCGGATCATTTTCGATGTTATCCCGCAACATATGCCCGACAAGGGGCAGATGGTAAAAAAGTGTTGAGCCGAGGCAACAGCGTGCGACACGGGACAGTTTAAAGGGCCGCGGCTGCTGCTGTTCATCCAGCCAGCCACCAATCACTGCTCCTTTTCCATTCTAACCGCGCTGCTCTGCACGAACGCACCGGCAGCGTCCGCTTTGCACCCTAATTATCCCTCGGATGCTCCTTTCCACGGGGAATCGCGTCTCGCGACGCGTCGGCGAACCTCTCTAGACAAATGAGTCGCGTCACCAGGGGGCGAGTATCGTTTACGAGCAGAGAAATCTCACCGGAGGATGCTGTTTCGGGCTCTCCATTGTCGATGACGGCGCAGCTGCCACGGCCACGCGTAATTTCCCAAAGACGAGAGGCGAGACGCGGAAACTTTAACCATTCGACTGCGGAACGCTCGAGGTTGATACGCTCGCCGTGGACGGGGAATACTTTTTCACTTGGCGTTCTCTATTCTCGTAAAATACTAATTGCGCAACGCGAAACCCTTTCGCTTCGGCGAGGTTTAATCAAACAAGATGCAGAAGTCGTGAAAATACCGAATTGCATTGCGTTAAAGGCGTTCCTATTCTTTGGATAGCAACGAATTTTGAGTGCTTCGAGACGCTGATATATTTTTCGGCAAGAGTGTCACGGGTAACGCGTTACGCGCGAATTTCTCGAGTATCGATCACTGTAGGTGCTTTGCTTTCGATGAAATGCAAAGGCAGTTAGGAGTCGGAAGGTTTTGTTGAATTATTCCTACCAGGCTGCAGCTTTCTATGAAAGGGTTGTCTTAGGGTGCATTTTCGCGTGACACTGAGTCACGACATTTTACCGTCGCGATAACTTTGGTCGTTATGATAACTAAAAATTGGCATTGCCATGACTAATGTCGCAACATTAAGTTTGCGCGAAAACGTCGTGACACAGAAGTTCCGCGTAGCGCGGTTTCTGCAATTTTTTGCAGAAAAAATGCTCGGTCTACTTCCTACGTATCGTTTCCGGGAGCTTGTTTATGGACGCACTGCGCCAGGAAGATAAAAAGGATTTCAACGCCGAATCGGCCACGCGTGTTCCGCGTTCCACGGTGTCCATTAGTAGGGAAAGGGTTGAGAGTAACGAGCGATGCAGTCGGGTTGCAAAGGACGCGACGCAAGATCAGGTCCAGGGAAGGCTCGGCGGTTGGAATTGGGAGTTGGACGCGGGGCTCGGCCAGGAAACGAGAGAAAATTGATGCGAAGGACGGGAAGATGGAAGGAGGCGGTCGTGGAGAAGGATGATGACTCGGTCCCACCTGTACGTACACGAACGCGTACCGGTATCTGGTATACGGAGTGCGGCGTGCGGCGTGCGGCGTGCGGCGTGTGGTGAACGCGACACGCGCGGCCGTTTCTGTTGCTGGCGGTGGCAGTGGCAGCCCCAGCTGCTATCCAGCGTGTTCTAGCGAGGAGAAAGGAACGAACGTACAGGTGCGATCGTTAACTCAATTGAACTTTGATAAGTAAAAATGCGCAAACATATATTTAACGGCGCGAGCGAGCGGGACAGCTTTATCGTCGGGACCGCTATCGTTCCGCTTCTGTCCGATTAAGTGCACGAGTATCGCGTCCTCGGCCGTAAAAGGAAGCGTCGGCGGTACCGGACCACCTCGCACCCTCTATTTGCATAAATTCATGCGGCCGACGGTATTCAGCCGACTGCAATTGCCAATCAAATTTATTCGCACAGAACAAATTGCTACGAAGCGCCTCTTTCGTCGCTCTTATCTCTCTCCCGCGCGAACATCGCTTTCTCTAGATACTTTTAACAGCTTTTCGATTAATAGCGGCTCGATCGGCGGCCTTAATCGACCGCCATTTATGGTCCGTCGAATTGCATCGCGTAATCTATCGGCTCGATCGATCCGCTCGTCAAAGTTCCTCTCGAATTATCGTTCCGAGGACAGAGGACGCGAACGGCGAACGAGGCGAATGGGGCGAATATCGAATGGACGAAACGAAACGAAACGAAACAAAACGGAATGAAATGGAAACGGAAATCCGGGAAGAACGGGACGAGAAGAAAGGTTCGGGGCGCGTGTGCGTGGTCGACGTCCACGCTCGTGTGGGACAACGTGTCATTAAATCGAGAAAGCACTTGCCGTCCAGGAAGAAGCACCTGACGGTGCCCACGACACAGGGTGGATCCTCAACGGTCGGAAACATAGCGGCGCATAGTGATTCCGTGGCGAGGGTAGCACCGACTGGAGGCCCTCTTCGATAGATGATCGATAATCAGGCGCAGGTGTTTCTCTCTGCCTGCTATCCACACGCTCTTCTCTGCCTCCTTCTCCGTCTCCTCCCTCTCTTTCTCTCTTTTCTTCTTCCCATTCTTCTCGCCTCTTCCGCTTCTCAACGAGATTTTCTTCCATCGCTATTATCTTTAACCCTCCGCGATCGGAAACAACGAACGTTGGCTACGGAGGCGCGCTTAGGATAGAGTATCCATTCGAGTATAGAATTATCCGGAGGCTACTTGGCCTCTTTGCCATTTCTGTATCGCGGGCAACATTCGTAGTTTGGAGTGGAGTAAGACGATACCGCGTTTAATACAGGAATTCTTAAACGTTTAACGTAGCTACGTTGCTTACTTTATTATTATCCTGTACCAAAGGGTTGCCAAACTCGTGTACGAATAAATTATTCTTCGCACGTATCGGGATTTCATCGTTTAATCCTCTGCAATCCGAATTCAATCTTCCTTTACGACGAAAGAAACTACTACAATTAAATCAAAGCTCTCCTCCCAACCTGGAGATCAGGAATCAATGATTAGAAGCCTGAAAAAGATGACTGGAGCTGCGGAGCGGGTGAAAAGTTACGCGGTTGACGTTTAGGATGGTTCGAATTGGGCTGGGCAAGATCGAAAGCCGGGGTCTAGCGACTGTTCCTTTCTTGCCGTATGGCATTGTGCTGTCGCGGCAAGATGGAGGACGGGTCGGTTGGTCGGCTCGTTCGTTGGACACGGTGCACCGGGAGTTGGAGTGTGGGCCGGCTCCGTGGGGTGGGAGTCGAGGGGTGGTGGCGCTGAAGAAAACGACGGTTGAAAGTCGCCCGGTTTCTCGTGTGGGACCTTCAGGTGGACGTGAAACTTTTTAGCTCTCCACGGCACTCTGGAAGCCGCTCGGGGTGTGCACCTGCTATACACCTGTTGGCCTTTGCCGTTGCCGTTGCCGTTGCCGTTGCCGTTGCCGTTGCCGTTTCGTTGCTGCTCCTGCTGGTCACCGCGCCGCGCCGCGCCTTCCAACGAAAGCCGCCTTCTCTAGCCCATCCGTTAGAAGGAAAATCGTTTTGACCTTCTTCGCTTCTTCCCTGCCACCTTCTCTCTTCTCTCTTCTTCTTCTGTATTCGGGAAGGCGCCAAGCCTCTCTGTGTTCCACCAACCTGCTGCTGCTGCTACATTTTAACAAGTTTCGTACATTCTTGCTAGAACACGCGTTACGCGTCGCATCGATGTTCTTTTATTTCTTGGGGATAGAAAGTTAGGTGTAAGGTATACGGTGAGTCGGTTAAATACGAGGCGTTGAGGATAGACACACGCTTGTAAACGTAAACGTTTTAACAAAGTTTCTTTTGGTATAAGAAATTAACGCGACCACTGTCGAGATATTTAGCGTAGGCTAATAATAAGTAACACACACGTTGTCGTAACTTCTTCGTCGTAAATATAGGATAGTGGACGCCAATAAATTCGAACGAAGTTTATTGCAACGAAATTCCTTCGGTACCGATTGCGTGCATCACGCCTGATGCACGAGACAGCGAACGCGTTAATATTTCCTCGAACCCGAATCACTGGAACAGCGTGCAAGAATGTATATACGATTTATGGATCTTGTCGCGTCAAGTTCGAACGAAGAGGAGTTTGACCGAAGAATCGACGGCTCTCCCAAGCAATTCTATTGGAGATAGTTACAAAGCAGAGCCGGTGCAGATAACGTCCGCGCAGCGAGGCGAGATTTCACAACAGAAAGCTACTAACTACGGTTGTGAAATGCGCACAGCGCGGCTTCCCTGGCAATGAAAACGAAGGAAAAAGGAAGGAGAGACCGATTGCGTCAGAAGAAATCCCGCTACCTCGAGCGATCATTGGATCGAGCACCGATTATGTAATTACCCTTGACTTTGTTTTCGTTCGCTCCTCGGTTCGTCAATCGTGGCAGTCTCGCTGCTCGGAGCCGGCAATCGAGTCCTCTACCGGGATTAACGCAAAAAAGCCCAAGTCGACTTTAGCGAGTTGGCGAGTTGAGCCGTGAAAGAGAGAGAGAGAGAGAGAGAGACAGAGGGAGAAAGAGAGGCAACCGAAACCGTGGTAATGGACCGCAGTTTCCGGCCACCGAGCCGCGCCCATTCTTAGACCGTTCGCAGCAAAAATACCCAGCCAGCGTTCGGCTGCTGACCGAGGCCCGGCTAATTATCGTGAGAGAAGAATCATCAGGTATTTCGGAGCGGAGGAGTACAGAGTGACGCGCGCGGTGGGCAAAGAGAAAAGATGCAGGGAGGATCGCGAAGAACATCACGGATCACGGATCACGGATCACGGCGCGGAGAAAGAAGCAAAGCGAACTCGAGGAGGAGAAGAGGAAGAAGAAGAAGAAGAAGAAGAAGAAGAGGAAAAGGAAAAGGAGGAGGAGGTGGAAGAAGGCCTGATACACTTTTAATACGGGACCGAAGGAGCCCCCTGCACAGCAGGTGCACCGCAGGTGATTCTGCTCGTCCTTCTCTCGCCGAGCAGGCTTCCTCTCACGACTTCTCCACCGGCCTGCACCCTGCGTACGCGATCTCCCACAGTGGTGGACTCGTCTTTTTTCCGCGAGGGGCACACACGGCGATCCTTTTTCGAGGGCCTACCTCCTCCCATTCCTCGTCTTCGTCCTCTTGGCTCGTTCGCGAATCGAGAATCGAGGTATCGCCCAACGATTCGATGTTTCGGAGGAGAATCGATCGCGGTTCGCATACAGCTCGAAGTTTGACCGCTCGTTAGAAGAGAACGATTGGCGAAACGTGAATCGCGAGGCAACGATCGATGGCGAAGTGATTTTAGGTGGATCGCGCGAAGCGTTACACGAGTGAGGCGATTGTAATATTTCTTTGCGATAGATTTAGGCTAAGGCTAGATGCGCACGAGCGGTGCGTCGCTGTTGCGTTCAATCGAAAAGAACAAAGACAGATAAGATCGATAATTTCGACTACGTTCAGACGAATACCTTTCGTCTCTTTTATTAGACGAGAACGACAAGCGTGAACGCGTTCGATTCGTTACGCTGTTCGTTCGTTTGCTTATCGAGCCACCCTCGTAACATAAACGCGAGAGCGGCTAAAAGCTCCCGGGCCCAAAAGCTTTGCCAACCGTCGTATAGCGGAAGATCGACAGAAGCCAAGGCATTAGACGCAGCGTAGCGCATTAGAGCGCAAGACTAATAACGGAAGAGGCTCGTTATCGCAGGAAGCGAGGGGTTGGCTCTAAGAAGAAGAAGAAGTTCTCGAAGGAGTTGCCGGTGTCGCCTCGACCGGCGCGGCAACGCGTGGGAAAGTCGAGGGGCGCCAAGCGTTTTCGAGAGAGCAGAGCGGCGAGACCAGAGACCAGAGACCAGAGACGCTGGGGGTGGACGCGTAATTGATACGCTTCGCAGGGTCGTGTTTGAATTTCATTAAGGCCCTGACGCCACCTCGGGATCCATTCCGCTTCACTGGCTCGTCCACTCGAACGACCAGGAATCCGCTAGCCGACCTCTCTTTCTTTCTCTCTCCTGGCAACGGCGACGCTCTCACGACCGAAAAGTGCATCGCTCCTCCCGGAGCTTCTCCCGGAGGATTAGGCTTGGCCGAACGCAAAGTGCAAAAATCGCATGGGAATGTGCACGGCAAAACGGGAGGATAACCCTATACGCTTTTTTGCGCGAGCAGAGATCAACGAGACCCCGTGTCGCATGTTCGTGAGATTCGACGAGTTCGTAACGAGATCTCGAGCTTCGTTCGCCGAATGAAGGGTAAAGCTGCAGGCGATCAGCCCCTATTCTCTGTAAAAAAACGTGGAGGTTAACGATGCAACTCTGATCAAAGTGGCCACCATCTCTAGTTACACGAGGCAATCTCTAAAATTACTCGCTACACGAGAGAGTGGAAGGAAACTTTAAGAAGATGCAAGGAAGAGTTGTATAAAAATCCTTTCACTATCGTTAATCCATCGTTGGTTAAAGCTTGACCGATTAACGTTACGTCTTTAAAATGCTCGGCGATGCATTTTTCCCTCGCGTGCCGTCCGAGTTTATACAGACGTTGCGGCGCGTTTGCAATTTAAACAAAACGCAGTGGAGTGAAAAAAACATCGAAGCTTCTTCTATCTCCCAAACTTAGGAGTACCTTTCTAGCCATCGTGAACATCGTATTAAAAATGCAACATAAGAATATTATTGCTTAACAGTGATTCGTAAATGATAACTCTTCCCCAATTCTATCAACTGTATAACGAAATCTAATATTTTCGAAAACGGTGCGAACTATCCGAGCAGCCCGATGTATGCTAGAATTTTTGCGCACGCGTTTACGCCCGCCTCGCGCTGAGAAAAAGAATACCCCAATTTCTCGTGCATCTCGATTATCCGACCAAACCTTCAACGCAAATCGCCAGCAGAATCGAAGCAATCGAAGACACGCCAGCGCGCGAGCTTTTATGCGTTTTGCCCCAATAAAGAAACTTTTTTCGAGGCGACTCGTAATGAAGTCGTGAGACAACGGTCGTGAAAGTCATCGGGTTTGGTGGCCACTCTAATTGCGGATCTCCGTTTGGAGAAGTCAGATCGAATCTGCCACCGACGCGGAGCGACGCGGGGCGACGCGACGCAAATGGGCATCGGCTGATGGGCAAAAAGAAGGAACGATTACGGGACCGAGAAACGGGCGCGTGCGCTTGCGCCCGGTAAACCGGCAAACCGGCAAATTGCCAAGCTTTTCTTTCACCGTGTCCGAATTCGGAGCCCTGGCGAACTCGTTCGTTGGACACGTGCATTGGTGAAAAATGTCCGTTGCACGCGAATCGAGCGACGCGGCTCATTGTCCGACGTCCACTCACCTGCTGCCTGCCGATGAAGAAATTCTGACAAAGAACCTCACAGGTGCCATTCGTTTTACTTACAATGTTACACCGAGGTGCCTAAAGCGTACAACTTTATAACTCGTTCCCGGCAACCCATTCGCCTTGCGCAACCATCTCCATCGGAGGAAAAGGTCCCCGAGCAACTACCTCCGGCCTTTCCCGCAGGCTTATCGGTTCAAAAATCGGTTCGGAGCTGCCGCTCGGAGTTGGCACCGACAAAAGGATTAACATAGCGAAACGATGCGTCGCGTGGATTCTCCGGAGACTGGCACCTCCGGTATTAACGCGGTTCGTCGTCGGAGAGGCAATTTCACCGCGAGTAATTGCGTCTTTAATCAAGAAGAACCCCCGCTCGCGAATCGCGCGGCTAATTACAGGCGAGGTCAAGCCGAAGGGAAGAGTACGCGAGAGATCACAGCCACGCGTGTACGCGAGTACATCTCCGAAAAGCGAAATACGCGTGTCACAAGCGCGCGCGCAAGCTGCGCGCGGCTCGCGTTCGAGCAGCCCAGCAAACGGACCCCCATAAAAGACCGCCGATGCAGCTGTGTTTTTTTCGAAAAAATCGTGGCCGTGTGTGCGGGGGCATGTGGTCGACTCGACGAGACAAGACAGTCGCGAAGCAACCGAAGCAGCAGAAGCAGAAGAAGAAGAAGAAGAAGAAGAAGGAGAAGAAGAAGTAGAGGAGGAAACAGAAACGCGGAAGGAGGATGAGATGAAGAGAGGAGAGAAGAAACGGGGACGCGGCAGAGGCGATGGAAAAAGAAACGAGCTGCCGCGAACAGAGGGCTGAAGAACAGGCTGAAGAAGTGGAAGAAGAAGGACGAGAAGAAGCGAAGCAACAGGCCGAGGGTACCGGTGGAGGTGAAGGAGGATAGCGAAGCGGCAAGGTGCTGCCAAGGTGGCGGTTAGGGCAGCTGATCTTCGAATAGCAGCAGGTGAATGCGAAGAAGCTCGCGCTCGTAGAAGGAGCGAGACAGTCGGGATGGTAGTTGCGGTAGATGTGCCTCTGCCTCTGCCTCTGCCTCTGGCCGTGGAGGAGGAAGAGGTGGAATCCACGCGTGCATAAAAGGTGTTTCGTTATTGTTACCAGGCGCGCGCGCGCGCTCGCGAGCTCGCTACCCGGCTCCCTTCGATTTATTAATCTTGTTCTCGTGGCAACGCGGTCCTCCTCCCCAAGGACCGATCCGAATCCATCGAGAACGCATCCCGCTGCATCCTTCTCCGCGTCTCCTACGGAGAAACTTCGCGGGTCGTAGAAAATCCGAATCGTCGGCGATGGAAAATGAGATAGTCGAAGGAACGAATGAGCAATCGACTGATTTGCGGAAACAACTTTATCGAGGATTCTGGAATCGTCGGCAATGGTAATTTGTTTATGGAGAAATCGACCGAATGAACGAGACATCGAGCGATTTTTTAAAGGAATCGTGGATTTCTCTATCGATCGGGGATCACTGACGCGTCGACGATGGGGAATTCATCGAGAACTCGGTGGAGTAAATAAGCACGCGGTCCATTTCTAAAAGTAGCTACGGATCCTTGTATGCATTAATCTAAGATCCCCAAATCGCCAGCAGTGGAAGTTTCGTCAAGAACTCCGCGGAGTTGACAAGCACTCGGTCCATTTCTAAAAGTATCTCGGAACTCTTCTATCGATGAAAGATCCCCGAGTCGTCGGCAATAGAGATTTCATCGAGAACTCGACGAAACGAATCAGCGATCGGCCGATTTATACGTAGTAGTAGGTGCGCGTTTCTCTATTGAACGAGGATCCTCGAATTTCATTGAGAAACAAATGGAAGGAATTGGCAATCGGTTAGCTTCTAAAAATAGTCGTCGATTGCCCTATGAAGGATCCCGTTAACGCGGCGCTGAGCGAATGGCGCGCGGTACGTCTGAATCGCCGATGAATTTATGACCGGTTTGGCGGCGCGAAAAGGCTCTCGATGCGCGTGCACGTACTCGATCAACGACATTCTTTCCCATGCGGAGTGTTCCGTGGAGGGTGCGAAGTGCGAAGGACGAAGCCACGTCGCGTTGGAGTCGCGCGTCGAGGGGTCGCCGATGCCCGCTGCTCTTCGAAGCCTTTTTCCCCTGCTTGCGGTTTCCAAGCCCCGACGCGACGCGACGTTCCTCGCAACTTATCTGTTACGCAATTCTGCCTGCCCAACGCTTCTACCGTTTCTCAGGATCGCGTGATACACATTCGGATCATGCCATTGCTTCCGTTTCTACGTACCTGCGTCGCCTTTTCCGTTCGCGGTTCTCAAAGCGCTCCGCATCGCGTAAGCTCTGAGGAACGAAATCGTCAGATGCGATCCTCTTATGGAATTGGACATTAAAGTTAGGTACGCGTGACGAATCCAAAGGGATTATTAGATTAGAATCCCTGCGATGCAGTCGCAGCCATTTAAAACGCGGAACGCAACAAGTTCCAATAGCTGTTTTTGTTTTTCTTCAATAATCTTAACCCTCTATAAGCCCTTGCAACTTAAAAGTTGCATAACGATACGTTTAAATTTGTTGAGTTTCATTTAATCGTTGCACTGTAATACAAAAAATAGTCGTGCAGTAGTTATTAAATCCTACTGTCCAGATCGAAATGAAAAGTTTGACTTATAGAGGGGTTACCATCGATTTATTCGAAAACGAAGCTTCCTTGCGAAAGAATGTCACTCCACGTTCTCGTCTTACTTTTTCGCTTACCCTGATTGACCCACGCGGAACCGAGCGGAAGACCCAATACTCTCGGGAGTATCCGTGATCGAAGATGGTCGGATGGTTGTTTGGTTTTGCGGTGAACGGTAAAAGGAGCAGAGCTAGCACCTACGCTTTTTCTTGGCCCGATGGACGGGAATGGGCAGACGAAGGGAGAAGGCGGAGGACCGTTCGTTCGACTTCCTTGCGAACGCTCGTTCCCATGTCCTCGGCCAGTTTATGGGGCTTTCCGTTGTCGTCGCTTCCCATGGACTTCCTAAACATTGACTTCCTCGAAGGAGCCGGGCGAGAAGCAGATGGCCTATTAATTCGACGACCACGAAGGAGCCTACCACCTTCGTGCACCCTCTGCGCTACGCCGCAACTTGCGCCAGGGGAACACCCTTGGCCTTCTTCCCACAAGTCACGAGTCCTGCACTTGTTGCGCACCCTGTTCGACCGTTAAGTATCACAGATTCTTCGGCCACCTTGCGCCCGTACCTCCTTGGCAACGGCAAAAGACATGCCTTCTCCTCGTCCGCGCCGTTTCACCTTTCTCATCCAACCTTAACCCGTTCAGGATCAGCGTTGCGTTAGGGGAACATTTTGCATTAGGGCAACGATTGAAAACTCTTGCGCAGTGGAATGACTATTGGTTGTATTAAGGTCGATTCTTTAACCCTTTCAATTCCGTGGAATACTTTCGATTGGAGAAACATTTTACGCAACACTGCAATCGCGAAGCCTGTTAATTTACAAATTGAAAGAAGCAGCTATAATGTAGATCGATAACAAAGCTACGGGCAAATGCCGATCGTCACGCGTACGAAACGCATCGCGTTTTTAAGCAATCCGCAACGCTATACGTAGGCTGTCTCGGATTACTTCCGAAAAATTCTGTCCGCATATTTTGTAGCTAAACGTAAGCAGAAAACGTTGTATAACTATAGGTCGTTTGAAGCTTCGTTAAAAAGTTGCGATCAAAATATTGGATCGATGGGAAAGTGTGTAGGGTCTTAACAATTGTAATGATCTCGTGCAAAATTCTAAAGTTATTCACGTTTCTATGAAAACAGTATCGATACGGTTTGTATCGATATTAAACTGGAGCCATATTATAGAAAAACCGGATGCTACAGAATAAAATAGTAGTAGCACAATAGCTCGACTCGCTTTCGTGTTTCGGACCAGACGTTTCTTTCCAATAAACCTAAATAGAAATGTCAATAATTAATTACATCGGTTGTCAACTTATTCTTAACTCGTGTTGTATATCTCTGCATCGTTCGTATTTTGTTAGAACTTCTTAATACGTCATCAAACAATCTATAGATTATGTTCAACATTTTTTGTCTACTTACAATGCGAAACAAATTTTTGTTCGAGTTCCACATTGCTTAACTTTGCCTGCAAAAATATGAATTTGCATAAAAATCCACAACTCGCCGATTGCAATTTCTTTTACTCTTACGGGAGTCCTTCTAAATCATGGGAGAGGCTGGCGGATCGCAATTGTCTCTGCCGTTTCTCAGAACGCGACAAGTTTCTTTGCACTTTCGCGAGGCTGCGGCGGTCAGGAAAAATCCGGGAGCTCGGGGTGAAAACTGCCGATAACTTCTTCGGAATTCGCGTTAAAGGTTAAGCGCAAGAGGTGAACCGTCGCGTTTGTGTTCGCGGCTCGCGGATCGATCGGAGAAATCGTCGGCCTCCTCGAGAACGAGCTTCTTTGCGCAATCCAATCTACAATTACGCAACAAAGTATCGCGCCCCCTGTTTCCCGCCCCGCTCTCATCGCGCAACCACAATTCGTTACGAGGCTGCGAGAAAAAAAAGTGGATCACTTGTCGGTACGCGTAAAGCTGCCGGTCCCGAATTTCAATAGCTCGTCACGCGTAACCGCAACTCACGAGAATATCCCGTGCTTTGTGCAATCTATCCCGATTGTTCGGCTTTTTAAAAAATTACGCAGTTTCCAATATTTTAAGCATCCTGTTTAAGATTTATTTCCCTCGATAAGGAAACTGTGTCGTGGAATTATTTGTACTCCGCGCATATACATACATACGTGTTAACATAGCCTGCACCGTGCAACACGCGGATTTAGAAATAGAATCCATTTCCGTGGCGTAGATTATATAGACAAAACGGAACGAATACTGCTGATATCTATAGCTAAACCTAATTTTATACCTTGACTTCTTTAGAAATTTTCATACGTAGGTAGCACAGAAAATAAGCTAAAATACCGTATAGTAATAGCTTTTGCTAACACTTGCACATACTGAAAAATTCCTTAGACAAGGGGTTAACAGTTTGGTACCTTTGGGTACACCTAATAATAATAGTAGCAACATCTTCCGCTTCGTTGCCGTTTTCAAAACGCTCCGCTGGAACTTTGCCAACTCGACGTTCATTAAAATTCCAGCGCTGGATATTTGGCAAGTATCGGAAAGGAAAAATGGCCTCGGACCGTTTCACCGTGCAACATCGAATATCGGATCTTCAACTACCTGGCGCCAATAACTTCCTCCCCGGACGAAGAAGGGCAAGGCTGACGTTGTCCCCGGCAATTGTGCGGTTGATGGAAGGTCCAGATGAATTGGTGGAACGAAATAATGCGATCGCTAGGGACTGGAGCCGCAGAAGGACGCGACGAGACGAGAGGATGGAACGATTGGAGAGGCAGGAAGGAAAGGAGCAACCGAGAAAGTGAATTAGGGAAGCTGAATGATGCGGAGAGAGAAAGAGGCAGCGTTAGAAGGGTACGCGATAGGATCTACGAGGGCTCCTGTCTTCAGCGTGACTGGTAAAGGGTCCTGGATCTTCGGCTCTGTCTTTGATACGCGCCGACTAAGAAGATCGCATTTACAAGTGTACGCGGACCTTCTTTCGGTATTGTTTTCACCCACAATTGCGGTCATCCTTTCCCTTTTCCCCCCTTTCTTTTTCTATGCAACGTCCGACGAGATTACGCAATTACGCGGTGAATCCGGTGCCTTGTTAGTTTTAAGATCATTGGGAAGCGTAAGTTAGCTGCAGAACCAAAGTCTACTCGAACGCTACATTGTAAGGAAATTTTCCTGACCTTTTACAAGTCTGATTTTTTCATATTGCAAAGTTTGGCTTATCACGAATACGTATGAACGTGAGATGCGTAGGGAACTTGACATTATTAACAGGAAGACGAGAAACGTACGCGGTATACGACGTGGAATATTAACGCTAGATTTACGGGACGCGTCAATTTGGCGAATTTTAAATTTCGTGCTTAAAGTCACAGAGATCAGTAATATTATTTTTCAGTCGTTTATTGATATCAATACGTACTCTAATTCACCCCCCCCCCCCTTGATCTTCTAATTTCGAGTTTTTAGATACAGCACAGCTATTTTTTCAGAAACCTGTCAAATTATACAATCAATGTCCGTAAACCTAGTGTTAACATTAGAGAACTTTGAATGCGACGACAATCTCGTGTTGTGAACGCGACTCTCTTGTAACTAAGCGACCAAACAAGGATTTCGACGATCGCTTCGCAAAACAGCGTGAAACATAAGAACAATAAACCAGCCGTCGTCGATGGCTGCAACGTTCGACATCGCTCCAACGTTTAACCCTTTTTAAATGTCCCCGTTTCCATCCGACGCAAAAGCTGCCGCTTGAAAAGTTGCCACCCCTAACTCCGCGTCTGTGTTGCTAGCGAAACGCACGTAGGTGGCGAGAAGAGAATAATTGTTGCGGGGGAAAGTTGGCGCTCGATGAGCGACGCGTTTCAGGTGGACGCGTTATCGCCGCTGTATCTGGTCAATGGTCCGTTGCAGCTGGTACAAATTCGAGAATGCGTTTGCCGCGTAATTATTTGCCCCGGTAGATGCCAGATAAACTTTCCGTACGAATTATTAATGAAACCGGCGCCAGCGCGGGAGAAATCGAACGGAAAAGGGGGGGGGGGGGGGTAAAAAAACAGGAGGAGAAGAGGAGGCGGACGTTGGAACTTGTTGTAGCGTCGCGCTTCCTTGACCCTGGATACCAAACTTGTCCCGCGATGCTTTGCGTCGTTTTAATAAACTGGTTACGCGTCCAGTTTGCGCGGATCGCAGTTGCGTAAGACGGCCAGAGGGATAGCCGAGGCAAATTGAGTTGCCTTTAACGCTAGAACTACCGAAATCGTGAAAATGACTTGCCTGCAATTCGTCGCAAGAGTTGTATAAACTTACGGTAATTCGTTCGAACAAATTTGTCGTGATTTTTTATATATATATATGTAGGGGGTAAATAAAGATTTATTTCCATTGCGTTCTATATAAATAAGTACACCGTAATTGTCGGTAGTTCTAGTGTTAAAATACAAATATTCTTTCCCTAATTGATCTACAGTGGCTAACGAAAGTGATCGAACGCTACAATAGCGCATCTATGGAGCAATTCTTTTGTTCACCGGAAATTTCCTTGAGAATGTTAAACATTTCCTCGGTTCTCTGTAAATTTCGCGTCGATCGCGGAAGCTTAGCCAAAGTTTCGCGACAAGCCTGCGATGGCAGGAGCCGCGAAAAGAAAAGAAAGAAGCGTTCGGTCGGCGTTGAAACTGGTTGGCGTTGTCCACGTGCACAATGGTAGGGCGGAAATCACGTAGGCGCCCAGAGGATCCCTATTCAGAATCACGTTGGTCGACTAGAAGCTGGAAAAGGATACGCGGATCTCTCGGCGTCCGCGTGTTCCCGTGCACCCACGCGAGAAACAGGGAAGCTCGACGAAAAGAAAAGAAGGAAGAAGTAACGGTAAGGGAAATGTGACGCGCAACCGTGTGCACACACCTTCCTTTGAACACCCGACGACCGGCTTGGCGAAAAACATATTTCAAGCTGCAACCGAACGAGGAAAGGCTCGCGAAAGGAAAGAGAAAGGCTCCTGGCTACAATGTGTATGAATTGTTGCAAATCGAATCGATCGCGATCGTGTCGTGGTGGTGAAAATGTGACACAATTCAAGTTGCTCGTGGCGCGCAATTAAATTGGATATCGGTGACAGGAAGCAGCGGCGGCGGAGAAATCGTTTCGATGGTATCGCGACGGGTAGTGGAAACAAGGTGGAAGCCGGAAAAAAGGAACGCCTGGCCGGTACGTAACGGACGATCGTTCGGTTTCGACTTATCGTGGCCTATATTTGTGAGATACCGGCCCACCGGAATGATAATTGAGGAGCTCGCGGTAACCGCCCGGACAATTCCACCTTTCCACGGGTTCCGGTAAATTAAAAAGGAAGATGTTTGGCTAAATTATTGCCCTCGCGCGTCGCATCGAAAAGGGAAGGGAACGGCAAGTGAAGAAGGCGTATATTTTCGGGCGACAAGTAGCAATTATTGAGTCGGTCGTTGATTCCTTATCGGATTTATTATTGGGCTTGCCAAAAATTCGCATCGCTTTTCCACAGCGCGGCGCTTAAATTTGCTATACATACACATATGTATTAGACGTGTGGATTAATAATTCGCTTTCTTTTATTATTTTTTCTTTGCAACGGAATCGGATACTTATATGAACGCGAGTGAGGTTGTAGGATAATTAGAGTCCAATTGTAATATTACTCGTAGCAAGTAAAGAAGTATAATATAATTGTAGCTTATAGAAAACGCGTTGAGTGAAGTAAATTAATTCACCAACGATTACGACGCGTAATTTATCAACGATTCGAGGTGCAAGCATGCAAGCCTATACACGTTTCTGGCGCGCTCGAAGGCGCTATTTATCGAGGAAAACGAAGCTTCGAAACGGGATACGGTATATCGCCTTACGAATAGCGGACAAAAAGCTTCGATCGCGGCGAGAAAACGGCGTGACCGGACAAAATCGTCGGAGGACGTAGAAAAACCACGGTTGTTACAGGGGCCAGCGAAACCGCAGCTCCTCCGAAAAAAGCGCACCGTGAATGATTTACGAGGTTTCTTTTCCCTCTTTCTAGCCTTCGTAATCCCCGCGACTTCCCTCGTTACCGTTGCTCCCGTTACTCGCCGCAAAACGACGATATTCCCAATGGATTGCCGTTCGCCGTTGCGAATCGCCGCTGCTTCGACGACGGCGCGCACGGTGAAACGGGGAACGGTGTCGAATTAATCGTGCCACCGATCGATTAATCCGCTGAAAAGACACGAGTTGCGCGACTTGCCCCTATTATTCGGTTCACGTACGCGCGCGTACACCTGTTGCCCCATTCTCGTCAACGTGCACGCACACGAGCGTTTCCCAGAGGCACCGTGAGCGCCAAGTTGAGTCCCGCGGTCCACGAGGACCACGAGAAAGCAACTCGAGAGAGGCAACAGGCAACAGCCGCTCCGACCATCGACTGCGGTACGACGAGGAGAGGAGGAAGGCTGCGTAAGCGAGAGGGAGAACGTCGGCGAGAGTGGATCTCTAGAGGAGAGGAAAAAGATGAGCGAGCCGCCCCCAGCAGAGCACGCAGCCTCCGCGGCTCCAGGCTCCGAGCTCCAAGCTCGATCGGTCCCACGCCTGTCTACGCTTCGCTCCACCCGAGTTCCTCTCCTTCTTTCTTTCTTCCTTTCCTAATCGTTCGCGAATTGATATTTAAAAGCCGAGCCAAGTTCAGCTGAAGCTGGCTATCGGAGGGCAAACCGTTTGCGTTGAATTCAATTTGATACGGCTGCTATTCTACGATTAATGCGACAGAAGGAGAGTTGCGACGAGCGTTATTCTACGATTAGGTGGATAAGAAAAGCAGTTCTACGCGTACCGAAAAAAGAAGAGCTGCGATGATTGTTATTCTACCTACTGGTGCGAGAAGAAAGCTGCGGTCGTTATTCTACTATTAATGCAAAAGGAAAGCTGCGACGGTTGTTGCTCTACGGTTAGCGTAAAAAGAAAAGCTGCGATGATAATAATTCTACTATTGGAGCAAGAAGAAAAGCTGCAATGATTATTATCCTATTATCGGAGCACGAAGAAAAGCTGTAAACAACGCTATTCTACGATTATCTAAGAAACGGAAGCTGCGATGATCATTATTGCACCGTCTGCGCAAGAAGAAAGGCTGCGATGGTCATTGTTCTACTATCACTGAGAAAAGGAATACTGCGACGGTGTTACTGTTCTGCAATTATCTGGAAAAAGATGAATCGCGATGAATTATTGTTCTACGCGTACCGAAAGAGGAAAAGCTGTAAAGGTCGCTATTTTACCATTATCCGAACAAAAAGCTGCGTTGCTCGTTAGTCTGCTGTCGTGGCAAGAAGAAAAGCTGCGACGATGATTATTCTGCTATCAACGAAAGAAGAAAAGCTACGAAGATCGCTGCTCTACGATTAGTTGAAAAGGGAAGGCTGCGATGCTCATTAATTCTGCTACTCTAAACCGTTTGCGTTCGAAGTTAATCGAACCGTTGTGTAGCGTTACGTGGGGAATCAGAGTTTCGATGAATGTCAGATAAATATTAAGATAGGGCAGCTGTGGGTAAAAAAATGCGACTGGCGACTGGAGACCGAAAGCGATAATCTGGAAGAAGCTGCTCTGTGGTTGGCTTCACTGGTGGATGGTGCACCCTGGAAAGCCGGGCAAACCCGGCTCCTTAAATCAATCATTTTATGGGCGTTTCGAGAGTCCGCCGTTGCTTTATTCGAGGCAAAGTGGTCGGGCAAAAGAAAGAAACGCGAGTGGCAAAGGGGGACGGGAAAAAGAGCAGCGGAAAGAAGAAAAAAGAGTGAAGAGAACGCGAGGGGAAGAAGCGAAGAAGCAAGAAGCCGCCCCCAGCAGAGCATCAGCACGCAGCCTCCGTGCCGAGGCTTGTCCCACGCAATATTACGGTTCGCTCTCTTCGAGTTCCCCTCTATATTCCTCGCCCCAATGTGTTCCAACCAAACTAAAGTAATTTCGATCCGGCAATTTAACCGAACGCGTAGCAGCGTTCGTACGCTCGAACGCAGGACGCGTAATGACGATTCAAAACGTTGGGAATTCCAAGCTTTGAGGATTGGATAGTACGGAAACCGAAAGCGTTGGGAATTCAACGCTTCGAGCATTTGAAACGTTCGAAACGCGAAATATCAGGAACTTGAAAGCTTTGGAAAACTCGTAATTTTCGAGGATTAGGCGCTTTCGTCGTTCGAAACTTTGCGAACTCGTAGCAGCGCAAATTCTAAGCTTCGAGAATTCGAATCGCTGAGAATCGGAGCAGCGTGCGTAAATTGCGAACACTGAAGATAGTCCGCAGGAGTTTTGCGGGGCTTTTCGGTTAAGAAAACGAGTGCGGGTTTGAAGGCTGGAAAATGCGGCGAACGTTAAGCGATCGTGAATCGGTTGGTCATAGTCCCAACCTCCAAGGGTAACGCGAGCCCTTTTTCGGCGTCCGGGCTGACCTAATTGGGACCACCATGGTCGTGTCCGCTCATTCACCGATCGCGGCACACCACTGCTCGCGTAATTAACCCGATTTGCTGCGGTAGGTCTTTCGAAATTTTAGCAACGCCGACCCAACGCCGATAGCATCCAAATCTTTCGGGATCCTCGATGCTATCCCGGATTCCCTTGCCGAGCGGCAAACCAAAGTACTCGTTTCTATTCTAAAATAACAGCTGATCCGTTTGGATCTCTGCAATACGTCGTATCTGTCGCGTACGCGTGAATACGTGTGATCGATATTAGCGACTTTGCTCGTGTAAAGTCAACTTGCCAGTTCGACTAGACAGAGGGTGAAGTAAACGCGCGTCTAGAAAGCTATTGCAAGTCGGCATTTATCTTCATTGGCAATAATCGAATCCGCTATTCCACTATTCGCCAGCTACGCCTCGTTGATAGATCGCGAATCTTCGTGCAACTTCTCCATTTCTGTCGGCAAAATTAAAGAAGCTCGCCTAAATTTGCCACCTACGCCTCGCCAATGGCAGTGCTGATTAAACGGTCGAATTTATTCGCTGCATGATACGCAATTAGAACGCAGCCTAACGTATAAGAATTACCGTGTTTATACGACAAACGCATGCGTCTGACGCTTATAGGAAATTCGCACCTCTACGAGGAACCGAGACGCGTCCTCGAACGAAATCAAGGTGGGCACGCAGCGGAGAACTTGACACAAGCGCTCGGATTCAATGAAACGGAATAAAAAGTATGGCCGTGGGCGTGGTGGAAGGTACCGCGATGGCTGGCAGGTAATTTACAGGGCAGTTGAACGGGCGAGCGTCGCGTCGCGTCGCGTCGCGAGACGCGGAGAAATAAATTTCGATTTTGTCAGCGAGGATGCGGCGCGCCGTGAAAGTAGCCTCGAGCCGGAATAAATCTCCGTGCCGCGATCGTCGTTGCTTTCGCGAATGACAAATGCCCGGCCGCATAAAAAGGGGAGACGAGCACTCGGTCGTGCCTCGGAGAGGTGAATCGAACCTGCATCGATCCGACGTCCAGCGCGGTTCGATTAAAATAAACAAATAAAGCGGACGGAGCGGCGATCGAGCGTGCACGAGCATCGCCGAAGTAACGGTACATTATCGATCGCGTAAATCGACACGAAAATCGCGCGCATTCGATCACCGGGTGATCGATTTTAGCGCGCCGACGCAACGTCGCGTCGATCCCGCGTTTCGATCCCGAGGGAACGCGATCGGCGTGGATCGTTCGGAAAAAGACGGACGCGCGTTTCGATCTTCCGCGCGGCAAATTATACCTCGGCTGGACTTTGCGCCTTTTTTCACCCGTCGCGTTTCCATTCGTTCGGAAATTAAGTACCGATTAATCACATTTCATTGCGGCAAATCTTGCACCGTTTAGTGGTACCTTACGTAGGATTCGCGTGCAGTGATGGAAAATTTGGTACGGTTGAATTTATATCTTTGTACGTATTGCAATTCTATTATTTATTCCTCTTCAACTCGAATTATTACTACAACTAAGCGAAACGTTTCATATGAACCTGAAAACCGAGACGTAATCATTAGCGTAAAAGCGTCTGGTATCGATGCAACAATAAACTCAAAAATAGAACGAAGATATACGCAAATAAGATGAAATTCACAAATTTAGATACACGTATGGGTATGCGTAACTTTTAAGCCGCGTTGCATTACAGAGGATTAACTTTATCGATTTTGATGGTACGGACTGAATACAATTCTTGAAATTCCCACTCTAAATCGTGAAGAACGTACAAAAACCTCTTCGCTTTTTTACGCGACTGGTATGTACATATTTCGGTTTGTCATTCGTTTCAGTTTCCTACAAACTGTAAGAGTGGTCTATCCTGCGCTTAGACGATGCTCAAATCTTGGAGGGCTGCGTAAGCGCACGCACGACTGCGTGCATAAAAGCAACTGCGTGTTGCGCACGATATGCTGGTGTGTGCGCACTCACACTTTTGCGAGCGCATTACACGCATCGCGAGTAGTGAAACGCATTCGAAGCAGGGGGCAGATATGGCTGCGTCTTGCCGAGACCGGGACTCGGGGTATATTAGGACGATTCTCTTCTTCTTCGAGGCGTCTTCCCGTTTTACGCGGCGACGCGTGTTCGCCCGTAGAAACCTCAACAAAGCGTCGATCCTAGATCCTTCGTCGCGCGTGTCTAGCCTGGGAAATGTTACGACTCGCTGGCTCGACGTTCCCCTGCTCTAGCTTTTGCGGATCGAAAGATCCACGACATTCTACGAGAGCTCCTTTCAGTCTTTTATCGTGGCACTTAGAAATTCGAAACGCTCGCGATCCTCAAATGGGAGCAACTTTTATTAACCCTTTGCGGTGGTAATATTTTTCATTAAAATTACCCGCGCTTACGTATCGAAAGTTGCCGGCGACTAATTATTATTTAGAAGAGGTATAGATTGCACATAAATGAATGCATTCCATTTGCATGCATATTCGTATGCTTTTAGCGAACGATGACTGAATTTGTGAGACGCAGTGTCTACAAAAAGTATTCGCACGCGTCTCAACTTTTCACCGAGGAGATTTTTTTATTAAATTCTATAGTTCAATTGCGAAGCGATACGTTTGCGTAGTCTTGCAGGAGTGCCACTCGGCAATAACAAATTTAATATATTTGGACCTAATCACGTAATACTCGAACGCCAAAATAAATACATCGACGCGCAAATACTTTTTATGCGGAGTCCGTATATTCATAGGATGCGTCCGCGGCTTTACGACATCATTTATTATTTCACCTTGTCGTATCGCGCGTCCTTGCCTTCGTTTATTGCATTTCGCTGCAAATTACGTCCACCTAGAGGACTTGTCTACCCGTGCGTCGCTGAATAATAACACAGAGGACTCGTTTTTAAGCGTGCAACGCTTCCACCGATCCGACAAACCATTCGTTCGCCTATTTCCATTCGATTCCTCGTTGGGAGAAACGTTGCTGGAGGCAAGTGGGGTTATTCGTTGAAATTCTTGTTCCAGCGAATCGGCGACAAGCGACGAGCGGACAAGTCGGCCGAGGGGGAAGAGCGCGTTCAAACAAAAATCTCCCTCGCGCATACAAAGTCCGGCAACTCGCACATCCGTCACTCTGCTCGGCGCGGTGCGGCGCGGTGCGACGCGGTGCGACGCGGCGCGACGCGGTGGAATAAAATTCTCTCCGATTCCGTTACGCACCGCGTGCGCGATCCACGAAGCGCGCTGCGCTCCCTAACCAAGCGAACGCACACATGGCCAGGCTGACGCGGATGCGTTGGAACGGGAGAACCCGCGGCGTCCCGACCCTTCCTTTCGATCGTGTGGGTTGCCCTGTGGGAGTCCCTCGGAGCTTTCTTATTCCCGCTGCTCCTTCCTCTCTTTCTCTCTCTCTTTTTCTCCGGCCGCTCGCTCGCTTCTCCTCCTCTTCTTCTTCTTGTTCTTCTTCTTCTTCTTCTGGAGAGGAGACAGCCGAGCGGATGGATCCGTGTGCGTGAGCCTCGCCGCGCGACCCGAGCTCCCGTACGAATATATTACTACCGCATTCGAAAAAGAACGCAACCGCAATAACTCTTTCGCCTCGAGTCCGCCAGCCTCTCCTCTCTTCTTCTTCTTCTTCCCTCTCGACAATGCCCACTTGTTTTTCATCCGATCAGAGGCTGGCCCGAATTAAAGGCGACGCGACGCGACGCGACGCGGCGACGCGAGTACCGGATACCCCCTCGAGAATCTCGGAGAAGGAACGTTGCGTTGGGACGTTTAGGAGAGAGGATCGGCGACGTGGATCGATCCGAGATCGCGCAGCGGTAGGTCCGTGACAGCGAATCTGGAATTCATGTAAATAGATTCGGCGAACTTGATCGATCCATTGCGACGTTCGTCGTGGTCGTGGCCGTGGTCGCCTAGCAGTGTCTCGGCGACGCGAGTGCTCCGAGTAATACGTGTCAGCGATCTCTTCTAAGAGGCAAACTTGTCTCGTTTCTTCCGCAACCACTGCATTTTAATCACGCGTTTCTATTAATTGCACGTAATTACCAGGCTCGCTGCCCCGACGCATCCAGGTCACGAAAAATTGCTCGCCTGATAAATGATTCATCGGCTGGGGAAAAGGGAGGGACGAAGAAGAAGAGATGATCGAGGTATTCCTGTCGCAGCTGCATCGCGCATCGGCGAACCGAGACACGATCGCGATCGGTACACGCGACACACGTAGAAACGCCTCGGTCCCTTCGCTGGGATCTAAAGCAGCCAAGACCAACAGAAAGACGGAGACGAAGACAGGCGAAGAGAGACACAGGGTCGGGAATAAGAGAAGAGAAAAGGGAGAAGGACGAAGAGAAAGAAAAGGAGAGGAAAGGAACGAAGCTGAAGAGACACCGAGGGACCGACTGGAGGGGATAAGGGTTGAGGGTGTGACGTGGTGGGGGCTGTTAGGTTCGGGTTAAGTTAGGTTAGGGGTCTCCCCACTCCGACGGCGCGGCGACCGCCTCCCAGGGGCCCTGGGGGCCCACGAGCACCGCACCAGCGTCGGCCCTGACGAGAGAGAGCTCGCCGAGGGACGAGGACAAACTCGGCAGGAAGAAGCGAGACGCGGCTGGAAAGGGAGAGAGAAGGAACGATGCCACGAGAACCCACGTAGAGAGAGAGACCAAGACCGGAGGAAGACGGAGACGGAGGGAAAAAAAGGGAAAAACGAACCGAAAACCCACACCCGAGGCAGGGACTCGCGAGGAACCTCTTGGTGCTCTCAGTTCGAACCGAGCATCCTTGGAAACTGGCGGTTCGATTCCAGACTTCCACTTTTCGTGACTCACTCCGTTGCGTTTCTCTTCTTCCTCCTCCTCTTCTTCTTCTTCTTCTTCTTCTTCTTCTTCTACCACTTTTCATTTTTCCTCCTTCTCCTCCTCCTTCTCTTCGGCTCCTTCGCGCTCTTCCTCGTCGCGACCGTTCCTGCTCTTTTCTCCGCTTGTCATCGTCGTCGTCGTCGTCGTCGTCGTCGTCGTCGTCGTCGTCATCGTCCTTTTTATTCCACCGGTGATTGCCGTGCACCATTCTATCGCCCCGTTGTCTCCTCGTTCCGCCGTACGTTCTGCGCACGTGTCTTCGACGAGAGCGTGAAATTGCCGTTACCGGAGGGCCGTGAAAAAAGTTGAGCAGCACGCGAAGCGACAGCCTCGCCTCCGAACGAACGTCCGGGACGTCCGAGCGTGGAAACGTGCGTCCGAAGGAGCACGTGGTGCCTCGAATACTCGAATCTCTGGCAGTTGGGAGTTGGCTGTCTGCTACCTGGCCGGATATGCGGCGTGCCGCGTAACCGATTGTTTATCATCCACGATACCGAGAGTCCAGAGTCCGCAGTGGCTTCCGTTTTCCACCCACCGTCCGCAGAAGGATTTTTCTCCGCTCCGCGCATCGTTCACCGAGTGGCCTCGATGTGTCAAAGGGAATACCGCTGGATCGGCTCCACTTATCGTTGGTGAGTTTCCATCCTTTTCGTTCTCTTCCTGCCCCCGTGTCTTCGCTTTTCTCCTTGCGAGTCGCGAGGTCGCGGAGGTCGAGGTTCGAGCTGACGGAACTTTTTCGCGAACTCCATCTTGGCAGCAAATATGCGCATATCAAGCGAGAACGCGAAACAACGTTGCTTTTGTCGCGCCACATCCTCTGCTTTGAATATTTCGGCTTCTTTCTTTCTTCGTGCACTTTCGGCATTGCGAGCCGTTGTTGCACAATGGCAAAAGGGAAACGCGCGGCGCGGAGTTTCGAAGCGGCTACGTTTGTCCGGCTGCATTTGCATTCGTTGCAACCGATTAACCGATCATCTGTCACGCGTGCTTGCGGCATTTTTCTATGTAACGTGTTTTCATTTCCCAGCGCGTTCTTCGTAGCTGCTTTGCAATTTTCCTTGCACATCGCGTGAGTGTGTCGCGCGTCGAATAACAAATAAGTAGATTAAATTTAGTTACAAGCTCGCGATCTACGTTCCTTTCCCTAATAGTCATTCGCAGAGGGTTAACAGTAAACGCTGTAAAAACTGTACTTTACGCGAAACAGCGGCGGACTCGTATCGCTGCGCGCCGCGTCGATTTCCAATAAAATAATCGAATCGCGAAAATGTCAGACAAGTTGGCAGCTCGAGCCTCGACCGAACGTGTTTCGTGGCTGTCGTTTTGTATTCCCCCTTTTTTTTTCTACGTCGACATTCTGAAAATGATCCGCGGGATTTATCGCGATCGGATTTTCGGGAGAAGCTATCGATCTCCCGGTGGTTCTACGAAACGACAGCTTCGAAGGACCTTTCAAACCAGTTTCCTAAACTCCTGCGGACGTGAGAAAGGTCCGAAGGACGGTGTCGCATGTGTAAAATGTTTACGGAACTCGCAAAAATCCACCGGAGACGTGCAAATTATAATACCTGCTCGCCTTCCACCGATTGCTTCGCGCAAATACGAGCAAACACGCTTCCTTCTGGCGAATTTTATTCGCCGCTGACGAATAAATATTCCGCGATACGCGTTACTCTCCGATCACCGTTAACCCTTTCACCACAATTTTGGTACAATTCAAAATCCTCTTCCTTTAACGATACCTGCGAAAGCTTCCGAGAAGAGCAGCTGACGTAGCTTTCAGGTGAATGGAAAACGATTAGAAATGGAGTTAAAAGTTTAGCAGTAATCTAATGATTACCAGGCCGCGAATTTTCGTGCGTTTGTGGGAAATTAACCCTTTGACAGCGGCGCGATATTCGAATGACCGTCGTATACAAAGTATTCGATACCCAAATATACTGTACATTGTTTACCCATGCGAAATGGTTACCTACGAATATGTTAATCGGAAGTTTGAAACAGTAAAATGTTAGATTGCCGTCGAATATTGTTGCGCGACGGTAGCTTAGGAAATCTGTCTACGTTGCGTTACACAACGTCGTACGCCTTTCGCAGTCAAGTGATTAAATTCGCACGAAAGCGTAAAAATATGTAAAACACGCGTTACGATATTTACGAAAAGAAGCGAGCGTTTTGTTCGAGCAAAAGGGGAAAGAAAATGGGCAGAAATGGGTTGGAAGGTAAACAGGCTAGATCGGAGATTAGATTTTAAAGTCCACGGGACAGGGGAACCCGGCTGCCCCGGTTGGGTCCAATTTTGTCCTTGCTTTAATTAATGAAGATTGACAAGGAGCACGCCCGTACCCTCTGGTCTGCTCGCTTGCCGAGATAACGCGCACGCAAAGAAACGAGCGAGACCAAAGATGGAAAGACCCACGCGGACCAAACGTACACGGTCCGCAACGCCTACACTATCGATCGCGATCCAGAGTCTTGCCTACGTGTCGATCGGTTAGAAAATACCAGCCAGCAGAGTCTTTGGCTCGGACGATTTCATAGCTCTGCCGAGGGTTGACAATTTTATACGATTCCGGTTAGATGTTTGCGACCGCTTTTGGGGGAGATGCAATCGCGTCAAAATTCTATGCTAATTTCCTTGTCAGCAGACTTGAGAGTTTCTCGCAAACACTTTCTGATAGAACTATTTTCCAAGTTAACGTGTTTCTAAATTCCTTTCATCGTGCAATCGTTGTGTTCGCTTGTATTAGGTTGGTGCACGCGAAATGTCCGATTGCAACGTTTAAGATTAGTAATTGTTCACTGAACGGAAAGTCAGGAGGAAGATCGGAGAATCCTTTATTTACGCGCTTAGAAAGCCCTTTTCACGAGCAACTATTTACGCGGAAATTGGAACGACATAATCGAGATGCATTGATGAGTTTATTCGCCACTTTAGTTAGCCTGACAAAAAATAGTTCGTTGTAACGCAATGATTTCGTTGTTACGTTGATTTTAACTAATTCCATTATATTCGGGCAGCCTTTAAGATGAACGGTACATGGTATATAATAACGAAGCTAATTGCTGGAGAACTGTACAAATTATCGGAATCAAATTCGTGTATCGTGTTTTGAAGAATCTACGTATTCACTCTTAATATTTTTGCGCCGGAAAAAGCGACGCGTTTCACGTGCTCGAACCAAACAATCTCAAACGGTGGCACAGTATTCGTAGGGCGAGGCGAGTATTATGTACCGACTACCCCATTTCGCTGCCAAAAGGAGACGCACACGATTCCCCCACGACGCGACGCGGTTTCCGTTGTCGCGACAAAAATAGGGGGTGACAAACGTCGTCACCGCGGTGAGATTCGTCGCAGATCGCAGCGTGACAATGAGGCGCATGGAAACGTCGGATAAAGGGAAAAGTCGGGCAACGATTCATCGGAGAAAGATGGTCCGCTGCACCGTGAAGCCCCTATAGAGCCTTGTAGCCCTATAGCGATGGTATTTTCGAGTCCATGGGGGGGAACCGGGTCCCCGGGGATAATGCCCCCATGCTCCTAGGGATGGGATTATCTCAGGTCAGGTAGGAAGGGCCCGGGGCTCTCGATTCGGTGCATCGATGCAACAATATGACCCGCGGGGATGCTCAATGGGAGATTGCGTAAAAATCGGTGCGCTCCGTTGAAAAGTGTGGGAGTCTGGGTGTTGTTCGTGCATTCAGCTCTCTTGGAAATGGAGACGGGGGGAGAAAAAGGAGGGGGCGGAGATGAGCGCTCAGACTGTAGCGTACTTTCCGTGTGTGCACCGGAAGCCCGGCAAGAATTTCTTTGGGGCTTCGACACCTGCGCGGTGCGCAGCGAACTGTCGATTTGCCGTGAGAAGAGATTCGACGTGGCTTATACGGTGGCTACGAAACGTATTGAGTTGTCGCGCGTGAAATATGCCCTCCTCTCCGAGTGGAAAGATTAATTGTAAGCGAATTCTGCGAAATATTAGGTTGACCAAATGTCGCGTAACTTTTGTACAACACGGCAATTGAATTGCGACAGATAAGTAACTGTGCAAGCAATTTTTCTAGCGCGAGTAAAATTTGTCGGTAGACGCTTCGGTCTATTGTTTGAAACAAAAATCGTAACGCTTGATACGTTTTTGGCGCGTTACTTTGTATAACCGTCGTAAACGAAAAAAAGCGCTACAAAGTAACGATAAGAGTAAGCAACCCGAATGATACGATACGTTAACGCTGTCGGATGGGCCATATTTTAGGTCTCTATTCGAATTACTTAATCGCAAGGAAACTGACAAAAAACATCTTTAAAGTACGACGGAGCTCTTTAACCAACCTAATATCAACCCTGCTTTTTTTTCGACCTAATCATATCTTTCTTAAAACATTCCCTAGTTTCGAATGAAACACAGAAGGGTTGCTACTAATACTTGCAAACACACACCTCAGCTTCTGCATTAAAGGTGCTTTCTTCTCAAATGTATAAAAGTTTTCCAACGAGAACAGGACGCGATCGTATTAAGTATGCAGCAGGGTTAATATTATCGCGTCGCATTCGTCAAAGAAATATCGTCCAACGAACTTGGCTAGCCCCGACTGGTCGGGCCCATTCGGAGGTCCGTTGACCGTTGACGCGAAGCTCGGAAGTAGAAAAAAAACATAGAAGAAAGCGAGGAGGATCTAGGAAGTTAGCGGCGCGACCGTTAGATCCGTCCTTTCCGGAGTCAGTTTCACGGGTCTAATCTCGCGTAGACAAAAGGAGGCTTCACGTGTCCTGATGGCAGGGCGAATCGTCCCGGTTCGGGATACAGGATGAACCGGTATCCTGTCGCAGGACCGTTGCCGCGAGAGGAGTTTGCGAAGAAGAAGGATAACGGGGGCACGTGGAAGGGAATCGAAGGAAAGTTGGCCCCCAGAAGAGAGGATGCATATGTATGCCCACGTACAGGCATACATAGGAGTCCCCCCTTTGTGTTTCACCGTGATTGTTCCATTGTTACGGGGAAATAGAGGAGACAGGTTTCATTTATGGTCACGTATGGTAATGACTGGGAGCAGAAAGATAGAGAGAGAGAGATAGAGGAGGGGGGGGGGGAAGGAAGATGGGTCGTTGGGGTTGGCGCAAGTGGGTAAAGCAGGCAGCCAGTCGGGCAGGATGAGGAATCGTGTCCCGGGTCCCGGGATACGAATATAAATTTGCATATTTTCGGCCCGCATCCTTCGACGCGCGTCCCACGTGGGAATCCACCAGCTTCTGGCTAACCGGTGCTGTTTGCCCGAGTCCGTGAGCAGAGTGACGATGCTTTAACGGTTTCTTTTGTCACCGATTCGGGGATCCTGCGGAGTTTAATAATGCCCCGCTGCCTACGCGCGCTTTGTTTCCCTCCGCGATGCCGGAGGTTCCGTTCCACGTTCACGTAACGCGTGTCTGTCTCGTAAAATAGCGACGGTGCCTCGAATTTTGGAGAATTCGGATATCGGAGTTTCGATAGGCACTCGTAGCGAATGACAATCGAATGATTCGAAAGGTGTCGGGTCGTTGCACGTAAAGCGAAGAATCGAAGGATAGAATCGAAGCTACTGAACTTTAGCATTGATCACGTACAGAACAGACCACTCGTTTATAGCGAGCAACGATCGTGTAAAAAAGCAGAGGCTTTTCACGCCCCTTACGATTTAGACGGGCTACTTTATGTTGATATATTTATGGTTTACAATGCTTCCTATAAACGAGTGATCTGACCTGCAAATGGTCAATGCTCTATCCTATGCTTGGTCGATGCTAACGCGTAGAACGCAGGGGACAGCATGGCCTTGCTATACCTGCGCAATGTCAACGAGCACACGCCTACCGCTATTCTGTATTGTTCATGCTCCAATGATAGCTTCTTTTTGTCGGTCTTTTCCCCGCGGCCATTTCGAATCGCCGCGCGTCAACAAAACTTATCACCGCACCGCATCGGAATCAGCGTAGCCCGGTGCACCGATTCGCAACTCCGATTACGCGACGCATCCTGCGTCCCATACACTTTTTTGCCAGCCGTCTGCATTGATTGCACTTAAATGCAGCCTCGGTCCCGCGATGGCCTTCGTGGATGCCGGAGGTCGCCGGTCGTGGGTCAACCAGAAACCATCAACCACCACCGTCAATCCGGCAACGATCAATCGTTTCGATCCGCTCTTTCTTTTTCCCGCGTCCGCTGCAATCGTCCTGAATGCGTCGCGCGCACATTTCATCCTTTCGTTTCGTTGCCAGTAGTGCACCTCGTATACCAGCATTATTTCCGCGAGGAAAGCGTGTCATTTTTTTGTCGAGAATTTCCTTGGGGACTAGAGTCGCATCGTCGGTCACTAACGGTGCATTCTTTCCTCTGAGATTTGATAAACAATATTGCGGCAGGAGCAACCGTGATTATACGTAAAACGACGAAACAGCTGTCGTATCTCGCTAACTTCTTCTTAGTATTCACTTAGTATTACGCTAACTTAGAAGTATTTCACTTTGAAATTTACGACGTTTCCTATAAACCAGTGATATATTCCGTACTTATGGTTAGTCGATGGTTATATATTCGACTCATAGCCCGAAAGCCATTGGCCTAATGGTAAGGGGTTGAAAAATGGTCTACCCGCCATCGATCGTGGTAAACGCATTTTCATGGCAGTCCATAAAAGTGACAAAACACGCCATAAACCGAACAATCGCGTGTTTTGGTAACTCGTCACAGTCAGACCTTCCCTCCTTTCTTCGGCCGGCAAAAACGAATTCCGCTAGCCGGTCGCAGAAGAGAATCCGCTCCATTGTGAATCGTTTACGTTTACGGGGCGACCTTGGTAGCCGGTGGTTGTTGGACGGTGTCTCGTAGGTGGCAAGGGAACCTCTCGGCCTTCTCGTCGTCCGCCTCGACGTCCGCCGAGCCTCTCTATAGTCTCGGTCGAATAATGGACCACCAGGACGGCGTTTTCACCGCGGAGACGCCTGCAATTAGCAACAATGCGGGAAACCCCCCCGCCAGGAAAGCCGCTGCCAGCCGACGACCTTTTCAACCCGCATAAATCTCACCGAGGGTAGAGCCTTCTTCTCTCTTCTCCTTCTGCCCGCTGCTTCGTCTCTTTCGTCCGCGCGTCGCGTTGCGGCTCGCTTCTATGTACCACCCATCGACTCTATTTTGCCAACATCGCGGTATTAGGAATCGTGTCGTGTATTTCAGAGGAATGTTGCGAGAAAGGGAGACCTTTGGCTGCGAGGGTCTTTCGACGCGCGCCTCGACCGGGGCGATCCTTTACGAGAGCCTGGCTGCAACGTTAAGTGCCCGTCTGCCGAGAAAATTTGATAGTCGTCCGGTCCACTTGGCGAATCAACGAAATCTCGGACTCGTCTTCGACCTCTCGGTTTAATGCGTTCGCTGTCGTACGAATTTTGTACGAGTGGACCACCACGGCACCAGTGGTTTTGCTCGTTTCAAGAGGATACATTGCAATTATGCACGTATCGCATTTATTTTATTAAAAAGTGCAGGTATTTAACTATTCTACGATACTTCCGATACCGTATATTGCCGTTGTAACGGGAAATTCAGTAACATTTCTAGAAACGCGACTGCCTATTCGACTGAAATAGTTTAATTAGATTTGATAGATAGACTCCAGTGACGGTCAACGCGTTAATCTATCCTCGTTTCCCTATCGTGATTCAATTAACCCCCTGCAACGGGAATTTTCCCCTCTATTCGAGAGAAAGTATTGCAACACCGATTCAATCTCCGCTTAGAAAAGCCACCTCGGAAATGTACTCCCTTCAGTTTCGTCAGCGGACGAAGCATAGGACAGACCATTCGTTCTCGTATAGATTCGTCGTCATTGTCAAACTTTTGCACAACTTTTTTCCCACAAGTTTGACGTCCAAGCAATTTATTTCAGTTTCTCCTACAAACAAGTCGTATCCTGTAACTTAGCGACTGGTCTCCGCTTGTGGGAACGCGATACGCGCCTCTAGCTCGTCGGAAAATCGGATTTCCGGTGGCGGGCCAACGCGACGAGTGATGAGAGCGATTTCGTAACGAGGCTCTCGGTCCGGTGCGCGAGCGTATCGCGCCTCTATGGCTACTTCCCGGGAGCGTTTAATGGCAAGGTGGTTAAGTGACTCCTCTTGCTTTTCAGCCGATCCTTCGACTCGCTCTCTCTCTCTCTCTCTCTCTCTCTCTCTCTCGCAAACGCGCACGTCCTTCTCCCGTTCAGCGTTTAAAGCCGCAGGCTTTTTTTTAGTTTCGCGGTGGAAGGAGAGGAAGGCCTTGCCTTGTGGCGCGGACGGAGAAAGAAAAAGCCGGGGGAAGGGCGATTCCTTCGTGTGTGGTCCTCGTCGAGTCCTCGGTCAACTCGGAGCCGAGGTGTCGCGTTGTGTGTGGTACGCTACGGTGTCTTGCGACTTGCGTCTTGCATCTTGCATCCTGCGTCTTGCGTCCACTCGTCCCACGTGAACTGCCATAAGCATCGAGTAGTTCGCTCCACCGCCCTATGCGCTTGTGCCAGCCAGTTGCGGGATAGCTTGCAACAGGAGTCCTCCGCTGCGTCCACCCCCTACGGAGCTTCGCGATGTTGTCCGACTTTCTCTTCTTTTCTCTTCTTTTCTCGCGTCGCGTCGCTGGAATTTATGCGTTTTCCCTCCGCTCCCGTGGAAGTTTCCCGTCTCGCGAAATTTACGCGCCTCTAGCTGCGAAGCTACAAAGATGGCACTCGGAACGAAGGGGAATTTTGTTTATGAGATTCTGCTCGGTTGAAACGGGCTTTCGGAATTCACTTGAAAGGGGAGAAATTGGTACGCTCAACTTGCAATACTGATTTCAGCCTTTAACTATTACACCTAGTAAACGTTGCATCTGCGAGACTGCTGGTAATTACTCGTTTAGCTCTGCTTGCCAGACTCGTTTTCGGTTCGCGAACATTATGCTGGAATTGAAAAGTACCCGAAGCGACGAGCTTGTAAATCACGCGGAAAGTGAAATAGAGATGGATAAGTAACTCTTATCAGTGGTCTCGTAAACCGACAATAGTTGGTAAGGGTTACGTGTGTTCTCTTACAGCTCGAAAGCTTCGTTCGTTATTTAAAAGGCTCGTGCCGCGGTTTTCGATGCGGGGCGAGTAGCTGAAATTCAGGAAGTCTGGTCGCTTCGCTAGCAACCAATGATGGTTGCCACATTCCAAGTGGCAACTTTCCAGCACGCGAATGTCTCGGAACGTTCAACGAATCGGGGTTGCAAAGGATTGCCGGTAGAAGCGAGGTGGAAATAGCGAAACTGCGCGAGTCCGGTGTTGGCGGAGATGGGCTATTTTTATCTCGAGAGGACCGGTGTCATCCGCGAATGGGAACGGGAACGCGTTCGCAACCTTGAGCAGCGGAAAGAAAGAGGAACCACGAAAGCTCGGGGGACGAAACGTGCGCGCTTCGATGTGGGAGGTCCTCCGGTTTCGTAGCCACGAACCGTTCGAATCATTTGTCAATGCAGCCCAGTTTAGCGATTCGTCTCACCGACACCGAACTTGCACGGCTCCGTTCCATGCTCGAGTTCCCCTCCTCGGTCTATTCATCGGCTGGGATCGCGTAGGTCCGACCAGGACGCGAGAAAGAAGCCCCCGAGAGTCTTCGTGCACCGACCTTTTCCTTCCTTTCTTTCTTGCGCCCCGATCGAGGTGTGAAATTCGTGATTAATTGCCTGGCCTCGGAGGCGGGTTGACCAGCCAGATTAAAGACCCTTCGGGAGATCCGCAAATTCTCGCCCTCCTCGTCCCATATGGTCGATCGAAGGGCCGTGGAATTCTCAGAAACGCGCATCCAGGAAGACCAGCAACGAGATAGGAGAGTGGACCGGACAGCGGTCGATCGAATATCGGCAACTGAGCCAGCATTGCGCAGGGAAACGTACTACAAGTTATCGTGAACTTAGAAACGATCGAACGTTCGTAAAGAGGTTTTATCGACGCGTTCGGTAAAATAGAATTACTTCTTTCGTTATTCCAAATCTTCCAAGTTCCAAGCTTTCGAATTTAAAGCCATCGAATTCCCAAAGCTCGGGAGTGTTGGTTAATTTAAACTTTTCGCTTTCAAAATCGACGCGTACTCGGAAGGCCAAAGAACGATTAGGCAACTATTTGCAGACTTCCATTCGCAAAGGGTTGATATTGGTCCACTGTAAGGCAAGGAATTAAAAGAGAAGTGCAATAAGAAAAACTGGTAGTGGTATATATAGACCTTTGCAACTAACTGTACGGGACATCCACCCTGACTTACGTCTCTTTCGACTCGGATTGGCGCGAGGCGTAAGTTAGAGGTGCGACCGAGTTTCATCCCGCTGCGAGATCCACTTTTTCGTTCGCCTCGGTGTTCCTCCGTGACTTTCTGGATCCCGTGGAACGTTGGAGCGCGGGTTCGCGGAAAGATTCGTGGCGACGGTGCACGCGGATGGGCAGGAATTTCTTTGCCGAGACGACGGACAAACAAGGGAAAGTTGGCAAATATTTTCCCTGCTATATTGGGCTGGCCGTACGCGCTATGCGCTACACGTGCATTCCCTCCAGAAATCGAGAAACGTGCGAAGGACGTTCGAATTTGGGATATCGAGGAACGGCGGTGGTGGCATCGTGCGTGGGTCACGGCGAAGGGGCCACGAAACGTGTTTGAGGAAAGTAAAACTTTGCCTGTTTATTTTTGACCTCGTGAACCATCCAAAGGGCCCCGCCACCTTTTTCGGACAAGCTTAAAACTCTCTCGGCCTCCCCTGCGTCGACTAAACGCGTCTTCTACGATTCTCCAAAAAAATCTTTCCCGATATTCGTGTTCCCGGTTAACCCACCGGTGCTAGAATTCGTTTGCTAGACAAGAAAATCGAAGGAACTTAATGGTAAAAAAGAAACTTTTGACTTTTCGTACGCAAGTCGATTTTTAAAGGAAAAGGATTTTAAGTTAATATTATTAATGGACACCGATGTTGATAATTCCACAAGAATTCGTTAAATCGTGTCCTCGAAATGTTAACAATTGGGCAAGAATTAGTCAAATATTATTTCGTTCTCTTAAAGGACACGATAGATGTCAAATTTGCATTCCAAGTAGGCCACGGTAGCGTCTATAACGTCTAGACGTAAAGAGTGGCGATTGCTTCGCTATCGACGTATATAAGCGCATCAAAATCCTCGACTATTAATTACCATTCATCGCTCGCCGTGCATCGAAACGAGATCGCAGAAGACAGCCGGCAATGGTGGTTACAGGGTTAAGTAACCGGCTATCGCAATAGTATTAGCTATTTAATAGCTAAAAGGCTAAACGGCGAAGAAAGCAAAGGTATCTCGAAGAGGCGAGCGAGCGAACCGTTAGCCGATCGCATCGTTACGATGCTAGAAGAAGCTTTACAACTTCCTAGTGAGGCGTGGCGCGAGTCGAGTCGAGTCGAGCCGGGTCGAGCATCTCGCGAGCAAATGAAACACGCAATGAAGATGTCGCCGAGGTCACGAATAAAGGGCGCATCCAGAAGTTTAAGCGACGCTGTGTATTCTCCACGGGGGTCTTCTGATGGACCCCAAGCCGTCCATTTTGGAAGAGGAAACCGCTGGCTCGCGCGCGCGCGCGCGCGCAGGAGAGAGAAAGAGAGAGAGAGAGAGAGAGAGAGAGAGAAGGAAACAGGACGAGTCCTCTCGGTTCGGCGCCAGGGGCCTATTAAAAATGATGCTTAAAGAACGAATTATGGAAATGAGCCGTTATACCAGCTCTGGGTTCCCATATTACCGACGACTTAGTCCGCTCGCGTTGAAATTACAGGTTGCGCTCGCCTCCCTCCTGTTTCTCCCTCCTGTTCTAAGTCGGGAATAGGCCGGGACTCTCGGGGAGGAATACATTACGTTGATTTTCGGAATTGAAGATTAAAACCTCCTGCCGCGGGCTCTCTACTCCGCTTCTTCTTCTTCTTCCTGCTTCACGTGGAGTCGAGCCTTCGTCCTGCCATCCCGAACGGCCGGGCACTCTCTTTGCACGTGATCGTAAACGATCTCCGGCTGGCTTGTCTCTCTCTCTCTCTCTTTCTTTCTTTGCTGCGCCGCACAAATTCGATGCCCCCGGACTTGTTGGCAACTTTGTGGCTGTTGCGGTTCGTGACTTCCAGGCATCGATCTTCTTCCTCCGACGCTCCTTAAGTGGATTTATCGAGCGCGGAATGCTCCGCCGCGGTTACATGTGTTCGTGCGATGCGACGCGACGATTATTTCGCACCCGTTACGTAAAATCGCACGCGATTCTTGTTAGCTTGTCGGACAGGGTGACAGCAAGTGGTTTGAAAGACGGTCGAAGAGCTCGTAAATCTTTGGAGCGTCGCCGTTCCGAAGTTACAAGCTTCCAAAGCTTCGAATTGCCAATGTTTCAAGTCTTTGGATGCGCCGAATTTCTAAAGCTTCGAATTCCCAATATTTCGAACGTTTCTAGCGCTTTATAAAGTTGCGGCACTTTTCAACGCGAAACGCAAAGCATGCGATCGCGATGCGTGGTGCTAAAATGGTTAACCCATTGCACTGCTGTAACGAGTCAAACTCGTTCTACGAATTGCGCCGTAGATTCGACAAAAACGGACACTGCTGACGATTAAGTTCAATTCGAACGATAATTTCAGCTTTGCGTTGCAATATTGGCGGTTTTTAAATAAAAATTGCCCGCAATACTCAACTAACTCGCACGTAACGCAAGGAGAGCTCAGCGTTTAGCTAACGCTGGCGTACGTGGGTAACAAAATAATCGTAGCGCAAAGGGTTAACGCAGAAGTTGAATGCCGCGTGAGAATGTCTAACGGTGGAGAGGAGCGTTGCTCGCGGATCCTCCGCTACACGTAGAACGCGACGCGCGGGTATCGCGCACGATTTCTCGCGATCTCGTAATAACCTGCGATCCACAAAGGTCAACCAGATATCCGAGAATCTTGGAAAGGAAAGTGCGTTAGGTCGAGCCGAAGAAACGTCCGCGAGAGATTAGAAAATTTCGCGTGGAACGCTTATCGCTGCCCATTTGGATAAAAAGTACATAAAGCCTCTGTCGCGTTCGATCAGCTGCACTCGATTCTCATTCAGCTCGTTATCTCGAGCCGCGGGCCGATTATAAAAACATCGTTCTAGAAAGAAACAAGAGCACGCGCTCCTATATTCAGCTAGCCTGCTACTTGCTTCTCCTTCATTGTATTTAGAGAAAGCGATAAGATAGATAGGATCGCGTTATCGCGTTCGCGATCCATCTCCGCTGGGTGCAACCTCGAAGCCATCTCCCCAACGAATGGAAACTTTGATAACGCTGATAGCGGCTCGCAAACGCCGCCAGCCAGCGGGCTTATAAAGTTGAGAGATTTTGCAGCGACCAGAAAGCAGCCCTACTTTTGGAAAGTTTCAGTAAAGTAGCAACGAACGCGTAACCCCTTGCCCTACGATTATTTTATCGTCTACGTTTTACCACTGATTTCCCATCGCGTCACGTAGAAATCGTTTGAGTATTGCAGGAAATTTTTATTCGATAACTCTCGATCTTGTAACGCAAAGCTAGAATTACGGGACAAATTAAATTCTATCTCCAACGCGTTTCAATATTATACGAAATTTGTGTTTCGTAAGGTAACTGTGCTAGTAGCTGGACTCGCTAAGATTTGTTCATTCTTATCCATACCAAAATGAAAGATACATAATGTGGAACTGCTTTCTTGTTGCTGCAAACCCTTCAATTCAAATTTGACGCGGAGGATTTCAGACTCCTGGATTGGGTTTTTAACCGAATTCGTCCGTATTTTTATACGAATACGGTACGAACTACATCTTTCTTCATTTCAATTCCATCAAGCTTTACAAGTTGTCCATTAAGGATATTCGGCAAATTGAATCGTCGTCGTTCGATATCGCGTAGATGTTTGCTTAGCCGTAAACATCGGCGACGACGTCGTGTCATTATAGCAGGAGGTCTTTTGGACGTTTTTACAACCTCAAGTCGTATTTATTGCACCGTCGCGTAATCTCTTTTGCAACCGTTCTAAAATGTCTGCGAACTCTCATTGTTCCTAACTTATCATGGAGCATTTGCTCGTGTCTTAAAGGATTACGGTTGCATCGTTTTGATACGCGGCTTTTGCCAGCCCTACTCCGCATTTCCATGCCACGGGCTCAATTTGGTTTTGCCATTGTTTTACAAAATAGAAGTTTATTATTCAGGCTTAACTTAGTACCTCTGCCAGCAAGCCGATGCATACTTTGTCTTTTGATACGACATTGATCGATTCTTCATCGTGTTTATCGTTTCCACGTTAGCATAGAATCCAAGCGCAGTATTTAACTGTTCAACTTCCGGTTATCCGAGCTCTCTCTCTCTCTCTCTCTCTCTCTTTAGACGTACGCAAACCTGAGAATCCGAACGCAACAGGCGATCTCGCGATTAATACAAATCGGTTCCGACATACTCACCCAACGAGCCCTATTACAACAAACGCGCGTACATGCGAGAAACGGGAAAGAGAAGCACGCGAGAGGAAGCGCAGCGGGTAAATGACGCGATCACCGGCGCCCGCGTTCTTTATAAACCGGTCACGTGAGTACGCAAGGCTCGACGAATCGGCAGACGGTAGCGCCGTCGCCGGAAAGGAAGTCGAAGGAATACGGTGCGCAACCACGACGACGACCACGAAGAAGAAGAAGAAGAAGAAGTAGAAAAGGAGGCGGTAGCCACGAAGAAGAGAGAGAGAGAGAGAGAGAGAGGCAGAGAGGAGAGAAACGAAAGTTGGCTTCTTTCTCGGTAGCAAGGTTCGAGTCGGCGCGGCGCGACGGAGAGGTAGAGGACCCCCGGCGTGCTCTCCTGCTGTGACCGGTAGCCATCCTCTGTCCCGTTCGTAATACCTATCAGAACGGTGTGTGTGCGTGCATCGTGATTCGTGATCGAGAGAGAACTCGCGCACACTTGCATAGTCTCCCACAGTCGCTGTCGCCGTTGTTGTTGTTGTTGTTGTTGTGGTTGGTGTGCGCGACCGAGGACGCCTCGTGATGGCTGCGAAAGGACTGGAGGCGCACGCCATACCGATATCAATATTCCATCTTGAAACGTAATAAATCACCGAAGGATACGTCGTCGTTCATCCCCAGCGGCGACCTCGTCGTTGCTCTCGCGTTACCCCGCAAGGTCACCGCCATTTAACTCTCGCTCCGTCTCTCTGCTTCTTTTTCTCGCCGCGTCCGTGATTTGGAGGATTTCGTGCGAGTGACGGGTAGAAGGAGTACCCACGGATCGTTCGAGGGACAATTATTCTAATTGGTTGGACTACCTGGCCGAGACGCCGGGAACGCCTTCCTTCTTGCGTCCGAGAAAAGCTCCGGAATAATTCGTGCTCTTTGGGAGCTGCCGGTAACGCATCGGTTCGGACCAGACGCGGCTAGGATTAGGGTTCGAGTGCGCTTATGGCTCGCCGCTCGTGGTAGCGCTAATAGGATGGAGGCACAGTGGCCAGGAACAGTTTCCATACGTTGGATTTCTGTACGCTTACGTTCCACCTCCTGAAACAGGAACATATTAAACTTACGCCGTGGCGAAGCTTGCCGCAACAAAGGGGTTAAACAAGCAAAGAAATCGGCCAATGGTGTTTGCACTCCCCGCATTAAGCGGCCGAAGCTTTGCCGGGCGAAACAAAAGTAAATGGAGCTGCGGGTAGAGCAGCGGAATTGTGGGAAAGGATCGAAAACGTCGGCTAGGAAAGCACTCGTAGGCGAAAGTAATCGAAAAAAAGGGGGAGAAAGAAGATGGATCGAACGGGGATCGAAGTAGGGACGGTGAAGGGTCATGGAAGGTAACCGCGGGGTTTCACGGAATTCATCGGCATGGTTTCGCGCGAAACCAGAAAGACAGGAGGCGCACGGTCTTCTCTCACGGCACTCGAAGGTAACGCGGTATCGGTTGCCGGCGAGGCATCGGGGGGGAAAAAAAAGAGCAGAAGCAGGAGGACTGTTGGCCCCCAACAGCGCGATCGAATAAAAATGTGCGCCGAGGACGTCTGCGTTAGAGGACGCGGTGCCGCGCGTAAACCGCGGGAATTTCAACCCCCGCTGTGTCAGCCACTGCCAGCATCCACCGTGATCGCGCGAGCCTCGATACCCTTGCACCCTCTTCTGCTCTCTGTTCACTGTTCACAGGGTATTTCTGGTAGTGGCAGCCACACGCAAAGTGCCACGCGTTCTATATACGTATGCGTTCCTTCGTTTCGCTTCGCTGCAACTTAAAAACGCCGCGCCGCGCCGCGCCGCAAACGCAAACGCGCCGCGTTTGCCGCGTAAATTCTTGCTTGGAGGTCCGTCCACTGTACGGGGTGTCCAAAGAGCTCGGAGCCAAACTTATGCTTTGGCTCTCAAACCTTGGACTCGAGATCGTTCTGTACGTAATTTCTAGATCTGCGAAACTTCGCGAGGGCTCGAAACCCTCGAAACTCGAAATTCTCGAAACCCCGAACTTTTATTCTTCTCCCACTAAGTGCTACGAGTTGGTGAAATTGCCGCGATTAAAACGAGTCCAAGATCTAAACGCAAACTCAATCGGATTATTCGTTAAATACGTTTTTCTTTTGAAGATCTTAAATGGCTTAATTAAATGTTCTACTCTTTTATGTGCCACTAAGATCTTTCAGTCTGCTTTAAGTCTCGTTTTGGCAATACAGACCCAATATCTCCCATTACTACTGCTGCCAACAATTCTTGTCGACTAATTGACCTACTTGGCGTTTCTTTATACTGATATATTCTTTATACTTTATACTTATAAATTCCACCCTAGTACAATAAACTATGAAAACCAATGGGTTCTTTCTCGTTTGCGAATAGATTCAATTAAATTAAATTCGTATCGCGACAATATCCTCCCCGTTTACTTATCTAGTTTCAAAGTTTCGGGTTCCCAAAGCTCTCGGAACTTTTCGAGTCTCGAAGGATTCCAAAGTTTCGAATATCGCATCCCTCCTCTTAGGCGGAATACCTATCAAAGGAGATCTTCGATGTAGACAAATGAAGCATCGCCGTTGCTTATAATCCACCGGACGCGTTGCTGGAAGAGAGGTATAATTTGTCGCGACTTCTCGGATATTTTCCCCGCAGCGACCATTAATAAATAAAAGGCAGGGCCGCGTGTGTGCGTGGAGCTACCGAAAACGATTGCCGGGTTGTCGGCTGGGGTCTCGGACATCTCCTCGGGGCCCGAGGATGCCTGGCCGCATCGCATCGCATCGCATCGCATCGCATCGCATCGCATCGCGCCGCTAGAATACCGAAATCAAATCTAAATGAAAGATCAGAGATGCAAGGCGGAGGAGGCAAAGGATCGAGACGGAGCGAAACCTCTTTCGGCGTTCCACGTAAGCGGTCGCGTAAGCCGCGCAACAAGGTGACCACGGCCGTAGAAAGAGAAAGACGTAGAAGGATCGAGGGAAAGGGCTATCTCTGGCGGATCTGAATCTAAAAACTCCGAACATATTTTCTCGAGTTTAGAGCCGGGCCTGGAGA
Source organism: Eucera pruinosa (assembly GCA_028830335.1). NCBI lineage: Eukaryota > Metazoa > Arthropoda > Insecta > Hymenoptera > Apidae > Eucera > Eucera pruinosa. Next base: position 19,399,871 of record JAMYCR010000007.1, read on the forward strand.
TCTCATTGGTCCCCGTGGAATCTCCGTCTCTCTGCCTGTATCCGTCCTTCTCCTTCAACCTTTTCATCCGCTCCCCTCCTTTTCTCGGACTCTTCTACCTGTTCGCCGCGTTCTTCGAGATCAAAGCGTGCCGACGCCGGCAGTTCGGTCCGCGGGGTGTCATGTGAGACGGGGGGGGGGGGGGGCCCCGATGGGTGAAAGGGAACAGAGAAAGCTGTTAGTACCGTATTCATTACGACGTTGGCCGATGCAGGGCCGCTGGGGGTATTTAACCCCCTGAACGCGCCTCTAGCCGAACAACCTCCGCGTGGAATTCAATTTTATTGCAAGGCTACCTGATGGTTAATAAAGCAATCGCAATTTGTTTCTCTGTCGGTGCGCCCGACGAGAGCTAGAGTAACTTAGCAGCTCGTTTGCGCGATACGGGTTTCTCAACTATTCGGTTGTTTTTCCCTTTCTTTTTTAGTTTCCTTCTAATAGTTTAAACGTAAGAGTAGCGGATTGCACGCGATACACGCAATACGTAACATGTATTCAGCTACTTACGTTTACGAGAATACGGATTTGCATGAACGTTCGCAGACTACCTGCAACTTCTCGCGCTATCGAGGCGAAGGTTTAAGAAAGGCGACAGGGTGGAATGGTTGACAGAGCGAGCAAAGGAGCTGAAGAAAAATTTGGCCGATACGATCGGCTAGGACCAGGCAGAGACAATGGGGACCCGTGGTCCTCGGGAAATGCTCGATTCTTTTTTCTCGAACGTCTATCTTCCGTCTGGCATCTGCCGTGTCGCCACCAGAATGCGACGCCACGCACCCCTAGTTTTCGTCCCCTATTATGCCGATCCTCTAATGCCTCTTTGATCGTTTCTTAATATCTCCTCGAACGTCGTCTTGCTTCCTTCTGCTTCTCGGTAACGAAGATCGCGACGAAGTATCTGTGATCGCAGGACAAAACGACTCGAGTTGCATTTGCAAACAGTCAGGAGTTGACGCGTTAACATTGTAAGCGTTGCAAAACTTCGTAACGTTTACCAGTTTTGTAAAATGCTATACGCGAAACTTTACGCGTATAGTTACCGTCAAGTGTAAGCTGTCAAAAATGTTGCAGAACAAATCGACGAGAACCGAAATTATTCATCTATTCGTCGCTTTCAAAATAATTTCCATTCCCTACGATACATTCGCGCCGATGCTTTCTCCATTCTTCGAAAGATCGTCGAGACTCGGTTTCCCGGATGGCTTTCAATTCGTCTTCAAACTCTTTCGCGTAAAATTTGCCGCGAGATAATCTAACGATAATTCGTGTAACTCGCTTGCGCGAGCAATTCTCGCGACGAGACGCGACGCGGTTGGGCAATCGTAATTTTCCCGCAACACGAGAACACGAGGACCCGAGCTAATTGCCGTCGATCCATCGACGATATCGCGGTTAGATAAGCGCGAAAAACATGTTACCGTTTGGAGAACGTATTCGTGTATATCTGTCCACGGTCAATAGCAGAGGACCCCCTCGATCTTCTTATCGAAAAGGCCGAATGAAGGATGTGCTGCTTCTCACGTAGATCGTTCCGTTCTCTTTCCGTGACTCGTGAACCCTTATATGTCGCTTATCCTGCTCATCTTTTACGCGAAAACCGACTCTCAGCGGATTCTCAGAATCGTTCAGCGCGAGCATCCTACCGCCTGTATAATACATTATTAAAGAAGCGGAAACATGGCGCGATCGTCATAAAGGTATCATCTTTTTTTTTTTTTCGTCCGTCTATCTTGATTACGGAGGCATTTTCCTGATTACACGCGCCACTACTATCGACTTTTATGGCAGCTTATACGGCGCAGCTTTTATACGCAGCGTTGATCGATGATAAAAATAGAGAAGAAGCGTTTTCTACGCGCGGTAGAGCAAATGATAAAACGGCGGAAATAGGGGGATAATAAAGAGGTGGAGCGTCATTTTTTGCGCGCGGTCGTTGGCTGAGAACCGCTGACGTTGATAGCAACAGGTGATTCTTGGATCTCGAGTCTCGAGTCGACGCTTGTTTACCTGCGCACACCAGACGAGCGAATTCTAACTCGCGACTCGAGATTAGATTGCCGTTCGATTAGCACCCCGATGACGAAACGTGGATCGTTTAGCGATGCGACGCGCCGCCGCGAGTCTCTCGATATTCCATCGCGAACAAGAAGAGACGCGGCGCTGGATCAAAGTCCAGAATTTGTTCTCGATAAGAAAGCGCCACACTCGATCGAGAAAAATAGTCCTCGAAGCGGACGCTTGCACCGAAACGTAAAACACAGGTGTTTGTATCGACAGCTCCACCCCTGGGAGATTATCAAAATTTCCAATTAGGCAAATGTGAAATGTCGAATCTATTCGAAAGGCTCTGCGCATATTTTTCTCCACCTTATCGTGGATTGCGAATTCTCGTCGAGTTTCTCTGGCTTTGTCCTCGAATAGTCGGAATCTTTTCATTTCGCAGAAAATGATCCGTTTATGGTAGAGCGTTCGTGATCGATCAACGCATCTGTCGTTTCCGCCGGAAACTCCATTTCTCTCTCGAGCAAAGAGAACTCTTCCCAGCCTGTCTCGATTGCTCGCCCGAAGCTTCTGTATTTATTTATACGCGTTATGGGCTAAGCGATTAATACGCGCGAATAATAACAAACGAAATCGGTCAGTGTAATACATTTAACGTTGTTTATCTCAATTACTGGACTGCGGTTCTTCGTGCAAATTTATACTTTCATAAGCAAAACGAATGATTGTATTTTACATTCGATGGTTTCACTATTTTTCGGATATTACTTCACTCTATACTTTTTTATCCATTTATATTTTGCGTAAATTCATAATAATTTGCGGACGGTTTGTTGCATCGGCTAGTCGATATAGATACTGCTACTATGTATTCGGATTAGGTTTGGGTTAGATTGATCAATCAATATTCCTCAAACTGACCGACTGACTGTTTCAGACATTATCCATCGTGACTGGGCATTACACCGAATGATCTGTTAATCACTTGGCCCATATCGTATACAAAACTTGTACAATTATATGCATCCATACTTCTTCTTCTAATTCTTTGCACTCAAAGGGTTTTTTAAATACCAAATCGAGAAGTAAATAGACGAAAACGCTGCGATGGTTGCACGGCTCTCGTGATAGTAACCATCGCATACTGTCGCGAATCGCGTTACTTCGATCGCAATGTGCTTGGCAATCGATCATCGTACAACGTGCTTGGGAATAGATCTCAGGATTGCGTACGCCTCTATTGCACACGCAATAGTTTCGACCGAAACTGGAAGAAGTTGCGTCGATCCAGGCGCGTCCATTTAACCCTAGATCGACCGCGATCATTCGCGTTGATCTTTCGAAGCGCACGCAAGCTTGGGATAGGAATAGAAGGAAACGAGGACCGAAACCGATCATCTGACCAGTTCTAAAAGATCCAAGCTTCGAACAGCCGCCGCCATTTGTATCGAACACGATCAACTTGTACGTTGACGATAGATTCGCGCGATAGAAATCCGATGAAACTCGCGAGCGCGAGGCAAACAGCGGTCGCGACTCGCGAGTGGAGGTCCGCCCTGGGACGAATTGCGTAACTCGAAATTTTTCCTTCATTAAGATAGCCGAGGAGACCGACGTCAGACGTTCGCGACGCGCACCTCGCCGCTCCGCGCCGCGCTGGCTCCGAAACTTCGCGAACGTGGAAGGGGAACACTGTTATTTGCCAGTCCGCGGCTCGTTTCGAGTTAAACTTCGAGCTCCGTTAACGTGCAGTTCCGTCTTCTCCCTCCCCGCATCAATCGTACTCAACCTTTTCTTTTCTTTCTTCGACCACACGCGTTCATTTACTTTGCGCGAGCGCAACGTGCGCAGTACGTTACAGTCGTACCTCTGACATACGGATTAGGGTTCGTGAGATAAGGTACCTAGCAGTCGACACTTTCTATGATTTCAGTTATTAATAAGTTACGTTGTTGTTACGACAGACACTAGACGAACTATAATCGGCTGTAGTTTATAGGAAAAATCACGTATGACGTTAATTTCGAACTAGAAACTTAGAATCGTAGAAAGCGTGGCACTTAAAACGCGTTGTACAGTAAAAATTAGGCGCAAGCCGTTCTGAGACATGTAGTAGGTACTAGGTACCCGGCGATTCGTGGAATTAGAGTCGGGTGACAGACTGTGATCACGAAACATGCACTTGAAATACAATAGCTGTAAGATAAACCGCTCGCAAACAATGTGTTAATTGCAAGATTACGTTTCAAGGGTTGCAATGGTATCGATTCGATGTGCCGCAAACTAACAGTTTCTGAGACATTAACAAAAATATATTGCCACTACTAAACGTTGCATTCTGACCTATACGTGTACGCAGAATTAGGCATCACTCGACCAAAACTTTATTCGAAGAATTGATTCGAATAAAGTATGCCCAACTCTGCGTATACGTATGAGATCGCGTACGCAAGTAACGCAATGTGCAGTGCCAATCTAGTTTTGTTAATATATCAGGACAATGAGTTTGCGGCACATCAGACCGGTAGCATTGTAATTCCTGAAACGCAATCTTTCGATTAAGACCAGCCTCTCCTTGTATCCCATTGTCCTAATAGCTAAAGCAAAGCTGAAAGTGTCGATTACCGAGTAGGTACTATTCTTCCACGGAAAAAAGGCACAGCGCGTTTACATTCCCATTCTTGTTGCAGTCCACTGTCTCGCCTATAAACACAGGCAGGGATCGCCGTTGATCTTCGTCATCGTCATCGTTTTCGGCCAATAGCGATCGCTGCCTGTGTTCGTAGGCGAATTAGCGGACTGCAACAACAGCGGAAATGTAAACACGCTGTGCCTTCTTTCCGTGAAAGAATAGTACCTTGCTCTGCCTACTGATGAGCCGAGCACGAGTCAAGCTATTTTGTCCCAAGAAACGTTGAATTATCAAAGATCTAAGGTATGGCCGTGTATCATTTCTTTCTCTTGGCAATATTAGGTTGAGTATGCCTGCCCCATATCATAGCTAGGCAATCGTTTTGCACGTTTGCGATAAGCTCTAGCACGTGGTGATCGCTCCCCACGATCTTCCAATACTAACCTTTATCAACGTGATCCGTAAGAACATCAGACGGACGCTTATCGTTGATCGAATTGCGGTCGTCTCCGTAATAATCTACAGACGCTATTATCATGAAACGGGGACAAAAACTCGAACGCGATCGCGAGTTAACCCTTCCGCTACAGTTTCTTGCTATTGAAAATTAAGCGCGCGGCTAAACGCAGCTTTCCCTAATATGGTAATGTGCTGTATCCATTTATCTATTTACGGGCAAAGAAATTACCCTTGGGTGCAAATAGAATAGAACATCAGGCGAGGCTTGACAAAATATTTAATAGACGGACAGCTAAAAGAAATCAACCATTTCACGGTACTTGTTTCCATTGATAATTCCACGATACGATATCGTCTAACGTTATCGTAAAGCTGAAAGCAGAAGTAGCATTTCACGCCGCGCGCCGAAAAAGTTTCAAACAAAATTTCACTCGAACATTGCCGAATAACTCTGGCATGCATCGCTATCGCAAGACCACCCACGAACTCGCACCTCGCACCTCGCAACGCTGAAATTCGCCCGCGGGGAAGAAATTAGCCGAACCCGACCTCTGTTGATTCAGCTCGCGAGCGTCCATTCGCGCGAACCCGCTAATGCGACTAGCGATAACGCGCGCCCGCTTCTCCGACGTACGCGGGACTTTGTTCTTCTCCGTTCAGGCATGTCGTGGTCCGCGATCGCGAAGGGGATCGAGAAGAGGATCGACGGACGCTCCGTAGTCCGTAGATCCGCGCAGCGCTACGAATTCGACGCGTCACGACGCGACGCGACGCTCGCCTTGGCTCGCCTCGCCTCGCCTCGCCTCGCCGGGGGGTGATCCATTCCGTTTGTTGGGATCGCAGCCTTCGTTGCTGGTTTTTTTGCTTCCGGAACACGGGCCGCTGGGCCGTCGATCTTCGTTTCGTCGATCGGCTACAGGGTCGCTCAGAAGCGGCTACTGGCGTTTAAACGCGGCTCCCGCTGCGGCTTGAATAATCGAGTTGACGTACCGCGTCGATCTTCGAAGCGATGGGAAACTTGGGGAACATTCCCTCCGCTTGCTTCTTTAGCAGCCACACGCAACCTACTTTTATTCTTTCACGCTCAAACTACCAGCAACTGAAATATACTTTTATCCGTCTCAAGGAAATTGAAATGATTATTATTGTTATATACGAGTTAACAAACCCTTTGACATATACGTAAAGTAATGCAACGATAGGAAGTAGGGAAATGATAGACACTTGAAAGAAGTATACGTTACAAGTGAAGTCAATCTTTATTTACGTTTCCTATGGAAGATAGTGGAATACTTTCAAAACTGCATAGCTGCTAGTTTGTATCATTTTTGTGAGAAATTATCACGCGGTCGTTTTGACTGGCTCGGTGGTTTCGGTGTATATAGACATAAGTTTATTGCTTTCCCAAGGGTTTACAAACGTGTTAAAGTATTACATTATGATGTGTAGCGCACGGTGCTTGGCCCCGCGTAATACTGCGAACATAAGTAATGGGCTGAGAAATAAAAAAGGTTGAATACGGCTGTCTTTGAGGTTCGAGTGGCCACGGCGCTTCCAAAATTCGAAATGGTAGCTAAACGGTTTGCTCAGCGGCAACCTTTCTTTGTTTCGAAGCTGCCGGATATACGGTAATCTCGAATAAACACGTTAGAGTCGCTGTTTGTCCGAAGGGATTCGCTTCTGCGATAAGCTAGTCCGAAAGCCGATCCATCGATCATCCTAGGGTTTCGAAGAATGTTTCGCAAACGCAAAGGAAGAGTAAAAAGAAAGGAGTAGTTTATTAACGCTTTGCGGGTGGGTGTTGCAAATAGCCTCTGTATTTCTTTCCACTTCTTGGACATACATACGTACGTCAACTTTTAAAGCAACACATTCAAATTAATATCATCAACAGACTGTTAATAATCGGACAAGATTTCGTTAAGTCTCGTCATCGATCGTCGAGTCGATTGAATAACTGAAACACTTGTTAAATACTATTTCGTTCCGTCGGTAATGGGTTAACTCTTGTTCGGATTACGAGGGCCGCAGAGGTGCCTAAAAAAAAGTCTCAAATTCCGCACACTTCGACGTGTATCGAAAACGCAATAGTCTAGAGTGGTAAAAAGTGACGCGACGCGACGCGCAACGGTCCCCAGTTTCTGAACGGATCGGTAAATGTGTGTGCTCGCGCTGTCGGATGGTCCGTCCACTGACGCATCGCCACGCGGAGACGTCGACGAGGAGGAAGGCGATTACGAGCAACTGTTATCACCGTGGCTGTATTAGTAGACCGGGAAGAGGGGAAACGGGGCGTTATCGGCGACGATAGCGCGGCTATATATAAGGCCGGTGGTTGGCGGTTGACATCAGTTGGATGTTGGTTGCGCGGTGTTGTTCTTCTCGCTGCAGGCAAAGCTTCTTCCTGTTCTTCTTCGACTCCGTATCTCCTCTCTGCTCTACTCTGCTCTGCTCTGCTGTCCTCGAACGATCGCATCGACACGGTCAGCAGTACGCGACCACCGAGATACGCGCGGCTCGCAAGCGTCCCTGGGGGTAACTGCGATCATCGACGCGTCAGAAGTGCATCCGTGCACCGGAGCGTAGATCTCCGCTCGAAGATAAGCGACTCGAGAGGAACGATCCTACGCGGCGATCAAAGGACGAGATACGACGAGAGAAGAAGCGGAAAAAGATGGAGGCGGCGTGGTTCTAGCGTCCGCAGGAAGCGATCTTCGGAGCATCCGACTCGCGGTAGAAGCAGGAATAATAGTAGTAGTAGTAGTTAGAGGGTGGTCCCGCTCACCACGGATCGATTCGATCGGGGGAGAATCGAATCGTCGCAGGTGTCAGAAGTGGGTTGCGAGACCGCAGCCGGCAGAAGCGACGGCCTTCGCGGGGAAAGTGTGCTCGCGTTTGACGAATCCGTGGCGGCCCAGCCTAGTTATGTTCTCGATCGAGTACAGCAAGCAATTCCTGAGCTACCGTATACTCAAGTCGAACCGGTTCAAGTACATTTGACGATACGGACTCGGACTAAGTGTGACAAAAGGGTGCGCGCTGCTGCTGCGAGAGTGTGTATGTGAGAGAGTACTGTGCCGTGATCGACTTGTCGTTCGATACGGTGCTCAGGTAAACGAATCGGGCAACGACTGGCCGCAACGCGCGCCTCAACGACGCGCCAAGCTGGCAAGACCTGGAAAGTCTTGCTCGCGATTCTCGCCGATGCGCCGATCGTTTCGATTGCTCGGTTGCCACGGTCTGAGCAAACAACGAGACACGCTGCCTTCGACGTTCGCGTATACTCGTCCGCGAGACGATTAGAGCCGGCTTCGAAGGCGATCGGTAGATCGCGAGAGAAGAGAGAACGATTCGATAATAGGAAGAGGGGCTTCCAGTCGACTGTGATCGGATAGAAACGCACCACCACCGCCATCGATGAAAGCAAATCGTTATACGAAAGCATACTTAAGAATCTAGAGAAAGGAAACCATTAGCAAAGAACACGCGCTCGCGCGCTTTGACACGTTCCTCCTTAACCTTCCGATTCCGTTCACACATAAATTCCTCATTCGTCGAGGCGAAACACACGCCGTTGAATCTGTCCCGTCGAAAACACCACGTTCGATACGCTAGCGAAAGCCGATTACAGGGCAGGGAAATTTGCACGTCTTTCGGTGCCGATTGAATCGGCGAGAACGTTGAAAAAGCGAGGGAGAAGTAAGGGCAGGAAATAAAGATGATCGTTTACGTACCTGGTAGAATGCCAAGCCACGTTGGTCCGTACCCGTTGGGCGCCGCTCGTTACCCGGGCACCCTGCTAGGAACAGTGCCGGGTTTTTACAGCCCGGTTTCCGGTTATTCGGCCAGCCTCAACTCCGGCTACTACGGGAACATCAGCCTCCATCAGCAAGCGTCGCTGGACCTTCCGGTTTGGCCGCGAAGGATGCCGGTCGAGGAGGAACTCGCAACTTCCCCGTCGGCCGCGTTGCCGGTCATCGGTGTCTCTCCGAATGGCTTGGCGAACGGTGGTCCGCCGAGTCCCGCGCACAGCGACTCGGACGCGTCCAGCTCCAGCTTGGAACTCGGCTCTGTTCGTCGCGGAGAGAACGCCCAACTGAAGTGCAGGTAAACTATCGCTTTTGCAGCTTTGTCTCGAAACAAGCAACACGATCGGGATCGTCTGGTTGCTTATTTAGGGACAGGTACGCTACTCGGCTTGACTTTATTCCGAAACGGGACGAGAGAGAAACATAACGAGAGGCTCGACTTAACGGCAGGGGCTTGATATTATTTTTTTGGACGAGGATAGAAAATGATTGGCGCTATTTGTCTGTCAGCAAGTTGCTAATTTGTTGGTATGTTAGGTAACGCTAGAGCGAGAAAGCATTCTGGTTCTTCTAGTGGACGATGTTGCTGCTGTCTCAGTAGGAAACGTTTATGGCTTCTAAGTTTCGCAGTCTCTCGCTGGTCTCTCGAATCTCTCCGCGGTTGGCTTCAAACAAAGAAGAGGAGATAGCGACGTGTCTTTTGTTTCGAGACAGAAAGTAGTTACTTATTTTGAGGCAGAACTGTATCCGCTATCTTCTAAAGTAGTCGCGCCTCGAGATTTCGCGAACGTTTGCAAAATAAGCTTGCAATCTTGGCGATACCTTTAATTGGTATCTTTAACCCTGCTGCGATCCTTTCGTCCAAACGCGTTTTCTTGTTCTTTTGCAGTATTCCCTACGTTTCACGCAAATACGGAAACTTGTTCTTGGTCCTACCTGGCAAAATTGAACCCTCTGCACTCCGTCGGCGCTGCTAACGCGACTCACGCGAATACTATTAAAAGCGCGAGATTGAACTCTTTGTTTATTTACATCGGTTCAATTCCCCCTCTCTCGAAACAACGCCAACTCGTTTAATCCTTGCGCAACGGCTTCTTGGAAACGAGGATTGAAACCATAGATAAGGAATTATTTTTACTAGCGTGACAATATAAATATTTAGACGCTTCGTATCGTAGATTGTGGACTGATATCGTTGCGCGAACGAAATAGAGACAGCGTACAACGCTGTGGAAGAACAGCGTGGATACTTTTAATAAATAGCTAGTTCGATCAAAATTTGCCCTTCGTTTCGCGACGCTTTTCGTTCCTCTGGCGCAGATAGGAAAGATTTTCGCATTTCGATGCTACCAGCTTAGTTCACTATTCGCAAAATACGGAGACCAATTAAGCGTCCCATAATCACTAACGATAATAGTTCCTTCCGTTCTAAACGATTACTAATCGTTTCGTACTGACGGTAAGCGTAAAAATGGCCAGGGCATCGTACAACTGTCGTCCCCGACGGGTTAACGCAACGTTAACGAAAGCCGCGCGCGGTTCAACAGAAATATTCCGACGACGCAGCACCTTCGATCGGGCGAATGTTTACTCGCGACGCGGAACAGAGTCTGCAGATACGCGGCGTCGAGACGTTATCTAAATTGAGCGCGGATTTGTTTCGTCGGGCGAACCTGAAAAACGTGTTTATCTTCGTTTCTGCATCTCCTTATCAGAAATGAGCGGCTTAACGCCTGCACGCGCTCCTCCCCCCTGCTCGCGTTTTATCTGCGCCTTTCTTTCCGCGGGTCATCCGGCTTGCGATGCGCGTTTCGCGTTCGCAGGCGGATCGCGCGCCACTGTGTGCGCGTGCATTAACTCGCGCTAATTTATCTGTGTCGCGCGCAGCAAAATTCGCAGCACGCGTACATCGTTCCAGCTCTAACCAGTTTCCCGTATCTGTCGCGATATCGAACGCCACCCTAACGCCCTACTCGCTCTTTCTATTCTCTAGATTCCAGATAGAGACTCTAAAGTTCTCGAGCGTTGCATCGCAGATTCTGCCCCACCCGTTTCCTCCAGTCAAAGTTCGCAAAGTTCGCGCGGGGCTCGATCGCGACGCGCGCGGTTCATCGGGCAAAAAGAGAAGAGAGACGCAATAAAAAAAAAAAAAGAAAAGGAAAAAGAAAAAGAAGGTGGTGGCAAAAGATCTAAGCCGCGTTCGGCGCGACCAAGTTGTGTTTACCGTTCCGGAAGAAAATGTCAGATCTCGATAACCCCGAAGTAACGATGCGCGATTACACGGGAACATCGTATTCGCGGGCACTATTCACGCTCTATTTCGCCGAGGAGACGTTCGAGTTTCGTGCCTCCGCAGACGAACTCGTTACGCGTTCGTAGCTTGCATGCGGCAGCCTCGTGCAATCGGGAAATGCTGCTTCCTTATCGCGGGCCGTCGTAACAGCCGGAGGAATCGCGATAGCGACGATCGTCGCGCGTTCCGTCCACGTTTTTCTCCAAATTCGATAAGCGCCGGGTCCACGGATCTCTTTAACTCGCGTGCAAACGGGGAACCGCGACGAGACGGTACATAGTCACTCGAAACTAATATTCCGACACCGCTTGCAGCGAAACTTTCGCCAAATACCGAAGCACGATTATTCCTCGTCCGTGAAGGAATACTGAAATTTTAAGGAGTCGATTTCAACCCCTCGAAGGGATTTCCTACCCGCCAGGACGTTTGTATTTAGCGAACAGCGAAAGTATCGCACTTTATCTACCATCAACTCGATACCTGTTACGTGTCGCGCGAAAATACGCATACCTTCGATTAGCGTTTTCTTTTTTACGATAGCTCGCGTCGCGTCGAGGCAACAAATTTCAAAACGATCGCTCGTTTCTGTTTCCTACATTGAAACTCGTGGAAAGCGGAGCCGCGTGGATAGATTAAAGCCGCGCGATAAACGGAGAGACGATTAGTCGCGCAAATAGACACGAGTGCGTAGGTATTGGCAGAGGTAGCAGTGTTCGAGGTATACGTCGCGATCGTAGGAAGAAGGTTGGAGAATCGCGAGCGGAGGGATTAACAGAGGAAACGTTACCTTGATCCGCAACCTTTTGCGCGAGCACGTTCCAGCGATGGCTGGTCGGTTCGTGGAATACGCGATGGCAACGGTGCCACGCCGTCCACTGGGACGGTATCAAAGCCCATGCGTTTAGATAAACTGGTGTCAAGCGACGGCAATTGCACAATGGACGGAATTGGTATCAATTGGTTGGTTTAACGGACGTTCCTTGACGTAAATCGCGCGTCGATATTTCCAGCCCGCGAGCATCGCTTCGAGAGCCCGCACCGCTATATTTGTATGCGCGTTGATTCTAGTTCACGTGATAGCGCCGTGTTACGCGCGGTTCGCGCTGCTCCCTTGTAACCTTGAAAAGTAGGGAAAAAACCCGAGCGAATTCGCCGCAGCGATCCGGAGAGACTTTCCGAAGCTTTTGCACGTCGCGAACGCGCGCAGCCGTGTGCGAACCACGTTTCCTCTCTGCTCCAAGCGCGGAATAATACTGCCGCGAGCCGGCCAACACACGAATCGATTCATCAAAATGCACCGGCCGCCCCGTCTCGCGCGTGTCGTTTATATTTAGAATTTCTCGGTAAATAAGCAACGGGGTGGAAGGAAGGGGGAAGTAAATAGGCGGTATAAATAGATCGATTGACGGGACGAACGTCGGATCGGAGATGTTGGCCTTAAACTGCACCGCGTATCATCTTGCGAACGGCGCACGATTCACCGCGAACCATCGAACGATCAAAGATCAATACCCTTAAACGTTGCGAGGCTTTATTCGCGGATTCGCGGGCGATCGTGGAACGCGTGAACGCGCTCCTATTGTCGGAGCAAAGGCTAATCGAGCCGTTCCATTTCGATTGGCAGATGGCAAAATTGCGGCCGCTGGTTCACGTCTTTGGAACAACTCGCAGGACACGTTGCGCGGCTCCATGCCGCGCCAGGACCACGCGGACTCTTCTATTGCGGCTGGGAAGGATGCGCCAGGGGTGAACGTGGATTCAACGCCAGGTGATTCTTTGCGTAACTCAACCCTTTACCTGCCGGCGGAAGCTTGTTAAACCCTTGCCTTGCAATCACCGATCACTGTTTTACTTACAGTAACGTGGTGTACACTGTGCGCTAAGCGCAACGAAAATGCACCGTATTCGCAATAAACTTTAATCTCAGCTGCAACAATAATTTTAGATGGTGGAAAGGTTAACGATTGAAGCGCGATAAAATATTGCAATGGTAAATAGCTGACGCTTCAAAGTATCATCCTCGAAAAATTTGTAAGGCAAGGGGTTAATCTTCGTAGGATAGAGCGAGATACAAATGTACCCCAATCGTCATACGAATTGATGAAATATTCTTCATTTATTGTATTTCCTATTTCATCAAAATGCAATCCCTGCAAAACTTTGTACCTTAAATTAATCGTGTTCGAGTCTCAATCGTACTAGGAAAAGTATTTGTAAAATAATCTTATAACAATGTTATCGTTTGATGAATTTCGCGAGTCCCTGCATTTTTGCTAGGATTTAGAAAATCAATCTTTCTATACCTTTTCGTTTCTACTATCTACGATTTACGTATTCTCTATGCAAGGTACGGAAAACATTTTATCGGGTTGCAACGTTAACTAGTATTATCAAATCGCTTATTTGTAAATTCAGAAGCAAGCTTGATCAACTATCTGTGCACGATTTTGATCGATAATAATCAAACTCTCTTCCATCTAGTTTCATTAATCGGCTCGCGTGGTTCCTTAAATAAATCCAGCAAACAACACCGCGTATCTCGATTGTGACGTAAATCAAACGTATCGCGGTTTCCCATCTGACCACAGATTTAATGCGTCGCGCAACTATTAGTCTAAAAGTGGTCCCAATATATCAAACGAATAGAGACACCAACGTTACGAGAATTAAACGCAAACGATAGTAGAACCAAACTGCCTTGCGATAAAAGCTACTACCAAGACTTCCTTCGATTTACAATACTATACGGCTTCAGAAATAATTCCTGCTCGCATTCACTGGCGTGCAGTAGCCAAAGCTAGATTAGTAGTAGATACTATGAAAAGGAACGCGCGTTTTGCATCGAGCAACGAGCGACGAGCGCGCAACAATCGCAACGAACAATAGATAAATAAACCATACCTTGTCGTTTGCCCGATTCTCCAGGTACAAGATGCTGGTCCACGTCCGAACGCACACGAACGAGAAACCGCATCACTGTTTCCAATGCGACAAGAGCTTCAGCAGAGCGGAGAACTTGAAGATCCACGCGCGTTCCCATACCGGCGAACGTCCCTACGTGTGTCCCGTGGAAGGCTGCAACAAAGCTTACTCGAACTCCTCGGACAGGTTCAAGCACACCAGAACCCACGCGGTGGACAAACCTTACTGCTGCAAAGTACCCGGTTGCCCTAAAAGGTACACCGATCCCTCGTCCTTGCGCAAGCACGTGAAAACCTATCGTCACTACGTGAACAACAACGACAAAGTGCAAGAGAAGAGCTTCGAGGAGAACAACAGCTGCCAAGAGAAGGAGAAAGAGAAGGCGAGGTTCGACGCGACCTCGCCCGAAAAGCAGAGCAGCAGCAGCGGCCACTCGGAGTCGTCCGATAAGAAAGACAGCAGCATCGAGAGCAGCGTCTCAGGGTCGAGCCCGAAAGCCAGCAACAGCTTCGAGGAGCAGCGGAACTTCGTCGAGTGGAACAACATGTACAATTTGCAGGAGCAGCAGCGCAAGGAATCGGAGCAGATCACGCCGAGGAAGTACGAGCAGGAGGTGAAGATCTATCCGAGGCTGTACGACGACGCTTACATAGTGCCGGAAAGGATCCAAGTGAACCCGATGTACGTGTCGAGCAACAACGCGATGATGAAAGAGAGCGGGCCGGTTCAGTCGCCTCAGACAAGCCCGCACCGCGTTCCCGACCCTTTGCCACGCATCGGGATGCAGTCGACGCCCATCAAGACCGAGGAGCCCACCGAGTGCTCCAACAACAAACCGACCACGGTCGATTACAGGAACATCGAGTCGATAATTAACAGCACGCCCTGCAAGAAGGAGAACAACACCGTGGTCTGTGACCCTGTGAGAAATTCTGTGATAAAGCGAGCCGAAGACTTGAAGATGGAAGTGGAACAGCAGACGCCCACCAAGGAGGACGCGTGCAAAGACACCAGCGATTGCTGTTGCCGTCACAAGTGTTGCGCGCATAGTAACGAGAATATTCTGGAGAAGACCAAGATTCTTTCGGATCTGATCCTGAAGGCGCAGAATCCTCTTTTCAGACACCTGCTGGGCACGGTGGACCTGCAGTACGGGCTGCAGAATATGTGGGGCAACATCGTGGACACTAATAACACCTGCGGGCAAGACCTTCGAGTGAAGAACGAGAACGTGGTCGAGATGGAGCAGGATCTTCCACTGGATCTTACGGTTAACAAATAGACGGTTGTTGATCGTTGATTAAACGGATAGAGACGGAGAGTTTCAGGTGGAGTCGGAGAGATGGATTTGCAAGCAGCGGTTCGAACGATTCTCAAAGTAGCTGTTTCGACGTGTGGCAAATTCGAAATCTGGGGAAACTTGGCTAAGCGAAAACAAAAATATAGAATTCGCGTAGTACACGAAAACGTACAAATTAGCCACGCGTTATTATATTTTGGGGGGTGAAACTCTATTTATCTCTATTTAGGCTTCTTTTTATCTGCTAACTGCCGGCACATAAAACTGATACGCGTCGATGAACGAATCTAATTTAACATATAAACTTCTACGAACTTTCAGACACAAATATACGCAGACTTGCGTACAAATACACACATACTCCGAACATAGATTGGAACATACATTTTGAAGGAAAACGTATAGTATACTCGCAAAGCTGCAATTACTCTGTTCGTCCAATGAAAAATAAGGTGGACAAAAATCGTAAAATTGCTTTTATCGACGACTCCCATATTTCACGAAAATTTTCCTTTGTCGTCTACTGACAACGCTCGCGGTTAAAGAATCTAACATACGAATTTCCATTGAAATCCGCATTTAAGTTGTCACATTTTCTTCGGTTTCCGTGGCAGCTGCGTTTTCGATCCCTGTTTGCAACTTGGATAGGAAGGGTGGGTTTCTGGAGGAACGCTGTGAATTTTGCAGACGTCTGGGTTCGCGAATCGATGCATCTTCCGCTTTTGTTTTATTACGCTACGATCATCGCCTCAAACTACCGACCGTGGCTGGTGTCAAACGTATTCAAGGTCGCCCCGTAGTTAAGTGCCTCGAGTTACAGAATATCTGAAGCCTATAAATATAGCCAAGCGATAAGGCGTTATCGGACGTATTTTCGTAGAGCCGGAGCGACCTTGAATGTTAGCCAATTGGGACAAAATTTCGGCACGGGCCACGGCCGGTCTTTGCTCCCAACAACTCTACGTCCACTTAAATCTATCAACTCTGCCCTTCTGGAGATTAACGGGGATGCATGGAACGTTTGAGGATATTGTTCGCGTGAAATGTATTCGATTCGTCGTCGAGGGGAGAAAGAAAAGAGGCAGAGGAGAGTGAGGAACGTGTTGTAAAGGTCGATGAAATGTACCGGTGAAGAGAAGAGAGAGAGCTGTCCGATTTTCGTTAGACTGTGAAGCCAAATATATTGTAATACGTTAAATGTCTGTCGCGTGATGAAGTCAGTCGAAGCAGAAACAGTTTGATGTCGAATGAGATTTGCTCAATCTTAATTCGTTAACGATTCCCTTAGCGATATATAATTAGAAGGTCTCGCGATCAGAGATTTACAGGGGTGGTTCGATGATTCGAGAAGAACGACTGTCCGATACCCGTAGCACGTGTTACGAGTAAAGTTAGCCTAAAGTTACACGCGAGCCTTTTTTCGACTGACCTTTGTACGTTTCTCTTTTTCTTATTAGACTGAAAGGAAAACGGAAATACGTATGAACGTATGTGAAAAAGATGCTCGTTGTGACTTTAGCCTTAGGCGAATGCCTAAATCTGGAGTTACTCAGCCAAACTTAACGTTACGAGTCTTTTCGCGTTATCCGATTTTCGAAAACAAACGAAGCGTTATATACCCGCTGTCGTTGTTTTTTAACTAAACGAACAAGGATCGAAATGTTTATTTTTAATCGGATAAAACACACTACTGTTTTCTTTTATCGTAGTACTTATAGAGGGTTCGAATGTGTCTCGCGTAGATTCGAGTATATTTAAAGGTATTATATTTTTTTGCCCAGGTACTTATAGACGGTTTGATCACGTCTTTACTTCTGAGTAACGTTGAATTTTCGTGAGGAAATTCTAGGTTTAACCTGTCTTTTAGCTTTACCCGTAGCACACGCGATACACTCAACGCCTTGGCGTTCAACTTTTTCTTCAGTTTGCTGACCAAAGTGGCCGAAATTCTGTGGCATTCGCCATCTAAAGTAGGGAAAACTAAGAAGGCGCGGGAGAAGCGCAAATTATGCAAAAGACAAGCAGAGTTGAAAGGCTAACGGGGTTGCGCGTTAAGGGGTTAACTAACTAATTAACGCAGACGAGGTACAGAATATGGACCTATCATTTTACGAGATTTGCTATCACACGGTCTGAAGTATCGACGTCTATAAAAACCAAAATTTTCGAAAGAATATCTTCCCTCTCATTAGCTGAGAATAAACGTGCAAACGCTTGTAAAATAATTAAGTCCGTAATCACAAATGTGGAACTATTATCGCGTCAACAGAGGCGTGTTGTGGTCTCAGAAACCTTTTTTTCCCGTAACATAAAAGGATCATGATTATATTCCTGTAGCGGGTTACTCTAAATTAGAACTAACTGCAACGGTAACTACAGAAGGTATTTCTACGTGCTTGCATCTTTTAAATGGGCGTTTTTTAACGACACCAAACTTTGATAATCGCATAAGAGTATTTGCTTAACTCGTAAGAAACTTAAGACAATTAGGCCTAATCGGTTAGTACTTAAATGTCAAAGTAAATACGACGGTGTGCAAATACTTTTTGTAGCCACGGTGCATTTGTAGATTCAGCCATTTTAAAGCAGATATTATCACAGGATAATCAAATCTACGCGTGTTGGCCGTCTCGCGGATCGCAGATCTGTGATCACATGTTAATACGAAAATTGTCAAAGCAAATGCAAAAGCTAGAGCGAAAAGATAAAAATGAAAACGATGATAAGGTCTCGAGGGATTAAAATCGTGTGACAGAAAAATCCATTGGATGGTAGGTCGAGTCTGTACCTCGAATGTGTCGAAACTTACAGCAATCGAAAAAAGTATTCGTACGCTGCAAACTTCTCATCTCTATTGGAAACATTTTTTTCTATAGCATTTGAAAATTAAATGATTCATACTTCGATAGATCGAGTGCTAGACCTTTACAAGTTATTACGACATAAACAGGATTTAACTTAACGTTGTTGCTTCGAAAAAGATGTTTCCAATGAAAGTGAAGAATTTGCAGTGCACGAATACTCGTTTCAGTCGCTGTAGCACGCGAATTCGAATGAACGATTGATACGTATGGTTGCAAGTGCTGTGCAAAGCTGTAAAGAAGGTGTTCGAAAGAAATACGAGCCCGATTAGTGCTTAGACTGCGAATTTTTATACGAATTCCTTGATTCGTGTTACTATCGCTCTATATATATATATAGCTGTGTAGAAGTAAGTTTTAAGAAATTTCACCTAAATTGAATTAAGATCGCAACTATTATCCGTGTGCGACACCGAATGCCAACTTTGCAGCTCTGCACGATAAGTACTACGCGTTTCAGTAGAAAAAAATGCAGGTAACATCGCGGTCGAAGAGCCTCTGTATGATAACGCGTTTCGAGAGAGATGACCTGGTATGTTACGTTACATCTATGTATATTATGTATATAAAGATATATTATGTATAAGCTGTGGAGAAAGTTAGTCGTGTGGAGAAGAGTACGTGCGTTTCTGCAATCAAAAGAGCGTGTTTAAGGACATTAAACTATTCAATAAAAAGCATTATTTATGTAAAAAAATGTTTATTCTTTTTTGCAGCATTGTAACATGTTCCATTTTCTTTTTTTTTTTTTTTTTTTATCCCCCCCGTCGATATCTCGATTATCAGGTATATAAACGCGTGTCGATAACGTCGGTGAAAGAATAGAATATACAGGCTGTTCCGTAATTCGTGGCTCAAATTTTGTCAGGGTAGATTCCGTTGCTCGAAACGAGACGAAAATGAAGAGACATCGTTCTCGAGAAGATTGAATGTAATCCTTTGAATTGTGCGCACGAAAGGCCGGCAGATTTTTCGTAACGCAACGTAAATTAATTTCCTAATTTATTATTGCATAACGGTATTGGAAGGTTTATCTTAACAGCATCGAATTAATGTAACATTTTGTTCACTTTACGCTTCACCTTTCAACTATTTCGTAGATGAAAATTATGCGTGCATTTCTAATCAAGCCAATTCTTCGTAGCGGCAACGATTACTTCGATATCGCGGCGTAGTCGACGAGTTAAAAGATATCAATCGAGTACGCGTGTACCTAGTTAACCCTTTGCACTCTAGAATTATGAAATTATTTAGTTGATTATTGGGCGGGGGAGAAAAATACCCAATTTCGTACAAAATTCCTAAACGCGAACGATAAGAGTAAAATTAGAGGGACGAAATTTACAAATAGCAAATACAGCGATAGAAGATAAAATTATTTATAAAACACAAAGACGGAGAAGAATTTTTTACGGTCATCTTTCGAGTGCGCAGGGTTAATAACACATGTTACGTATTTCATAATAGATCGCTTCTGTGATTGTTTTTTGAACGTGATACAATTTCAAGGCTTATTTGCTATCGATCTTCTGAACGCGTTCGTAAGTCATAATTGATCGCTCCTGTGATTGTTTTTGCACGCGATACAATTTCAAGGTTTATTTACTATCGATACTTACTTCGCAACGCGTTCGTAAGGTATAAGGAAGGATAAACAGAACGATATCCCTGTACTGTTTGTTGATGTTTCGCGTGTTCGATAGAAACTGTCGCGCAATGGTAAAAATCCCGATTCTAGCTGGACAAAGATAATTTATTTATCTTTCATACGCTGCTATTTTCATTAGATCCCGTTATAAATAGTTTACCAACAAGAACCGATTAAAATTCAAAACATTCGCAAAATTGCAGCGCAAACTGATTTCTTTATTAACCATTAACATCTTTATCATACGACTGCAATAATCCAAACACTTCGAGCGATAATGATTCGTCGAACAGTGAGCAAACACTTTAGTTAGTGCACTTACACTTATCCCGTTAGTGTAATTTATACGAGAATTACATCTATAATATTAAACGATTTTGTTTTCCGAATCTTCGTTCTTTCCTGACATCGAGTAATAAATACTTAAATATCATAAATCTGAAAAGATAGTTCCGATGCCGTAATTTCTAATCAAATTTGTTTTACGCCGTATGCCATTTATGCCGTACTATAAAATTTCTTATGCCATAATCTCTAATTCGTTACTAGCAATAGAAAAAATGTCTTTTCACAGTGAAATTACATCCACTGTAAATTTGAGCTTATCGAGCTCTTGCCTATTACGATCGCAATCAAAATTACAATTACAAAGTGTCCAGAAGCTGTAAATTATGCTAGAACCATTTCATCCGGCTAGTGTTGGCATTTTTACCGCTGCGCGTCGATACGTCTTATTCCGAGCCACGGAATCTCTGCGAACCGATTTGTGCGTGCCACGAATTACGAAACACTCTGTATTATCAATGGGCGCGGCAAGATCCGCGTCCCTCCCTGTAAAAACTCTTCTCCAAACATCATTGAAACTGGAAGCCGATTCTCGTTGGTGACGCTAGCTTTTCTAACACGTACAAAAATTATCATCGTCGACGAGACCACGTCGGTATTTTCGCGAGAGATATACATATATATATATATATAGTTGCTTCTGAATGTGGATGCATAAAAACTCGTAATAGAAAAAATCAACACAGAGCGGCAGTCGCGGAGTAGATTGAAAATAAATATGGCACCAATTTAGCTGGGTGCAAAAATTGCCGGTGTCGGTTTCCGTGTGTTTAAATTTGCGCAACGTTATTTCAGCGACGATAATGCATGGCAACCTTATCGTCGCCTGTGTTCAGACAGAAATACGTGGACGATACGCGTTATTAAATACAATTCTCACGATATATTGTGACTCAGCAGAAGCTCGGACATGCCATCTTTAATTATTTTCAAGCTCTCCAAGTCAGAATGTATCGTGGCTATTAGTTGCGCCATACCCTGCTGCTCCATTGTCAGGTACTGTAAAATAAGAAACAGGCAAATTATGCGTCGCGTTCGTTTGACATCGATAATTCCCAAACTGCGAGTCGCGCGATTCACTAATTATAATTGCAAGTCGCGGCAAATATTGGCTTGACAAAAAAGTGGTTTACGTATTTTACAGACGTGTGAAAGGAAAATTTTATTAACCGTTCGAGCGCTAAGTAATTTTAAGATATTAACGCGACACTGAATTTGCTTTGCGAAACCCGTGCAAATTAGGCTTTTTAATATCCCTTTGACGATGAGTGCTAAGCAATTTTACGAATTGCATTAAAAATTTTTCTCGACTAAAGCTTTAAGCAGCTTGGACTTTTGTTTGGCTTTACGTGGCTACGTAATGCGTGATTTATACGAAGGCAAAATTTGTATACAAAATTTCACTGGTATCAAAATCATAGCTACATCGCACAAAACAATCGCTTCCTAGATCACTTTTATATTCGTCCATACTAAATCAGTGCTATCTTGAAACAACGCTTCTTCCATCACATTTTTCGCCATGGTGAATAGTATTTCTTTTATAAGTCATACCACTCTCAAAGAGTTAATCATTACAGTATTTCTAGACTTATATTTAACAGGAGAACTTCCTCTACCTACTGTATTTTCTATTTTTATCGCTGTATCGATGGCAAAGGTTTGTACAGCGATTACGTGGATCGCGGAAAATTGTAATTCGATTTGAAAAAGGGGTCGTCGCGAGACGAGAAAGTTTGGAAACCATCGCTTAGAAAACTGATCTTTAATTTATATCCCATTTACGTACCGCTTTTATATCGTCCTGCGCTATAGGGTCCATCGCGTACCTCTCCTGATTTTGAGTGTCTATATGGCTTCTCATTCTCAATTGAGAAAGCATTTCGCTAATTCTACCTTTGAATTGGGTAGGAGCGCTAATCTGAGAGTGCATAGCCTCGAACCTGCGCGTTAAAACTTCCTCCTCCGGTTGTAAAGACAACCCAACTTTGCGCGTAATTTCTTGGCGAACCAACACCTTGAAAGGGCGGTGTCGATATAAACATAAAATGCCACTAGGCGTGAAAAGGAAACGAGAAATATATACGTACCTGCAATACCCTATGCTGAAGTTCCAACAAAGTTCTTCGATGTTCTTTTAGTCTCGCCTGTATCGCGGTGTGTTGCCTCTGCAACTTTTGTATCTCTTCCGCCGCCATGTCTAAGAAATTTCTGTGCCTGCTTGTCTCCTCTTCCTGACACTTTAATCTGTGCTTCACTTGTTGAAAGCCGATCATCGGCACAGGTATATAAAGCTCTGGATTCGGGTTATCCAGCTGAGCCTGTTTCCACAATCGTGGATCGATGGAGCAAGGCGGATTATCTAAGTATTCTTTAAGTTGCGCGGGATCCAATTTAACCAAAGGCAACATATCCTCCACGCCGTTTTGTAGCAACTGTTGCTTTTGCATCGGTTGCGACAAATACGCGACCAACTCGTTGGCAGGGATTTTTCTAGGCGCCCCGGTGATTCCTTTCTCGGTGACGAAAATCGTCACTTGACTTTTCTCTTCCCCCGTCGCTTTCATATTGTCTATCGTCAACGATAAGTTCGGTTTATTTCCCAGTACGTTGTTCATAAAACCGATCAGCTGGACTTCGCCTTCTTTCACATCCTTTTTCTTTTTATTGAAGCAGAGCACGACCAGGCCGTCGTTGTTATCATGCTCGGGCATGCGACTATACCCGATCGCTTTGAATCTGCACAATGGATTTTCCTGATTAAGGTCGATGGCTGGGGCATTCATCGAGTAATAAGCTTTCCCCGTGCCCCATAAAGCCTGTATTAAGTTCCATCTCGCGATAATATTGTCGCGTTCGTCGTTGTACAACTGGCAATTAAATACTGCGTTGTATAACGCTTCGGATATGGTGTTGGCGGTTTGTTGCTGTTGCTGTTGGAACGGTTGTTGCTGTTGCGTTAATCCACCTCCGAATCCAGCGAATCCTGTGCCTGTGTAAATAACTCGAATAAGTACAACCGCGCGTTGGCTGTAAACGAAGACAGCGCGATGCTCAGGGGTTGGAAAATTAATCGAATTGGGTTCGACGATACGTTGTACGGCTTAAGTTCTTCGAGATACGATGCGGATTTTACGGTATGCCGATGTATCAGAATTGTTATTATTTAAACAGCTCGAAAGTGTTTCCCAATGAGTGTACCGCGGTACCCTGCGGTATTGCGAGAATTTCGTTAAAATTTCACTCGTAGTAAAGCTATTCAATACGTATTCGAGAAATACGATTCGTATACTTGTCATTAGTATCGGTCATCTGAAGTGTGTTGCTTTTATTGATATTACATAGCTATTACATCGAGTACAAAGTTTATTTCTAATAATTACGGTGTGTCGCGAAGACCTAACTAGCTTTAACCCTTTGACGAATACGGCTGTACCTGTACGGCGACAAATTGTTGGGCCCAAAGTAGTATCGTGTATCGTATAAGCGTATACTAATAACGTGGGTGCGTATAAGGGCGTATGCGTATAAAGCACGTGTTATGTTACGTAACTGGAGCCACGTTTTTGTGCGGTATTTAATGGAAACGGGTATTACAATGTTCCGTTACTATCTTTATTATGTTCTTTCATCTTCCATATCAATAGATGTACTCAAATATATATATACGATAAAAACATTTTTATATCGTGAAACAAAATTCTATACTCGTCAAAGGGTTAAAGCGTGTGGCTACCCCAAAAGGGTTTGCGAAACCCCTAAGTATACAGCGTAGTTTCGGAACCGCTCGCAACTTCCAACCCCTGGCAACGGTGCAGAATAGCGTTAAGCTACCAACCTGTACCAAAGCCACCAAAGCCAGTGGTGGTAGTGGTGGTAGTGGGCTTAGTTCCAAAGGCGCCAAAGCCGGCAGAAGTGCCGAAAGTAGGAGCCGTACTAGTGGTACCGAAGCCTCCGAAAAAGGAAGGCGCCGATGTGGTCGTTGGCGCGGCGAATCCACCAAAACCACCGAAACCTAAAGACGGCGTGGTTGTGGTGGTTCCAAACGCGCCAAAGCCGGTGGTGGAGGCTGGAGTGCTGCCAAAAGTGGAAGTGTTTCCAAACGCAGTGGCAGAAGGGGCGACTGGTGTGCTACCGAAAGCCGGAGTTGTACCGAATCCAGTGGTAGAAGTGGTGCCGAACGTCGGCGCGGATCCGAAAGCGCTGGTCGCCGTGCTGCCGAAACCGGTGGCAGCAGGTGTTCCGAAACCCGCGCTGGTGCCAAATCCTCCTGTTGCCGGAGTCGAAGAGGCACCGAACAGACTCGGCGCTGAAGTCGACGGTGTACTAAATCCAAAAGACGGTGTGCCAAATCCTGCTGGGAGATATATCGGGTTCCAAACAACCAATAGTTAAATAACAAAACGAGTGGCGTTTCTTGCAGGAACGTTATTCGAAGCTTCGTGGTGGGGTTCGGGTTAGGTTTGAGCCGTGCAATGGTGTTTTATTCGTCGTCATACATAAGTGTACATATACATGCTTGAGAAATTAACATGCTAGCATTGTGAACCCTTTGAGCGCTATGTACAGTAATTGTGGTCATTCTGTACTAACTTTAGTAACTTATAGCAATTTTAGGAGCGTGGCGCGTTTCTAGATTTATTTTCAAGATCACGCGGATACGTGATATTTCGTATGAATATTATCTTAATCTTTCGTAATCGCTACGATGCTTCTAAACTCGTGTTTGGTAAACATTTTACATTAATTATTTCGCGAGTTGAAAGATTCGAATTTGTGAACTCTACGTATTTTATTTGAAATACGTTCATAGCGCTCAATGGATTAATTCGTTGCCGTATGATTCCTTTACTGGCTACAGATATAGGAAATCTTTCACTAAGAACGATGGATCTTTAAACTTATCGTTAAATAAAGTTGCGTGTAAAATATTGCAAAAGCTTTTATTTCGAATGAAACTACACGAGATGCGGTCAAGTTATAGATATAGAAATGATATCATTCAAATGTTCTGCTCGCCTGATACCGCGTATTCGACTTGAAATTGCTTCAAGCAGAGAAGTAAACGCGCGACAGAAATGTCTTGCGTGCGATCGCAGTAACAATAATTTGCGTCTTCTTCATCGGTAGGAATTCACGTGCGCGTTTTTGCGAACAGTTTTGAGTGCACGATTCAATGATAAAGGTTCACCGAACAATTCGAACGTGCATGCTTGCGTAACGAAACAAAGATCTTCGATCATGTCGTATATAAACGAGGAAAATCAGGTAAGGCTGTAGATGGGGGAAAAACGTGCGGGACTTTTTAATCGGCGCGATAAAATGAAATAGGAAGGAAGATATGGGCGGCTTGCTCGGAAATTGGTAAAGATTGCTTCGATATCTGGTAGCAAAGTTGTACTTCGCCACGCCGGCCAACCTTCTGACACTGCCACCGAATTGTTACACGAATTGGGCACCACGGATGTGGCAATCGGGGTACGTTTCACAATTTATTAGTATGAAATACAGTCAACCCTCGTGGATAGTTAAATTAATCGAAAAGTGTAGAGAAAAGGAAAGCAGCAATAGAAAAAGATAATATAACGAAGATAAACCGTATGAAAGGATGCGTGTGAACGCGTGAAATAATACGTGTTAACCAAGTCCATTTTTTAACTTTAAAAACTGAAATTAATGAACTATCTATCTACGGTCAATCTTCGTATAACACGGTAATTACGTTCTTAAAAATAGCGCGCTGTACGAAATCGTGTTACACGGGGCTAAAGATTACTAATAGTAAGAACAAGAAGCGAAAGTAGATTGGAAAAATTAACTAAAACCAATGACAGATGACTACTACAAAATAATTAACACGTGTCGCGTTATCTGAGAGTTTCTCAATTATTTAACCGCGTTGGATCGAATTCTCGTTGCAAGATTGCCGCGTTACAATAGATTCCCGCAATATTTAATCGTGTTAAAGTGAGTACTTTTTGCAAGATTGCTGCGTTATAATCCTTATTCCCGTAATATTCTCTAATCGCGTTGGAGTAAAATCGTGTTGCGGAGGTATCGTGTTACACGGGGATTAATTATACTGTTACGGCGAAAATTACCGTCAATCGCAAAAGTCTACATACACATTTTAATCAAAATGTTAAAATATTAATTCGTAGTCTTCTTCTAATTCTTTCCTATTCTTTAAATGGCAAAGAAATTCAGGTATTTCAAAATACCAATAAGTCAAATATAGTAGAGCATTCTTTGCTTCAAATAGTTGATACAATTTTGGATATAATCCATGCTCTCCACTCTTTTGCCACATGGAACAAAATTCTTAATCCAATTGTAACATGTTTCCTATTAAAGGATGTCACGGCTGAAGTTATGATCACAACATTGGGTAAAATACCAAATGAAATGTTTTACTTGGAGGATACCACTATTGTTCCTAGTCTGGCAACGCGCAAAATGGAATTGCATGGAACATCTCCCATAGCACGTGCTATGGGAGCAACAGTGGAAACTTACAAAGGCAACGACCAAGAGTCTTCCGGTCATTCGTCCATTTTAATTGCACTACTAACTGCCCTGTTGATAATACTACTGCTGTGCTGTATCACAGCGTGTTTCGTGGCTAAATCAAAGAGGAAAAGCAGCTTCTTTGGGAAAGGAGACATGGAATGCGAGCCAGGATGCACCGGCATCAGTCAGCCATTGTTAAACAAAATTTCAAGCACTACTAACAAAACTAGCATCGGCTCTCTGAGAAATTAGCAACAACTTTCTGGTTAAACCAGCGCGGTCTTAAGAAACTGCAACGTATAGTACGAGAAACGTAATACTGTGCAATGAAACAGCGTTTTAAAAATTCCACTGCAGTAGCACAAATTTTCGTAACTATTCGGAGAATCATTGTAGAAACGTGAAACGCGTGTCGATCGTGGATCGGGCGAGAAGCGGAGAAAATAAGCGTACAGGCAAGTAAGACGGGAAAAGTCACATGCGAATCGGAATCGAAGAAAACGAGAAATGTGACTTAACCTAAAAAAAAAAACGGTGGACTTACCTGGTTTGACGGGCGTCGCCGTGGTGGAGGCCGTGGCGCCAAAGCTGAACGCAGGGGCCGGTGTCGAAGTTGTCGCTCCAAATCCCGTACCGAATGACATCTCTAAAATTTAACTAAATATCACGTACCACGGAAACACGATTTACCGCGCGCGCCTTACGATTTCGTATAAACGACAGTGCAACGAAAATGGCGGCTGACATGCGTCGTGACCGGAAATTCACATTTCTGCGCAACCTGTTAGTCACGTGACGTCGTGATCTGGCAAAGCGCGCACGTTTCAAAATTGGTCTCGATTAGAGATCTTCGTTGCACGTGTATTTCTATTACACGTGTACTTTTATTGCACGTGTATTTATGCATGCGTGTGTGTTAGAGACCCCGGTTTCAAATGTGTACGCGGATATTGAAATGTTCGTGCTTTGCGAGCTGTGCGTCGCTGGAAAGAAGTCAGACGGAAGGAATGCAAATCTGATTGAATATAATAAGTTCACCTTTTCCGATGCAATTATAAAAGTAGATCATTTGCATTATTGGTCGAAACGGTACGGTTTCTCTTACGCTGGTGTCATCCCAAGAGACTTCTCGTGAGCGGTGCGCAGTACACGTCGCATGATCTTGAAATTACTTGATCGAATCATCGACAAAGCATAGGACAGACATTCTTGTATAGAATCATCCTGGCCCCATTAAAATTCTAACGTCACATGGTGCGACATTAATAATTTCGACTAAAATAAGACGACAGTGCCTTTGAATGATCGAATTTACACGCTTTCGCGAGTTTCGTGTACGAGTTCGAAACTGGAATCTCTAAAGGACACGTGTAATTAAAATACGCGTGTAATAGAAATACACGTGCAAACAGTACATTTTACTCTTAAATTGCAGCTAAGTTTATTTGATTTTTGAATACAATTGTACTTGATTTGTACTACATATTTTTGGTAATCGCCGTACGGATCTACGATGTATTAAATATACGTATTTCTTTAGAAAATCGTTCGTGTTTTCATTGAACACGTTAAACGGAATGGCGGATAGATCTTTCTTTCTCGTGGAAAAAATCACGGCCTTTTTTTTTTGTCAGCGCCAATTAAATCAGTCACATTGACTCGAGCCGCTCGCTTTTTCCATCTTAACCCTTTGACTTTTGAAAACGACTACGCGAGGGAAAAATTGTTAAAACTACGATGATATATATTAAGTAGCAATTTTTATGTTACGTTTAAAACCATGACGTGCATTATTTATCGTAATTATATTACACAAATTGTTTTCTAATTTTAGCGAAAAGAGTTGCTCGTTTCATTAACAACCGATGGATGATAATTGGCATACGTATTTCCGTATGTACGTTATTTACAGATAGATAAGGATAAGATTTATAGATACGGAATAAGTGTCGAGAATAAGGCAAAGATGGTCAACTTAACAGACGGTCGTTTTAACGCAGAGTTCCCATTTGTAATCACGAAAAGTTCAAATAGCTTAAATGGAAACGCGAGTTCGCGACATGGAGCGAATTAACAGACGAATGAAGACGGTAACGCGTTTCGAGTAACGCGTGATTTTATTCACCGCCTCTCTAACCCTTCCGATACTAACGACAGCTATAGTCGTCCAGCGTTAAACGCTCGTTGTATACTAAATTTTTCGTACAAAGTTGAATTGTTAAACAATTTCCGTGGTATTATTACCGTGACGCGCTAAAAGAAATTCGTATCCACCAAATACTTTACATTACGATAAGTTTCGTTACGATAAAGTAACAGTATTAACATCATATTTGTGATTTGACTGTTCGTAGCGGCGAAAAATAAAACCGTATCGAAAGGGTTAACGCACTAGTCAAATGGTTAAAAAGTGAAAAGTGCAGCGTGGCGAGCTCGAGATTCAAACGAGATCGGAAAGCGAAAGGCGAAACGTTCTCGTCGATATAAGCGCCAGGGTTGTTAATAACAGATACAGTAGGTGAATTTTTAACGAATTTTATAATTTAAAAACTTAAAAATAAATATATCTCCATATTCTAACGTACATATATATGATACTTTCTTTAACAGTTCGATAAGACTATATATACGTAGATCGTATGATATAATATTGCAGTGAAGCGCTGCTCGCGCGACAGTCGATCCAATAAGTACTCGTACAGTAAAAAATACGTGGGATGAGCGCGACGATGATTAGGCTATTAGGTTGTTGCATATCAACGCTGCATATAGAATTCGAAACTTTTCCTAGCGATTAGAATGTTCTTCGAGATTAAACTTAAGCCAATACGACACAGTGAAAGCTGTTTCGTTATTAACATTTTATTCGCGTCAAATTCAAAATTGCTGGTTATCACTAGTGACGCACCTTTGCAACAAATCAAAACGATTCGCTTACTGCGGATGACGCTTTTAGTCGAATCGAAAGGTGTCGATTATTGCTAATAAACGCAGGTTTGCGTCGAATCAAAAGATATCGCTTATTACGAAGGATACACGTAAAATCGGCTAGTCGATATGCGACCACCTAATAGAAACGATTCAACACGGAAACGTTCGTAAAGTCTCTCTAAACATCGTGTATACGTAGAGTGGCGAAATTTTTAGATGCACTTACGAAAAAACTTGTGCTTCGTGGCTTATCCAATCTACGTTATACACATAAATCATCTTGTATACCGATAAAAGTTTCAATTGCAGTCAAATCGCATTACCTTCGATAATGTAAAACGGTTCCTGAACCCGACCATTATGTGTTACCGATATTCGTTTCACCGTTCGCATTTACCACTGGCAAATGTTCAACCTCGGCTTATATAAGCGTTCCACTGAAATCATTAAATACGGTGGCTGCCACGAGTTGGCCAAAAAGTCTTTTCCAATCCAGATTAGCTTAAAGGCTGAATATACGAGACAATATTGAAATTGCAAAAGAGATCAGAAAACAAACATTTCGCGTTACTGTAAATTGCCATTGGAAAAGCAGAAATGCGGTACAAGCCGGAAAATAATGGCGCGACTAATAGAATATTCTAATATCTATTAAGTCCTTATAAAATTCTTTGATGAAAATTCACGAATCTGAAACGTGCAAAATTCGACGAAGAAAAGGAACAAAAAAGTTGCACGATGCGGCAAAAAGCTGTGGAAATCAAGTAGGCGATACTTTGCTTATTAAAGTTTTGTCTTTGTCTGTCTTTAAAATACGAAATGACTTTTCGGCCAACCCACCATATTAGGTATACCAATAAGTAATCCGCTGTTTTTAAACCTTCGTCAAATGATGAAACAGAAGTCTATAAAGTTGCACAAAAGTAATGTAAAACATTGCAGAACGAGTGCAAATTGTACGCAGTTAAAATAGACTTCGTTAAAAATAAACTAAATGCCGAATACAATAAAGCAAATGGATTATTTATCGGTGTACCTAACAATTGCCCTACGTTCAACTTTAGTTTACAACAAACGAGCTACAAATTTCCTAATAAATTCGATACCCTTTCTATAAACATAAAATAGTCCCGCCTCGTCGAAAGATTCTTAACTAAAACAGGAACAGACGTAAAATTTAGATGAGTTGCCATCGAATTGGTGAAATTTAGTCGGGACACTTTTGTTTGTCCGAGGCTAGCGTCATCGCTGGCGTAACATTTACTATAAACACTTTTGCAAGCTAATGCAAACCTCTTTCAAGGTGTCCGAAAGAACGAGAGAGGGATGCTATTTGTTCCCCTTTGGGAATCACTCGATTAAAATAATCTCTTCTGTAGCTAGTTGGGCTAAAAACTAGACGCAGCATCCATCTGGAAGCGAAACAATCCGGTTCTGATAGAACTAGCCCAACCACAGCGACTGAAAAAAAGTATTCGTACACGGGAACATCTTTCTCAATGCAATGTTAAGTTGAAATCTATTTATGGCTTAATAATTCGTAAGGATCTAGCTCTCGATGCAAATGTATCCAAGTATGGATCGCTTAACTCCATTGGCTAAAAATTGGCAAAGTTGTATCAAAAGTTAGGGTTTCAGTTTCTTTAATTCTATATTAACCAATTAAATTTTTATTTCTTCGAAATCGAAGCAAATTTCTGCTTTTCAAAATGCGCGAGACACAAATTATACGTCTCGTGTTCTCAATTCAGATCCAGTGTTTAGGATTACGCCCACGGCGAGTGATTATTATTGTACCACTGTCGATCCTTCTGATGTTTCTATTTCTGTATGCCGGAACCAAATTCGTAAAGACCACGCATTATATTGTATATTCCAATGCAAACTAATGTCAACTAATGAGTTCTCCCGTAATAAATAAATAAACGAATGAATCAGAAGTTTGCAGTGTACGAATACTTTTATCGGTTACCGTAGCAGTAACAGTATCGTCCGCAAAACTCTTAAATCCAACAATCTCTTCTGTAGTTCCGTAATCTTATGCCGATGCGTGGCAACGAATCCCTCCGGAGATGCAACGACAAAATTGTATCTCTATCGTCGATTAAACACGACTTCCGGCCTCGATTTCTACTCCCCGGTTCAAAAAATAATAATATGCAGTTCCGTGGGGATTACGCGTGTAACATTTAATGCTAGTTTTAGAAGAGACAGCAGAGACAGAGATAGAGAGAGAGAGAGAGAGAGAGAGAGAGAGAGAGAGAGAGAGAGAGAGAGAAATAGAGCGGTAATCGTGGGGAGCTTTTTAGCCCGCTCGAGTACGTTCATACTATGTTCGTATTGCTTTCGTCATCCTAATCGATGGGGGCTCTTGCGTTCAGCCAACCTGGTCCGTTTCTAGAAACAAGAATTCAAAAAACGATAATCCTTCAGATATTAGCCGCGATAAGCGTCGCAAATTTTTCGTCCATTCATAAATAATCGAATACTAACTCGATTACGTTTTAAAAGAGAACGCGATCTGAAAGATTAAACGTTGGTTGGCCGGAAGTACATACTGGCCTGGTCCATAATTCATCGGACGCTTGACAAGTTTAGTGTGTACATTTAGGTAGAAAGTGAAGCCACTGTTCGGTAATTATACACGTCGAGAAGTACATTGAATGGTGCATCGTTTTTATCAAGATTAGACTCGATGAACATATGCAAGTGTCCGATCATTTATGGACGGGAGTGCACTTACGTCGATTCACCTCATCAAGACTCCCAAATTATTTATGAATGGCGCAACATTTGAAGCGTTTAAATCTCGTTAGCACGTTCATCGATTTGCGCGAGTAGCAAGTAAGTACGCGTTTACGTGTACGCGTATTTACGTAAGTAAAGGTTTGCAGGCCGAGATCGAATATCACCTGGCACAGAGTAGTCGGGCACTATTCGAGTAGATTCTTCGAATAACATTTTATTCGTGTCGATCTTTGAAAAGGAAGAAGCATCGGTGAAACGATTTCGAAGCAAGAAAGTAACCAAAGCTACCAAAGAGGTAACAACATTTTCTCGTCTCGGTAAAAGTAAATAAACGTTACAAGTTAACTTTTCAAGCAACTCTCAATGACGTAAAACGTCAAAATGTTGTTCGAATAAAATTCGATTCGAAGAATTTATTCGAGCAATAAAATACGCCCAAGTCTGGGCTGGGCAATGGGCGCAGTTTCGCGTGCCGCGCAACGTTCCGTACAATTTGGGAGCAGACTTCATGAGGTTCACATGGATTCGCTGTTCCGGTAAACAACCAGGTTATCGTCTAACGAGATTTAACTGCAATTGCTGCAAATCATGCGTGAAACTGTATAAAAAGTAGAAAGGTTTTTAGGCCTATATCGTAAGCGAAACGAAACGTTCGTGGTGCGTTCTTCGTTGGGCTTTTGCTCGAAGCGGATCGCGTGTAAAAGTCGCGTGGCTAAAATCGTACGATATATATCGAAGAGTGTTAAGGGATCCTTGCGTATAATAGGACAGTGCTGTCCAATTCGAAACAATAAAAACTGATCGCGCTCGAACCGCGCGTCAAGTGATTTGATTGAAACTTGAGCTAAGCTCTATCCGTTAGGTGCGCGATTCGTGACGTTCTCCAAAGAGCGAGAACAATTATTTTTCATTCCCTTTTTGGTTGTTTGGACCCGTGTAAACCGTGCGCGCGAAGAAAATTCGAATCGTCGTGCGTGGCCGCGTCGTCGTTGGCGTAATAATTCCACAGTTTGCGTAAAGTATTCGAAAGTCAGCAGCAAATATTTTACAAAGTGTTATTTGGTCCGTGTCGCGTAAAATCCATTTATGCAACGTTCTCTTTCGTTATCCCGGTATTCGGTATACGAGGGAAGGTTGCGCAAACTTTTGATCAAACCGTGGCTCAATTCAGAGAATCAATTGGTTCGATAAAACTTCTGTACAAATATGTTGTATAATAATAAAATCTCGATAATCATAAGTGTTCTGCAACTGTGCGATAGACTCTCCCGAAGTAACCAAAAAGGTCGTTGTAAACGAGATCGGCGCGTGACTATATCGTAGGCCAACAACTTTTGATCTATGCATAATATACATGTCGGCAGGGCTTGAAAACGAAGTTACGATATTGGTTTCATCTCTTCGGGCACAGCAGGCAATCAAATTGTTACGAACACTTTGAAATTATCCCTTCTTTGAAGTTTCAACAGCTACGCTTGAGATGAAACTTGCTTTCACTGCGAAAGGTATTCGAATACTTTTTAGCAGCGTGTAATAAGGATATCGTAGCGCGTATAAATTATTTAAAACGATGAGAAGTATATTCGGTAACAAAATTAAAGGATCACCAAATTTTCGCCGAAAACGTAATGACTTTCAGCTGCTACAATTTCGCGAAGAAAAATCGTACGTGCGTGAATCTGTTTAGCATGTTTAGGAACGATTACTACTGTTCAAAAATTGCTACTTGCTTACCACAAGTTTCATGATCCTCTAATTTTGCTGTCGAATTTTTATTACGTATTATTATTAGACTGCAGGATTTTTATTGGAATCACATTCCAATATTATTGGAAAAGATGCGAAAAGGCACGATACACGTGTAATAAGCGAAAATAAAGGTACAAAATATTTAAAGCAAAGTATAAGGTATTAGATTTTTAAGGCAGGGCAACCTCTCGTTTAGCTTCCATTTCTTTAACTTTTTTCATAACACATGAATTCGCATAAAAATCCGCAGTCTAATTATTATTAAAAACGCAGCAATATTCTTTCTACTAAAATAGGTTTCATTTTAGGTACATAAAGCTAAAGTGTTCACAATAATTTGATCATGTAGCAGTTTGAAAGAGTTAATTTGAAAACCGTTTCAAGCCCTGCCTGACTCGCGTCGGCTTCTTTCACATCGAAAACGTTCTACTAATCACATTTATAGTTTCCTATGCATACGCGCGTATTTTTGTTTTCGTTGCTATATATGTACATACATTCAACATTTATACGTTTAGACAGCGAGTACATACACACATAGACACAGAGCGCATTGCCTCCGGAAAAGGCGTCGCATCGTACGAATTAATCGACTTGTCGGAAAAAAGGCTGTCTCGAGTTAACGAGTCGCCTGTTTCCCACGATTTCGGTGTTAACGTTTCGTTTGAACCTTCGCGAGTTTGATTGAAAACTACGGCAAGTATCGCGAGATGCAAATAGCAGCTTGCGAAGTAGACGTTTCGACAAGCTTCTACTTATTGTTAGATTTAAAATTGAACATCGTCAGAAATAAGCGGTGTATACTTTTGTCCGTTATTAGGTCCCACTTTCTTAAATTCGTTACGCATTACGCGTTTCGTTGAAATGAACGCGCTAATTGACCCTCAGAAGTTGAATATACGATAGTTTTCGAATGCAGGGACACTTTGATCCATAACAGAATTTCTGTTGCAAACTGTATAGTTTTCGGCAAGGAATTACGTGTACAGTAATACGCTCATAATTATTTGAGCAACGTGAAAATTTGGTAAAAATTTTGCCAATTCAAAGGCCTGGAATTTGATAGCTTGGAAGTTGATGCGTTTGGAAATTCAAGAACTTGGCCATTCAAAAAGGTATAGAAGTTGAAAGGTTGGAAAATTCAGTGGCTTAGTAATTTCGAAGGCTTGATAATCAAAACGCTTGGAAATCGAAACATTGGACAATAATTCGAAAACATAGAAGTGGAAAACTTGAAGAATTCTTGAAAGGTTTGAAAATTGAAACGCTTGGAAGTCCAAACATTTGACGATTCAAAAGCATAGAAATGTAAAACTTTCGTAATTCAAAGACTTATTAATTTCCATAGCTTGGAGTTCCAAATGCTTGACAACTATTCAAACGCTTGGAAACCCGAATACTCGACAATTTAAAGGAGTAGAATTGCAAAAGCGAGCCCGCATTCGCCGTACGAGGGTTAAGGCGCGGCCGATCTACAAGTACGATCCTGAAAACTCAAAGTCAGAAGCAGAAGCTCTAGATGATTGCGTGTAAACAGAAATACCCCCACCGATTGCGCTGTCCGAGGTTCCTTCGCCGGTTACAAAATCCGCTACTATCAGCGAGTCCTTTGGAACGTTTCCACTTCCACCCTTCAACGCGTCTCGCTCGGCCAACATCTGCTTCAGGATTTTGATCTTCTCTTCCTTCTGCAAGCACAGATTCCTCTGCTAAGAAATTAGCCGACAACTAACACCACAGCAGCCAAACTTGCTATATTTTCTTCTCAACGATCGTTCACACGTATCGTAATCTCTATGCACCTGGGGCTCTTTCTACGCGACCTCAATTTTGTTCGGTTTCGCGACTTGGATCGCTATCATAGTAACCAGCACGCGTATATATTTTGCCTGTTACTTACATCCTGCACCCTTAACCCGTTCGCTACGAAGGACGTATATATACGCCCCCAAAAATTAGCCACGAGTTTGCTAAAAATATAGCATACTTGTTTTCTGGAACACAACATTACTTCTATCATACGTGATACTTGCTCTACCACGACTAATCGTGTGAAATACACGTACTGCTTTTGCAATAATAGAGAGCATCCCCCATCTTTGCACCGTAACGTTTTCAATGTTAGAGTGCCATAGCGAAAGGGTTAACCCCGTAGTCAAATTTCCCATAAGCGGATAAAATCCCTTCCTCGATTAATAAAGAAATAGCAAACGTTTCATACCGCGGCGATAAGCTTCTGAAGCTCGTCGTTCTCGCTGAGAAGCTTCTGATACTTTTCCTCGTCCTCCTTCGACATGCCCACGTCCGGGTTGTACTTGGACTCGGCTTTGTCTTTCGGATGCCGGATCACTTCGATCACTTTAGGCACAAAGATCAGCGCCATGCTCAAGAAGCAGCAGAAAATAATGGCGAGGGCGACGAAAGCAAAACTTGCGTCTTGCTGGCTTGCGATCACCATCGTCACCGGAGCCGTGATCAAACAGAGGACAACCACGTTGTATATCGACATCCCCACGTATCTCGAGTCGTTGATCTGTTTCACTTTGATGCTCCTCGTCTCGTACGCCAAGAACAATCCGAACACTAGAATGACTCCCTTGTAACTGTAAATCAGGCCTGAAAGGGGGATGCAAGATTCGCGTTACTCTTTCCATTCGCAATATATAATAATCAAACATAAATCAACACGTTCAAAGTAGCAACGGTCAACTGAACGCTGTTGAAAATATTTGTCTAAGCTCAGATTAATAAAGACTATATAAATTTTATGGAAAATCGTTCGCGTTTACTTGGCGTTTCTCCGCCAACAATGATAAGCATACTTTGATACGCTCGCGAATTTTTCGAATCTTTATTGCTCTTTATAGAAAAAATTAAATTGCCCCGCCGATATTTTTTTATTTTACTTTTGACACCCGCGTCTAAAGAAGTTCACCAACTCTTCGTCTATAATATTAGCTTAATTTGCCCTTGCCAATCGCAACGCCAAATCATTTAATTACCATTGTTGTATACCAACGTCATTTCATTATACATAGATAACCGACTCCCTCTCTTTCATCCTAAAATCCTCTACAAACTCACGATTTCACCCCTGACTCATCCTCGACCTCTGTCCCTGCCGCATCACATTCGAACGTTTGCCTGGCCACGTAATCTTCAAATCTCTCACCTCTCCAATACTAGTCCTTACAATTCCGAAACCCCCACCATCCAAGTTTAGAATATATATATATATATATATATATATATATATACGCGCCATTTTCTCAAAAACGGGCAGACTCTCTGTTCTCGAGATCCCACATACTTCATTCGTCTGTCATAGACTACTACATATTCCACTGACATAGAGAATATGGTCAACGTGTTTTTGGTTAAGTTCCGTTGTATCTTACAAATGAAATGCTCTTTAACGGAATACAACACTATTTACCGAGCCAGATGCTGTTGTGAATGCTCTCGCAGTGCTCGAGCTCGGGCCTGATCCTCGCGTCGTCGTCACCGTACGGCGATGACTCCAACGGGAACGTCTCCATTCTCCTTTGCAAAGGATCGAGCACTTGCCAGGATACCAGCAGCACTATGTCCACCGCCAACAAACCGCTCACCATTGTGTACAGCTTCCACGGCTGAATTTTCTTCTGTATGGACGAAACTTTTTGTTTAGCCATGAACAACTAGAAAGAATCGAGAATACGTTAAAGTTGTGGGTCATACGAGCAGGATCTGCGAACCATGCAGGGACGGGCACGCTGCGTGACGAACTAGAATCATTAGTTGGTTCGTTAGTTCGATAAATCGATCGACTTATCGCCGTCAATGTGGCCACATTTTTGGACACAGACCAGCTACAGAATACCCCAACGATATTCAACGTTCTTATCTCTGCGGATGCTTTAAGGTCGTCGCTCGCTTATCAGCGAAACGTAAATACAGCGTTGGACCGTCGTAGATAAATTCTACAGGGTTACGTGTATCGTAGGATACGGAATGTCGTGTGAATATTTGCGAAGCGGTGCGTGGTTGAGAAGTGTTTCGGACAGAGTGCTCGAGTTTGGCGTGTGAACAGAGTGTGCGTGTCCATCCAAAGTCTTGGGTAGACGCGACTTGTCTTACAAGTTACTCGTTAGTATATCATAGGAATATCTGACAATGAGACGAGCAAAAGATACGGAGATATAGAATAAATATAGAAAGATAGTAGGGCGTGTAAAAAACGCGCGTGAGTAAGTTGAGCGAAGTTTTTTCCGAGAGCAAGTTTTCAATGCGAGACAGACGTTAACTGTTTGACAACTATTTTCTCTTCTTGTACATTCTACATCAGTAGTATAGTATTCTTCGGTATATAAATACATATATATATATATATACATATATATATATATATCAGTATAGATATTCTTGTGAAAATTTCGACTCTTTTAGAAGTTCCGTAAGACAAGATAGGTTTATTCTGTACCTTGTCTGCGCTTTAGAACAATGGCAAAACAGCGTTGCTCCATTTTCCCCTTTCCGCTACTTACTTTCGCTTGATCGGCTTTCGTTTTCGTCGTCAGCCTATGTACCCGCCACACTTTGCTAAACATCGCGCCGAAGGCTAACGTGAATCCTGTGGACAGCATCCAGGCTCTGGCCTGGCAAACCGCTGGATATTCCCACGGAGGAACGAATCTACCGTCGATTCCCAGCAGAAACACCGACACGAAACACGCTATAACTCCCACCAGCATTATAGTGTTGCACACCGGATGCGACGACATTATCACCCTGGAAAAAGTGGACGGGGAACGTGGCTAAAGTTTTCAGAGGGAAGTGATAGGCGTTTGGTCGAACGTACGAACGAATACGGACCTTCTGTGCCTGTTCCATATGTTAAAAATGATGAGCCCAACGGCTATGGCGATGCCCAAGGAGGATATGGTGCCCATGCAAGTGAACAAAGGCAACGAGACGGTTCTCAACACTGTCCTCACGATGGTCCTGTCCTGCGGCACTTTGCCACCGATCCACCTTTCCATGTTCCTCCAAGTCAGATTGTCGCTTTGCGTATCGTAGTATCCTAACTTGACGTACTTTCCATCGATCACCTGCTCGATTTGGGTCAACGCGATTCTGTCACCTTGCGAGCTGAATGCAACGTACCCCTGTAGCACAAGCGTACACGAGAGATCGATCAAAGATCGGCCACTCCAGAGCAAAACTATTTTTCAATTATCGTGTCACGTACGGATACTCCAAGGAATTGCGTGGAATTGATCGCCGCGTAAATTTCCTCCGCTATCTCTTTGTCGGTGTAGGTGAAATTCTTCAAACTCTTTCCCTGCTTGCTCAGCTTTTCCATTGTTTTGTTGAAAGCTGCGGATGGAATAGAGAGCAATGAAACGGTCCTACTGATTCGCGATTGGTAGCACGCGAAGGGTTTGCAGTAATAAAGAGGAAGCTTCTGTTTTATTCTTTTGTTTCGTATACGAAAGCTGTTTCAGCTGTTTCTAGTGGCTTAACGAAAGTCGTTTGAAACGTTCATTACTTACGATTCTTTGTATGTGACTTTGCTATTAAATAAACGAATCCAAGTAGCGGCTATAGGAACAGTGACGGTACGTGGGTCATTTACCATAATTGTAGGGAAAGGAGCCACGTGCTTTCTGTCCATTCACTCGAATTATTCCTCGTTGCTACAAGTCCTTCGATTCGACTCGACTCGACTCGACTCGACTCGGTATCTCACCTAACGCGACGGACCAAACCGCATCGTAAGCGAGGGGCGCTTCCTGGTATCCTTCGGGATATCTGTTGTTATCGATATCGTAGCCGTCCTCCTTGAGCATTTTGTTCAACCGTTGCCTGAAATCCTCGGAAGTCATACCGCTGATTGTCGTGTCGTTATTTTGATTCCACATGAGAGCCTCGGTGGTCAAGTGGCCTTCGGCCGCGAGCCTCATTTCATCCTTCGTGCAGGTGATTCCCTCCTTGTCCAAGTTCACCTCGAACCAGTTGTCCTCGTACCAGCCGATGAAGAACCACACGTAACTTTTTCCGTAAAGATTCTGATGATACAGCTCGCAGAGTACTCTACGCGCCGCGACCACGTAAAATAGGCCGACGATGACCCTGGCGTCCTGGCGACGGAGATTTCTCACCGCGTCCGACGGGTCCGATAGGAAACTCTGGCGCGTCACTATCTCTATCCCTGCCTCCTTGCATCGCGCTTCTAAATCTTCTACAGTCTACCATTCAAGCGAGCACAGTCATCGTTATATCGTGAGGAGTGTATTTGCGTGTAAGACGAAGCTCGATCAAACAACCGTTTGCCTGCACGTCTTTCATTTCTTGCGACAGACACCGAGAAGTTCGATTGAGAAATGATTTCTTTGATGCTGTTACATGCTTGTCCCTCGCGTCTGGCTAAATTGTTCGCCGTATCGGATGCGTAGCTTAAATTTGACAGCTAATCAAGAGAGCTGTATTTCAGAGTATTCGGCGAACAATTAGAGACACCAATAGAAACACGAGCATTATTAGCATGCATGAGCATACAATTTTTGTAGCAACTAATAATATCACGATCGCTGTATTCTTCAGGTGTAACATCTTCCGTCTTGTTTCTCTTCCCAAGAATAAAGGATCTCGCTTTGCGATTATTGAAGACTCAAGGCAAAAATGAACGCGCAAATACCGACGAACAAAAAGGCACGCTGTTTCGAGTAAACAAATATTTGCACGAACACAGTTTGATCAAGCCTCGTATTTGCGCGAGAATAGTCTTACAGATATGAACACTTCTTCGGCTTGCTGCAAGATCGCCACTCGAGACCAGCCGAACTTTTGCAACAGTTTGATTCTGGTAGGATTATGCACCGTGGCTGAAGGGTGGGTCCTGAAGAGCGTTGGGAACCGATTTCGATCGGACAACGCGGGCGACGATGCACCGTAACACAGCTACGGTCCCAAAAGCTTACGTTCGTTCCCCTATTTCTACGTTTCTTCGTCTTATATGCGCTTGCCCCTCGAGCAACGCGAAATTTAGAGTCATTGTACCTCGAATTTGGAATAATCAGGAGTTTTTAATCGTTGTTGACTCTACAACTCGACTTTATAGCTGTGGATGTAATACTTTGTCAAACAAATCGACGATGAAGAGCATAAGACGCCGTTTGTCGTATTTAAATCTCTCGTAAGTCGAATTTTCGTAATCTGAAAGTTTGTTATTTGAAAACTTCTACTTTCTAAAGTGAGTCGAAGCCCTTCCATTGAGACTCGACTTATCGAGGCTCGACTGTAATTGCGAAAACAAAGCCACGTTGTTGAAAGACATGTTGCTCGAGGGTCAAGCGTAGCTTCTTCAACCCTCTATAACACGCCATGGAATGTTGCAAGTTGCATACCCATACAACTATATTTTTAATGGGATTTTATTTTGCAATTGCCGTAGAGCTACGTTTAATTAGCGTACTACTATACTGAGGGTAACCCATTTACTCCGAGGCGGATTTAAGTTTCTCCGATCGTAGACTGTTAGATATATTTTTGCCACCCGGCAGCTAAACGAATTCATCGATTAATTTTAAAATACATTCAGATAAATTGATTCGCGATATTCGTATAGAATTAGATTTAAACTTATGGGTTAATCTCAATTTAATTCTAGGATACAAATTCTACGAATCAATTGAAAACTTAGAAGGACAAATCGAGCGATCGTTTACAATATCGAGATAAATACATTTTCGAGGTCTCGTGCAAAATTATATTTAAAGTCGATGCATACGGCAACGGTTATGGAGGGTTGTTAATAGAAAAACTATGATCGCGTCGCCACTCACCACTACTAAATTCCACATCTTCGCTGCCTCGGCAACGGTAGTACAGACGGTGCTACATCCTGCTAACAACATTAATTTGTCTGGTTTGTTATATAATAAATTGTACATTACCGAGGCACCGAGTCCTGGCTCGCACTGAAAGAACAATGCAAGAAATTAAGGATAAGCTTCCGTCGCCGTTTCTCCGCTGCACTCCTCAAAACATTATCAAACGTTTCGTGTACCTCGCTATCGTTCGAGTGGAGCTTCAGTATGAATCCAGGTAGCAAGTTTCTCTCACGATTAACATCGTCCAGAGCCAGGTTTACAGCTGGCATGCAAGCCTGTCGAACGACATACGTTACGTTAACCCGTTCTACAGTTCTTCTAAATGCAAAGCAAAGGGAAAGGCGTGGTTAGGCGATTTAAAGGGTTAAGATTCGAATAGCTTTCCTTAACGATATTCGTACGTGAAAGTTAGACTAACTCTAGTCCATTTTTATCAAACGTGTGTTATATATGTGCCCATAATTATGAAAGTGGTCTAAGTCAAAATTTAAAAAAAAAATGAGTTTATCAGTTATTTCACATCGCATTATGTTAAACTAAATTAATTCAATGTACGTTTTATGATATTGTGAAAAATGAACCTTTAGGTAGTGCTTGTTCGTTCAACATTATGTGGAATTTTATGTTGGTGTTACGTATGAAAGTGGTCTATATCTCGAAACAAGAAATATATCACTTAGACCACTTTCATAATTATGGGCACATATAGCAATTGTCGTATCAACTTTGTTACGTTCTCTTTATTATCTTTTCTCGACTTTATCAGAGCAACAAGAACGTATATATGTTACGTGATACATAAAGAAGATTGAATTGAGTGAACTACAATGTTGTTTAAATGCAACGTTGTTTTACGTAGTTTTAATTTTTGTTTTCGCTCTACTGTAAAATTATTGTACAGGACTTGGATTAGTTCATCCCTGAAGTACACATATATCGTCGCTGGCTAATAGCATTGGTTAAATATAGGATAGACTACTTATTCATGGGAAACATCATAAATTTCAAACTGAAATTTCGATCGTGTAAAAAAGCCTTGCTCTCTTACGTCTTTTAGAATTTAGAATGGTTCGTTTAATCCGACTATCAAAGTTGCGAAGGTTCTGCATAATGTCACGCGACTTAAGAATGACATATTCATGTATTTAAATTTGCTGCATTTGATTTCATTAGCATAACACTTTATTATTCCATTCTTTTTCTATCGTTGCACCGACGCCAATTTCTTATGCGGTATTAATTCGTAATTTCCAAGTTGAAACGAAACATTTCCCTTGATTATAATTCTGTTCTCCGTAAAGGTAAATAAAATTCGGATTATAGAAGATTAAATAATAGAATTCGAATGCCTATTAACGTATACTTCTATACGCATTACTGACATCGCGTCGCGCAATATTTAATTAATAACATCCAACCCTTAACGATCGAATATTTCTTCTCTTCGCGGATTAAAGTATCCAAACCTTGTGACGTAAATTCGTAATTCGAGGATACTATAATGGCGTACCATAAAACTGGAGGAAGTTAAGAAAAAGATAAGGAAGACGCACGCATTATTAATAGCAATAGCGTGCAACTGTATAAAGAAACACGGTCAAAGCGAGTCCGTAACACTTACGAGTTTAAGCGTTAAAGGATTAAAATGGTAAGGAGGCCAGATAGCCTCCAGATACATCAATATTTTTTATACGTTCAATATAATAAATTCATTACCAAGTAATTGAAACTGTACAACAAAGTCCACGGCTCTTCGTATTATCACTTGAAAGCTTTCCATTTAAATAGAAACACGTTTTTACGTATATTAACACGTCAATTTGCGCAACAGATATAAGAATTACGACACTTTCCATACTTTATAATTATATTGGTCATGTTTCAATGTTCAACAGCACATTTACCTCCCAATATTTACTTACAAACATTCAGTGTAAACGAATATACAAGGTCTATGCGTTGTTACGTAAACCGAATTCATTTCTTCACTCACGATTCTTTGTACTTTTAAACGAACTCAAG
The DNA here is from genome assembly GCA_028830335.1 of Eucera pruinosa. NCBI lineage: Eukaryota > Metazoa > Arthropoda > Insecta > Hymenoptera > Apidae > Eucera > Eucera pruinosa. Next base: position 19,444,014 of record JAMYCR010000007.1, read on the forward strand.
TGCCAGTTATAGGAGCAGTGACAGTACGCGGGTCATTTACCTTAGCTGTTATATCGAGTGCACAATTTCTTTCGAATAATTATAGCGTACCGCTAAAGCTTAACCAGCCTAGAACTGTGTCGCTACCCTGAAAAATAATGGGAAACTATTCGTCCGCGACAAGAAGGCACGCAAGTATTTACATTCCCGTTCTACATACACGCTATTAGCCTCTCTACAAGTACATGCCGTGTTCACTATTAACCGAACACGTTAAAGATCGACAGTGGTTTAATAACGAAGGATGCGTGTTGTGATAGGGAAGACAGTAGACCATATCTAGAATGAGGATGTAAAGACTCGTCTGCCTTCTTTTCGTGGACGGACAGTAGATAGGATAGGCCTATGCTTCGTCGATGCAAACAGTTTCTACACTTTGACATCCCTAAATCCTCACACGAACCGAACAGCGAAAGGGTTAAATGGGAAATAGAATCGTTACTCACTTGGCCACCTTGCCAACCACCCTCGCCTGCTATCGGAAAAATCCCGCCGATGTGCAACACATTGTCGGCGTCGTCGGAAGGCAAAGAACCCCCGATCACCCTCGTCAACGTTAAAATAATCGCAAGCTCTATCATCGCGGTATCCATCTCATCTACCACCTCCTCTGCGTCTTCTTGCGAGCAACAATTGTAAAACACCTTTCGTTCTACAACACACCCCGACAGCACGGCGCTGGAAATGCCACTTTCCTTACGTGAATCACAGCCATCGTGTTTGATCGCTGATATATCCCTGTACGCGTGAACGCCACGTTAAAATCGCGCCCTCGCATCCTCCATTGTTTCTAGTGGCCGCGATCGGACCCCCGATGTCGGAGACGATTCCCCGTGAAATTTCGCGTGCCAATGAATTTTACCCGACACTGAGAGTTCGCGCAAGCTTGTCTATTGATTTCATCCCCCGGCTTCCGAGGCTCGTGGTGGGGATAGGCTGACTAGGTTCTACCATTGACTAAGTACAGGGTAGACCATCCGTGTATACGAGAAACGTTATAAATTTCGGAGTGCGTAAAAAAAGCAGAGGCTTCTTACGCGCCTTGCGATTTATTTATTTATTTATTTATTTATTTATTTATTTATACGGGGAAGAACCCCTTAATAATAACAAAGATACCATCTAATACATAGAAGAGATAACAGAAAAAACGGACGAAGGAAAAGATAAGTTACAAATTAGGCAGTTTCGATCGACGTATGTGTATATCTAGAATAGTTTGTGAGCGGCTGTCTTGAAAGAGAAATATTAGAAGAATTAAGGTAATCTATGCTTCGTCGAAGGTCCTACTTTATTTCTACGAGAAAATCAATATAGAAACGCGTCGAGCTTACACGCGCGTTCCTCTCGTTCGCGTCCAAACACCTCGTCGAAACGAGGGAATTTCGAGATTGTTTATTTATTTATTTACTTCAACGTACGAGCAAATACCCAATTTACAATGAAGAGCGTATTAATAACAGTAGTAGTAATGTCGTGGAATCGGATTAAACCGAAAACGATGAAACCTAAGACGAAGATTAGTAGAGAAATCTGCCAAGTTCAGTTTTAAACGCGTCGACGTTTCGCGCAAAGAAATCAGATTAAAGATCTTTTGCGTAGGCATTGGCTGTATAGAAGATCCTATTTAGCAGATTACTGTTTGTTTATTTATTATTTATTTACGGACGACACCCCGTTTGGTTTACATAAGTGTATTATAACAAATATGCATAAGTGGTATCACTGACAAGGTATAGAACAGACTATTCATTCCCATATAGAATCATTGGGGGATCAGCTGGTCCATTACCATTTTAGTGTCCCATGCAACATGTTAGAAAATTTCGATATACAAGCGCGGGAAAATGCCGCGAGTCAATTGCACAGGAAAATAGTTTTCATTTTTATTTTTCTCCGCTAACAGCTTCGAAGTACGGATGAGGTAGAGAAGGAATTACTAACCGAATTAGGTTTAGAATAAATGAGACAGTAACGCAGCTTTCTCAAAATGTTTCGTTCCATGAACGACAAAATTCTTCTCATCGTCCAGTACAATAATTTTACTGGTCAAACGTAAAACGAAACGTCACGCGCACGAAACTGCACGAGTCTGCGCATTAGCAATTTTTACGCGGTATACGACTAACCGTTAAACCGTTAAACCTAACCTAAGTATAGGTACGGAAATATGCTCTACTTCTAAGAGCTCATTCACGCCGGTCTAAAACGAAAGAACGGGCTGCAGTAGTTAATTATCAGCCTGAAATGAAAGCGCGGAGTGCCGCGGTCAATAATCAGTTAGATTCAATCAGAAACGTGCACCAGTTCGTATAATATGAAGAAATTCGCCTGTGACGCGTCAGGTAGCCAATCTCAATAGAATTGGAAATATGCTTAGATCTAGGTTTCTAATTGTTTCTAATCGACTACTCCGATACAAATGAAAGTGCTAAGTGCCGCGGTTCAGAATTAGTTGGTTTTATCCCGGTCGACTGAGTGGTTGGTTAATAGTTAAACAATTTGTGTTCGGTGGCAGGTTTCCGCGCGAGTGAGAATTAGATAGAGCGTTAGATCTTTGCTTCTAAGCATTTCTAATCATCGAGTCCAGGCAGAAATGAAAGTGCTAAGCGCCGCGGTTCAGAATTAGTTGGTTTTATCCCGGTCGATTGAGTAGTTTGTTAGTAGTTAAACAATTTGTGTTCGGTGGCAGGTTTCCGCGCGAGTGAGGATTAGATAGAGCGTTAGATCTTTGCTTCTAAGCATTTCTAATCATCGAGTCCAGGCAGAAATGAAAGTGCTAAGCGCCGCGGTTCAGAATTAGTTGGTTTTATCTCGGTCGATTGAGTAGTTTGTTAGTAGTTAAACAATTTGTGTTCGATGGCAGGTTTCCGCGCGAGTGAGGATTAGATAGAGCGTTAGATCTTTGCTTCTAAGCATTTCTAATCATCGAGTCCAGGCAGAAATGAAAGTGCTAAGCGCCGCGGTTCAGAATTAGTTGGTTTTATCCCGGTCGATTGAGTAGTTTGTTAGTAGTTAAACAATTTGTGTTCGGTGGCAGGTTTCCGCGCGAGTGAGGATTAGATAGAGCGTTAGATCTTTGCTTCTAAGCATTCCTAATCATCGAGTCCAGGCAGAAATGAAAGTGCTAAGCGCCGCGGTTCAGAATTAGTTGGTTTTATCTCGGTCGATTGAGTAGTTTGTTAGTAGTTAAACAATTTGTGTTCGATGGCAGGTTTCCGCGCGAGTGAGGATTAGATAGAGCGTTAGATCTTTGCTTCTAAGCATTTCTAATCATCGAGTCCAGGCAGAAATGAAAGTGCTAAGCGCCGCGGTTCAGAATTAGTTGGTTTTATCCCGGTCGATTGAGTAGTTTGTTAGTAGTTAAACAATTTGTGTTCGGTGGCAGGTTTCCGCGCGAGTGAGAATTAGATAGAGCGTTAGATCTTTGCTTCTAAGCATTTCTAATCATCGAGTCCGGGCAGAAATGAAAGTGCTAAGTGCCGCGGTTCGGAATTAGTTGGTTTTATCCCGATCGTTTGAGTGGTTCGTTACTAGTTAAACATTTTGTGTTACGCGTCACTTAACGCTTTCAGAGGAGTTTAGAGAAATGCTTAGATCTCTGCTTCTAAGTGTTTCTAACGAACTTTCTTTCTTTTTTCTGTCGCAGATCTTCCCCAGATTTGCTTGCCACTGGAACCACAGGGTGTCAATCACCAGGTTTTCATCCGCCTGGCTGCAGCAAATGACAGCGTAGTCGTCTAATGGTGAGTAGCATGCATTTGTAATTCTTCTGGTCACTCACGCATGTCGTAGGATGAAAGATCCGATTCGGCACGAAGGACTGGTTGTATACGTAATGTTTTGCATAAACAAGTACAGTGACCACGGGTATACATTATTGCCGTGTACATTTCTCTTGTGCGCTTTATTTACTAGACTAGGCTAGGTCTTCTTGCGCAACGCGTTTTTAAATATTGTAATATAATCGCGACTTATTTGTGTCCACGCAAGAGTAGTTGATTAGTATGAATACTATTATGAATAGACGTGCAGTTAAAAGTAGAGGTAGTAAAAATCTTAAGTAAAATAAACTTTTAATTCATTACCATCTTTATTGTCTATTTGTCATTAACTTTGTACGGTACTATATTTAACTGTTTTTACTATTTAGTTGCAAGATTTTGTTTAAATGAATTGTAGTTTGTAACTTTTAGCGGTGAAGTCGAAGATCACTCGACTTCGTTCCTTTCTTTGTTAGTAATTATATTTGTTGCACTTCTCCCATGTTGCATCCTTAATCGTCTGCACGCGTTCAGTCTGCCGCTTTAGAAGTTTTTCGTTCATCTTTATACAATTCCTCTTTGGATTGGGATTAGAGATCCTCGAGATTAGATTTAAGTTTCTGTGGGTATTGCGCCTGAAGGAAACACGCACACGAAATACTTATCACAGACGAGGTACAGGAGGTACATTGTTGCAGTCTAGGTCATTCACATTTGGTATTAGATCACAGAGTCCGAAACGTAGCTGTGATCAATAGTGTTAATCCAACATGAACGTATAATGGTAAAAAAGATTGTTACATGAAGACAAAAATTTCAATTCCCATAATATTCATCTTCGCTTTACGAAAACGATATTAAGGGATTATTACATACATATATATGTATATATGTATAACTTGTACTTGTTTTACTGGTAAACAGTATTGAAAGAACTCAGAAGTTTAACTCGAAAATTGTTTGTTTCTTATAGTTACTCATTTATTAGGAGTCAAAATTTGGAAACCACTTTAATATAGTTACTATGCGCGGGATACGATTTTTGGCTCTGATTCATTTGAGCTGAGCTTCGGCAGCTTATTTTTGTGCTATGTAAAGGTTTATTTACAGCTCGTTCACGCAATACGGGTTTGGACCAACTCGGTTATTTTACCACATCAACATTAACCGAAAACAGTGGTCCACACATTTCCATGTCTCCACAGAAAATTTAATTTTTGTGCGTATGCATATATACTTACTAAGTTGATTGTCATGCTAACTCGTTCGCAGTTTTATCTTTACATAAATGTAATGACTACGTACTACTTTTAAATTACATTCTTTCATGTGGTTAGCCCGAAATTTACCATATAGATAACGAATAGTTTGTTTGGATACCTATATGATTTGATTATTGCCGCGTATAATTGCACTTTATGGTATACATCATACAGGTGCTATTCCGATTGGTGACAAAAGTAACCATAAAAAATAACCGATTTAGTAGTTTTATTGTGTATACACATACAAAATATAAATAGTATTTCGGAAGGTGATAAAAATTTGATTTAGCAAATAACTGATTTGCATGAATGCAATAGTTTGTACATACTTCAGTGAATCGGTTAATTCGGTAAACTAACTGACGAAATGAAACCGCATCGTATGACCGAACTAATGTACTCATGTATCCGGCGGTCGAGTATACACGATAGTTTATCGCCACTCTGTACATTTAAATGCTACTGACTATCGCTTGGTTTAATTGTCCTTTTCGCCGTTACAATGGCTTTGTGGTCTTTTCTGGTGTTGACTCGATAACGTCGTAAGTGACACGGAAATGGTAAGGGGGTCTCGAGACCCCCAAACCGTGTGACAGAAAACATCATTGGATGATAGGTCTGTGGCACAGACGAGGTACAGAATAGACCACTCATTTTATGACACTTTGTGTCACATGCTTTGAAATACCGACCTTGAAAAAAATCCGAGTGTTTCATACGACCCGCTGTGGTACTCATAGTTATTATAATTCTTGCATTCGCCTTAGCGTATAAAAAATTGGGAAGCTTTCTCTTTAAAATCCTTTTTATTTCATCTAAATCCTATTTTTTATTGAAAAAATATAATTGTCGAAAGAGAAGCGTACGTTTCACTATTTCCTAACCAACCCCAAAACATCTATTAAAACGTCTCGACGTTTAACTCGCCGCCATTTTGAAACGAATCGAACGTTTTCAAAATCCCGTTATCGCCATAATCGGTGAACCTTCCCCTTTCAAACCCTTTTTGGTTCACCTAAATCCGATTTTCGGTTGCCACGATATCATCATTTATAGCCACGAGTAATTTTTCTCTTGATTCTCGGCCCCCGCCGAACTGACCTATCTCAACATTCGCAGGTCAGTTTTATCATGTGTGCTAGGAAGCGTACGCCGTTCCAGGAATTTAAGTAGGTCAAGCGTAATTCATAACTCCGCGCGCGCCAACCGTAAGGGTAAACTTTAAACGATCATATCTCGCAAACGAGTTGACCTATCGTCGTGAAACGGAAAGCAAATTAAAGGGCACATTTTTCTCTATTTCTAGGATCACTCGTTCTCCATTTTTCGCGATCGCAACCGTAGTTACGGAACGAAGAACGTGGGGGACGCAGGAATTTTTCTTGAGGAAACTACGAATCCAAAATTCTTGAAACTTGGTGAGAGGTTGAATTTGTGGTTGGAGAAACGTTGGGAATTTTTGCACGAGGAAATTCGAAGAACAATAGCGTCTGCGTTTCGCTATTGGAAAAAAGGACGGTGCGTAAGTATGGTGAAGTTTGGGAAAGTATGAATCGAAACGTCTCCAAACTTGGCGCATGGTTGAATCTGTCGTTGAAAAGTATTTGAGAATTTTTTCGTAAGGAAATTCGAAGTACAATGGCGTCCGCACAGTCAGATATGAATTATGTAGTTACAAAACCACGAGACGAAAACGTGGTGAAGTATTGGAATTTTTTGAAAGAGAATAGAGTAGGGGACAATGGATATTCGGCCGAAGAAAATAAAATTTTAAAGAAAAAAATGTCTACGTTGAAGTCCCGTTTCCGAAGCAGATGGCAAGTTGCAAAAAGCCAGCACAATATGTTCATTAATGTAGACCTATAGCGGTAAAAGGCCAGGTACAAGCGGTACCCCCGGTGCTCGAAGGCGCGAGACCGGGAAAACCCTAAGCCGCCCGTGACCTGGCTGGCTCGTCCCAGTCCTCTACCGCGTGTATTTTATAGGAGCGGAATTGTTAAAAATGGGAAAAGGTGTAGGTGCGAGGATGCGCTGCGTCGCTTCGAGATGTAATAAAGTTAGTCACAGCGTAGACCCAGGCCGTGAAAGGTCGTTCTTTGGGTATTGCCGCGCCCGTACGACGAAGCCATCACCTGATGACAAAATATATATCTACACACAGTGGTGCAAACGGACCCTGTCGTGTGTTATTTCTCATCCTGTTGGCATCCTGCATTTCCTTCCGTCGTTAATTTTGATATCGCAAAGCGTACATTATGCAAAATGAGAATTGGCTAAAAGGAGTTGTGAGTGTTCCGAAAGGTACGAATAAACAAGAAAGGCCACGAAAACCTTTCGCAGAATTGTCCGAACGTGGCAAGAGAAAGGGGACAGAAGACAACCCGATCTTTAGAAATTGAAGAATTGGAATTTGCAACCGAATCGAAATTACGGGTGGCTGGGCAATTAGATGCTTCAAAATTGGTCAAAGAAGTTGTAGCATCATCACCTGGGAAAGCGAAAAGGCTCAGAGAAGCATAAGACAACTCCGAAAAAAGGAAAAGAGAGCAAATATCTGTATTAAGAGCTCTGCAAATATTTATAGATGCTGATTTGTCGCGGAAACAGTACGATATTATTCGGATGGCCGATAAGGAATTGTTTCCTTCGTATAAGGAGCTACGGAGAGCCAAGCAGGTGTTACCCAAAAAACGATACCAAGCTAAGAACTACGCATTAACGTGTAACCCTTATATTTTAGTTTATATATTACCTTAGACTTTCGTGTACTTGCTTCAATCTTAGATTACACCTTACAGCTACCAGTTCCTAAGAGTGACCGACTTCAATTTCAAAATACAATTTACTCGTATCTCTAGCCGCGGAGCGACTCGACCGAAGATTGAGGAGTAACCCGCTCCAAGCCGCGGAGCGACTCGACCGAAGATTAAACAGTAATGCGCTCGAAGCCGCGGAGTGACTCGACCGAAGATTAAGGAGTAACGCGCTCCAATCCGCGGAGCGACTCGACCGAAAATTAAGGAATCACGCGCTCCAATCCGCGGAGCGACTCGACCGAAGATTATACAGTAACGCGCTCGAAGCCGCGGAGAGACTCGACCGAAGATTAAGGAGTAACGCGCTCCAATCCGCGGAGCGACTCGACCCAAGATTAAGCAGTAACGCACGTAATATATTGTGGACGTCGAAAGAATTTTCTTATGCTTTTTTCTATGCGACACTGGAGCACTTGTACGGTACAAAGGTATTATAATGTAAAATCTTTCTGGAACACCGAAAACTACCGACGTGCAATGTGCACACTTTTCGGTCATGCAACATCTTTTAACATACAATTTGCAATGACATGCTTAAATCTTAGCAAAACATTATATCATTTAAAAGCTGCGTTAATTTCCTGCATTTCAGTGTATTTCATTTTTAAATTAAGCTTCCGCAAGCAAAGTTATCGGCGTTCAAAATAGAGCGTGTAGTAGTAGCGAATAGACACGAACGTCTTAACAAAGTGCCAGTAGTCCTTTTCTCTCGAACTGTGGCTCTAAGTTGGAGAAGCGTATCTTAGAAACAGAATAGACCGGTAAGGCTAAGCATCGTCCTACAGTTTTGCGAACCGAAATCCATACTATGTTCTCTTAAAATTTCATCGAGAAACTTTAAGGGCGTAGAATGGATATCGGTGGGTCTCGACGCGTAGTCACCTCCTCGTGGTGAGACCCGGTAATTCGTATTGTTTTCCAAAGAATGAAACGTCTTTCGAAAACGATACAAAAGCTACGAACTACGCATTAACGTGTAACCCTTATATTTAAGCTTATATATTACCTTCGACTTTTGTTTACTTGCTTCGATCTTAGATTACACCTTACAGCTACCAGTTCCTAAGAGTGACCGACTTCAATTTCAAAATACAATTTACTCGTATCTCTAGCCGCGGAGCGACTCGACCGAATATTGAGGAGTCACGCGCTCCAATCCGCGGAGCGACTCGACCGAAGATTAAACAGTAATGCGCTCGAAGTCGCGGAGTGACTCGACCGAAGATTAAGGAGTAACGCGCTCCAATCCGCGGAGCGACTCTACCGAAGATAAGGTATCACGCGCTCCAATCCGCGGAGCGACTCGACCGAAGATTAAACAGTAACGCGCTCCAATCCGCGGAGCGACTCGACCGAAGATTAAGGAATCACGCGCTCCAATCCGCGGAGCGACTCGACCGAAGATTATACAGTAACGCGCTCGAAGCCGCGGAGAGACTCGACCGAAGATTAAGGAGTAACGCGCTCCAATCCGCGGAGCGACTCGACCCAAGATTAAGCAGTAACGCACGTAATATATTGTGGATGTCGAAAGAATTTTCTTATGCTTTTTTCTATGCGACACTGGAGCACTTGTACGGTTCAAAGGTATTGTAATGTAAAATCTTTCTGGAACACCGAAAACTACCGACGTGCAATGTGCACACTTTTCGGTCATGCAACATCTTTTAACATACAATTTGCAATGACATGCTTAAATCTTAGCAAAACATTATATCATTTAAAAGCTGCGTTAATTTCCTGCATTTCAGTGTATTTCATTTTTAAATTAAGCTTCCGCAAGCAAAGTTATCGGCGTTCAAAATAGAGCATGTAGTAGTAGCGAATAGACACGAACGTCTTAACAAAGTGCCAGTAGTCCTTTCCTCTCGACCTGTGGCTCTAAGTTGGAGAACCAGCACCGAAAGAACCGGATATGGAGACGGACGACTACGATCCCTCTTCCATGCGTATGAGGTCAAAGTGCGAGAAACTGTACAAGGGCATTCTCAACATTGTTACTGACCCGGAACGCGGCATAGAGCGCTCCAGTACGCAGCAACTTCTCTCTAAGGTTGCGAAAATGCAGGCAATACTGACGCAAGTCCTGATCTACAGCAGTAACCTTGAGGGCCAGATTGCAGCTCTGAAAGGGGAAAATGTTGAGCAAAGGCGCACACTCCTACAGGCCACAGAGAAAGTCGTCGTCTCGAAGGCACCGACCCAGCAAACCACCTATGCCGAAAGAGTAGGGGTGAAATCACGCGCTGCTAGCATCTCCAATCTCAAGCAGAATCCGCCCAACGTACTGACGATTGTGCCGACTGACGCCAAGACATTCGAGACGAGCGAAAAGACAAAGGAAGCTGTCCTGAAGCTGGTCTCGCCGAGGGAAAACAAGCTGCAAGTGAGAAGCGTAAGGAAAATACAGGGCAATGGAATATTGGTAGAGACCACAAGAAGGAGCGATATTGCAATGCTGCAGGAGTGGTAGTTGGTGTTCCTCAGAAAAAGAGTCCCCGCGTGATCATATACGACATACCGCGCTCTGAAAATGATGAAGCCACGCTGAGTTCAATCCTTGAGCAGAACTTCGACGAACAGGACAAGGCTAAGCTACGAAGACACATAAAACTGTCATTCAAATCTGGCGACAAAACAAAGGACCGTTGCAACTGGGTCTTGGAAGTCTCGAAGGAGGTAAGAGAGCTCCTAATAAAGAAAGATCGCATTTATGTCGGTTGGAGCTGCTGCAAGGTGCAGGATTATATCGCGGCGACGCGCTGCTACAAATGCCACAGTTTTGGCCACATCAGCAAGCACTGCAAGTCCGAGAACGATATCTGTGGCCACTGCGCAGGCCAAGGTCACAACTTTAGGAACTGCCCAAAGAAAAACACGGATGCAATATGCCACAATTGCAAGAAATCAGGAAGACAGGCGAGCCACAGCATCAAGGATAAGGAATGTCCGGCTTATATCGCAGCTATAAACCAGGTCCTCTCCCGAACTGAGTATGGTTTATAAAGATGAAACGCTTTGTCATCTCAGAATAGCGCAGCTGAACATGCGTCGGTCGCAAATGGTGTCACTAGAGATAGCGAAAGCCATGGAAAAGGAAAACATCGATATACTACTGATGCAAAAACCATACAACGTGAAAGGCAAATTCACCGGCTTCGGAATAAAGAGACATTGACCGCCTCGGGCAGCTCTCCTGGATCACAAGTACAAGCTGGCATTGTGATCAGAAACCCAAATCTGACCGTTCTAAAAATCTCCCACTTAAGCAACGACTACTGCACGTGCATTGAAGTGAACAGCTCACTTGGAAAACTATACCTAGCCAGCGTTTACTTTCAGTTTTCGCATAACATAGAACCATACCTTGAGATGATCAGCAAAATCGCTTCGCAGCTATCGAAAGAGAAACTAATAATTGCCATTGACGCAAATGCGAAATCGCCCCTTTGGTACAGCGATTCCTCAGATGACAGGGGAGACAAACTGGAGCAACTCATATCATCTCTAGGATTGCTCACACTGAACCAGCCAGACAACCCACCAACATTCCAGTCCCACCTAGGTAAATCAAACATCGATATTACAATTTCCTCTTCAGCAGCATACAGACATACCAACAATTGGCGAGTCAAGGAGCATCTGACGACAAGTGACCATAACACCATTCTATTCAGTTTCTCGTCTCGCGAAAGCCATAGCCATTCACTACCAAACCCCCGTTATAAAATCAGTAACGTCGACTGGGATAAGTTCCGCGAAGCAGTACAGTACGAAACAGATATCCACCTAACGCAGATAAGTTACAACACATCTGAAGAAATAGAACAGGCTGCCGTTTCCATCCAGACAGTTATCCTAAATGCCTGTAAGTCGGTCCTAAGGGTGAAACGTCCGCACCAGAAGTCAGTCCCCTGGTGGACTCAAGAATTAACAGCAATGAAAAGGCAAACGTACAGGGCTAGAAAAGCCATCCAAGCAGAAAAGGACACTGTACGAAGGGAGGCAAAGTACAAAGAGTACCTCAAGAAAAGGAAAGCATACACAGCCGAGGTTCGCAGAGCTAAGTCAGAAAGTTGGCGCGCCCTTGTCACCAACGAAGGGAACCTGAATCCGTGGGGTATGGTGTACAAACTCTGCGCAGGGAAAATAACGCCGGAAAAGGCTCTCGCCACCGCCAACATCTCAGACGGAACCATGACAACGTGGGAAGATGCATCACTCAGCCTACTTAATGCCCTTGTGCCGGATGACGTCGACGACACAACACAGAAAAAAAAAAAAAAAAGACAAACATACTATCGCGAATACAAGCCACATGTACAAGACGCAGCAGAATTTACTAACTCCGAACTTCAACAGGCACTGAATAGTTTAAAAATCCGTAAAGCACCAGGACCCGATGGAGTGGAAGTTGAAGTGCTAAAAGCGTCTTTCATGCCTCTTCGAAAGCATCTCCAACAACTTTTCAACGGCTGCCTCAGACATGGCGTTTTTTTTTTTTTTTGGACAACCGGTGCCATCCGCGCTCTATTGAAAGGTCCAGGACGAGACGAAGCAAATACCAATTCCTATCGACCAATCTGCCTTCTACCAGTTATCGGGAAACTTTTGGAAAAACTGATCTCTCTCAGACTGCAACCCATATTCCAACATCCAGAGCTATCATCAAACCGTCAGTATGGCTTCACGAAACGAAAATGCGCAGAGGATGCAATAGTAAAAATGAGGGAACTCCTAGCTGCATCACATCATAAATATGCTCTGGCCACCCTGTTTGATATTTCCGGGGCATTTGATAACGTATGGTGGCCCAGCATTCTTCACCGTCTCCGTGAAAGAAACTGCCCGAGAAACCTCTATGCAGTTATCGCCGACTACCTCAGATTACGCTATGTTAAACTAATTGGTAAACACGGAATAACAGAGAAAAGCATGACCAAGGGATGTCCGCAGGGGTCCATACTTGGCCCCAACTTATGGAACCTGACATTCGATGACCTTCTCCTGAAGCTCTCCATCAACGGCTATGAGGTGATCGCTTACGCAGATGATCTGATGATACTCATCTTCGGAGACAGCCGCCGCGAACTGGAGCATAGCGGACAAAATGCAGTTAGAATAACGCATGAATGGTGCCAGGAAGAGAAGCTAACCATATCAGCGGAGAAGACGGAGATGATCCTCCTAAAAGGCAACCTAGATATAAAGAGGCCACCAAAAATTAAAATCGGTAACAAGCAAATCCGAATGGTGAAAACAGCCAGATACTTAGGAGTACACTTCGACAAGGGACTCAAAATCAAGACCCACATGGAGAAAATCCACACGAAGTGTACACAGAAATTCAACGCCCTAGCCGCAGTCGCACGAAGAGATTGGGGCCTAAGACACAAAACACTCAGAACACTATACTCCGGTCTATACACACCAATAGCAACATACGCAGCAACTGCGTGGTATGGCCTGGTCAATAAAACCTGCCTCCGAATCATCTTCCGTTCGCAGAGGCATGCCCTACTGCGAGTCACCAAGGCTTACAGAACGACATCAACTGACGCTTTCCTGGTTACCTCTGGAGAACCACCGATAGATCTTAGAATCCGAGAAGGCCGTATACAGGTACAAACTCAGGAAAAACATTCCAGTAGTAATAGACGAACACACATACCAGGAATACGAGGACATCGTACCCGCGAGGCAGTCAATCGCGGCGGAGATAACGAAAGGGACGGCATACGTTCAATATCCTGCCCAGCGTCCGGGAAAGAATGCAAATGGAATGGTTACATCTGGATCACCATGTAACGCAGTTCCTCACAGGACACGGAAACTTTGCCTCAAAACTGCATTCTTTCGCAATCGTGGAGCAACCAAACTGCACTTGCGGACCCGTTCCAGAGACGCCAGAACACGTACTGATGCAATGTAGGAATCACACCGAAGACAGGGCCGAACTCCGACGCCGAGCACGAGAATTGCAACTTCCGTGGCCGCTACAGTTCCGCGAACTACTCAGGAAGGACATTTACAGGGAATTCGCATGATGCGCGAAGAAAATACTTAGGAAAAAGGAAGCAACATGGGCCAAAACACGCACAGGGACAACTGACAGCACCTCAAGACACAAGACCAGAAGAAATTAATACCAACCCTGACCGTCCAAGCAGGCGGTGCCGCAGCACTGTGACGGTGGGGTGAAACGGCGAAGGTTTACAGCCAAAGCCAACCTGCACGGGATCGGGCGGAAGCCGGCGACTCTACCTCCTCGTGGTCCCCGCTGGACGGCACTGGGCGGCGCATAGCGACGTCTAGGGCTGACTAAACGAGTCGCTTCCCGGTGAGGGTAGATCCAACTTGTCCAATGATACTTCACAGTTGAGGGCAGGGTTTTTCCAAGTCTGAGGTCGGTATAACACCTACACCGATCGCTTCCTTCGTGGAGGTCTTGCAAGAAAGTACGAGCCGAACAACATCTGGCAGGCTAGAGCCGTTATGACGGTATAACCGTAGAGGCACGGCGCGTCGCAATAGCGGCACAAGAAGCCAATATCAATTCTAAGTTGGAGAAGCGTATCTTAGAAACAGAATAGACCGGTAAGGCTAAGCATCGTCCTACAGTTTTGCGAACCGAAATCCATACTATGTTCTCTTAAAGTTTCATCGAGAAACTTTAAGGGCGTAGAATGGATATCGGTGGGTCTCGACGCGTAGTCACCTCCTCGTGGTGAGACCCGGTAATTCGTATTGTTTTCCAAAGAATGAAACGTCTTTCGAAAACGATACAAAAGCTACGAACTACGCATAAACGTGTAACCCTTATATTTAAGTTTATATATTACCTTAGACTTTCGTTTACTTGCTTCGATCTTAGATTACACCTTACAGCTACCAGTTCCTAAGAGTGACCGACTTCAATTTCAAAATACAATTTACTCGTATCTCTAGCCGCGGAGCGACTCGACCGAAGATTAAGGAGTAACGCGCTCCAATCCGCGGAGCGACTCGACCCAAGATTAAGCAGTAACGCACGTAATATATTGTGGACGTCGAAAGAATTTTCTTATGCTTTTTTCTGTGACACTGGAGCACTTGTACGGTACAAAGGTATTATAATGTAAAATCTTTCTGGAACACCGAAAACTACCGACGTGCAATGTGCACACTTTTCGGTCATGCAACATCTTTTAACATACAATTTGCAATGACATGCTTAAATCTTAGCAAAACGATATATCATTTAAAAGCTGCGTTAATTTCCTACATTTGAGTGTATTTCATTTTTATATTAAGGTTCCGCAAACAAAGTTATCGACGTTCAAAGTAGAGCATGTAGTAGTAGCGAGCGCGGCAAAGTTTGAGCGGCCACGCCGGACGGGCTGCCGCTACGGCAGTTTAGTACCGTAAGCGCCCGTACTTCCTCCCTGAGCGGCGCCGACCGTTCGGCCGGTGGCTCCGTATCTATAAGAGAGTCGACGGTCCGGATCGGGCCGGTCGGAGCAGCGTCGGCGCGTGGCTATTCTATGACCTCGTTTGAGAATCAGTCCACCGCTCCTCGAGGACTTTATCGTTCTCGACTGCTCTAGTACCGTGCTTCGTCCCGAGACATTTCTCTACACTGCATTGCCCACGGGTCGGTGTCTATGACCGAATGGCCCATACGTGGCGAGCCTGCTAACGGACAGGCTGAACTAACTGAGCATCAACTCTCGACCAATGTACCGTGATAACACGGGCGGTCACATGAATTCCGAGCGATCGGACGATCTTTTAAAATAAAAAAGAGCTATACGACAAATGGCAAAAACCTAATGTCGGACGAGTCGGTGCCGAGAAACGATGGCTTACGAGCGGAGACGCAGCATCCTGCTGTCGGCGTTTCGTTCGGGCATACGACCATTTGGAGAGCCCGCCAGGCTCGAATGGTAAGAGGAGAACGACTCTCTCGGTCTCTCGACTACGGGATATAATAAGAGATTGAAACGAACGAAAAGGCGCTCGCGTGAGGTCGCAAAAGAAAACGACCCGCCGCCTTTGTCACAGAGCGCAAAGTAAAGTGGTCGAATAAAAAGCCACGCATTAAAGAGAAAAAAAACAAGTCCCACAAATTATCAGGCACGAAGCGCTGTACGTTTCGCTTAATGAAAAGCCACACGATAAAGCAGGACCAAAAAAGTCCCACAGAATCTCTAAATGTTCCGCCTGTCAGAGCGAGGTGACGCACCCTCTTCTGCCTAACTTGTCTGCGTGTGTTTGCTCTTCGGAGACGGGATAGAGAAGATAAGATGCCTCTCCGACATCGAACGTCCTAAGCTTCCCGTGTGTGAACCTGTGGTTCATTACATGTTTAATGCCTTTAAGTGAATAAAGGAACCCGCGAAAGCGGCATTTTACCAAAGACTACGTATGGCTTCAAAGACAGTCATGCGGCAAATACCAAAAACCTAATTTTGAACGAGTCGGTGCCGAGGATCGACGGCTTACGTGCGGAGCTGTAACAGCCTCCCGTCCGCGTTTCCTTCGGCATACGATCATATGGGGAGCCCGCCAGGCTCGATGGTAAGAAGGAGGAGTTCTCTCTCTCTCTCTCGACTACGGGATGGTAAGAGATTCAAACGAATGAAAAGGCGCTCGCGTGGGGTCGCAACAGAAACGACCCGCCGCCTTTGTCACATAGCGCAAAGTAAAGTGTCGAATGAAAAGCCACGCAATGAAGCGGAGCGAAAACGAGTCCCACAAATTATCAGACACGAAGCGCTATACGTTCGTTTAATGAAAAGCCACACGATATAACGCAGGACAAAAACGAGTCCCACAGAATCTCTAAAAATTCCTCGTGTCAGAGAAAGACGACGCACCCTCTTCCGCCTTCTTTGCCTGCGTGTGTTTGCTCTTCGGTGACGGGACAGCGAAGATGCCGACCATTCGGCCGGCAGTTCCGTATATTTGAGAGAGTCGACGGTCCGGACGGGCCGGTCGGAGCAGCGTCGGGCGCGTGGCTATTCTATGACCTCGGTTGAGAATCAGTCCACCGCTCCTCGAGGACTTTATCGTTCTCGACTGCTCTAGTACCGCGCTTCGTCCCGAGACATTTCTCTACACTGCATTGCCACGGGTCGGTGTCTATGACCGAATGGCCCATACGTGGCGAGCCTGCTAACGGACAGGCTGAACTAACTGAGCATCAACTCTCGACCAAATGTACCGTGATAACACGGGCGGTCACACGAATTCCGAGCGATCGGACGATCTTTTAAAATAAGAAAGATCTATACGACAAGTACCACACACCTAATGTCGAACGAGTCGGTGCCGAGCAGCGATGGCTTACGAGCGCACCCGCAACATACCCCCGTCCGCCTTTCCGCCGGCAGCCGCCCACTTGGAGAGCCCGCCAGGCCCGATGGTAAGAGGAGAACGACTCTCTCGGTCTCTCGACTACGGGATATAAATAAGAGATTGAAACGAACGAAAGGCGCTCGCGTGAGGTCGCAAAAGAAACGACCCGCCGCCTTTGTCACAGAGCGCAAAGTAAAGTGTCGAATAAAAAGCCACGCAATAAAGAGAAAAAAAAACAGTCCCACAAATTATCAGGCACGAAGCGCTGTACGTTCGCTTAATGAAAAGCCACACGATAAAGCAGGACCAAAAAAGTCCCACAGAATCTCTAAATGTTTCGCCTGCCAGATCGAGATGACACTCCCTCTTCTGCCTAACTTGTCTGCGTGTGTTTGCTCTTCGGAGACGGGATAGAGAAGATAAGATGCCTCTCCGACATCGAACGTCCTAAGCTTCCCGTGTGTGAACCTGTGGTTCATTACATGTTTAATGCCTTTAAGTGAATAAAGGAACCCGCGAAAGCGGCATTTTACCAAAGACTACGTATGGCTTCAAAACAGTCATGCGGCAAATACCAAAAACCTAATTTCGAACGAGTCGGTGCCGAGGATCGACGGCTTACGTGCGCAGCTGTAACAGCCTCCCGTCCGCGTTTCCTTCGGCATACGATCATATGAGGAGCCCGCCAGGCTCGAAGGTAAGAACAAGAGCTCTCTCTCTCTCTCGACTACGGGATGGTAAGAGATTCAAACGAATGAAAAGGCGCTCGCGTGGGGTCGCAACAGAAACGACCCGCCGCCTTTGTCACATAGCGCAAAGTAAAGTGTCGAATGAAAAGCCACGCAATGAAGCGGAGCGAAAACGAGTCCCACAAATTATCAGACACGAAGCGCTATACGTTCGTTTAATGAAAAGCCACACGATATAACGCAGGACAAAAACGAGTCCCACAGAATCTCTAAAAATTCCTCGTGTCAGAGAAAGACGACGCACCCTCTTCCGCCTTCTTTGCCTGCGTGTGTTTGCTCTTCGGTGACGGGACAGCGAAGATGCCGACCATTCGGCCGGCAGTTCCGTATATTTGAGAGAGTCGACGGTCCGGACGGGCCGGTCGGAGCAGCGTCGGGCGCGTGGCTATTCTATGACCTCGGTTGAGAATCAGTCCACCGCTCCTCGAGGACTTTATCGTTCTCGACTGCTCTAGTACCGCGCTTCGTCCCGAGACATTCTCTACACTGCATTGCCACGGGTCGGTGTCTATGACCGAATGGCCCATACGTGGCGAGCCTGCTAACGGACAGGCTGAACTAACTGAGCATCAACTCTCGACCAAATGTACCGTGATAACACGAGCGGTCACATGAATTCCGAGCGATCGGACGATCTTTTAAAATAAAAAAGATCTATACGACAAATACCAAAACCTAATGTCGAACGAGTCGGTGCCGAGAAACGATGGCTTACGAGCGGAGACGCAACATCCTCCCGTCCGCGTTTCCTTCGGCATACGACCATTTGGAGAGCCCGCCAGGCTCGATGGTAAGAGGAGAACGACTCTCTCGGTCTCTCGACTACGGGATAGAATAAGAGATTGAAACGAACGAAAGGCGCTCGCGTGAGGTCGCAAAAGAAACGACCCGCCGCCTTTGTCACAGAGCGCAAAGTAAAGTGTCGAATAAAAAGCCACGCAATAAAGAGAAAAAAAACAAGTCCCACAAATTATCAGGCACGAAGCGCTATACGTTCGTTTAATGAAAAGCCACACGATAAAGCAGACCAAAAAAAGTCCCACAGAATCTCTAAAATGTTCCCCTGTCAAGCGAGGTGACGCACCCCTCTGCCTAACTTGTCTGCGTGTGGTTGCTCTTCGGAGACGAGATAGGGAAGATAAGATGCCGCTCCGACATCGTACGGCCTAAGCTTCCCGTGCGTGAACCTGTGTTCATTACATGTTTTAATGCCTTTAAGTGATAAAGGAACCGCGAAAGCGGCATTTTACAAAGACTACGTATGCTTCAAAGACAGTCATGCGGCAAATACCAAAAACCTAATTTCGAACGAGTCGGTGCCGAGGATCGACGCTTACGTGCGGAGCTGTAACAGCTCCCGTCCGCGTTTCCTCGGCATACGATCATATGGGGAGCCCGCAGGCTCGATGGTAAGAAGAGGAGTTCTCTCTCTCTCTCGACTACGGGATGTAAGAGATTCAAACGAATGAAAAGGCGCTCGCGTGGGGTCGCAACAAAACGACCCGCCGCCTTTTGTCACAATAGCGCAAAGTAAAGTGTCGAATGAAAAGCCACGCAATGAAGCGGAGCGAAACGAGTCCCACAAAATTATCAGACACGAAGCGCTATACGTTCGTTTAATGAAAAGCCACACGATATAGCGCAGGACAAAACGAGTCCACAGAATCTCTAAAAATTCCTCGTGTCAGAGAAAGACGACGCACTCTCTTCCGCCTTCTTTGCCTGCGTGTGTTTGCTCTTCGGGGGCGGGACAGGGAGGATGCCGACCATTCGGCCGGCATTCCGTATATTTGAGAGAGTCGACGGTCCGGACGGGCCGTTCGGAGCAGCGTCGGCGGCGTGCTATTCTATGACCTCGGTTGAGAATCAGTCCACCGCTCCTCGAGGACTTTATCGTTCTCGACTGCTCTAGTACCGCGCTTCGTCCCGCGACATTTCGCTACACTGCATTGCCCCGGGCCGGTGTCTATGACCGAATGGCCCATACGAGGCGAACCTGCTAACGCACAGCTGAACTAACTGAGCATCAACTCTCGACCAAATGTACCGTGATAACACGAGCGGTCACATGAATTCCGAGCGTCGGACGATTCTTTTAAAATAAAAAAGATCTATACGACAAATACCAAAAACATAATGTCGAACGATTCGGTGCCGAGAAACGATGGCTTACGAGCGGAGACGCAACATCCTCCCGTCCGCGTTTCCTTCGGCATACGACCATTTGGAGAGCCCGCCAGGCTCGATGGTAAGAGGAGAACGACTCTCTCGGTCTCTCGACTACGGGATATATTAAGAGATTGAAACGAACGAACAGGCGCTCGCGTGAGGTCGCAAAAGAAACGACCCGCCGCCTTTGTCACAGAGCGCAAAGTAATGTGTCGAATGAAAAGCCACGCAATAAAGCGGAGCAAAAACGAGTCCCACAAATTATCAGGCACGAAGCGCTATACGTTCGTTTAATGAAAAGCCACACGATAGAGCAGTACAAAATAAACAAGTCCCACAATTATCGAAAATCTCTAAAAGTTCCCGTGTCAGGGAGAGATGACGGACGTTACCCTCTTCAGCCTTTCTTGCCTGCGTGTGTTTGCTCTCCGGGATCGGGATAGGGAGGATGCCGCTCCGAGATCGAACGACCGAAGCGACCGCGTTTCGAACGAATAGGGTGTGGGAGGGAGCCAGCAGTGAGTCGGCCTGAGACGAATTCCATGAACGAACGAGCAGCCGTCGAAATGATTTTCGCGACGTTCTCTTGGAAGGAAACGTACGACCTCTGGCAAACCCTCCCTTCGCACGCATCTCGCTTCCCTCTCGCTGAGCGTGCTCTTCTCCACTACTCCCGAATGAACGTCGCATTAGCGACGGTTGTGCGTTGAGCCCACGACCCCCCCCCCCTTCCCTGATTGCCAACAAATTATATACATATATTTATATACATACATATATGCAAACATTTTATCGTATTTTTATAACGTATAACAACATATATACCATTATAACACTTATTCTTTACAATTCCTGCAACTAATTGATTGACCCGAAACTGATATTCTTTATAATCTATGCGAGGGATTTGGTGTCAAATAATCTGATATGCTTTATAATTTATGCGAGGGATTCGTTGTCTAATCCGATATTCTTTATAATATATGCGAGAAGTTTCTTGACTCGAAACTGATATTCTTTACATACATGGCAATTACATATGCTACCCCGACCTGGGCAAAAGAGACGGTTTTTAGTGGGTATACCCTGGGGTCGCCCTCTCCAGGGGAGTCCCACAGTACCACCCACGGGTGGTCGAAAAAAAAAATTTTAAAAAAAAAAAAAAAAAAAAAAAAAAAAAAAAATGAATAAAAATGAATAGACATATGCCACTGTTGAACTGAGCGTAAGTCGTCCTGAGGGAACGGCCGGCTTGTGCAGCCTCGTTGTCGAGAGTCGGACACCCGTGCCGGGGCGAGAATCGAACGCAACACTTCTCGCCATCGGATTTTGGGAAGGAAGACCGCGCGAGGC